>CM065589.1:291684082-292884082 GCA_033119425.1 Bufotes viridis | reverse complement strand
ATGATATGGTAATATGATACCATGACAAGTTAGACAGTACACCAAATTTATTTTATTGCCCACAAATATATAATTTTTACACATTTTTAATCATTTAAGTTACCTCATTCCTAATTAAACCTTGCGTGTTGGGATATTTTTGTTTTTTTTCTAATGGCTATCCAAGTTTTTGGAAATGGTTATCAAACTGAATGCTACTTGAAAATGTAGCTGCACATATTCATAAGCGGCCTGCCTTGTGAAATGACAGCTATTGCCTGTCGAGATATGTTGTGTGATATGCTTATTTTGGCGCAAACTGTAAAAGTTCACTGTTAAATGAAACCATGAACTGTTTCTTTTCTGAATATAAGAAGTTTACAGTCTTACAAATAATTATTCAGGTCTATCATTTGGTTTTGCAGATTTATTGAGAAATTATTTTTGGTAATATGTTGAAGAAGATTTAAACCTCAAGGGTTTTTGTACCACTATGATAACTAAAATCCTTACATCAGAATTACTGTGTACTTAATTTACTTATGTGCCTTATTATGTGCTTATAATGTAAAATAGGGTAGATTATTTTTGATGTATCTTTTGAAAATTGTATTGTGGGTTTGGTGAGAGTTTCTTTCCTTCAAATTGTTCTAGTTTTCGGATTTTATGTTGTGTTTTTTTTTTATTTCAGAAGCGTTGAAGGGAAACTGTCATCATCTTGGTGCTGCCCTCACTGAGACATCATGTTTATTTCAGTGGGGTGTCATTCATTAGATAATAAGTGGTTGCTGAAAACCAGCATCCTAATCTTCCCAACCTAGGCCGGGAAAAGAGTCATGGATATTGATGATCTCCTGCTCAACCCACCCACCTGATGATGGAGGCAGGCTCTTCTAGAAAAAGACTGACCATCATCAACAGGTGGGAGAGATCAAGAAGGTGATCACGAATAAACAGGACTCTTCTCAGGTGGCCATGACTGTTTTCCAGGCCCGAGCTGCAATGATTATGATGCTGATTCTCGACAACCACTTACTTTTATCTCATGAATGACGCCACTGAAATCCGCATATCTGTCACTAGGGAGGACAGCATAAATAGATGACAGGTACCCTTTAGTGTAGAAAACAGGTAATGAGAATAGAAACAGAAGATAAAAGCCTTGAAAATCTGTATACTTTTACAATGAGGTGGACTTCATGTATGTTAAAAATACTCGTTTGCATACCATATCATTTTCGGTGTGGTAGATATGAAGTGTACTCAGGTGATGGAGCACTTGTACTTAGCCACAGCTGTCCCTTGAGCCACAGGTTGGATAGCACTATCCTAATAGTGAGGGATGAAAAATGTCACAGATCTTCAGTGAATAGTTGGCTGTCTACAACTACTTACTTGTGTAAGCCCTGCATTATTTCTGAAGCTTTCTGACTTTCCGTTTTGTATCACAAATCTGTAGGAAAACCATATGTGGTTTCAAGAATCCTTTCTGCTTTTATTTTACGGTATGGAAGCCACTGTAGTCACTGGCTGAAAAACTGTGCATGTATGCAAAAAAGGCAGTATCTTGTGCACCCCTATGTACTCAGACTAACAAGAAATTAGGAAACCTCTGTGTGGCTTTATTATAGTTTTCCTTTTTTTTTTTTATGGTTTTCTTTATATTTTTTTTTTATGCATGAAAGCCAGTTATGAAATTCACATGTGAAAGTATCTGCAAGTTTCAAACCTGTTTGTATTGATATATAGCTAACATAAAATGTGATGGTTTATCTTGTTTATAAGGTGTGGACGTAAAAATTGCAGTGGAGACGTTAGGTTTTATTTATTAATATTGTCTAAGATAAAGTAGAGTTGGCCTTTTTGCCCATAGCAACCAAGTACTGCAAAATTATTTTTAGCTACTCAGAAAATACAAGCTGAGCTGTGATTGTTTTTTTGGGCAAACAAGACACATTTTCCACCTTTCTCTTGCAAACACCAGAGATTTGTAGTGATTGTATGGCGCCAAGTGAAGTCCTGTGGGGCACTGTGCTCCAGGTGTTGCTGTACCATGCACCATCGGGTATGTATGGAGATATTCTCACCTAGAAGCAATGCACTATACAAACGGCACCTGATGGAGCATGCCACAATTTTTGTACAGAATCCATACTTGCCAACATTTGTGTTGGTAAATATGTGGCATTTAAGCCACACCCCTGGGTACACTCAATTCCGCTCCCCCAGGATGCTTAGTTCCTGGCAGGGTTTACATAAGACCCACTCATTTTTGGCCAATGAAAAGCTTAATTTGCTGGTATTGATTCAGAAAATCCAGGACCATCCCAGCAATTTTGAGACTGTTTGCAAATATGCAGAATCCAACAGAGAAAAACAGGGGCCTCCTTGTGAAATTAGAGGCATAAGAATCTACGCCAAGGCCCATGCACCTCTATGGGTGCCCTGTACAAAGTGGTGCTGTAATGCCACCATGAGCATAAGGCCTTGAAGAGTTTTGATAACTGGGCCCAAAAGATGTCAGCCTTGTGAATCGCTGTGGTTTGTCATTAAATCCTGGTGACCCCCAATTGTTCTGGGTTGATAGATTCATGGAACCGTTGCCACACTCAGAGTATCTCAGGATATATTTGAGCATTTTTTTTGCTTGATTATGCATTTCAAAATGCAAAAAACATAATCTAAATAAAATCTATCATATCCTCAAGAATCTAACCGGCACTGAATGTCAGCTGCTGCTTTACAAGAAATTGCAGTGGTAAGATATATAATATAGATAATATGTGAGGTCTTAGCTGGTCTAAGTACGTTGTGTGGTGTTCATTGGATTCTTAACCACCCCTTCCCTGTGTCTGAAATATATCTATGTATCTATATATGTGATCAGAATCCAAAATCATTGACTATTTATATAGTGTTTGTGAAGAACCAAGTCAGAAAGTGCTTCAGGATTTCAGTGGAGCACTAGCAGTGTTTTACTTAATATTATACATGACATTTATAGTACCCCTGACCTCCGTTTCAACATGCGTACGTTATACAGAGATGTTTAACCCACTGAGTACTGGTAACTATACCCAACAACCTGTATTAATTGAAATCCTGTCTCAGGTGATTTTTCAGAAGCAAAAAGAAATAGTTCCTGAGTGGCTTCTCAAAATTACCCAAATGCTGATTTTCTTTTAGCACTTTAATAGTTTATTCTTTCCAGATTGTAATCTAATAATTGACAAATTACACTTTTCTGGCAATTAAAGCTGTCATCCGAACCGTTTCCATTATGTGTCATGTAGCTGGGTGCACCTACCATGAGTGAGATACTTAACCAAACTGCAATAAAACAATACTTCTGCTGGAATCTTCGCCCCTTCACATCCAGAGGCAATAAGGAATTTTTCATATCACGGAATAACTTCCAGGACAACTGAGAAAATGTAGACCTTGCGGTCAGCCTTACTTGTTTGATTCTTCATGATTAACTATTATCTATATCTTTTATAGGATACTTATGGCTGGAGTATGGTGAAAAGCAATCTTATGTTCCTAAATGTTTGCTTTGTAAAATGGCAAAAATTGTTTTGGACTTTTGAGAAGCGCTCGTCAGCATTAACCTAGAATTGTCAAACTATATGGTCTTTTTTATGGATTCATTATAGGGTTGCTACTCATTGATTGTTGACGTACTCTTTCTATACTCTCAAGTATTGTGTGTGTGTGTATATATAGAAGGTGGCTTAATGCTCAAGATGATGTTTTAAGACATTAGTGATTAGTGGGAGAGACTTGGTGAATTTTTCATGTCCATTCTTATAGGCTAACATCAATATATACTGTTGACTTATATGACATACATACTATTTACTGTAGTTAAGTTAGCACAAATGCTTATTATTTTTAGAGGGATACATTTTTTCATATACCGATTGCCTTTACGTATATGTTGCTCTTCTACTTCTTAGCCAAGGCACAGTATATTATGCCTGGCAGAGCTTGGAATATATAATTAGCTTCCTATGAACTCAATGAATATGTTGTGATGGTGAAGGAGGCAGCTGTAATTTGCATTTATTCAGTGGCAGGGGTAATTCTTTTGTCAAGTAATCGCTTGTCGAAACGTTGGCAAATGGAATGCGCTCATGCCCATCTACCAGTTTTATTACATCTGTCTACAAAAAATGTTGATGCATGACTTAGTCTGGGACAGAGACTACTTGTGACGTATTGCATGACATTAGGTAGAGTAAAATAACTTCTGTGGGTTAATATTGTATATATAAGCATGCTTTGATCATTTTATGCTTGTGTACCATTGATATTGAGATCAATAGTATGAAGGGTCGCTGTGGGGACAAAGCTGTAGACCCCTAAATTAGTTGAAGTTTGATTATTTATGTGACATTGTGTGTGTGTGTATATATATAAATATATTTGATCTGATGTTTTGGTTTTTCTTGTAGTGTGCCCCTAAATGTGTTATTTTATTTTCTGGTTACGAAAGAGGTTCTGTCTATCTTATGGCATGCAGTGAGTGTGGTTTAAAGAGCTAGCATTCTTTTCTTTTGACCTCTATAATATTGGAGGGTGGTTTAATTAATTGTGATGAGAAAAGTATATTCTGCCACTCAAGTTGCGTTTTCCAAAACTAGCTATCATTTGAGACTGTAAAGTAGAACATTCAGTATTTGATGTTTTCCTTTATATCATTATTTGGTCACAATCGGCAAGGAAATGTTTGCTGCAACTATTCTTCATTTAATGTGTAAGTTTGACAATTTATATTAGATCCAGTATAAACCTAAAGGGGGTTCTCCCATCGCTAGGATATGCTACAAATGTCAGATAAGTGCAGTTCCAACTTCTGCACCCGCTCCTGTCTCTAGAATGCCCTCAAAGGGAAGGGAAAGCAGTTGTGTATGTGCAGCCACCCTCCATTCACCTCTATGGGATTTCCAAAAATAGCCGAGCACCTTGAATGGGTGCATTTACTGCTTGCTCTCCTTCACTTTGGGGGCCCATTCTTAACACAGGAGTGGGGCCTAGAGTTGAGACTAGCACCAAAAATGTTGAGATGGGAATACCCCTTTAATATTTAAACACACTCCAGGCCGTTGTGTTTGTTCTCAGGTACCCTGTTATGTAATTATAAGTGAATGGGAAAGGGGGGTATTCAGGACCTTCATCTGTGAATCAGGGAAGTGGTTATGCTTGTGCATAAAGCTTGTTTATGTAAATGAGTACTGCCAAATAATTAAATACAAGTTTCCGCCATGTATTCCAGTGCCTTTAAGGCATTCTTATTGTTCCTTGCATCATAAAACATTTTAAAGGGATTGTCACAGTTTACAAAGTGTTTTTTTCCCTCCTGACACAGTCCCAGTTATATCCATAGAATGTGCCTGGTAGGTACTACAGCCGAGAGACCTTCTCACTTGAGACCAAGGACAAGAATTGCACTGTGTCTGTAATAAGGCCGATCATGTTTTCTAATCCCTGAAAATTCCTATACTACTCACATAAAGCCAAAATTTTATACATCTGTTGCAACAAAATAAATCCCTGTAATTGTCAGTTTTATTCCCCTCCTAAGGCCTGATGTGATAGACCTCAAATCCCCCAAACTAGTGATTAGTGGATGAGGACCGCATTTTTTTTACTCTTGTTACACTCTGGAAGAAGAACTGATGCAGGGCAATTTTATTTCACTATAGAGTTTTAGTTCATGACAAATATAAGGGTACACGATTGGCGAGGATGTGTGTGGCCAGCTGCACCGTATAGCCGTACCCTCACAGTTCAGTTTGGAATGTATAGAAAATATTAATTATCGAAAGATTTAATCCCTGCGGCATGTTTCGGGTTGTTGAAGTTTTTACACATTCAATATGTGAGAACAATGCTGCTAATGCTAAATGTGTGGATTCAATAATACAGTGCAACTCCTGTATCCTCTGTATCCATGATATCTTTGAATGTTCAGAATAGTGCCCGACAATAGCAGAAAACTTATAATCAATATTCTGAAAAAGAGCACGTGGAAAATCAGGAATTTAGGCCAAGGGTGCTGCTCTGTTTTCAGGTTTTTATTCAGTTTTTGAAACCAAATCCAGCAGTGGATTTAAGAAGGAGAATTTGTATCTGTTCTCTATAATTCCACTATACTTTTATGATCCACTCATGATTAGGGCTTAAAAACTGCCTGAAAATACGGTGTGTGTGGCAGCACCCCAGGGCTATACCTGGACTTTTTGTAGTGCTACAAAAATTGATTTTAACAGAGAATATCGCCACAATGTCAACTGTGTGTAGCGTAATTCTTTAACATTGCATTTGCAGCTGTACTTTTTATATAATTCACAAATGTATGTATATCTAATGAATTAGAGGCATTTACAGACTTAACCGGCATGATTACATGCAACAACCTATGATCAATTTGTGCTGCTTATTAAGGGAATCGGTCACTGTTTTACACCTACCAATTAATGTCATGACTGTATAGGTCTGTGATGGCTAACCTCCGGCACTCCGGCTGTGGTACAACTGCGACTCCCAAGATGCACACTTGCTTGGCTGTTCTCAGAACTCCATAGAAATGAATGGAGCATGCTGGGAGTCGTAGTTTCACAACAGATGGACTCCCGTAGGTTAGCCATCACTAGTATAGGTGATACGACACGGATTCCGAATATGTCATTTTTTTTTTATCCTGGTATTTACAGTACTTATATTCTGTGCTGTATCCAAATACATACTGGGGACTCCTAATCCCAGAGATATATTGAAGAGGACTCCTAAACGTTTCATTGCATAGACCCATTGTAGGCTGACTCCAGGGCAATGCCATTAAAGAGAGAAAATTGACATTACGGATCCATGTCATTTCACCTATCCAGCCATTACAGAAATCAGTGGATGTGATAATTTACAGTTGTCACTGGCTTTCCATGCGTGTTATATCTAAGTGGATGTGTGGTACAGAGTCTTTTACTGTATGGCACAGATGTTTCCCTACATTTCATGCAAACTGCTTTCAGACCGATAGTAATTCTTATTTGACCATTCTGAGAGTATTCACCTCTTTTTGGGTTCTAGATAATGTAATTAATATGTATTTTTATATATATTCTTGGGGTTTGATGCAAGATTCTTAACATTTTAAAGGACCAAAGTTTATGTGCCTTCAATTATTCACATTTTTTTGTTTTTCCTTGCATACATCCTCAATGCCATTTCACATTAGCGTCTCGCTAATGTTCAAGACCTTAGAGGTCATCACCAGGAGAAAATAGAAGGCCTGTTAATTACCTATATACTTAATTAAGGACCTCAACAGGTTGCCCTGTGTTGTACAGCATTAGAAATATGTAAACTACATTCCCATATAACTAATGTGCAGTGATGTCTTTATTTCGCAGCAGTCAATGTGATTCTTTGGTGTTTAATGGGAGGGCACAGTTGAGATTTTACAGCTTATTCCGTGCGCATTGTGGTGTTGATAAGTACATTATTATTTTTTTTATATATATGTGTATATTGCACATTTAGGATTTAAGCCCACGGTAGCACAAGTTACAGGTGCACTTCTGTACTGTATCTAGAATGTCACCTCATTGCTCTGACCAAAGATGTCTGTCCTGGTATTACTAAGACATTCAGTGGTTCTGTACATTTATACTACGTTATTCAGAAATGAAAAGTGGCCTTTTCAACTTCTTTTCTTCTCCTGACCAGATAATTTCCGTTTTGTGATCAACATTTTATGTAACCTGAGACAATAGATGGCTATTTACAGTACTGTATTTATAGAGAGATTATGGAGACGGAGGCATTTTCAGTCTGTTCTGCCTATTTCCTTCATCATACCCTTTTCGTCAAACCAAGAATGTTGATCTGACATCCGAAAATGCTGTAAATATTTTTTTTTTTAACTAGACAAAAATGTGGTTTTTGGGAACAATTTAAAGTATAAAGTGCTTTTATATGAAAAGAATCACTTGTCTTGTATATTTTGATAAGCAACAGTACCAGCTTTACTTGTGACAATGCAGAGGGTGGGTGGGCAGCACAATTTCATGTATTTCATGACCTGTTATCACATGGAAAGTGAAGATGAATATTAAAGAAACCAATATTTTCTAACTGCGTAGTGCATGGTTAATTCATATTTCTGTATTCTGTATCATTTTTATAAGTTTATGTATTTACTGAAAACTACTCAAATATCTATACTTACCCTTTCTTAACAACTCTAGCTGTTTGTAGCATGCCGTTAATAAATGTCATTACACCTATGCTCTTCTAAATTTTTCCTGCGTTCTTGTTTCCTACATTAGGGTTTCCCTTGTCTTTATTTGTGACGCTAATATTGTCTTTTTATTTTATTAGCTTCATTTTTTTGTTGACATGGTTAATTCACGTGATAAAAGATACAGTACATTGTGACTGTTTTATGTATTTTATAATCGTACAGGAGTGAGGGCGCTCATGTTTCTGTAACTCCTGTTTCTTTCATTGAGAAGGAGCAGGCATGTTTAAGTGAGAAAATCTTTGTAAGGGTTCCCTCACAGGTACATTTTTTTTCTCACCTGACTTGATCACTGTTTTGTATGCCTAGGGTTTTTTGTTTTTTTTTTATGGGAAAGTATGTGCCCCTGTGTAATGTTACTTCCTCTGTGATCCGCAAGAGGAAAAAAGCATTGTCAAGATGGCATTAAGGAACAACGGAAGTCTATTGGAGAAGAATGCCAGGCAATGATGGAAAAAAATACTAGACTCAGTGAATGCTGCAATTTAAAAAAATAAAATAAAATCCATTGACCGAGAAATTGACTTTAAAGGGGTTGTCCCATCTTGGACAATGGGGGCATATCGCTAGCATATGCCCCCATTGTCTTATAGGCGCTGGGACCCGCACCTATAGAGAGAATGGAGCCGCAAAAGTGGAGGCAGGCGCACCTGCACTCCATTCATTTCTATGGGGCCGGCTATTTCTGTCGGCCTCATAGAAATGAATGGGAGCATGGGCCGCACATACGCGGTACGCTCCCATTCATTTCTATGGGAGAAGCGCTGGGTGGTGGACGGACACCGGGAAATCTGGGGTCCTCCAGCCACAGCATTCCTTACGATGGGACCCGCACCTATCGGACAATGGGGGCATATGCTAGCAATATGTCCCATTGTCCAAGATGGGAATTCCCCTTTAAGGATAAAAATCCCTGTCTGTCATTTAATATTTCACATAGAGTTTGATACATTTGTTGCTGCCGTTTTTTGCCTAAAAAAAGTCAAAAAATTACACCAAAAATGCCCCAAAAACCTATTTGTGAGACCAGAGGACTAAATCTGCAGTTTTATACTGAGTGCTGTAGACTGGGAAGTTGCTCAAAAGTTCTTGAAGGGTTTTAATCACAGCACAAGTGATAACTTATTGCTAGGGTAAATCATCGCTTCCTGGGGATCTAACTGCCAGGACTACATTTGAATCTCAGAATGAAGTGACGGTGTTGGTTGACCACAGTGGTTTCTTTGCAGATTTCTCTTGCACAGAGGCACTTCTGAATCCTCCTTTGCAGGGCAATATAACAGTCTTGTTCTCTAGAACACTCATTCATGTTTTAATCAGAATTTATGGAAGGCTATAAAATAAGTTAATAGAAAGTGATTGGTACCAGAAGGGCCACTGTGCAGGGAATGAGCTGAAAGGCCAATAATCACTTTGTTCTCGGAATCAATGGTGGGGTTCCAAAAGGTCACACCGCCACCGATCTTAATTTTATGGCTGCAATATGCTATAATATTATTAGGTTGGAATATATATGACCTTGGAACATGTAGACATTTTTTTTTGTTTGGTGTTTTTTGAGTTTTATTGAAACCTGTAAAACAATCTAAAATAAAATCTTTTAGGGCTTAATGTTCACTAGCACTGTATTCTACCTGTTGAAAAAAATCCTACTCATCCACTCTCCTTTACTCCCATTCTGGCTACCTGGCTCCCTCAGCAGTCTTCTGGTTCCCTGCCCTGTTAAGAACCAGATAGATAACTGGCCTCAGTGGTGATGTGTCCCTATAAGGCATGTCAATGCTGGGTCACATGTGGCTTGAGCACAAGTCATTGCTGAAGTGACCCTATTCATCCGAAAGCTTACTGGATGGGACAGAAAGACTGCTGAAGGGAGCTGGTATGGAGTGGCAGGTAGCAGGAGGGTATAATTTTCCAACAAGTACAACAAGCTGCTACTGAAAGTTAAAGCCCTAAAAACCTGGACAACTCCTGTTTTCCTCAATGAAAACAGATTAAAACTTTAGACATTTTTTGTGGTGGGTCTTAAAAAAAAAAAACTGTTATTAGATGGAAATGCGTGGCTAGCTATATTTGCAACAGTTGTAAAGTTTTTCAGCAGGGAGAAACATTATAAGATTCTATCTATCAGGCAGGTTGTAATATCTGGACGATTGATCTGAACTGGATAACCATCCATTGGAGCAACTTTTAATCAGGAGAATGAATGTATGTTCCCAATCATTGCCCAATATAAACATGCCCAGTGATCAGCTGACTAATGAGCTTGCACGTTGACTGATCACATATTTTATGTAGGCATAAATATCTACCTTTGTCAACTGCACTTCCCATCTGGAATCTCCCAAGATTTGTTGCTGACAAATACAATGTGAATGAGGAGGAACGATTGTTTTAAAGATTGTTCATTCACGTTGTAAAGGGGGAATATTAATGATTAATATTTATGCAAATATCAATAATTAATATTCATAAATATGCGTATCGTCTATTGATAACTCTGCCTATTTAAACCTTAAAGTACACTATCTATCGCCTAACACTTGTCACTGGCTATCTGCGTGCGCCTTACTGGACTAGCTACCGCTAGTAAAACACACTACACAGTAGGTACAAATAACACACGATATTTATTAATACCTACGGTACAGTGAATAATGACGCATACAACACAGTACATACACATCACTAAAAATACAGTACTAACTGCACTACACAATCCCACGTTCCACCCACAACACTAGCTAATACAAATTACTCACACACACACACAATATAGCCACCCACCCAACCTGGCTCTGGACTATCCCTAGGGGGTCAGAAACACACAACTGCAGCAGTGAAGGGGTTAATGTATTGTACTGCTGCAGTGTCAGCCAAGGGGTTTAAGTGTGGGGCTTTAAGGGGCACAGTAGCAGGGAATGCCACAGGGCAATGAGGGGTTAAATAGCTTGGGTAATGAGGGCAGTGGTAAGGGGTTAAATCGTTGGGGTGATGGGGTAAAATGAGGGCAGTGGTATAGGGTTGGTGGTTTAGTGTAGGGGGTGAATGGTAAGGGGTTAAATGGTAATCGTTGGTGGTAGTGGTATAGGGTATGCAAAGGGTTAATGCAGGTGCAATAATGGGTTCTGGCAGCATTGGTGGGATAGTGGGGGTGATACTCAGCCCTCCAGGGAGTAGATGCTCGTTTTCTAGGGGTTGCTCGTTCCAGGGGATCCTCTTCTTTGTGGGCAGCTCGGCTCAACTGTTCTAGTGCAGGGCCTGCCGGAAATTTATGTCCGGCGGCCCGCACTGCCGCACCGCCCACACAGTGGCGTGCGAGTGCGCACCACCGGCAAGGACACGTGGGCTGGCGCGGTGAGATGGTGTCACTGTGCCAGCCCGCGCGGCGCAGCGCCACGCCGGCTTGCTGACAAGCGGGGAAGCCTTTTGATCTCCCGTCTGTAGAGCTTTGCATTCCGGGCAGCGCGATAGTAATCGCGCTGCCGGAATGCGCATAACAGAGGGAGGGGAGGTTTCTCCCCTCTCTCTATCATGCATAATTATCTCCAGCAGCGCTGGAGATAATTAAAACAAAGGATTCAGATTCTTTTGAATCTGAGTCCTTTGTAGTCACCAGGATGACTGGACCTTGTCCGGTCATTTTAGTGCCATCAACCAGATTGCATATGATGCTTGGGGCACACTTCACACTGATGCATCTGGTTTCAGGTCAATCAGGGGACATACAATGGGGCCTATGGAATTAAGAGGGAATTTATATAAAGGGGACATATGAAAAGGGGACATTACAAGTGGCACATAATGGGGCACCTTCCCACAGGGGCAGCAATGAGCCCCTGGGGAATACTAAGGTCAGATGTGTGCAGATGCTAGACACATCTGCACACATCATCCTATAATGTGCCTATTTATATATGCATATATATTATATATGCATGCATGTGTTTGCAGGTATATATGTGTGTGTGTGTGTGTATATATATATATATATATATATATATATATATGCGTATATTTCAACCCTTCCTCAACACACATACACTGCATATTCAATGAATGCTTCATTTAAGTGCAGCTTTAAAAAGGACCTTTAATGGGTGAGGACATTATCAAATAACTAGTGGGTTGTGTAGGGCATAGTGAAGGGATGTAAAATCGCTTTTACTTTTACCGCCTGGTATGTAAACTAATATTATCGATACAGGGAGGAGGAGACATCACTGTTTCTAAACTTCTCCCTGGCTGTGACGCTCTCCGCTGCGATTGGACAGCTCACAGCCAGGGAGAAGGAGACGCCCATTGAGAAATGGGGCGGTCTGCTCCTCCCTGTACCCATGATATTAATTTACATACCAGGCGGGAAAAGTAAAAGGGGGTACAGCGGGCGAAAGGAGCGGCGCACAGAGAAACTAGTAAGCAATCTTACATCCCTTCGCTATGCCCTACACAACCCACTAGTTATTTGATAATGTCTGGACCCATTAAAGGTCCTCTTTAACCTCTCCACGACCACCTAACGCACGGATGCGTCCGGCGGGTGGTCGTGGTGTTCTGGCTGGACGCATCCGTGCGTCATTTCGCGAGACGCAAGATTTGCATCTGATATACCTGCTACCTGGTCCTCTGGTGGTCCCATTTGCTGGGATCGACCACCAGAGGACCAGGTAGTTCTGTAAAGTAGCACCAAGCACCACACTACACCCCCCCCCCCGTCACTTATTAACCCCTGATCACCCATATATCACCAACCTGTAAGGCTCCATTCAGACGTCCATATGTGTTTTGCGGAACCACGGATCCGCAAAACACGGATACCGGCAATGTGCTTTCCGCATTTTGCAGATCCGCACATTGCCAGAACTTTATAGAAAATGCCTTTTCTTGTCCGCAATTGCGGACAAGAATAGGACATGTTCTATATTTTTGCGGAACGGAAGTGCGGATCCGCAATATCGGATCTGACCGGGACAAATTCTGTCCCCATAGAAAGGAATGGGTCCGCAATTCCGTTCCGCAAACAGAATTGCGGACGTGTGAATGGGGCCTAAGGGTCCTTATCACCGCCAGTTTGCAGATCCGCACATTGCCAGAACTTTATAGAAAATGCCTTTTCTTGTCCGCAGTGCGGACAAGAATAGGACATGTTCTATATTTTTGCTGAACGGAAGTGCGGATCCGCAATATCGGATCTGACCGGGACAAATTCTGTCCCCATAGAAAGGAATGGGTCCGCAATTCCGTTCCGCAAACAGAATTGCGGACGTGTGAATGGGGCCTAAGGGTCCCTTATCACCGCCAGTTTGCAGATCCGCACATTGCCAGAACTTTATAGAAAATGCCTTTTCTTGTCCGCAATTGCGGACAAGAATAGGACATGTTCTATATTTTTGCTGAGCGGAAGTGCGGATCCGCAATATCGGATCTGACCGGGACAAATTCTGTCCCCATAGAAAGGAATGGGTCCGCAATTCCGTTCCGCAAACAGAATTGCGGACGTGTGAATGGGGCCTAAGGGTCCCTTATCACCGCCAGTTTGCAGATCCGCACATTGCCAGAACTTTATAGAAAATGCCTTTTCTTGTCCGCAATGCGGACAAGAATAGGACATGTTCTATATTTTTGCGAACGGAAGTGCGGATCCGCAATATCGGATCTGACCGGGACAAATTCTGTCCCCATAGAAAGGAATGGGTCCGCAATTCCGTTCCGCAAACAGAATTGCGGACGTGTGAATGGGGCCTAAGGGTCCCTTATCACCGCCAGTTAGTAAGCTACTTGTTAGGTAGCTAGCGCCCAGCCCACCGCACCGCACCGCAGTCACTGATTTTGGCAGAGATTTTTTCTTCCACATTGATCGATGCAAATGAAGAAATCTGTGCCGTTCATTTTTTCTTTCAGCCCAGAGGCTGAACGGAAAAAAAAACTCATTACCCGTATGCTCAATATAAGGAGAATAGCAGAAACTCCTAATGCTGGCCATACATGTAATGATTGCGGAGACCCTCAAATGCCAGGGCAGTACAAACACCCCACAAGGGACCCCATTTTGGAAAGAAAACACCCCAATGTATTCCTTGAGGGGTATGGTGAGTTCATGTAAAATGTTATTTTTTGTCACAAGTTAGTGGAATATGAGACTTTGTAAAAAAAAATATATATATATATCAATTTCCACTAACTTGTGCCAAAAAAATTTTTTTCTGTGAACTCGCCATGCCCGTCACGGAATACCTTGGGGTGTCTTCTTTCCAAAATGGGGTTACATGTGGGGTATTTATACTGCCCAGGCATTTTAGGGGCCCTAAAGCGTGCGAATCCAAATGCATAAAAATGTCCTGTGAAATCCTAAAGGTACTCATTGGAATTTGGGCCCCTTTGCGCATCTTGGCTGCAAAGCAGTGGCACACATGTGGTATCGCCGTAATCGGGAGAAGTGGGGCAATGTGTTTTGGGGTGTATTTTTATATATACCCATACTTTGTGTGAGAAATATCGCTGTAAACGACAACTTTTAAAAAAAATTTTATACAAACTTGTCAATTTACAGAGATATTTCTCTTACCCAGCATGGGTATATGTAAAGATACACCCCAAAACACATTGCCCTACTTCTCCTGAGTACGGCGATACCACATGAGTGACACTTTTTTGCAGCCTAGGGGCGTAAAGTCCTACGAGTACCTTTAGGCTTTACAGGGCTGCTCACAATTTAGCCCCGCCCAAAATGCCAGAACACTAAACACCCCACAAATGACCCCTTTTCAGGAAGTAGACACCCCAAGGTATTCACTGAGGGGCATAGCGAGTCCGTGGGAGATTTTTTATTTTTTTTTTGCCAGAAGTTAGCAGAAATGGAAACTTTATTATTATTATTTTTTCTTTAGAAAATGTAATTTTCCGCTAACTTGTGAAAAAAAATGAAATTATACATGAACTCACCATGCCCCTCCGTACTTTGGGGTGTCTTCTTTCTAAAATGGTGTCATTTGAGGGATATAGATACTATCCTGACATTCTAGCACCTGAAGAAACATGACAGGGGCTCAGAATGTCAGAGCTGCTTCAAAATGCAGAAATTCACTTTTTTGCACCATAGTTTGTAAATGCTATAACTTTTACCCAAACCAATAAATATACACTTATTGCATTTTTTTTTTATCAAAGACATGTAGAACAATAAATTTATAAAAAAATGTATATAGAAATGTAGTTTTTAAAAAAAATATTACAACAGAAAGTGAAAAATGTCATTTTTTTTGCAAAAATGTTGTTACATTTTTATTAATAGCAATAGAAAAGGAGGTAAAATTCATTTGGGTGGTAAGTTGTATGACGGAGCAATAAACGGTGAAAGTAGTGTAGTGCGGAATTGTAAAAAGTGGCCTGGTCATTAAGGATGTTTAACTCCTTAAGGACACATGACATATGGGTACGTCATGTGTCCAGTCCCTGAAGATGGCGCCCGCTCCTGGCCGCTGCGGGCACCATCGCTGCGGAGTCCGGCTGATTCCTGTAGCTGACCCCGCAGCTGATGATCGCGTGATCGGCAGCGCTGCCGACCGCGATCATTTAACCCCGCAGATGCCGTGATCAATCCTGATCACGGCATCTGCACGCGCTAAAACCGAAAGTAAAACTTTCGGCAGCGCTCCGGCTCCCCCTAGTGGTGATCGGGAGATTTGGAGCGCTGTAAGGCCCCTTTCACACGGGCGAGTTTTCCGCGCAGGTGCAATGCGTGAGGAGGACGCATTGCACCCGCACTGAATCCGGACCCATTCATTTCTATGGGGCTGTGCACATGAGCGGTGATTTTCACGCATCACTTCTGCGTTGCGTGAAAATCGCAGCATGTTCTATATTCTGCGTTTTTCACGCAACGCAGGCCCCATAGAAGTGAATGGGGCTGCGGGAAAATCGCAAGCATCCGCAACCAAGTGCGGATGCGTTGCAATTTTCCCGCATTCTTGCTTAGCAACGGGACCCAATCTCTATTATTTCCCCTTATAACATGGTTATAAGGGAAATAATAGCATTCTTAATAAAGAATGCATTGTTAAATGAAGAGGAAGGGGTTAAAAATAATAAAGTTAACTTACCTTAGCCACTTGATCGCGTAGTCGCGATCTGTCCTCTCTTTCCTGCAGCTTCTATGATCTAAAGGACCTGTGATGACATCACATCACATGGCCCAATCACATGCTCCATCACTATGGTGATGGAGCATGTGATTGAGCCATGTGATGCTGTGACATCATCACAGGTCCTTTTCCTACCAGCAAGCTAACGGAGAGGATGCCGGGCTTCGCGATCAAATGGACCAGGTAAGTTATTATTAGTTTATTATTTTTAACCCATTCAGCACCGGGTTCAACATTAGGAAGATGGCCAAGGGTATTATTTCACATTATAACTATGTTATAATGTGAAATAATACCAGCGGGACAATTTCTGACCCAAACATGCACTTCTGTGAAGAAGTGCAGGTTCGGGTCTGGGTACCAAAAGTGCCGATTTTTCTCCCGCACGTGCAAAACGCATAACAGCGCTTTGCACTCGCAGGGAAAAATCGCGGCGATTCCCGCAACGCACCCGCACTGTTTGACGGAGTGCACCCGCAACGCCCGTGTGAAAGAGGCCTAAGGGATAGCCTCAAGCCTTTCATTCAGCTTAAGGCTGGGTTCACACGAGCGTGTCCGGATTAGGTCCGGATGCGTTGCGGATGCGTTCAGTGAAAACTGTGCGATTTCACAGGCAAAGCCATTCAGTTTTGCCTGCGATTGCGTTCAGTTGTTCAGTTTTTTCCGCGCGGGTGCAATGCGTTTTGATGCGTTTTTCACGCGCGTGATAAAAAACTGAAGGTTTACAAACAACATCTCCTAGCAACCATCAGTGAAAAACGCATCGCACCCGCACTTGCTTGCGGATGCAATGCGTTTTTAACGCAGCCCCATTCACTTCTATGGGGCTAGGTCTGCGTGAAAAACGCAGAATATAGAACATGCTGCGATTTTCACGCAACGCACAAGTGATGCATGAAAAAAAACGCTCATGTACACAGCCCCATTGAAATGAATGGGTCAGGATTCAGTGCGGGTGCAATGCGTTCACATCACGCATTGCATCCGCGCGGAAAACTCGTCCGTGTGAATGCAGCCTAAGGCTATCACTTACTATTTCCTATGGAGCCCTTGTTTGCAATAGGGCTTCATAGGAAAGTAGTAAAATGCTCATAAACTCCAATACAAGTGTATTGGAGTTTATGATAGAAGCAATCAGGTAACTGATTTATATAGGTCCCTATGGGATCTATATAAAAGTGTAAAAAAATAAATAAAAAAATAAATAAATAAAAAAACCTAAAAATTTAAATCACCCCCCTTTCCCCAAAATTAAAATTAAATAAAAAAATACACATCATGGGTGTCGCTATGTGTGAAAACTCCCATAGTATAAAAATATAAAAATATATTTCCCATACGGTAAACAGAAAAACGGAAAAAAGTAGCCGATTTGCCGTTTTTGGACGCTTCATTTCCTCAAAAAAAATTAAATAAAAAGCGATCAAAAAGTCCTACACACCCCATAATGGTATCAACTAAAAGTTAAGATCGCCCCGCAAAAAATAAGCCCCCATACAACGCCATACACTTATTTACAAATACGTTATAGCGGTCAAAACATGGCGACAAAAAAAAAAATTTTGAATTTTTTTTCACTATCAAAACGCAAGAAAAGCTATACATATTGGGTATCGCAGGATTCGTACTGACCTGTAGAATAAAACGAAATGGTCAGTTTTATTGCAAATCAAACGTCGTAATTTAGAAACCCGTAAAACTGTGGTGAAATTGCTTTTTTTTTGCAATTTCACCCCATTTGGAATTTTTTTCCCGCTTCCCACTACACCGTATGCATTATTAAATGATGGCGTTGGAAAGTACAACTTGTCCCGCAAAAAATAAACCCTCATATGGCCATGTGAACGGAAAAATAAAAAAGTTATGGCTCTTGGAAGGCATAGAGCGCAAAACGAAAACGCAAAAATGAAAAAACCCTGTGTCCTTAAGGGGTTAAGCTAGGGGGGCTGAGGCGTTTAAGTACCAGCTGACATGCTGTATCAATCCAATCAGTGCTCATCACAGGCAGGAAATCTGCACATGTTAAAGGGCCCTTGGTGCAATGATATATTACATGGTAGTCCATTAATTTGAAAGGAACCATGTAATGCTAGATAAGTGGGCATATGCACTATTCTTTTGTTTGGCACCAGTCCAGAGGTAAGACCTCTCTTGTTATATTGAATCATACTAAGGAGTTGGGAGGCCTCCCCTCCCAGAATCTTTTTCTATTATCTGGCAGCCCAGCCTATACTTGTGCAGTTCTAGTTGGTCCCTAATATAGATATAGGAGAGGAGATCCTTCTGCAGACGCTTGAGTGGATGAATAGTCTCTTAGTTTATCCTGAGATGGGTCCCCAGCACTTTGTTGATTTTGTTACATCTCTCCATTCCTTTGCCTGTGAGGTATGGGGACCTACTGAGAGTCTGTGTACTATTTCTGGACCGCTTATTTCTTGATGTTTATCAATAACCCATTGTTGCTGGAGTTCAGGATCTCCAAAGCTATGAATTTTGGACGAATAAGGGCATTAAATATTCCACTGAGTTAATAAATGAAAGTACTTGGAAGACATTCGAACAACTCAGGAACATGTATGATATCCCTCAACAGGCCTTTTATAGGTTTTTGAAACTTAGACATGCTCTGCAAGCACAGTTCCCTGTTTATTCGAGTGTTGCTATTCATACCTTTCCTCTAATTACTTCATTTAATGCCTCACATCCTGTTACATATGTCCACCCCCTGCAAGGGAGAAATGGGCACAATATATTCACTCTTTAAATGCTAAAACTGGAACACTAAGTTGGTATTTCACTTATATGTGTCACTAGTGGTGACTAAGAAGTTATTAGCCAATTTTAAGTTAGTTTTTCTATGGAGCCTAAATTTTGCTTGCTTGGTATGTTAGAGACGAGGAGAGTTTGTCCTTCCAGAAACTTACTTTCCTTAGGGAATCACTTTTTATGGTCCATCTCCTACTACGGCCCAATGGATTTAATTTTGCAATGACATATTACCCAGGGAAAGATTAGTGACATGTCACCCGAAAACCATTACAGCAAAATCTTCCCTCCAAAAGTCAAATGGCGCTCCTTCCCTTCTGGGCCCTGCCATGTGCCCATACAGGTGTATTACTATATTTAGGAAAAATGCATAACAAATTATGGGGTGCTTTTTCTCCTATTACAACTCGTGAAATGTAAACTTTTGGGGCTAAAGGAACAGTTTACTGAAATCAAATGTATTTTTTCATTTTTACAGCCGAGTGTTAATAAATTCTGTGAAACATCTGTGGGGTAAAATGCTTATTGCATAAGATAATCTCCTATATAAATTCCTTGATGTGTCTAAATTCCAAAATAGGGTCTTTTGATGTGTGTTTCTTATGGCTACTCAAGGCCTCTGCAAACTTGACCTGGTTCCTTAAAGGGCACCTTCATTTCTGAGGGCCATGTCTGAGTCAGCACACTAGGCCCACATATGAGATATTTTAATAAATGTCAGAACAGGAGTAATTAATATTGATGTTTGTCTTGCTGTTATCCCTTGCTCTGTTACAGGAAAAAAATATGCAAAAAAAAAAAACATTTTTCCATTTTGCTTTAATTCATATGGAACACCTAAAGGATTAACAGAGTGTCACAGTGCGCTCTATATGTGGTTCCAGGAGCCGGGGACAGCCAGGCTTGCCCACATCATCAACGCTCCCGGCGTCACCTGCTTCCGTGGTAACCGCGTTAGCGGGTGAGTGCCGAGCTACTCGCTCGAAGTTCAGCTGTATTGGTGTTCAGGAGTCAGGTAACGCTGGCCACGTCACATGACTCTACTAGCGCACTATTTAAACAGGCAGTTTGCTGGCCACAGATTGCCTGTTATTGAGGTCCTTCCAGCAATCGTACCTACCTGGCGTGTTGATCTCCTGTTGGTGTTTTGACTATCCGGTTGTCTGCTCCTTTGGTCTTGGCGTTCCCTTCTGGTTTTGACTCCAGCTTCCTCCTGACTACTCCTTTGGTACCGTGCAGCTCTCTTGGTATTTGACTCAGCCCATTTGACTTCTATTATTTGTCTGTCCATCTTCCCAGCACATATTCAAGTTAGGGTTTGTCGACCAGTTGTCCCTTGTCGCTAGGACTTGCGAGGCAAGTAGGCAGGGACAGGGGAGTGGGTTGAGCTCAGTGGTCACTTCCCACCCTCCTCTGTGTGACAGAATAACAGGCCAATATTACCACTGTTACCATGAATCCTTTGGTTACCCTGACGGAGCATGTTTCTAATTTGACTCAGATGGTTCAGGAGTTAGGGGAGAAACTCCACTTACATGAGGCAGGACTGAGTTCCTCCATTCACCAGGGTCATCATATGGTGCCTCAGATTAAGCTATTAACACCGATAAATACCTCAGACATAAACAAGATGTAAATGGGGTTTAGTATATTCATACAGTATATCCTATCATAGATCCCACCAATAACCCCCAATAATAGATACAAAATATCTTATAAAAATACCAAAGTTTATTTACGCTACAAAAAAAACACATACATTGGTGAAATCACATAATTGGGAAAGGTGTACCCGTTCGGGTCCCAAACCCCACCCCTGTCGTACAGAGACCAACCAGGACCCCAATAAATCAACAGCTCAGAATAACTAAGTCCAAACTTATAAGTAGGACCAAGGGTAACATATATTATTCAGCTTTATGCAGAATAATAAGCTTACAAATAAAGTGAAAAAATAACACGTGTTAGTCAGCTTTATACAGAGTTGGGTCAGAATAATAGCATTGTTAAATATGAGTCATTCCAAATATAAGGAGTTGGCTCCCAAATAACAACATAATAAAGCAAAAATCATTCCACATGTACCAAGCATGTACTCTAACAGAACTCAAATATTGACTATGGACCAGCTCTGATGAATAGCAGTTGACATCAATACATCAGTAATAATAGTCACATGCTATAATACAAAGTGTAAATTACCTATCGTGAGCTGAAGATCAGGGGAAAGGCACTGATACTGCCTCTTTATTTTTCTGACGCGCGTTTCACACACCCACTGGCTTCGTCAGGAGGCTGAAGTATACTGTGACACATAGAGGGTATATATATCCACAAACCCCCTGGAATTAGTTGTAGACGCATTTCCGGCATAATTAGATGAACCGCATCATAGCATCACACCATCCGCTCCCACGTGACCAGCGCCAGGCGGCCCGCACAGCAACAGACGCACGTCATGTGACGATGATGTACAGGACCCCGCCCACCATGGGATCGAACACAAATGGCTCGCTCCACGATGCGGACATTCAGCGCATGCGCGGAATGCGTCAGCCCATGATAAAACGTATAAAAGTATATTTAAGGGGAACTACTCCAGGTGACCAATTCCTGTGTCTATAATAGATGTTTCAGCATGTAGCAACATCCAATTAGATTATATATGTGCACTGTGTATAATAATCCATAAAATAAGTGACAGTGATACATATATCAATCAAAATTTCATAATATCAAATTATATTAAATATCAAAAATGTCTTATGTCAAAAAGTGCCAAATGCAAAGTGCGATAAAAACCAAAACGTGCAAGTGAAGTCATCATCATTAATAAATTACATAAAAGTAGAAATTCATAAAAAGTCTTTTAAAGTGTCAATATGAACTGTGATTATTAAAAAAAAAAAAAAAAAATTCTCCTATGAGGAAACATGCTGTTGATTCCACTTGAAGGATAATTTCTCCACCCTAGAGATTCCTCCAAAGATTTACTGTTCCGTCTTCAAACGTATAATAACATCACAGGTGTGAATACTATAAACAAACAATCAAAAAATAAACCTATGGTGAAACATAAGACCACATCAATACAGTATACCCCAACATTAAAATAGCGCAAATTACAAAAAAGGCCTGAAACTTACTGCTTCGTTCAATCCCAAGGGGATCTCAGTTTTTAGTATCACAATCCATCTCGTCTCCCTCTGGAGTAATAATTTCTTGACATCACCACCTCGACAACCCATCAATACCTTGTCAATAACCATGACTCTTAGGCCACTGGGATCACAATTATGTTTTTCTTTAAAATGTAGAGCTATAGGTTGCAATTTAGTCAATTCCTCATTTCTCATTGTTTTTGCTGATCTAATTTTGCTCACATGTTCCAGAACCCGCACCCGGAGTTCTCTAGTTGTCATGCCCACATACATGAGCTTGCAGGAACAACTGATCAAGTATATGACCCTTGCTGATCTACAGTTGACATGATGAACTAACTGATATTCCTTTACTCCCTTAGAGTCTATAAAAACTGATGTCCTCAACATATATTTGCATGCCTAACAATTGCCACTGGGGAAAGACCCCCATTTTGGACCTTTGCTACCAAAAATATGTCGAGTAATAGATGGTACATAATGACTCCTCGTGAGAATATTACCCAGATTTCTAGCTCTCTTCCATGTAATAAGAGGATAATCAGAGATTGATTCTTTAAGATCTTTATCCGATAGCAAAATTGGCCAATATTTGGTCAATATTTCTCAGATTTTGCGCCAATGTGTGTTAAAGGGCATGATAAATCTGGGTTTTCTCTTTGTACTTACCAGAAGAGGGTCTCTGAGTGAGTATTTCGCCCTTAAATAGCCCTTTCTTATATCCTTTTGATTGTAACCCCTATTGCGGAATCTTTGTGAGAGATCTTCTGACTGGGTCTCAAAGCGTTCATCACTGGAGCAGATACGAAGAAGTCGCAAAAATTGAACTTCTTGAGAATATCCCATGTGTCCCTAACATAGGACGGCAAGGTCTCCACACAACCCCTGAGATAAAGATCCATATATCTGCTTGCCTGTTCACAAAGACCTCCTATCTCAGACACTATAGGCCATCCGGGAGGATTCATGAGGTCCTTGTGAACTTTAGGCAGCAGATAAAATGTAGGTATTTTTGGGTATTCTACCAACAAACCTTCTTTTAATCTAAGAGTCAGTATGTTATTATCGACACCAGATTGTAATATGCCATCAAGCTCGGCCTTAAATCTCATAGTAGGATTGCTATCCAGACATCTGTAACATTCCTTCTGGTTCAATTGCCTAAAGGCCTCCCTCTCATACATCTGTGCGGGCCATAGGACAACGATTCCCACTTTAACCGCAGGTTTTGTAAGTACATCCCTCAGATCACGTAATTCCCTAATAGCCTGACACGGCCCTAGGTTAGATTAAAGGGGCCTACCTCATTTGAGACGGATTCACACTCCTGTTTAACCCACTTAATAAATATATCCACTGTCAGACATATATTGGGGGGGGGGGGGGTTTGTCGGCAGCACAGATGCATGGGGAGCCCTCTAGAAGGCAATTCTTGTTTATCCAGGAGCCTCAGATTAAGCTTCCTGAACCATTTTCTGGTAACCATAAGAGGTTTCTTTCTTTCAAGGAGAACTGTAAGCTTTATTCCAGATTACGCTCCTTGTCGTCCGGCTCTGAGAGCCAACAAGTGGGCATAATTATTTCCCGACTACAGGGGGATCCCCAGGATTGGGCATTTTCTTTGCCTTCCGACGTTAGTTGTCTCAGTTCCGTCAATGGGTTCTTTCAGGCTCTGGGGATTTTGTATGATGAACCTGACAGGGCCATGGTAGCTGAGACCGCCCTTAAAGCTTTGGTACCGGGAGATCAACCTGCATGAACTATCAGCTTTCTGAGATGTTGGAGCAGACTATGACACTAGCTGTTCGACTTGACAGACATATTAGGGAGAGATGACAGGAACGTTTGCTTTCTCCCCAGGAGGCGGTCCAGCCGGAGGTCAGTCCTATGAGCAAAGCCGAAATATCTTCAGAGGAAGCCATGAAGTCGGGATGACTCAGAGATCAGCGTCACCGACGCGGGGCTTGCTTTTATTGTGGAGACTCTGACCATTGGATAAACCAGTGCTCTAAGAAGTCTTCCTCCGGTAAATCACCCAAGGCAGGGGAGCCCATAAACCAGGTATATCCTAACGTGGTCAAGAGTAAGTTATAAGTACCTATAACAATCTCCATGGGCAACTACAAAAGTTTTGGTAATGCTTTTATCGACTCTGTTCTGCTGTCAACTTTATTGATCATAAATTTGCACTAGGGTTGGGCATCCTGATTTTGACACTACCCACTCCCATCCACATTATGGCTATCGATTCCACTCCCCTAGTGGATGGTACCGTGAAGTTTTTCACCTCTGGGATATCTTTGACTGTGGGGGTGTGTCACTCCGAAATATGCTCCCTGTTGGTTCTTGAAAACCTACCGGTAGAAGTGGTACTGGGCATGCCTTGGCTCTAACTACATAACCCCACTATTGACTGGACCAAGAAAGAACTCGTTAAATGGGGGTTAAAATACGACTCGTGCTTGTCTGCGGTGCAAGCTGGGGTCTCAGCAGAATCCAATATATTGCCTTTGGTCATTATGGAATATATGGATGTGTTCTCCTCCTTGAACCCTGAGTCTCTACCGTCCCATAGATCTTATGATTGCGCCATTGAATTGTTAGAGGGTGCCAGGTTTCCCAAGGGACGCATCTATAACCTTTCTAAGCCTAACGCAAGGCTATGAAAGATTATGTTAAGAAGAGTCTCATTAAAGGGCACATTAGGCCTTGTGTATCTCCTATGGGGGCAGAATTCTATTTTGTAAAAAAAAAAAAAAAAAAAGGAGGTCTATCTATCGGAGATTAAATAAGATCACGATTAAGAAATAATACTCCCTTTCATTGATTCCTAATTTGTTTAATCAAGTATTGGGGGCTTCCTGGTTCTCTAAAATTGATTTGAAGGGGGCATATAACGTAATTCGTTTTGAGGAGTACAGACATTTTCTTGAAGGGGCTAAACATTGTGTCACAGTTGTCACTGATCACAAAAATCTAATGTTTCTTGAATCTGCCAAAAGGTTGAATCCCCGGCAAGCCAGATGAGCGTTGTTTTTTTACACGTTTAAATTTCTCCATCACTTTCAGGCCAGGAAGTAAGAACGTGAAGGCGGATGCTTTGTCTCTGAGTTTTTGTGCGTTTCAGCCTATGGACGCACAGCCTGAAACCATACTGCCAGCTAATGTCTTTTTAGCAGCCTTGTCCCAAGATCTTACGGCTCTTATTAGGCAGAACAACATCTGGCCCCGGCACCCACACCAACAGATAAGTTGTTTGTCACCGAACAATTCCGTCTCCGGCTGTTGGGTAAGTGCTATGATTCAGTTTTGTGTCGACATCCTGGTATCGAGGGTACTAAAGAGCTGGTCTTACTGGTGGCCCTCTCTATTAAATGATGTCAAATTCTATGTGTTGGCCTGCAAGGTTTGTGCCAAGTCTAAGACCCCTAGAACTTGCCCTGCTGGTGAGTTGCAACCCCTACCCATTCCCAGTAGACCCTGGTCTCATATTTCTATGGACTTCATCACGGACCTGCCACCTGCGAAGGGTAAAACTGTGGTGTGGGTAGTGGTCGATAGGTTTAGTAAGATGGTATATTTTCCCCCCCTTTCTAAGCTCCCTAATGCTAAGACTCTGGCCTCTGTATTTGTAGAACAAATTGTACATTTGCATGGTATTCCCGAGAATATTGTTTCTGACAGGGGTGTCCAGTTTGTGTCTAGATTTTCCAAAATCCTTCTGTCAGAAGTTTTAGATCTCTTTGTCTTTCTCATCTGCCTATCATCCGGAGAGTAACGGGCATACTGAACGCCTTAATCAGTCTGTGGAACAGTTTATGGGTTAAGTGCCTTCCTTTGGCAAAATTTGTGATATACAACCATGTTAATTCCTCCG
Organism: Bufotes viridis; assembly: GCA_033119425.1. NCBI lineage: Eukaryota > Metazoa > Chordata > Amphibia > Anura > Bufonidae > Bufotes > Bufotes viridis. The sequence continues at coordinate 292,857,853 of CM065589.1, read as the reverse complement.
CTGGGGTCTGCCCATTCTTTTTAATTATGGTTTCCATCCTCGTTTTCATTCTGGGTCATCCGTCTCCTCGTCTAACCCCAGAGGCGGATAAGGGCTCGTCAGAACTGTGCACAGTTTTGGCCTCGGGTTCAATCGAACCTAGAAAAAGCTCAAAACAATCAAAAGATTCAAGCGAATAGGAAACGTTCTAAGGGGATGGATTTTCAGGTTGGGGAGAAGATGTGGCTCTCTTCTAAGAATTTGCCTCTTTAGGTGGCCTCCAAAAAGTTTGCACCTCACTTTATAGGTCCGTGCAAGATTACGGAGGTAATTAACCCAGTATCCTTTAGGTTAAAACTGCCCGAGTCTTTCCACGTCCACAACGTCTTCCACAAATCTCTGCTTAGGGTTACATAGCACCTGCTGTTCCTTCACAGTCCGCTCCGCGCCGGTACTAGTTAATGATTCAGTGGAGTTTGTGGTTTCCAAGATATTGGATGTTAGGAGAGTCTGTAACTCTTTACAGTACCTGGTGCACTGGCTAAGGATGTTCATGCCCCGAGACTTAAGAAATTTCATGGAGAATATCCTGATAAGCTGTCGCCTAAGGCCTTGGGTTTGGTGGTCCTGCGTAAAAGGAGGGGTACTGTCACAAAGCGCTCACGGTTCCAGGAGGTGGGGACGGCCGGGGCGCGCCGCGTCGTCAACGTGCCTGGCATCAACTGCTTCTGTGGTAACCGCACTAGGGCTGCGTGCCGAGCTGCTCGCTCAATGCTCAGCTGTATTGGTGTTCAGGAGTCAGGTGATGCTGGCCACGTCACATGACTCCACTAGCGCCCTATTTAAACCGGCAGTTTGCTGGCCACAGATTGCCTGTTATTGAGGTCCTTCCTGCAATCGTACCTACCTGGCGTGTTGATCTCCTGCTCGTGTTTTGACTACCCGTTTGTCTGCTCCCTTGGTCTTGGCGTTCCCTCCTGGTTTTGACTCCGGCTTCCTCCTGACTATTCTCTGCTTACCCTCTGGTACCATGCTGCTCTCTTGATATTTGATCTCGGCCCATTTGACCTCTCTGTTGTTTATCTGTCTTCCCAGCACATATTCAAGTTAGGGTTTGTCGACCAGTTGTCCCTTGTCGCTAGGACTTGCGAGGCAAGTAGGCAGGGACAGGAGAGTGGGTTGAGCTCAGTGGTCACTTCCCACCCTCCTCTGTGTGTGACACAGAGTTTCTAAGTTCAGTTTTGAATACTTTGTGGTGTGTTTGTAAAATGGGCCATTTGTGAGGGTTTTCTATTATGTATTATCTCATCAGCGGGGGTCCTGGGCGTTGGACCCCCACTGATCACATGCTGATGACCTATCCAGTATAAAAATCCAGGAAAACCCTTTTAAGTACCCACAGATGTCTGGCCATTAGCTGGTGAAAATGCAGAACAGGTGCACTGGTACTTTAAAAGGCAGTAGCCGTGTGGCCTCTGGGACAGGGAAAGAGGTATAGCAGCTGAACGCAGGCTGCAGCCTCCAGCGGGAAACAGAGGACTCTGGTGACTGGCCCTGCTAGAGGAGCGCAGATGAAGGCAGGCAGGGGCCTGCCACCAGGTAACATCAGATTGTTGTGATGCGGCTCCCATGCCTGTCCCAGATAGCATGATGCCACTATGACGGTCATGAGCATAATTAACCGCACTCCTAAAGTAGAAGACCAGCACTATGTCCGGATATAAAATAAGATTATTTTTACATAATAACATAAATCGACTGTTATGCTTCCTATGTGTTTCTGGTGTGTGCAGCATCCTTAATTATGGCGTAGTGAAACAAACCAAAATATGGTGTGGTCTAATGAATTGGGCTTAACTATGATGATGTTTCTCTATATAGGAGTATACTACATAGGGTTGCCATACAAGCCCTGGACACCATTTGAGTACATTTAGAGGATAAACAAGGGATCTACAGGATTTTATCAAACAATTAACTTGGTATTTGATGACTGAATTATTTCCTGTTTAATCAGTTATTCTATATACAATCTTGTGTGGTTTCCATGGGGGCTAAATACTCCCTGTCTGTAGCTTAGTGATGTCCTACAGGGACGAGCATTATATTTTTTCTGTTCACAATCCTTTTGCATCAGCTGTCCATTGGTATGGCAGATACAATGACAACATAGTAATTACTTGGCATCATAGTCTATCTGCCATACCTGAATTTGTGTCTTATCTGAAGCAGAACAAGTACAATTTGAAATTCACCCATCATTTTGACCTGCAACACATTACTTTTCCAGATATCAATTTAAAGGGGCTTATCAATACCTAAACATTTAGGAAACTGTCAGCGGGTAAAACCTTATTACATTCTGACAGCAATCATCCCCCCACACAATTAAAGCCATTCCAGTGGAAGAGCTAATTTCGACTGACAAGAACTAAAGTGATATTACTTTTTCACAAGATGCAAATGTGGTACATAACAGGCTGAGGGCATGTGGGTATCCTCAGTGGACGGTAAATAAGGCAGCTTCTGTTGCACAAAATGACAATCACAAGCATTTATTATCCGATTTCTTATCCAATTTCTCAAAAACTGCTTCCACTTTGGTTTTATAATACAAGCCTCAATTTAATAATATCCGTCAACTAAAAAAAAAATTACCAATATTGTTTGAGGATCACAAACTGGAACGGATTTTGCCACAGGTATGGGAAATCGTATCTAGGAGGGCTCGAACAATTGGCAAGATTTTATCCCCAAGTCTATTCACATTCGACAATCGCAAGAAAATTTGGTTACATACGGCAGGTTTTTAAAAAAGGGGAACACACCCTCGCAAGATGTCTTTTCGTTGTTAACGGTAAAACATTTTTTGATGCAACAAACACAGTTTTCCGATCAAACAATACATCAACTGCAGTAGTAACAATGTTGTATATATCATAGAATGTATATCATGTTACAAAAAATACTGAGGTTGTACAACTAGAATTAGAGAACATCTAATTTATATTGATAACCTTATAGATTGTAAGATCTCAAATGTGGGTAGGCATCTTATCATGCAAACTACACCTGATGCTTAATGTAGCCTAGCTATCCTCAGGTTTGTGACAGGCCCTGCGCCCATGGAATAAACAAATGGTCTATGTAGTGTGAGGTGGCACCAATTGCAAGTGAGGAACAGTCACCTCCTCATTCCTGATAGTTTTAACCTATCCCTGTAGGTCTTGTGATTTTAGATTTGTAACAATAAAGCTATTTAGTTTAGGACCCCTACAGGGATCTTTGTCGGTCCACTGACCGAATTGAGTATTTGGGCATCATCTTATCATGCAACATCAATGTAATGTAAACTAGTTTTTTCATGGCCTATGGTATAGAACCTATTGCCAGACCTCCAAGGGGAGGGGATATGCAATGAAGGTTGTTAAGCCATGAGGCTTCCTGGATCTTCAGCTAGGAGAATAGGAGAACATGAGCCCTCTCAGTCTCAACTTGAGAAAGGAGGTTATGTTTCACTATAAATACACTATAGGTGTATTTATTCTTGGTAAGACATATATACTTGGTAAGACATATATACACCCGTAAACCCATAAGTTCCAAATGAATACTCTTGTCAACATTATTTACCAAAACAGTCGAGCAAGTAAACCGTTAGAACCTATTGTGTGTCTCGGTCATGATTTGCATATCAAATTGTGCTATGTGTGATTTTATGTTACATTGTATGCAAATCGTATGGTATTCAAATTGCACTGCATTTCCTCTTCCTTGGGATATATCAAAATGTAGCCTTACAGGGAAGAGTTGACGCTTTTGGTTAATAAGCTTTGTCTAGCACAATCTGTGAAAGTTATTTGTCATGTGATTTTATTTTTGTTTATTGGTTTTTAAATAGATTAAATTAGATGTTGGATTGTTTCACTTTTATGCCATGATTAAGGACGCTGCTTGTGTCAGAAACAGTCGACTTATGGTGCTGGACTATTCTTCTAGTTTCGGATTCTCTGCATGAACATGCCCAGACACAGAGTTTCTATAGGAGTGGGTGAGCAATAACTACAACCCCCTTCATTAGTGTGAACAGCACTCCTATAGCGGCATACTAGCAGTTACTATAAACCTAACAGTTTAACAATGGTATGACACTGATCATTAATCCAGGTGTCCACTTTTCCTATATCCTGCAATGCCACTTAGCACACTCATTGCTAAAAGAAAACAAAAAAAAAAAATAACACTCAAGTAGAAGTGTCAGATTGCCATAAAACTCGGCATGCAGTTGTCTCAGGCAGCTATGTAAATGATAACAGGTGTAGTCTGATTAGACACTGGGTTTTTCCAACAGATGGTGTAAAAGTGTTTCCCCCACTTCACTATAAAAAGTCTCTCAGAGGTTACTTTTGGATAGTGTACCTCTTGGTAGGAGATCTTTGACGGTGCACTCAAAGAAATTTTGCCCAGGTGACAGGCTTTGAGAGAGGCCCATCATTGGACAGAGAAGGAGGATTGTCATTTCAATGAATTACCTGCTATCTAGGCAGTTTTTACCTAGTTTTCGGGAGGAGGTTTTGGGAGCAGAAGTTATATGAGGATGCAAACACACAGGGTGAACAGGCCTAAACGGCCCAGACAGATGGCTAGTAGAGCGCATTGTTTGATCCACCGACAAGCACAATTAGGTTCCACAGTTTTGTAGTCCACCATCTAGACACAGTTGGCACCTTTATTTCATACCCCTGTCTCTGCCCACACCATTTCCAGACGCTTAGCAGAAGGAAATTTGGTGTCACAATGTCCATTATGTGTTCTGCCATTTACAGCCAGCCACCATCACCTTAGTTTCCAGTGGTGTTGTGAAAGACAGTGCTCAGGTTCAAGCATGGAGGCCTCATGGTGAGCGCTTTAATCCTGCCTTTGCTGTAGAGTGACACACTGCCTCAAATACTGGTATAATGATCTGAGGAGCCATCACATTCATTATTCGTCACGAATGGTAGTGATATGAAGGACGCAAACAGCTCAGGGATATATGTAGGACATCCTGTGGCCACATGTGTTGCCGCTCATGGCAGAGCTTTCAACTGAAATTTTTAGCAGGATAATGCTCGCACACACCGAAAGGGTTTCCCAGGAATGTGTCTACAAGATTGCAACACGTCCTTGAATTGCCAGATCACCATATTTATTGCTAATTGAGAGTTTATGGGACCACCTGGGATGCCATTTTCATCAAACTATGAGTCTGGAGGGTCTTAAGGCCCAGCTACAACATCTATGGGAAAATGTATTGCAGGATACCATACAGAACCTGTATGTCTCCATGCCCAATTGTATCTCATCTTGTATCCAGTTTAGAGGTGGCCCAACAGCACACTAGAGCCTCATTTCAATTATACAGTTTACCCCAATAAACGTATCCTTTCACTCGAGTATTGTAATCACTTACAGCAGGGATGGGCAAACTGCGGCTCTCCAGCTGTTGTAAAACTACAATTTCCACCATGCCCTGCTGTAGGCTGATAGCTGTAAGCAGTCTTTGCATGCTGGGAGTTGTAGTTTTGCAACAGTTGGAGAACCGCAGTTTGCCCATCCCTGGACTTAGAGTAATGTTCAAAACATAGAAATCCACCATTATTAACTTGTTAAATAACTATGTTTGGTAGAATTAAAATATAGTTGTGTTTAAAATTATTCAACCCCCAAATGCTGTAAAGGGTTTTAGGGAATTTAGTGTACATTTGTAATTGTGTTCAGAATGAAATCTTACAAGGACTTTTTAAAGAACCAAATGCAACTAAAATGACATCAATTGTTTTTGTAATACAGTATTAATTGTTTTTTTTGTGATTTCTTCATTGACACAATTATTCAACCCCTTAAAGCAGGCATCCTCAAACTGCGGCCCTCCAGCTGTTGTAAAACTACAATGCCCACAATGCCCTGCTGTAGGCTGATACCTGTAGGCTGTTTGGGCATGCTGGGAGTTGTAGTTTTGCAACAGCTGGAGGGCCGCAGTTTGAGGATGCCTGCCTTAAAGACTACCACTCCTAAGAACAGAGGTTCATTCAAGTGTTTTCGATCAGGCATTGAAAACACCTGTGGATGTCAAGGAGCAGCAATCAAGCATAATAAGCACCAATTAGGCAGATTTAAAATGACTGTGATACTCAGCTCCTTCTAGACATTTACTGGAGTGTTTACAAACATGGTGAAGTCAAGAGAATGGTCCAGGAAGACAAGAGAAGAGGTGATTTCTCTTCACAGGAAGGGCAATGGCTATAAGAAGATTGCAAAGATGTTAAACATACCAAGAGACACCATAGAAAGCATAATTCGCAAGTTCAAGGCAAAGGGCACTGTTGAAACGCTACCTGGTCGTGGCAGAAAGAAGATGCTGACTTGACTGCTGTGCGCTACCTGAAGCGCAAAGTGGAGAGAAGTCCCCGTGTGACTGCTGAGGAACTGAAAAAAGATTTGTCAGATGTGGGTACTGAAGTTTCAGCTCAGACAATAAGGCGCGCACTGCGTAATGAAGGCCTCCATGCCAGAACTCCCAGGCGCACCCCCTTGCTGTCTCCAAAGAATAAGAAGAGTCGACTGCAGTATGCCAAAAGTCATGTGGACAAACCACAAAAGTTTTGGGATAGTGTTCTGTGGACTGATAAAACAAAATTTGATCTGTTTGGGCCCATGGATCAACGCTATGTTTGGAGGAGGAAGAACAAGGCCTATGAAGAAAAGAACACCTTGCCTACTGTGAAGCATGGCGGGGGGTCAATCATGCTTTGGGGCTGTTTTGCTTCTAGAGGTACAGGGAAGCTTCAGCGTGTGCAAGGTACCATGAATTCTCTTCAGTACCGGGAGATATTGGATGAAAATGTGATGCAGTCCGTCACAAACCTGAGGCTTGGGAGACGTTGGACCTTTCAACAGGACAATGATCCCAAGCATACCTCCAAGTCCACTAGAGCATGGTTGGAAATTAAAGGCTGGAACATTTTGAAGTGGCTATCGCAGTCACCAGACTTAAATCCGATTGAGAACCTCTGGTGGGACTTAAAAAAAGCAGTTGCAGCGCGCAAGCCTAAGAATGTGACTGAACTGGGGGCTTTTGCCCATGAAGAATGGGCAAAGATACCCGTAGATCGCTGCAAGAGACTTGTGTCAAGCTATGCTTCACGTTTAAAAGCTGTTATAACTGGAAAAGGATGTTGTACTAAGTACTAAGATTGAATGTCACTTGGGGGTTGAATAAAACTGATAATGATGTGAGCACAGAAAAGACATTTATGGTTATTTCATTATAAATGTTATGTTATATTTGTCTGACTTACAAGTGCCTATTTGATTTAATTGTAAACAAGATGACTGAAATGATCAAAATCAATGTCAAACTGGCCAAAACACTCAATTTCAATGGGGGTTGAATAATTTTGAACACAACTGTATTTTACATGTAAGTAGAGTATTAGTCCACTCCTTTACAAGTAATGGGCTATCCTTAGAATAGGCCGTCATTATCTCATTGACAAGGGACCAACAACTTGCACCCCTGCCGATCGATCAGGTGTTCTGCAACTGGGAATATTCCTATTCACTTCAATCAGAAAAGGGCTGTGGTAACCAACTCACTTGTAAAGGGTGCGAACAACTCCTTTAACTTCTTCCAGGGTGGATTGGTCATAGACCTTACAGAAAATTCTCCAGTGGGACGATGCACTGGGGGCTGCCCAAGCTCTTCTCTCTGCCACTGGCCGGGTACATAATGAGCTCTCAACGGTAATTAACACTTAAACCGCACATGCCCTCCTGAATTCAACTGCTGTGGCCCGCAGCTCACCTCCTAAGCCCTCTATCTTTATCAGAGACAACTGGAGGAAGAGGACAGAAACTGGCATCTATTGATGGCCACCACAAAGAGACAGCTTTTGACTTTTGAGGCAATATATTGTGCGACACTGTAGTATATGGTTCTGATGAGTATTTTGCGCTATGGTATTGAAGATTCTTCCTACTTGTGTTGCCCCATCTTTGGTCAATTTGGACCCAGCCTACAATATGGGGCCACTTTAGTTTTTTTTTTTTTCCAGTGCTACATTAAGTTACCAGTACGCCCCATGAATTTCTTCCTCTGCATGTCTAGACTGCAGGACTGACAGGACAGGGAAGAAGCAGGGAAGCTGCTGAGCATGTTAGTCCTCTTGAATGCAGGAGAAATCGGACCAGGAAAATAACCAGCAGAGGGAGCTACCAAAGAGGAAAATGCATTTGAAACTCTCAATTCATTGCATAGTAATTCTTTTCATGGGAAAACCCCATTGGGGGCCCTTTTCACAGCCCAAAAGAGTGGGTTTCACAGCCCAAAAGAGATGCAATTACTGGGCAATTACTGTTTGTTGGGTGATTGATGGCCAATTGCACAGGACAATAATCAGGTTGTAACAGCGGCTGCGGTGCGCCGCTTTTCCCCCAATTACCGCTGCAGCCCGGGACACTCTGTTGGTATAAGTGATAGTGATTCTGAGGATTCCGCTCCACAGCTTCTATTCAGCCGTGGACACAGACTGAGTTCGGCTGGTGTCATGTTACCTTGCTCCTGGGGCGGCACGCATCACTCCCTGGACGGGCTGGGTTAGGTCAGGTGACCTCGCTGACCAACCCTGTCTCTCCTGCAGGTATTTAAGTGGTTCAGCCCTTCTCCCAGGCGCCACAGAGTCAAGGTCCTATCCTGTGCAATTGAGCTTGTTACCACTTGTGTTCCTGACTACGTGCCTCTTTCCTAGACTACGCTCTTTGTCTGATCCCTGCTTGCTTGCATCGCTTCTCCTGTTGCCGACCCGGCTTGTCTGACTTCGTTCCTGTGCCGCCTGCCCTGACCCATTGGTTGTCTCGACTACATCTCTGCCTCGTCCACCAGTTCCTGTCTGGTTGCTCCTGGTAATGACCCTGCCTGTCTAACTAAGTCTGTACTGTCGGTACCTTTGCAGTTACCGTCCGGACCAGCTGCTATCGACTCTGGGACTGCCCTGGAGTGGTACCTGGCAGCTACCCTAACGGCCCAAGTCTATCCTCACCACCAGAGGCTCTAGCGTAGTCTGGGTAGTGGCTTAGTCATGCCCCTCCAGGGTACAGCCAGTCTGTAGCACAGTGGGTCCACTTCCTCTGATTCGTGACACAGGTAACGATCATTCCTGATAATTTTCCCAATCCTTTGCCCATGTAGAAGGTCCTTTATTCAGGTCTTAAGTGACTGGAGCACAACTCAGACAGTATTTAGCAAGAGGTTATACACTGATTCAATTAATCATAGAGCAGTCTGTTTTTCCTTCATTGTCTTTACACTGTCATATCGGCTACTTGCAGCCACCACTAGGGAAATTTCACTACATGCAAATTTATACAACTCCCTGGAGGCACTAGCACAATTGTGTATTACATGGACAGATCATTCTTTTCAGTTGAAGTGTTTAATACTGGTTCTTTCTTGTTAAACATATCCATTTTTTTCAGATGATGCATTCAAATCTTTATTTAAACAAGAAAGGTTTCACAAAAACTGTATACATTAAAAAACATACACAAACGTATTGATACGTATGCACATCCATAAAATGTATACGTTTTAAAAAGTTAAGATAACCACAAAATTGCATACATTTTTATGTATAGCAAAAACATGTTATCCCCCAAACTGTACATATTTCCGTATCACTCATGTTTGTCCATATGCCATTATGACTTACTATCTAATTTCTAATCTAATGACCCTGTTCTTTTTACTGTAGGAACATCCAGATATTTCTCACAGCTGTCCTGACTATCCATTTGCATCTCACACATATAACAATCTCTCTATTGAATTCAATGACCTTATCAGTTATTTAAGAAGTAAAGCACGCTCTGAATCGCCTTGCTCCCTCTCTACGTGGTCAACAGCACAGATATCTCCTGCAGCCCTGAACTCAGGGTGTTTATGGATTGATTCCTAACAAATATGGGGAGCAAGACCAAGTCGAAACCACAATCGAAAGCAGCAAAATCTGCACCAGCGGAACCCAAGATGGCGGAGCACGCCAACATGGAGACGATGCATGACTTTCCCGCAACTCCAAAACAGCAGATCCCGAAGCCTGCGGGGACTCAGCATCTATAGATTATAAACTGCTGGCAATTGAGGTTGCTAACCCAACTTCCAAGAGGGTACTTTCAACTTAATGTTCTTAGTGGACAACCATACCAAATCATCCACACACAGGTCCGGACTAGTCATACGCCGGACTAGTCAGCCATCCGTTTATATCTTTCGCCCATTTTTTTCAACTTAATTTGAATCTTCCGCCAGATAGAAGACAACGAAGAAGAGAATCTCTCCTCTTCAGGTATGCCAGAGGATTGAGTCCCAGAAAAAGTACCAAACTGAGGGTGAAACCCATATGCACCAATAAATGGTGACCTATCAGTGGACTCCTGTCTTTGGTTATTCAAGGCAAACTCAGCCAAGGACAAAAAAAGACCATTTCTCCTGATTCTCAGCGACAAAACACTTCAAATAAGTTTCCAGATTCTGGTTAGACGAGAACAGAACGCCTTTCAAAACCTGGAAACAAATTACGTCTCCCTATCAGACAGCACATCAGAGGGGATGCCGTGTAATTTCACAATGTTATCAATAAACACTTGAGCGACAGTTTTAGCATTGGGCACACCTGATAATGGTATAAAGTGAGCCATCTTACTAAAGTGGTCCACCACCACTAAAATCATAGTCTTCCCAGAGGAACTAGGTAAATCAGTGATGAAGTCCATGGACAAATGCGTCCAAGGACGAGATGGGATGGACAAAGGAAAAAGAGATCCAGAAGGCAGAGTATGAGCCACCTTAGCATGTGCACAGGTCTCACAAGCTGCTACATAGTCCTCAACACATTTGCGTAAACCTAGCCACCAGCATCTCCAGGGAATAAGATCCACGGTGGATCTACTCCCAGGGTGTCCCGCAAAGGACAGTATCATGATGTTCCTTCAACACCTTGTGTCGAAGTCCTGAAGGAACAAACAACTTCCCTGGAGGACAGGAATCAGGTGCCTCACCTTGAGCCCCCAACACTTCCGCCTCCAGTTCAGGATAAAGGGCGGATACCATCACCCCATCAGCCAAAATCGGAGAGCAGGATCCTCTGAATCCCCCCCCCCCCAGGAAAACTACACGATAAAGCATCCGCTTTGATGTTTTTGGCCCCAGGGTGATAAGTGACCACAAAACTAAATCGGGTAAAAAATAATGACCAGCTGGCCTGCCTAGGGTTCAGACGCTTCGCTGATTGCAGGTAAGCCAGATTCTTATGGTCAGTAATTACCGTAATCAGATAAATCGCTCCTTCTAGCCAATGACGCCATTTCTCAAAGACCAGCATCTTCCTGAGGCCTAGTCAGAACACACAACAAAGGGAAGGAGGGAGGACTTAGCTTTAACCGGACGGGGAGCAGGAGATCCACCAAACACTAGCTGAACACTCCAGGAGGAAATATAAACCGCAAGGGCTGCAGTGACAGGCGAGTATAAATAGAGCCACTAAACAGCTATGGAAAGGTGGACCCTGCCAAAAACAACAAACAACAAGAAAAAAAGAGAAAGATCTGTCAGATAGACTCACGTGCAGCAAGTCTATCAGATCTTCTCAGGCCTCTCACAGGGCATGCAGTGACAGTATCTGGGAATACATAAAGGGAAAACCCCTGAATCCCTATATAACCTCAATTATCCGCCACTTTTTAAAAAGATGATATCAAAGTTAGATAGATGAATGAACTTACCTATTTCTCTATCAGGAAGATGCCATCTGATTAAGATGATTAGCTTTGCTAGACTCCTATACCCTATGCAGACCATACCATTATTAAGTAAGCACTCCGATATCGCCAACATCTAGACGGCCTTTCGCTCTTTTGTATAGAAGACAGGTATATTACAGCTAGGGAAAGAAGAAGGTGGGCGACACTGTTTAGACTGGGTGTCGCAGTCCAGTCACTATTCTAACTAGTCAGTAGAGGCCAGCTTAGTACAACCTTGGTCACTATCGGCTTTATTGCATACTAGATACTTGTTTTTACCTCCTAATGTCAAAAAGAGTGTTTTAATTAAGGATGCTATAGCCACGTGGAAGGATTTATAATCTACCCTTTTTACTATCCAAACATTTAAACCTTTGGGGTCACCCAGAATTCCAGGAGGCCCTGCATAATTAGCAGTTCCAGAAGTGGAGGTAAAGAGGCCTACACAAAGTACAGGATTTGTGGCATGGCTCAGAGAAAGGGTACCTAACCTTCTCGGAAGTGTGTAGTAAATTTGTGTTGACTCCATCACAATTTCTGACATACCTCCAAATAATGGGATTTCTAAAACCAAGGCTCCTAGATATCTCGAAGGAATTTGTCCCTACGCAATATAACTTACTTATTCAGGGAAACACTTCAACCCCTTATTCTCCGTCTGATTTGATACTCAGATTGAGAAAGGTATGCCCAAGCTATTCTACGGTTTCCCTGTTCAAACCCTGGAGCAAGCAACTGCAGATCCCAGAGCTGCAGGATACAATTCTACAGGGTTAGGGAAGGGTTAGGAAGGCAATACCTAACGAAATATGGAGAGAAACACAATTTAAATTAATGCATAGGGCAATCTATGGATTTTATGAATCTCGCAATCTAAAGAAGGCAGGCAGAATTACTAGCTGTCCCAAATGTCATCACCCAAACTCCGAAAAGAGTAGGAGGCAGCTAAATGTGAAAATATGTGACTGTGGCCAAGAAGGAAATACATATGCAAATTTCTGTACAAGTTATCAATATGCCAGATATTTTATTTTACAATGTACGGAATAATGCAGACATGTAACAAGTTGACTTATGTATGTACCTGCTTCTACCTACTTCAAATAAAAATTATGTTTAAAAAAAAAAGAGCAAAAAAAAGAGCAAAAAAAAAAAAGAGGTACACACACTGAAGACAGAAGGCCTAAAGCAAAATTAAAAGAGACCTAACATTTTATGGAGAGAGGCAGCATTTTCTAGTTACACCCCTGGAAGTCATTATTTTGTATCTGATATATTAATATATGAGTAGTTTATATTGCTCACATTTGGGACCCCGAGCATTCAGGATAATGAGGATCCTCTGATGTCCATTTAGCAACTCAGAGATGAGGTGAAGGCATGGCTTACACTTTTGGGTTCTAAGAGAATCACTCGGCTATCCATATAATTTCCCTAGGCCTCAGTGGCCCCCTTCTATGTGTGGCTGCAGCTGATGGCTCAGGTCAGGTCTAGATTTCAAAGGTGGGAAGGGGGTCCACAGCAAACATTTTGCATAAGCGCTTCCCAAACTGTAAAGGGGTCGGAATTAAAAGTAAAAAATTATTAAAAGTATTATTCACCTCTTCGATCCCCCGCTGCTGCATTTCTGATGCTACTCCCATCCCTGATCCTTTGTACTTCCTGACCCTGGCTCTACACACAGGAAATAGCTGGAAATGTCCACTCAAACAATCAGTGGCTTAGTCAGGTCACTGCTCTCACAGACAGGATCGGGATGACAGTAGTGGGGGATTGGTTAGGTGAGAAACCCTTCTTTTTTAAAATTCTTAACCATTCACACTGTAAAAAAATGTATCACCTTGGACAACACCTTTAATCCAGCTCTGGCTCCATGAGGTCTATAACTAGCCATTCACATTGTCCATCTTCTTTTTGGTAGCTTCCAGCAATTTTGACAGGATAAAACAAAAATGTAATGTGTATGGGCCCAGTCATCAGTCCTTCAACATCTTTCATTTTTGATCCAAATCATTTGTGCCCATCTACCATGGCAAGGTGACTTCTTCTAGACTGGACTCTACTCTATAACGATTCCTATACTTGTGCCAAATGAATTCAGGGAAAGCAAGCTCCAGCTAGACTGTATATACTGAACTGATTAAAACCAGCCTGTGGGAAAGATGGGTTTGTTAGGAGTGCACGGCCAAAGTGGAGGCAGCCAAACGTGTACTGAAAAATCAAGAGACGAAGTTAGTCAGCACATCCGGTAAAATGAAGTGAATGCGCAGGTGCATATTGCCATGGCTCAAAATGCAAAAATAAAACCAAATAATGCAACAGCACTCTGCAAACATAGAATATATATATATTAAATAATATAAAAAGCTATATTTACTATATACTGTAATTCATTATAAGGTCTTAGCAAATATATTTTGATTAAAATAAATGAGCCCATTCCACCCTGGGAGCGTGACCTCCCGAGATAGGACCCCTTACTAAAATGACTCACCTGTCCTTTGGCTTCGGCCTCCAAATGAATTCAGGCAAAATAGGATCCAGTTATCTACTACACTGATTAAAAAACTTATGGATGCAGGGCAGGCGCGTACATACAGGGGTCGCCGGGGTCGCAGTTGCGACCGGGCCCGGCACTCCAGGGGGCCCGGCCGCCTGTGAACCCCTGGCCCCTGCAGTAGTGCTGTACCCAAGTCGGCAGGGGCCCGCAGCCCCACCGCAAATTATGTTAAAATTTTTAATAGTATTTTTAATAGTATATGGCCGGTCGGGCCCCGGCCTCTGTGCCTTACGCGGTGGCCCCTCCTTCACCCATCCAGTGCCTTGCTTCAGACCAGTGACCTCGCGCCAGGTCTCGCGGGATTGACGGGATGACGCGGGCCCGCGACGCTGCTGACACACGCCAGAAGACAGGAGGGAGCAGAGCAGGTTCGGAGTAGGTAAGTTTTTTTTGTTTTTTTTTTTTGTATGTGCCGGCTAACACAGGGAGCATCTGGCAGTGCAGCAAAGTGGGGGGCCGACCCCCAATAGCAAAAATTAAATATATACAGAGGGGGTAAAAAAGGAGAAGTAGTATCTGTCCTTCAGGCTTTCTCTCCTTTTAGGGCACGTTCACACAAGACAGTACACAGATTTCTTGGCTGATAATCTACTGAGAAGTACAGTGGATGAAATTTTAAACAAATGTTATTAAAAGGCTGAAGGAGGAGGGGGCTGGTGGAGGGAAAGGAGTGGGGGATGAGCAACACCCCTTTGCTGAATGTGGTAACCTGACGCACTAGCATTCCTGCTGATGGAGGGGTTCTACAAGGCACAGTGATCTGGAGTCAAATAATTGAAAGCAAGTCCTGTGGCTGTTGTACTTAAAAATGGAATACATACACAGGGGACAAATGGAATATATACAGAGGGGGCAAAATGGATAAATATATATACATACAGGGCCCCTTTATATATATCCATTTTTCCCTCTGTATATATTCCATTTGTCCCCTGTAACTGTGAGGGGACACATATCTGCCCATAACTACTGTAAGGGGGGACATAACTACTACTGTGAGGGGGACACAAATCTGGGCATAACTACTGTGAGGGGGCACATATCTGGGCATAACTACTGTGAGGGGGCACATATCTGGGCATAACTACTGTGAGGGGGACACATATCTGGCCATAACTACTGTAAGGGGGCATATATCTGGGCATAACTACTGTGAGGGGGCATATATCTGGGCATAACTACTGTGAGGGGGACACATATCTGGGCATAACTACTGTGAGGGGGACACATATCTGGGCATAACTACTGTGAGGGGGCACATATCTGGGCATAACTACTGTGAGGGGACACATATCTGGCCATAACTACTGTAAGGGGGCATATATCTGGCCATAACTACTGTGAGGGGCCACAAGGTGGGCATTAGTACTGTGAGGGGCCACAAGGTGGGCATTAGTACTGTGAGGGGCCACAATGTGGGCATTAGTACTGTGTGGTAGCACTAGATTACCCCGCTATACATTGGCATGGCTCAGTCTTCCAGGCCAGCACAGCGCCCCTGCTGGTGATTTCACAGGGACAGTCGCCATCCCTTCCTTATATAATTATTCTTTTTTCTCCCCACAGAGACCTTGTTCTGGATCCAGCGGACATCACGCCGACGCCAGCCACACCCTGGATGAGGTAGGACCAGATTTTATTAGTTAGGACTGGGTAAGTGTAGTCATGCATTGGGCTTAGGGCTCTTTCACACGAGCGGATGCAGTGCATGGAATCCGCTGTGTGAAAGAGTGCCAAGCGCGTACTGGACAGCAGAGACACGGAGCATTGACATGATTGATAATGCTTTGTGCCTCTCTGTGACCTTTTTACTACAAAATTACAGTGACAACTTTATCTCACTGTGATTTTGTAGTAAAAAGGTCACAGAGAGACACGGAGCATTATTAATCACAATCCAGGGGGCCCGAGTAAATTCTTGCGGCGGGTTGGGGGCGGGCCACAGGGAGGGGGCCCCATAATTTAGTTTTGCACCGGGGCCCCATGGATTTTGTGTACGCCACTGATGCAGGGCGAATAAAATTAAAACAACTTTAATTGTTAAAGAAAAGGCAATGCATTCACTTTGAAAGAGTTGTACAAAATGAGAAACTTGTCTGCTTTCTGTATGCCTGTCCATGTTTTTTTCTGGTACAGCAGCTGGGCTCCATTGAAGTTAATGTAGCAGAACTGCTATACCACACACAGACTATGAACAAATGTGGTGCTGTTTTTGACAGAAAGTAGTCATGTTTTCCTAGGCCTCACTAGATTAAAAATGTTTTTCCCTGTTTGTAAACTATGCTTGTCGCATCAGACTAGAACTAGTGAATCCAATTATGGACTCCATGGAAGTGTTCATTAAAAAGCATGATGCAGGCCTTGTGTACTTCGTGCACTCAAATCTTGTCTACAATATTAATTGTAGGCAAAGGTCATCTGTATAAATGACCAGAACTTTTTAACCAGATTCGACAGTATATTTCTGAGAGTGGTGGATTATCTAGGGCAAAAATGTTTACTAGACTGAATTCTATTAAATGTGTAGTGAGAAGAGGGAAGATGGTGATGAAGATGAAAGTCTAAATGAAGTTTTCAGTTTGTAGAAACAAATGTGATTTGTCATAGCTGGCATCTCATATTCTGGTGACCTTTCCCGTCACATCTTAAAATGCTGGCTATAGTGCGTAATTTATTTATTGACTTTGTGGCTATGAATGTCGCCATCATTTGTATTTTTGTCACTTCTGTCATAAAACTTCACATCGGTAATCCTACATATTCTTAATGTCAGATGGTGTCATTGGTTTGTAGAACGCATTATTCATGAATGGATGAGTATTATAAATCCACTATCAATATGCTAGAGAACAAGATTGTTCCCGAGGACTGAATATTGATATCAGTGACCTGAACTTCATATTTCCAGAATATATTTAAAGGCGTTAGCCACTTTCTGGCTACTGTTGCCCAATAAGTATGTATGGCTGAGTTCACACTTCAGTTAATTTGGTCAGTTATTTCCATCAGTTATTTATGAGCCAAAACCAGGTTCGGGTCAAAAACACAGAACAGGAGCAGATCTTTTCATTATACCTTATTTCTGTGTAGGCTTCGCTATGGGTTTTGGCTCACAATGACTGATGGAAATAACTAACCAAATAACTGAAGTGTGAACTAAGTTGATTATATGGCACTTACTAATACAGACCTTGTTGATATTGTGCCATTTGCTACATTTCATTAACCATGTCCCCTTGTTGGGCAAATCTTCCGTGCTGTCCTCATAGAGGAGCTGTCCACAATATCTATGTGTGGACAACAGAAATGACTTGGTCAACAAGGGGCCATACCTTAAGAAGTATAGAAAATGATGCAGAATTTCAAAAGGCTATATAAGTGCCATATAATCATCTTACATACACATTTGTCAACAGAAGCCAGAAAGTGACCAACGCCTTTAAGACATTGGGGATATTTATCAAACTGGTGTAAAGGAAAACTGGCTTGGTTGCCCATAACAATTAATCAGATTCCATCTTTCATTTTTCAAAAGGAGCTGTCAAAAATGAAAGGTGGAATCTGGTTGCTATGGGCGACTAAGCCAGTGCTACTTTACACCAGTTTTGATAAAAGTACCCTATTTTCTGCATTTCGATCCTTTTTTAAATCGAATCGTATTTTTTTATCAGATCTTATTTATTTGTGTTTTACATATAACAACATAGCATTATACATAGACCATTGTCCTGTTCCCCTTATTGTGTAGAATAATTCGACAGGTAGTTTACTCGCCCTTCAATCACCACACTGTTAAAGTTCCGGTAACTTGTTTAATGTGTATGATCAAAAGAAGGTAAAACTGTGAATACAGACAAAGCATAGTATCAGACCATACATGCAATGCAGGAGTGTGGATTAATACAATAACACATACATCAAAGAACAGTGATGCATAAGAATACACTATGGAGCATCTGACATAAAATGCGTCTGCAGATGAGAGAACTATAGCATCATGGCAACTACACAGATCTAGGAGCATGTGACAGGAATCTACTAACATAGATTAGCTAATACCTAACTATAAAACCTAACATAATGCATGTATACAACAAAATATGCATCCTACGCTGCAGATATAAGTAAATGATAAGACTTGACATACCAACGATGCTTGGATGGCGTGGATGAAGGATAGATGCATGTGGATGCAACAGTACAGTGTGAATCTAGGAAATATGGCTGCTGGAATAAAGAACAACCTGCTTCCAGATCACAGAGAGTCTACTTCCTGAAGTGTCACATGACCTCAGGACAAAACAGAAAAGAACACATGCAGTCTTAAAGGTGTCCACTAGGGGAGCAGAATTCAGCAATGTAGATTAACATAATCTGGCTGTGGACAGACAGCACACTCCCGCCTGGTATCTGTTAGAGATACCACAATTTACCAGACCACCGAAAGTTACTCTGAAGGAGATAAGAGCAAGACAAGTTCTGTTACTGGTCTAATGAACAAAGCTGAACTTCCTTCTGTGTTTACTCTCACCTCTACCTTACGGACCCTACCATCATCGTGAGGGAAGGTCTTTGTCACTCGACCCATAGGCCACTTAATCTGCTTGGTTTGGTGGTTTTTCAGAAGCACGATGTCACCCTGCTGAACATTAGGCCTGTCTGCCTGCCACTTCTTTCGTTCCTGAAGAGTAGCCAAATACTGTTTGTACCATTTGTGCCAAAAGTCTTTAGCCAGGCTCTGGACCTGTCTCCACTGTCGTTTGTAGAGGTCTTTACTATCAAATGTTTCGGACAGCACTGGATAAGGTGCAATCTTTTGAGTTATTAAGGTTGCTGGAGTAAGGATTTGTGGATCTTCAGGATCTGTTGAGACTGGTATCAACGGTCTTGAGTTTACAATAGCAGTCACTTCTGCCATCAAAGTAACTAGCACCTCATGAGTAAGCCTTGAAGGTTGTTGCAAAAACATGGAGTCTAGTATCCTCTTGGTGATTCCAATCATCCTTTCCCACACTCCTCCCATGTGGGAAGCGAAAGGGGGTTAAAAATCCAAAACACTTCTTGCTTTGAAAGAAAACTCTCTACTTTGTCATCATTGAGGTTAGAGGAGATTTTGAGTTCATGGCACGCACCTACGAGTTCGTTCCTCTGTCTGATCTGATTGTTTTGACTGGGCCACGAATAGCAAAGAACCTTCTCAAGGCATTTATGAAACTTGAGGCATCCATGGATTCTACAATCTCTATGTGGATGGCACGGATGCTGAGACAGGTGAAAAGAACTGCCCACCTCTTGCTGTTGGCGTTACCTCCACGGGTACGTCTGGAGCAAACCGACCAAGGACCAAATACATCCAGGCCGATGTGAGTGAATGGAGGATCTGTGCTAAGTCTGTCAGGTGGTAAGTCTGCCATTTTCTGTGTTTCACAGGTCCTTCTGAGCTTCCGGCAAATAACACATTTGAAGATAAGACTGGAAACGTTCCGCTTAGCTCCCAATATCCAATACCCCGCTGTACGAATAGCTCCTTCTGTAATGTGTCGTCCTTGGTGCTGTGACTGGGTATGGTAGTGACGGGTTATGAGGGTGGCAATGTGGTGTCGACCTGGGATAATGACTGGGCTTTTCTCATCGTGCCCAAGATCTGCATTGCGTAAACGTCCACCTACTCTTAGTAGCCCATCTACATCTATGAAAGGATCTAAAGCTCTAAGTGAACTGTCATTGGGGATACTCTTTTTCTCTTGAATACAGAGGATCTCTCTAGGAAATGTTTCTTCTTGCACATTTTGAGGATGATTATTCTGGCTTTCTTGAGGAACTCAATAAGATGCGGTCCTGTACAGAGATGCCAACCATTACAGTTTTCAGGATGTTTTTCTGCCTTTACCTTGTAAAGTTGGGTAATGTGGATGAGACGTGCGACAGCTCGTGTCAAAGTATTCCAGCTAGAGAATCTGCAAAACGTTCAGATCCAAGTCTCTTCTCCCTATATACAGTGCTTAATGTTGTCACCTCAGGACGGATGTCTGTATCAGTCGTTGGATCAACGAGGTCAAAGGCCTCAGTCTCAGTCTTTTCGGATGGCGAATTTGAATGCAGTAGAAACGTTGGCCCTGTAAGCCACATTGAGTCTTGTAGATGTGCTGTTGATACAGATCTGGTGGCGAGATCTGCTGGGTTATCCTTTGTCGGCACGTAATGCCATTGCTTTGGGATTGAACATCTTCTTATCCTCTGAACACGATTACTGACGAACACGTAAAATCTTCTTTCCTCATTGTAAATGTAGCCCAGAACGATTTTACTATCAGTGAAATAGCTAACAGTGTCAATGTTCAAGTCAATTTCTGTGGTAATGAATTCCGCAATGTCCACAGCAAGGACCGCTGCGCTAAGCTCCAGCCGTGGGATCGTGAGTTCTGGCCGTGGAGTTAGTTTTGCCTTTCCTAAGACGAACCCAATGTGAGCTCCTCCTTGAGCATCAACAACCTTTAAGTAGGCTACTGCTGCTATTGCCTGGACAGAGGCATCTGAGAATACACAGAGCTCTTTATACTGAGCATTAGAGCAGGAAATTGATACATAAGGTCTGGATACCTCAACGTGTCTCAACTTCTGTAGGGATTCTCTCCAATCTTCCCACTGCTGTTTCTTCTCTTCAGGTAGGGGTGCATCCCAATCTTGACTATCTGCAGTGAGATTACGAAGAAGACCTTTTCCTCTAATGGTGACTGGTGCAGCTATACCTAGAGGATCATATACACTGTTCACGGTAGAGAGGACTCCCCGACGAGTGAAAGGTCTTTTCTCTTGTGATACTTGGAATGTCAAAACATCTTTTTGAGGTCCCAGCTAATGCCAAGGCTTCTCTGAATGGGTAATGCATCAGCACTAA
Source organism: Bufotes viridis (assembly GCA_033119425.1). Taxonomy (NCBI): domain Eukaryota; kingdom Metazoa; phylum Chordata; class Amphibia; order Anura; family Bufonidae; genus Bufotes; species Bufotes viridis. The sequence continues at coordinate 292,836,578 of CM065589.1, read as the reverse complement.
AATCAAGATCCCTTAAGTCACTTGCCCGATCTTCTGAAGGGAAGGCCATCATGACTTCTCTGCTGTTTGATGCTAGCTTATGTAGGTGAAGGTTGGAACATGCCAGCATCTCTCTTGTTCTCTTCAATAGGTTGATGGCTTGTGTTGCAGTCGGCACAGATTTTAGTCCGTCATCAACGTAAAAGTCTCTTTCTACAAATTCTCTTGCATCTGCACCAAACTGTCTTTCTCCTTCGTATGCTGCGAGTTTGAGGCCAAAAATGGCTACTGCTGGTGAGGGGCTATTGCCAAAAATATGCACTTTCATCCGCCATTCGATGATGTCTTCTGCTGGGTTATTATCCTTATGCCAGAAGAATCTTAAAAAGTTCCTATCTTCAGGTCTAACCAAGAAACAATGAAACATTTGGCCAATGTCGGCCACAAAGGCAATAGCATCCTTTCGAGCGCAGTAATACTCCTAAGAGATTGTTGTTGAGGTCTGGACCCTTCAAAAGGATGTCGTTCAGGGATATCCCACCACACTGGGCACTTGAATCAAAGACCACTCTGATTTGCAAGGGTTTCTTCGGGTGGTACACCCGAACAGAGGTAGATACCAGCATTCTTCTTCTATGTCAAGGGGTGGCGCTACTTCACAATGGCCATTCTGTATCACTTTCTCCATGAAAGCAAAGAAATGTCTTTTCATGTCGGGCTTCTGTTTAAAGGATTTTTGAAGAGACCTGAATCGGTGCAAAACCTGTGTCTTGTTATTTGGAAGGCGTTGTCTGTGTGTTTTAAAAGGTAGTGGAGCAACCCAGCTGTTGTCTTCGTCCCTGTAGAAGCCTCTCTTCATTATCTCCAGGAAAGCAAGCTCACTGCGAGAAGGAGCCATTTTATCATCTTCTTTGGTAATTTCAAAGGCTTTGTGGCCAAGACAGTTTTCCATACAAGAGGAATTCGAGATGGATGAGGCCTGCAGGGTCAAGGGAATGCCGGTATTGAAGCTTTCCTTCACAGCAAAGTAGTTTGGGCAAGGTGTGAACAGCGATCCCCGGCTATTATCTAAGATGTTGGTATAGAGGCTATGCACGGTGTCTGGTCTGTGGACACCACCTAGACATACATTGCCCACTATTACCCACCCTAGGTCTAATCTTTGGGCGTAAGGAGAGTCGTTTGGCCCATTAATCTGGTCCCTGACCTTGTGGATCCTAATAATATCTCTGCCTAGCAACAGGAGAATGGAGGCATTAGGATCAAGCTCAGGTATCTGAGTGGCTATTTGCCTCAGATGTGTATGATGAAGTGCAACCTCTGGGGTAGGGATCTCTGATCGAACATTTGGGATTTCATCACATTCTATCAGCGTGGGTAGTGGAACGGACACTTGTCTGTCAAGGGATTCCAACTGGAAGCCATGTACCATTCTCCCAGTAGTGTTAATCACTCCCGCACATGTCTTGAGAGAATAGGGCAATTGGTGACCTTTTGACCCAAAAAGCTCAAACAACTCTGGTCTTGCCAAAGATCTATTGCTCTGGTCATCTAAGATTGCATAAACTTTGGTAGCTCTTTCCCTATGCCCTGTAGGGTACACATTGACCAAGCAGATTTTTGAACATGACCTGCCCTGAAGATTTTCTCTACAAACTTCAGTACACATAGCTGACACATCTGCTGATAAGCTACTTTCCTGTCCCTCCCCGCCATGCTCTACCCCTGTTTCAGCTTTCACAGTCCATGGTGCGGGACCAGGATGCATAAGCGGACACATGCTTATTGCTATTGCATTCTGTACAACAGATAGTCTTATCACAGTCCTTTGCAAGATGTGAAGTAGATGCACAACAATGATAACAAACATTATTTTGCTTCAGGAAGGCCTTTCTTTCAGTTAAAGGTTTTACCCTGAAGCTACGACATTCATACAAAGGATGAGGCTTGCGATGAATGGGGCAACCTTGGGTAAGATCCGCAGTCTTGGGACGGGCAGGCTCTTTCTGTGATGGTGTACCTGTAGAAGTCTCAGTCTTGTGCACTGAGACAGAGGTTCTATGAGTAGTATTCTTGTGATGGTGTTTCTCTAGTCTCCAACCATCAGAGCTTTGAGGGGACAGGATGAACCCTGGATCATTACGCATCTTTGCTTGTTGTGTGACAAAACTCACAAAGAAAGAGAATGGTGGGAAAGACACTCGGTGCAGTTCTTTATATCTGGAGCCCTGAGTCATCCACCTCTCTTGTAGGGAAATTGGCAATTTTTGAACAATGTTGCTTATACCCCTAGCTGTATCAAGAATGGCTAGACCTGGAAAGTCACCTTCTTCCTTTGCAGCTTGCAGTTCCATTAACAGGTCTCCTAACTCTCTAAGCCTGAGATGGTCTTTGCTGGAGATTTTCCCAAAGCTGTCTACTCTATTCCACAGGCAGTCCTCTATAATCTCAGGAGCCCCATAGCACTCATCAAGTCTCTGCCATGCCATCTGCAAACCCTTTCTGGAGTCATTCACATGTACAGCTTGTATGCGTTTCACTTGCTTGCATGACTCAATGCCTAACCATCTCACCAGAAGATCTATTTCTTCTTTGTAAGAGAGATTAAGATCTGTTATAGCATTTCTGAATGAAGCCCGCCAAGCCCTATAGTTTTCTGGCAGATCATCAAACTGCACAAGTCCCTTTGAAATAATTTCTCGTCTTGCCATATATCTTACCAGATCCGACGTGACTTGGTTGTGAGCTGGAGAGTCTGGGTAGCGATTAACTGGTGGTATCATTCTTGCATCTGATGAGCAAGTATAAGTCCCTTTTTCCACTGGAGGCATAGGATAGCTGTAGCAGTCAGGTGGATCTATGCAGTGGTGTGGAGTGTCAAATCGCTTGCTGTCCATCGCAGGATCTTCCCTGAAGATCTGACCGCTGGAGTTTCTCATTGGAGGGGCATAAAATGATAGGTCTGCAGTGAAGGGAGGGTCTTGACAAGAGGCGTTCTGCTGCTGTGAACTTGTCTGAAGTGGAAAGCGTGTGCTGCTGTGTGGGTACTTGTTTCCATCTTCTGAGATTGGATCAGGTTGATGGAGTATCTGTGAATGTTCTCTCACATATTCTTCAGTACGCTGTATAGCAGTTTCTTGCTTTAAGTCAAGCTGGATGTCTTGTTTGTCGCTTATGTCATCATCCGTTTCTAATGCAGCCTCTAATACTTGTGCTTTTGCAGTTGCTGCAGCTGCTGACTTTTCAAGCTGAGTACTTCTAGTGAAGCTTCTATACGTGCCTTTTCTTGCTTTATCTTTGCTTCTTCTTCTGCAAATACTATTTGTGCTTTCATGGCCTCTGCTTCGGCTCTGGCTAGCGCAGCTGCTTCAGAAGCACGAGATCGATGTGAGAGTCTGGATGAGCGTGACACTCTGGATCTGGTCTTCTGTGAAACTTCAGACATCTTTGTGTTGCTAGGTGTGGGTCTGTGTGAGACAGTAACTTCAGTCCCTCTGAAGTAGAAGCTGTGGCTGCACTGTGATGCTGTGTAGTGCTGCTGTACACAGATTAAGTCGCTGATCATGCTTGCATTGCTCTATCGCATTCAAGGGCCGTCTCCGTTAAAGCCGTTGTTTTACTGTCCTGTTCCCCTTATTGTGTAGAATAATTCGACAGGTAGTTTACTCGCCCTTCAATCACCACACTGTTAAAGTTCCGGTAACTTGTTTAATGTGTATGATCAAAAGAAGGTAAAACTGTGAATACAGACAAAAGCATAGTATCAGACCATACATGCAATGCAGGAGTGTGGATTAATACAATAACACATACATCAAAGAACAGTGATGCATAAGAATACACTATGGAGCATCTGACATAAAATGCGTCTGCAGATGAGAGAACTATAGCATCATAGCAACTACACAGATCTAGGAGCAGATGACAGGAATCTACTAACATAGATTAGCTAATACCTAACTATAAAACTCTAACATAATGCATGTATACAACTAAATATGCATCCTACGCTGCAGATCTAAGTAAATGATAAGACTTGACATACCAACGATGCTTGGATGGCGTGGATGAAGGATAGATGCATGTGGATGCAACAGTACAGTGTGAATCTAGGAAATATGGCTGCTGGAATAAAGAACAACCTGCTTCCAGATCACAGAGAGTCTACTTCCTGAAGTGTCACATGACCTCAGGACAAAACAGAAAAGAACACATGCAGTCTTAAAGGTGTCCACTAGGGGGAGCAGAATTCAGCAATGTAGATTAACATAATCTGGCTGTGGACAGACAGCACAACCATACTTATATTGCATGTATAGGTACCCGTCTTTTACAGAATAAAAGTATCATTTATAACAATCGTGTACTATTATTTTTTACCAATAAGTATTACCCTATAACCCCTCCCATCCCCAAATCTTGAGCCCCCCCCTCCCTCTCTCCGTGTGGCCACACTTCTCCACCAAGAGAATGATACTCTAATATAGATACCACCTGATATCACTTTAGATGTTTCACCAACTTGTATGTACCTCATCTCTAACCTCCAAATCCCCTGATAACCATTCCATTCCATAATATGCGTCAATCTCTGGAACAACATACCAGGACCAGCCAACCACATCTTCCACAGTTTTTTCAAATTTCCTTATAGTGCCCCTTTTAATATGAATACCACTTTCCATGGATATCATATGGTTAGCCATACTTATCCACTCCGGCTCAGTTGGAGGGGTTGGTTGTATGCTTAGCTATAGATTTGCGAGCAATGTATTATAATTTAGCAATAGCTAGTTTGTGATCTGTGGAAACTGACAGATCTTCTACGTATCCAAGGTACCCCACAAGTGGAACTCTGCGTACCATAACTTCATAGCTTTCTTCTATTTGTTTATACACCGCACTCCAAAAATGCTCCAGTTCTGTACAAGTCCAGAACATGTGGATCAAATCTGTTTCCGGGGCAGCACACCTTGGACATTTAGAGTCCGCTCACAGACCCATCAATTACAATTAAGTCTTCTTGAATCTAAGGCTTTATCCCCATCCTCTATCCCCCACCCCTGCATATGCTGTAATTGTTCTGAATAGATACTTTGGGAGCCATACTGGTGTGTTATGCAGGACATATAGCGCTTGTGGCATTAACATTTTGGCTAGATTGGCATGTCCTATTACTGAAAGAAGTCATTTAATCCATGTGTTTACCTTCTGCTTCATTTTTTCTAACAGTTGATAAATATTAGAAATACTATAGTCCTGTATATTACGCGTAATTCATATGCCTAGGTATTTAAATGTATCTACACACGGAATCGTGTCCCCCTCCTATCCTCTTGGGGGGACATCAACATTAATGCCGATTTGGTCCAATTGATGTTCAGCCCTGAATATTTTCCAACCTGATCTATGATCTCCATTACCCTACCTACCGAGGTATTCACATCGTCTAAAAATAGAAACATGTCATCTGCATATAATGCCAGTTTTTTCTCCACCCCTAGATATTTAAAGCCATGAATTTGGGGGTCTTACCTAATGAGTACAGCCAGCGGTTTGATAGCAATGGCAAACAGCAAAGGCGATAACGGACACCCCTACCTAGTCCCTCTTTCCAGCTCCAAACTCTCCGATAACTCATTCTTTACTCTGACTTTGGCCTTAGGAGCGACATATAATAGCTGAACCCATGATAGGAATGCAGGCCCAAATCCCATATTTTGCTAGACTGCCCATAGGTAGCCCCACTCGACACTCTAACGCTTTTGTAGCATCTAGTGACATCACTGCTTTGCCAAGTGGGCCACCCGGGACCGCCTGCATGTTAAGGAATAGTCTCCTTAACTTAATTGCAGTAGACTTAGATGGTATAAAGCCTGACTGATCTTGATGTATTACAGACGTAATAACTCCTACCAGGCTATTTTCTAAGATTTTGGCTAGGATCTTCGCATCTGTTGTGAGCAAAGAAATCAGTCTGTACGATTCAGGCAAGACAGGGTCCTTTCCCGGCTTAGGGAGGACTACTATGGTGGCTTCATAAAAGGAATCAGGCAATCACCCCACTTCCCACAGCTTCATAAACACGTGTAGCAATGGTGGCAATAAATCTTCCCGCATGGATTTAAATACCTCAGCTGGTAAACCATCCGGGCCAGCTGCTTTCTCATTGGCCATAGTCCCCAGCGCTATTTTCAGCTCCTCCAATGTAATAGGCATTTCAAAACGATCCCCCTCTTCTTCAAGAGAGTACTTTTAGGTTTATACCTTTCCATTTCTTTATCATTATACCTCCTTTTGGTTTTATATAGCTCCGCATAAAACTGCTTAAACACTTTAAGAATATCAGGGGTCTCAGAAACCACCATCCCAGAATCTGTCTTCATCATATGCACATAAGATGACTCTGACTGAGCTCTAGTTACTGTCGCCAGCAATTGGCCCGCTTTTCCACCTTCCTCAAAGTAACGTTGTTTCTTGAGAAGAATCTTCTATTACATGCTTGTTCCAAGCTGTACACATTAATTGCCTCCTGTGCCTCTTTCCATATCGCTAATGAAAATGGTGAAGGATCAGCTACATAAAGAATCTGCTTCTCCATTAGTCTGCGATTAAGCTCTTCCCCCATAGCTCTAGTTTTGGTTTTAACTTTGGAGATTTGTGCGATAAAAGTACCTCTCAGAAACTCCTTTGGTGCATCCCATATCACTCCTATTTCAGCTGAACCCTCGTTAATCCTCAAAAACTCCCGCACCTGTTCTCTCACTTCCACCATATTTACCAATTTTATCCAGAATGGGTTTAATTTCCAGCCTCCACATCTCAGCCTACGCGACTTTCTCACGCATAAACCAACCGACAGGATAGAGTGGTCTGATAACAAACGAGGAGCATAAGAGACCTGTGATATCCATGGCAGCATAACATGGTTACCTAGGGCTAAGTGGATGCGTAAGAAAGAGGCACATGACCCGGAAACACAAGAAAAAAACACCTCTCAGTAGGATTCCTGACCCTCCAAACATCCACCATTCCCAACTCTTCTAATAACCTACCAAAAGGAGTTCTAGGGTCGGTTGACGACACCTGTCTCGCAGGGAATTTATCCAGTATAGTATTCACAAAATTATTGAAGTCGCCAAGTAACAGTATAGGCAAATGCGGCTCAGAGGCTGCAAATGCCAATGCTTGCGTTAAAACTGTGTTAGAGAAGGATGTAAGGATGTATAGAAACATTAAAATTCATTCTACATTAAAGAGGGTATAGTGTAGCCCTACATATCGTCCCTCCCAGTCGATTTTGGACCTGCACAGTTGAAAAGGTACACTTCTATGGATTAATCACTTAACCATCTAGAGTATGAGGAATAAACAGAATGATAGGCCCATCCTATCCACCTCCTAGTTAGCCAGTGTAGGGTATCCTGACTCAAGTGCGTTTCCTGTAGACCTACAATAGACGGAGGAAATAACCGCAACTGCTCAAAGACTGCAGTGCGTTTGGTAGAATCTCTAAGGCCCCTAACATTCCAGGACACTAAATTCACCGTCCCCATTGTATCATGGCATATATCTCCTGATTAATAGTACATCACATTACCACATTTTCTTCCGTATTTGAGCATCTATAGAATCTGCATATGGCCACACGGAGAGTCCCCCCCCCCACCAAAAAAAAAAAAAAAGATACACAATGAAATCCAACATTCACATCAGAAGTAGGGCAAAAATTTTGCACCCAACAAACTGATGTGAGAATAAGAAAGGATTGTACCCACAAACAACACCATAAAACAGCCCAATATTGCACATTCATTTTCCCCTTTTTCAACCAAAATGTAACTGAGGTAGCTCTCAGGAACCTGAGGTAACAGAGGGGCATATTAACCCCTGCAGAGGACATTAGGTGAACTAGACATTTATGACATATATAGTCACTAGTCCCTTTCAGATCAATCTGGAACTGCTTGACAAATTTGTTTTTCATGGACGTCCAGCCATCGCAGCGCATTTTTAGGTGATTCTAGAAAGGTAGTAGATCCAGGAGCCATGACACTAGAGTTTGGCTGGGTCTATCATGGAGTATGGGACTTGCAACTAACACAGCCTTCTTTAGACATCCATAAATGACACCCTTCTCTTCTGGAGCTCTACCGAATAGTCCGGAAATAACGACACCTTGACTCAGTTGATCTCCAGATCCGGTCTCTCTCTAGCTTTTCGAAGAATTGCATCTTGATTCTTGATACTTGTAATGCAGGATTTTAATTAATACTGGTCTGGGCGGTCTGCCTGGTTGGCCCGGTCTGGTGGGAACTCTATGCGCCCTTTCCACCGCAAACAGCTTAGATAATATTTCAGTCCCAAAGGTTTGACTGAGCCATGTTTCAAAGTATGCATCCGGATTGTTACCCTCCAATTTTTCAGGAACTCAAACCAAACATATATTACTGCATCTCAGCCTATTTTCAAGATCATTGGTTTTGGCGAATAAGGCTGTTATCTCTTGAGCATGCTTCTGCGTTATGGCTTGTAATGGCGGGAGATTATCTTCCAGACTGCTCACTCTTCCTTCCACAGCTGTGGTACATTCCGTCACTTTATGTAAATCATGGCTGATAATGGAGACATCTTCTTTTATTCCACCCAGCTTGGTGTTTAAAATAAGTAAAGCCGCATTGCATTGTTTGACTGCAGTAAAGACATCTGATATTGTGGGAGATTTTACAGACATTTCATCATCAGTACCTTTTGGCACCTCCATCTCTCCATTTATATGGTTGGCTGTTCCAGGATTTCTCTCCCTCCACCTGAACGCATTTATCAGGTGGGTGATCATCTCTGCCTAGCTCTTTTGGGTCTGATATTGCTGCAGGTTATTCTGGAGCAGATGGATTGCGGGCAAGTCGCTCCAGCCTGGCTGCCACTGCTTTATGCCGCTCTTCCCTGTCGGCCCACTGTGTTCCCACTATGGCACCATCATGGATATCAGGCTCACTGTTTCCTTCTCCCTGCTTCTGCTTGCTGTGTCCCTTGGCCATCTCCAGACTCCCCCCGTATGATTTCTATGGCTATAGGAGACCTTTCTTCCGTCTTTTAGGGCTCACTGCTGGCTGACAGAACCTTTAACAGGTTGGCTTCGGGATTATGGCGGCGGGAGCTCTTCGCAGCCCATCTGCTCACATCACTCACTCCCTGGAAACCAGGGAAACGTGAGTCAGAGACAGAAAGCAAAAAGCAAAAACAGAGTATTATAGGTTAGGAGTTCCTGGGTAGGAAAACCAATATAATAAGGCAGGGCGCCAAGGTAGGCCGAACGTGGTGAGGTTAGAATCAAAAATTCTGTGGTACAAATATGAGAACACTAAATGTCTTGAGGACGTTGACAATATTTAGGAGGCTGCCAGTGGTTTCACCCAACTCCTTGTGAAGAGGTGGGATGATAGTAATAGGAATGGAAACACCATGCGTACGTGTGAAAAACAGTAGCAACAGGTTAAAGAAAAAAGACCACTCTAAGGCGCCACCCTAAAAAAGGAAAATGATCACTTGAAGACAGATATAAAAGCATAAAAAGGATGTCAAGAACACTCATATGATAATAATAATAATAATAATAAAATAAGATCAATTGCAAAGAAAATAAATATATATGATGGACTCACTTCACTCAGGAGGGTAATGTGGGATAAACTCAATACACCCACATTAACACCTCCTGTGCCCGGGTCGCCTGAAGAGATTTTAGAAAGAACGGCAATCACTCGCGGTGTATCTGGATACACCGCAAGTGATTGCTGTTCTTTCTAAAATCTCTTCAGGCGACCTGGGCACAGGAGGTGTTAATGTGGGTGTATTGAGTTTATCCCACATTACCCTCCTGAGTGAAGTGAGTCCATCATATATATTTATTTTCTTTGCAATTGATCTTATTTTATTATTATTATCATATGAGTGTTCTTGACATCCTTTTTATGCTTTTATATCTGTCTTCAAGTGATCATTTTCCTTTAGGGAAACAAACAGGGAAACAAACAGGTCACCTCCTAGAGAAATCCTAAACAAAGTCCTGACTGATGCCAGAGGTAGGAGAGTTCATACACAGGAATCTAAAGTCCTAACTCACCCTGTAGGACCCTGGTACTATTGTCAGGACAAGAGACAGCTTGTTCCTCCAAACAGTAAGACGAACAGGAGTCTCCCTCAGGCCTAAACACAAATAACTTCAAATGGCTATGGAAGCACAGGAACTCTGCTGAAAGCCAAACACCAGCAATTCACAACAAGACTGAAGCTATAAACCGCACAGCATGGTGGAAGAAGCCACAATAAATAGGGAAGGTTAAATGAACTCATAAGTAACACCTTAGGCAAGGGGTGTGTCCATTACCAGAAACAACACAGACACGAATTGATCCACAAGGAACCTGTCAGATCAAATCACGTGTTGCCAGTCTCACTGATCTCCTGGCACCTGTCCGTGACAGCCCCCCCCCCTTTTACGGATGACCTCCGGGCATCCAGGACCGACTTTATCCGGGTGACACGTGTGAAAAGCTTTTCACCAAACAACTGGCATTCACGTTGGATGATGGTACCCACATCCTCTCCTCTGGTCCATAACCCTTCCAGTGAACACTGGTAGAGATCTACGGAGAACTTGAGAGTCAATTATCTTGGCGATCTGAAATTCCAAACTACCGTCCACCATGACAGGAGCGGGTGGCTAGGAAGACGGTTCCAAAGGTTCAACATAACTCTTCAATGAAGATTTATTAAACTAATTTTTAATTTTCAGAACCTGAGGAAGTTCAAGATGAAAGGCTACCGGATTAATAATGGCAGTGATCTTATATAGACCAATAAACCACGGACCCAACTTTCAAGAAGGTACCTTCAACTTAATTTTTCTTGTGGACAGCCACACAAAATCACCCACTCTTAGGTCCGGACCATTCATACGTTTCCTGTCAGCCATACATTTATACTTGTTGCCCATATTCCTCAAGTTATATACTGTATAGATATACAGATCACAATGATGACGAAAAAACTTTCCTCCTCAGGAAGACCAGAAGTATCAGAACCAGAAAATGTGCCATACTGCGGGTAAAACCCATATGCCCCAAAAAACGGCGACTTATCAGTGGACTCCTGTCTACGATTGTTAATGGCAAACTCTACTAAATACAAAAATGAAGACCACTCCTCCTGGTTCTCAGAGACAAAACATCTCAAGTAAGTCTCCAGACTCTGATTAGTGCGTTCCGTCTGCCCGTTCGACTAAGGATGAAAAGCCGAAGAAAAGGATAGTTGTAGCCGCAGTCTAGTACAGAACGCCTTCCAGAATTTGGAAACAAACTGAGTCCCACGATCAGAGACCATGTCAGAGGGAATGCCATGTAGTTTCACAATGTTATTAACAAACACTTGTGCAAGAGTTTTAGCATTATGTAGTCCCAGCAATGCTATAAAGTGCGCCATTTTACTAAAGCGATCAACTACCACCAGAACCACTGTCTTTCCTGAAGAATTAGGTAGATCAGTGATAAACTCCATGGTTATACGAGTCAATGGTCTGGACGGGATCGGTAACGGAAGTTGAGATCCGGAAGGCCGAGTATTTGTCACCTTAGCTCGTGCGCAAAGTGCTACAGGCTGATACATAGTCCTCAACACACTTACGCCACCCTGGCCACCAAAATCTACGAGAAATGAGGTCAGCAGTGGATCTGCTCCAAGGGTGTCCCGTAAGAACCGTACAGTGATGTTCCTCAAACACCTTCTGAGACAATTCAGATGGAACAAAAAAAATTTCAGAGGGAGAAAAATCCGGTGCGTCTCCCTAAGCCTCTAACACCTTCGCCTCTAGGTCAGGGTATAGAGCGGATATCACCACCCCCTCCGACAGTATCGGACTTGGATTTTCAAAATAACCACCTCCAGGAAAACTACGTGACAAGGCATCTGCCTTGACGTTCCTATCCCCAGGACGATAAGTGAAATTGAATCTGGTGAAAAACAAAGACCATCTAGCCTGCCTCGGGTTCAGTCGTTATGCCAATTCCAGGTAAGAAAGATTTTTGTGATCTGTGAACACCGTGATCGGATGAATCGCCCCTTCCAACCAATGACGCCACTCCTCAAAAGCCAACTTATTGACCAGCAACTCTCTGTTACCCACATCGTAATTTCTCTCTGCGGCAGAGAGTTTTTTTAGAGAAAAATTCACATGGGTACGATTTACCAGGTGACGGGCCCTGCGATAAGACTGCTCCTACCTCCACCTCGGATGCGTCAACATCCACACTGAAAGGCTGTGACACATCCGGCTGCACCAATATAGGGGCAGAAGCTTAACACTCCTTAACCGCAGAAAAGGCTCGCAATGATGAATCGTGACCAAACTGAGACATCAGTCCCTTTCTTAGTTATGTCAGTTAAGGGTCTCACCACTGTCGAATAGTTCTTAATAAATATTCGGTAATAGTTGGTGAACCCCAAAAACTGCATAAGAGCCTTCAGATTTTTGTGTCGATCCCAGTCCACTACAGCATGGACTTTCTCTGGATCCATTCGAAAACCCGAAGATGACAACAGGTAGCCCAAGAACTGCACCTCCTGTACAGCAAAAACATACTTCTGCAATTTTGCATACAATTTATTATCTCTTAGGATCTGTAACACCTATCTAACGTAATCCTGATGAGTCTGCACGTCTGGAGAATAAATTAGTATGTCATCCAAATACACAACAACAAACCTCCCCACCAGGTGATGAAAAATGTCATTCACAGAATGCTGGAAAAACTGCAGGAGCATTTGTCAACACAAAAGGCATGACCAGATTCTCAAAGTGACCCTCTAGGGTATTAAAAGCCGTCTTCCATTCATCCCTTCCTTGATCCTGACCAGATTAATTGCCCCCCTTAAGTCCAACTTGGAGAACACCTTGGTGTCAACAATCTGGTTAAACAAATCAGGAATCAAAGGAAGGGGGTAAGGATCACGGACAGTAATCCGATTAAGCTCACGGAAATCCAGACTTGGCCTAAGGGTTCCGTCCTTTTTTTTTTAACAAAGAAAAACCCTGCTGCCACAGGAGATTTGGAAGTCCTTTAGCCAAACCCGTTCTTTCTCATCCAGAAAGGTTATATAACCTAGATTTGGGCAACTTAGCTCCGGGAATAAGGTTGATAGGACAATCATATTCACGATGCGGAGGTAAATTCTGGCATCCATTTTCATAAAATACATCAGGAGAATCAGATATAAAAGAGGGTAATGTTTTAGTGGTTAAAGCAGAAAAAGACCTATTCAGACAATTATCAACGCAATAATCATCCCAATCCAGAATCTGTCTAGCTTGCCAATTGATGGTTGGATTATGCTTGCTTAACCACGGTAAACCCAGAACCAACAGAGCAGGGAGACTTTCCATCACAAAACACGATATGAACACCTGATGAAAGTCACCCACTCTTAATCGCATGCCATGTACCATCTGAGACAAACACTTCTGAGTTAGAGGTGCAGAATCAATGGCAAAAATGGAAATGTTTTTCTCTAATGCACGCGGTGACAACCCGTGCATATGGATAAACTGATCATCAATCAGATTCACCCCTTCCCCACTGTCGATAAACACCTCAATCCCCACAGTCTTGGACTCTAGCGCCACCTCGGCAGTCCGGAGAAATCGGGTACTACCAGTCAAAAACAAATGCACGTTCTCCGACTCCCCTCTTAGCCCTCCAAGAATCAGATGGGAATTAGACGTCCCCTTTTCATTTTGACACTGAATGCATGGACATACATAAAATGTCCCTTTTGTCCGCAGAAAAAACACACACCCTTCCTACGACTAATACTCTTGAAAGCAAATCCAGGAGTAGCTCCCCCTAATTGCATGGGTTCGTCGCCAGACCTAAACTCAGGAGTATCTTCACCCAAATTGTCAGAGGAAGACCATACATTATGTGATAGGATGTCCTGAGTGTGGAGGCCCCTAGAACTCTCTCTCAGGCGTCTATCAATGCATACAGCAAGAGACATAGCGGCTTCCAAAGACTCAGAATTCTCATGAAAGGCCAAAGCGTCTTTCAGCCTCTCTGATAATCCCTGACAAAACTGACTACGGAAAGCCGGATCGTTCCGCTCAGTATCCGTAGCCCACCTCCTAAACTCAGAGCAATAGATCTCACTAGAATGCTCTCCCTGGTGAAAGCCACGTAACTTGGTCTTAGCCAGGAAGGTCCGGTCTGGGTCATCATAAATGAGACCCAGAGATCTGAAAAATTCATCCACTGACCGGAGGGACTCCGATCCGATCGGCAGAGAAGTCCAAGTCTGAGTGTCCCCTTTAAGCACAAAATAACCACACCAACTCTCTCACTTTTATTCCCTGATGAGTGTGGACGTAGCTTAAAATACAATTTGCACGCCTTTCTGAACAAAATTAAATTACCACTTCCCCCAGAGAATCTGTCCGGGAGGGCCACTTTTGCTTCAGGACAGGCCTGGTAACCACCACTAGGACCATCAGCCTGTGGTCTCTGGATCTGCGAGACGGTCGTGCAGAGGTCAGCTACCTCCAAAGACAGCCTCTGCAGCTGTTCGGCCAGTGCAGGGATAGGATCCATGACTTTACTGACACAAGCAAAAAATGACAGTTTGGCGGTTTATAATGTCACGCTTCGGTGTGGGAGGGAAACCCACACCGAACGTAGGAGGGGACGGGGTGAGGGGAAAAGGCCTGGAAACTAGTGAAAGGAGCAGGTCACCTCCTAGAGAAACCCTATTCAAAGTACTGACTGACTGCAAGTGTGAACTGACCACAGAGATAGGTGAGTTCATGCACAGAAACCTAAAGTCCTAACTCACCCTGTAGGACCCAGGTACTAATGTCAGGACAAGAGACAACCTGTTCCTCCAAACGGTAGGACACACAAGAGTCTCCCTCAGGCCTAAACACAAATGACAGGGAAAAGAGCAACACAAGAAAACCCAAACAATAAACAAAAGGGGAAGAAGAGACTTAACTTCAAATGGATATGGAAGCACAGGAACTCTGCCGAGATCCAAACACCAGCAATCCACAACAAGACTGAAGCTATAAACTGCACAGCATGGTGAAAGAAGCCACATTAAATAGGGAATAGGTTAGATGACCACTTACGCAACACCTAAGGCAAGAGGTGTGGCCATTACCAGAAACAATACAGACACAAATTGATCCACAAGGAATGTGTCAGATCAAACCATGTGATGCCAGTCTCACTGATCTCCTGGCACCTGTGACGGTAAAGTCTGTGACACTTACTATCTAGCTGATATTTACTCACAGGTTATGAGATGCCTGATAATTTTTGTGTATAGCAGAAACCAATTTTAATTTAAAAAGTACTGATCTTGTAATTATTATTAGTTCTTTGTTTTTTGTTTTTTTATACAAATCCACTATGTGTATGTGTTTGTATGCTCTGAATAGGACTGCTGTCAGGCCATACACAAAAGCAAAACACCACTGCCCTGTCTGGATTTTAATATCTTTCAATAAAGTCTACATTTGATTAAAATGGGGAAGTTGAACATCACCGTTCTTTTTATGCCAGTTTCTGTCACAACTTATGGTAAATCCGGCTGGCCTACAATGGGCTTTGTCCCTCGTGCTAAGTCCTGCCCCACTTTAGAAAAAGAACCTCAAAAAGTCACAAATCATGGAGCATATATGGCCTGTGCCATAATCTGCAACTTCTTAACACCGCTGTAGTATAAATACAATGATAAATGCCACTTAATTGTGTTAGGCTCCATTCACACGTCCGCAATTCTGAATTCTGTTCTGCATCTTGTGGAACAGAATTGCGGACCCATTCATTCCAATGGGGACACACTCACTATGTCCTGCCTGGATCCGTAATTGCGGATCCGCACTTCCATTCTGCAAAAAAATAGAACATGTCCTAAAAATTGAACATGTCCTCATTTTCTATGAGAGTGCCGGCGATGTGCGGTCCGCAAAATGCGGAACGCACATTGCCGGTGTCCGTGTTTTGTGGATCTGCAAAACACACACGGATGTGTGAATGGGGCCTTAGTCATTTTGGCTCAGTACACATATGCGCTATGGTATCTATTCATAAAGAAATGCATAGCGGCAAGACCTGTAGTATGACAATCCTGAATATCACCAGATGGACCATCATTGCTCTTAGTGTCATGGGATGTACTATCAAGATTTCCAACATTCTGGGTGCTTCAGTATTCTTGATGATAATGTTCTGGAGAGTGTGACAAATACCCCACTGGGATTAAAAAGCAGCCCTGGCACACAAACCCTAGCAACCCTTATACAATATTGCCCCATCCACACAAGAAGAACATAGGACATCATAGAATCATATGGTCAAGGACCATGTAACCCAAAGTGCATTCACAACAGTGCTAACCAAATATCACAGGGCAGCACAAAGTACCTCTCTAACAGTGACAAATACCACAGGGCAGCACAAAGTACCTCTCTAACAGTGACAAATACCACGGGCAGCAAATAACTCCTCCCAGCAGCACCACATTCCATGAAGCAGCTGAAACTACCTGCCTTGAAGCACCACATAGCACAGTGAATTACAAAAGGCCTCCCCAGCAGTTTTCACTTATCTCCCTAAGCTCTATCTATCTATCTATCTATCTATCTATCTATCCATCCATTTATCCATAACTGACATCGTAACTGACTCTGCACATAGAGGAGAGGTTATAGAAGGCAAGAGAAGGAAAAGAAGCGTTGTGTGAACATGTACTAGAAGGCTCCACTACAAGGTGTAACCGATTTACTCAATTTACAAAGACCTGAGGAAAAGGTCAATTCACCATAGTAGAATATTACACCACATCTACATGTGTATTATATGATATCACAGCCTACTGAATTCAATTCAATCCTACTGTATACAGAGGATCATGCAAATACTGTCACAAAAAACATACAGTATACATATGCAATAGTCCCTAAGTGTATTATTGTGAAAGCACAATATCATTGCACTATAATGTGTATGAAAGGCTAAATTTATTGGCTCCTCCACTTTAACAGTGGATTTACAAGGTTTAAATATTGGGCCGATTATCTGGATCGAATGTTTCTATAATTGGCCCGTCTAAAGGTGCTTTTCACTCGTCGATTGGAGGTGCGGAAATCTCAATCATCGTCCCCCTGCAGCAGATTGTGTGGTCTAAATAGCAATCTGCTGCTCATGAGCAATGATTATGTATGAGAAAGAGGGATCGCAGCAGATATCACTCATTCTCATACCGTGGAGGTGATTGCTGCATGTAAATGTGGTTCTTCAACTTCAGTTAACGAGCAGCCGACTATTGGGAAGGAATGCTTCCAAACAATCAGCTGCTCCTCCTCGCTGTCTCTAAATGCAGCTTAAGACTATTAACAACAGTAAACAGATATGTCCAATACCATGTTCCTAAGAGATTAGTTTAGAGCATGTGCACTGCATACATATTTGTTACACATTTGTTAAGCATTTTTCTATAATATGTGCCCATCCCAGTGTTGGAACTAAGGATATTTGTTATCCACCATCGTGGACATGAGTTTACTCAAGATCTGACCTGAGCTAAGTACTTTCTTTCCTTTATATCAGGGGTAGGCAACCTTTGGCTCCCAGCTGTTGTGAAACTACAACTCCCAGTATGCATAGTTGCTCTGCTCTTCTAAGAACTTACATAGAAATGAATGGAGCATGCTGGGAATTGTAGTTTCACAACAGCTGGGAGCCGAAGGCTGCTGATGCCTGCTTTATATGATACAATGGCTGTTATATCTGTATATGTCTTTTATCACAGCTATTATTTAGTGAATCAATTTTTTACTTAGCCATTGTTTAAGCCTATTTATTCTCATATCCGAGAATCCAGAGTAAATAATTTAACAAGCTATTGTGGGGGGTTGCTCTGGTAGACAGCGGTGCGGGTGCGGTATAGAGGCAAAGAGAGTCCAGGTAGTGCAGCAAACAGTGTTTTATTTCACACTTGCACAAACAAAACTCAAAACAGTCACTTAGTGTTACTTCACACACAGCAAAAACTTGAGGCAAAAGAAAAGTCCAAGACTGAATCAAATTCACCTGTGTGGTTTAGGTGCGTGTTCACACCTGGCTGTCAGCCCAGCCGCAGGAAAGTCCAACCTCAGGCTTCCAGGCAGACTGCACGCCTCTTTGCAAGCTCTTGCTTCCAGCCCTGAGAGCTCCACGGAACACCAGCAGTTTCCAGGTTAAATCACTCAAATCCTAGGTGTTAGTTCACACCTGGCTGAATGCTCAGCAACACAAAAAGTCCACTGACCGTCTTTAAATGGCCTGCTCTTCTGACACACAAGGTCTCAGCTTTTCAGCCCAGCACAGGGCTCAGATCCCAAACACAGAGAGAGACCCACTTGCATAAAGCTAGCTGTCTTAAGTGCAGCTAGGTAATCACCCAAAAACCCGGACCGGCACCTAAAATCCGGTCCAGTATTTGCCCTCACCTGGCTGCAATCAACCCAGCAGCACAGGCTGAGAGGAAAATACCTGTTTTTTACCACCAAACCTCTCACTGTGTCACATACCCCCTTTGTTCAACCCTGAGGGGTGAACACACGCCAGACAGTATACCCAGAACCGGGCACTCGCATTTCCCTGTAACTGCCCTGCTCTGTGTTCCACTGAAAATCTAAAGTTCTGAAGTCACCCGAACCCTCTGGTGACCCAGGACTTTCCTTCTTTGTCCAGATGGGGACAGGCTGCGGCCAACCCCATATCACTCCTTCAGAGATGGCTTGTCGCCGAGCCACGGGCACCTGGTACGGCTTTAACCAAACTTTTGCCTGGGGCCAGTGACAATATCACGGTGAGTTATGGAAGGGCATTCAGGGAAATCACAGAACACCTCTGTGTTCCGACTAACAAACTCCTTGGCTCTCTGAGTCTGTTCAGTGGAAAGGCTGCCAGTAATTTTATCTGTGGCAGCCGCTTCCCTGTTAGCAGACAGAGGGACCGGAATCTCTTTCCTTAGATAAACCGGCCGCGGGTTGTTCTCAATACAAGTCTCTCTAACCTTCCAAGGTTTCCGTAAATTTACACGGTAGACCGGCTCTGGCTTTTGCAGTCCTGGCTGGTGTACCTTGTAATTTGGGTCTCCAACTTTCTGTGCTATTTTATATGTCCCCTTCCCCCTAGCGCTGTCCTTACTGTTCACAGGTGGCCCAACAACCAAAACCGGGTCCCTTTGGCTACGGACCCCAGACACTCGATTGCAGGTCCGGCTTTGGCCTGGCTGAGCCACCTTCCTATGTTTTCTACCTATCCTACTAAGGGGACTGTCTTCCCTCACCCACCGGACCTACTGTGGGTCCCTCTGCCTTGGGTTTCTGGGGTTCTAACACCTCACCTGGGTTAGGCCTCACTACTGGAAGTTTTCCTACCTGTCTGGGAACTGTACGTACAATGGCCGGCCACAGGGCTGGGAACAATGGAAAGTCTCTTCCTATTATCACATCATAGGGCATACTCGTGGTTACAGCCACCTCATGGACCTGCCTGCCGGCACACGTGCTTACAGACAACAGAGCAGTGGGGTATTCTTTTAAATCTCCATGAATGCTGGAAACCCCGACTCTCCGGCCTGTAAACTCTGTGGGTCGCACCAGGAAGCCCTCACCAGGGTCACCTGACTCCCTGAATCCAGCAGAGCTGCCACTGGAGTGTCTCCCACCTCCACCCGACACAAGTGTTCATCATGGATAACCTCTGACACATCGACCCTTCTGGCATACAATGACTGTCGATACCCAAAGTTCACATCCATGGGCTCATCCAGGAGGGGACAGTTGGCCCGTACATGGCCAGGCTCCTGGCACCGCCAGCAGATTATAGAGTCCCGATCCCCAAAGGGCACATCCCGTGCGGTCTTTCTCAGCTCAG
Organism: Bufotes viridis; assembly: GCA_033119425.1. Taxonomy (NCBI): domain Eukaryota; kingdom Metazoa; phylum Chordata; class Amphibia; order Anura; family Bufonidae; genus Bufotes; species Bufotes viridis. Next base: position 292,816,620 of record CM065589.1, on the reverse strand, counting down.
GCCGCAGGGTCTGGGAGGGGATTTTCTGGGTTTTATTACTCCCTTCCTCAGAGTCCCCCTTAAGTTCCTCAGTAGCCCCATAACGTTCGACCAGGTCCACCATCTCCAGGGCACTAGTAGGAGAGGTCTGGCCAACCCAGCGCTGGAGGGGTAGTGGCAATGCCCTCCAGAATTTGTCAGCTACAATACGGTCCAGCATAGCAGTGGGACTAAGTACGTCAGGCGGCAGCCATTTTTGTAAGAGTTTTAGCAAATTGTAATACTGGGGTCGTGCTGGCTCAGCTGGGTTAAACTCCCACTGATGTACCCGCTGGGCCCTAACCAACACATTCACCCCCAGTCTCGCCAGGATCTCACCCTTGACCACAGAGTAGTCTGCCGCTTGGTCGTCCGGTAAATCAAAGTATACCTGTTGGGGTCCTGACGCCAGAAACGGAGCGATGACCTCCGCCCACTGGTCTCGGGTAGTCTCTCTCACGGCCACCTTTCGAACATCGCCAAGTAGGTTTCAACATCATCTGTCGGTGTCATCTTGGGAACGGCGGTGCGGACTGCTTTCCGGGCATCGTGCACTCCCTGAGGCATCCCTGACTTTTCTAGCACCATTACGTGCTGCAGCAGCCGCTGGTTCGTGTCCTGCTGTCGCTGATTAGCCTCTAGCAGCTGTGCGATGGCCTGCTGTTGGACAAGTAAGGCTTCTTCATGTCTCTTTTGCTGTTGTGCGATGGCCTGCTGTTGGACATCCATGGCCTGCTGTTGCTTTAAGTTGGCCTGGACAAGCTGCTTTATCATCTCCTCCATCTTGTCCTGTGTTGGTGGTTGCAGCTTGGCAGGCTTAATCCAGGACATACAACAGTGCCCAAAAAAAAAATGCTACGAAAAGTTTTGGCTTCACGCCAGCCTCACTGCAATTGCCCGCATCCGACACCAAATGTGGGGAGTTGCTCTGGTAGACAGCGGTGCGGGTGCAGTATAGAGGCAAAGAGAGTCCAGGTAGTGCAGCAAACAGTGTTTTATTTCACACTTGCACAAACAAAACTCAAAACAGTCACTTAGTGTTACTTCACACACAGCAAAAACTTGAGGCAAAACAAAAGTCCAAGACTGAATCAAATTCACCTGTGTGGTTTAGGTGCGTGTTCACACCTGGCTGTCAGCCCAGCCGCAGGAAAGTCCAACCTCAGGCTTCCAGGCAGACTGCACGCCTCTTTGCAAGCTCTTGCTTCCAGCCCTGAGAGCTCCACGGAACACCAGCAGTTTCCAGGTTAAATCACCTCAAATCCTAGGTGTTAGTTCACACCTGGCTGAATGCTCAGCAACACAAAAAGTCCACTGACCGTCTTTAAATGGCCTGCTCTTCTGACACACACAGGTCTCAGCTTTTCAGCCCAGCACAGGGCTCAGATCCCAAACACAGAGAGAGACCCACTTGCATGAAGCTAGCTGTCTTAAGTGCAGCTAGGTAATCACCCAAAAAACCCGGACCGGCACCTTAAATCCGGTCCAGTATTTGCCCTCACCTGGCTGCAATCAACCCAGCAGCACAGGCTGAGAGGAAAATACCTGTTTTTTTTACCACCAAACCTCTCACTGTGTCACACTATTCAGAACCAAAAATAGATACACGATACTCAGTATAGGATATAAAAATGTAAGGACATAATCTCACTACATAGAAATGTGCAGTTTGTACAAAAGTAAATGGCAAGTCACATTTATCTCACCCCAATTGTGGTGACTATGGTAAAAGCCACTGGGTATTTATTTATTGGCATAATTACATTATCAGTGCAGTTTCTCTTTCTATATGTCAGGCACTCTCCTGACTGACCAGCCATATGGGAACCTGCCTAAAAGGGAAATGATTAGACTGGGCTTGTAGTCCACAAATAACTTGCCAAATGCATATATGAGCATACCTAGCTGAAAATGTAATTAAAGGGGCTCTCCAGGATTAGAAATAAACATGTCTGCTTTCTTCAATAAACGGTGCCATACCTGTCTATAGTTTCTGTGTGGTATTGCAGCTCAGCACCATTCTTAGAGCTGAGCTGCAATACCAGAAAAAAAACTATGGGCAGGTTTGGAGCAGTTTTTGGAAGAAAGCAGCCATGCTTTTATAATCCTGGAGAACCTCTAATCCCTTCTACACCGGGCCAGTTTTCACCCTCCTGCCCAGACCCTTTTTTGCACTTTTATATGGTAATAACTTTGGAACACTTTTATTTATCCAGGCCATTCTGAGATTGTTTTCTTGTGACACATTGCACTTCATGACAGTCATAAATTTGAGTCAATATATTTCCCCTTTATTTATGAAAAATCCCAAATTTTGAAAAATTTCTACATTTCAATTTCTCTGCTTTTAACCCCTTAAGGACACAGGGTTTTTTCATTTTTGCGTTTTCGTTTTGCGCTCTATGCCTTCCAAGAGCCATAACTTTTTTATTTTTCCGTTCACATGGCCATATGAGGGCTTATTTTTTGCGGGACAAGTTGTACTTTCCAACGCCATCATTTAATAATGCATACGGTGTAGTGGGAAGCGGAAAAAATTCCAAATGGGGTGAAATTGCAAAAAAGCAATTTCACCACAGTTTTACGGGTTTCTAAATTACGACGTTTGATTTGCGATAAACTGACCATTTAGTTTTATTCTACAGGTCAGTACGAATCCGGCGATACCCAATATGTATAGCTTTTCTTGCGTTTTGATAGTGAAAAAAATTCAAAAGTGGGAAATTTTTTTTTTTTTGTCGCCATGTTTTGACCGCTATAACGTATTTGTAAATAAGTGTATGGCGTTGTATGGGGGCTTATTTTTTGCGGGGCGATCTTAACTTTTAGTTGATACCATTATAGGGTGTGTAGGACTTTTGATCGCTTTTATTTAATTTTTTGAGGAAATGAAGCGTCCAAAAACGGCAAATCGGCCATTTGGGCGCTTTTTCCGTTTTTCTGTTTACCGTATGGGAAATATATTTTTATATTTTTATACTATGGGCGTTTTCACACATTGCGACACCCATGATGTGTATTTTTATTTTTATTATTTTATTTTAATTTTGGGGAAAGGGGGTGATTTAAATTTTTAGGTTTTTTTATTTATTTATTTATTTTTATTTTTAATTTTTTCACTTTTATATAGATCCCATAGGGACCTATATAAATCAGTTACCTGATTGCTTCTATCATAAACTCCAATACACTTGTATTGGAGTTTATGAGCATTTTACTACTTTCCTATGAAGCCCTATTGCTAACAAGGGCTCCATAGGAAATAGTAAGTGATAGCCTCAAGCTGAATGAAAGGCTTAAGGCTATCCCTTAGGCCCCTTTCACACGGGCGAGTTTCCCGCGCGGGTGCAATGCGTGAGGAGGACGCATTGCACCCGCACTGAATCTGACCCATTCACTTCTATGGGGCTGTGCACATGACAGTTGATTTTCACGCATCACTTTGCGATGCGTGAAAATCGCAGCATGCTCTATCTTCTGCGTTTAACGGAACGCAGGCCCCATAGAAGTGAATGGGGATGCGGAAAATCGCAATCATCCGCAATCATGTGCGGATGCGTTGCATTTTCCCGCATGGCTGCTATGCAACCATCGGGATGTGTAATCGTTCAGTATTATTCACATTATAACATAGTTATAATGTAAAATAATACTCTTGGCCATCTTCCTATTGTTAACTCGGTGCAGAATGGGTTAAAATAATAACAATCATAACTACCTGGTCCATTTGATCGTGAGCTCGGTCTCTCTCCGCTAGCTGCTAGATGTAAAGGACCTGTGATGATGTCACATGCATCACATGGCTCAATCACATGCTCCATCACTATGGTGATGGAGCATGTGATTGGGCCATGTGACCATGTGACATCATCACAGGTCCTTTTCCTAGTAGCAAGCTAACGGAGAGGAGGCCGGGCTTCGCGATCAAATGGACCAGGTAAGTTATGATTAGTTTATTATTTTTAACCCATTCAGCACCGGGTTCAACATTAGGAAGATGGCTAAGGGTATTATTTTACATTATAACTATGTTATAATGTGAAATAATACCAGCGGAGACATTTCTGACCCAACCATGCACTTCTGTGAAGAAGTGCAGGTTCGGGTCTGGGTACTAAAGTGCGCGATTTTTCTCCGCGCGTGCAAAACGCATGACAGCGCTTTGCACTCGCAGGGAAAAATCGCGGCGATTCCCGCAACGCACCCGCACTGTTTGACGGAGTGCACCCGCAACGCCCGTGTGAAAGGGGCCTAACAGCGCTCCGATTCTCCCGATCACCACTAGGGGAGCCGGAGCGCTGCCGAAAGTTTTACTTTCGGTTTTAGCGCGATGCAGATGCCGTGATCAGGATTGATCACGGCATCTGCGAGGTTAATGATCGCGGTCGGCAGCGCTGCCGATCCGCGATCATCAGCTGCGGGGTCAGCTACAGGAATCAGCCGGGACTCCCGCAGCGATGGTGCCCGCAGCGGCCAGGAGCGGGCGCCATCTTCAGGGACTGGACACATGACGTACCCATACGTCATGTGTCCCTAAGGAGTTAAAAAATACCTAAAAAATATTTATTACTTAACATTCCCCATATGTTTACTTTATGTTTGCATCATTTTGTAAATGTCATTTTATTTTTTTTAGAATGTTAGAAGGTTTAGAATTTTAGAAGTAATTCTTAAAATTTTTAATAAAATTTCTAAAACCCACAAGGACCAGTTCAGTTCTAAAGTCACTTTGTGGGGCTTACATAGTACAAACCCCCCATAAATTGCCATTGTAGAAACTACACCCCTCAAGTTACTCAAAACTGATTTTACAAACTTTGTTAACCCTTTAGGTGTTCCACAAGAATTAAAGGAAAATTAAAGGAAAATGTAGATGAAATTTCTAAATTTCACTTTTTTGGCAAATTTTCAATTTTAATCAATTTTTTTCTTTAACACATCGAGGGTTAACAGCAGGGGTGTAACTATAGGGGAAGCAGGGGAAGCGGCTGCTTTGGGACCCTGACCCAGAAGGGGTCCATCCAAAAAGAGGAGAAATACTAAAATATTTTGTCAGGGCCCCCCAACATTATTACACAATGAAATTATATACAGTGGCAGTATAGACAGTGTAGAAAACTAATGGAACAGCTGCTGGGCCTGGTCTGAGAGAGCGATCTTTGCTAGCCACAGGAAAGGGGGCGGCATGAAAGGAAGGGGTTGTGAAAAACTTACTGGGGGAGGGGGCCCCATTCAAAAATTTGCTGTGGGGCCCAGTCATTTCTAGTTACGCCACTGGTTAACAGCCAAACAAAACTCAATATTTAAAACCCCGATTCTGCAGTTTACATAAACACCCCATATGTGGCCTAAACTGCTGTATGGGCACACGGCAGGGCGCAGAAGAAAAGGAGCGCCTTATGGTTTTTGGAAGGCAGATTTTGCTGGAATGGTTTTTAGACACCATTTGAAGCCCCCCTGATGCACCTGTACAGTAGAAACTCCCAAAAGTGACCCCATTTTGGAAACTACGGGATAAGGTAACAGTTTTATGGGTACTATTTTGGGGAACATATGATTTTTTGTCGCTCTATATTATCTGCCCCAGGCTGAGGAAATGTAACCAAAAAATGGCTGTTTTGGCACCGTTTTTATTTTTTGTTTTTTACAACGTTAGATCATGTGCTATTTTTATAGAGCAGGTTGTTACAGACTCAATGATATCAAATATGTCTACTTTGTTTGTTTGTTTCAATTCTACATAATAAAGTATTTTTGAAAAAAAAATGTTTTTGTGTCTCCATTTTCTGAACGCCATATATATTTTTTTCCACCGATCGTCTTGTGCAGGGGCTCATTTTTTGCAGGAAGAGTTGACGTTTTTATCGGTACCATTTTTGGTTACATCATTCAGGTTACACAATTCATACACTTTATGGGGCAAGGTGACCAAGAAATTGGTACTTTTGGCACAGTTTTTATTTATTTTTACAGTGTTCACCTGAGGTGTTAGGTCATGTGATATTTTTATAGAGCAGGTTGTTACGGACGCAGCAATACCTAATATGTATACTTTTTGTTATTTATTTAAAGGGTTCCTGTTCTTAGAATTTTCACTATTAAACTAGCTGACATTAGAGATGTGCTAATGTCAGCTGCACCTAACTGTAGTATTCTTGTGATTATTCATGCCCCTTTTACTGCAGAATTCTTACTTTTATAATATGCAAATTAGCCTCTAGGAGCAGGGCGGCGTTGCTCCTGCTCCTAGAGGATCCGTTCTCCCACCTCATTACATGCCCTCCAAGTCTTGATTGACAGGGCCAGGCAGCGTTCGCATCCTCCTGCCGGCCCTGGGGAAATCTCGCGCTGTTTAGTATTCGGCGCAGGAGCGGTAAGGGAAGGACGCTTGACGGGTGCCAGCTCGCCTGCGTGTAATAAGGTGTAAGAACGGAGCCTCTAGGAGCAGGAGTAACGCCTCTGCTCCTAGTGGCTAATTTGCATAATATAAAAGTAAGAACTCTGCAGTAACGGGGGCATGAATAATCACAAGAATAGCATAGTTAGGTGCAGCTGATATTAGCACATCGCTAATGTCAGCCAGTTTAATAGTGAAAATTCTAGTGACAGAAACCCTTTAAGTTTTACACAATAATAACATTTTTGAAACAAAAAAAAAAAATGATGTTTTAGTGTCTCCATAGTCTGAGAGCCATAGCTTTTTTATTTTTTGACCGATTGTGTTAGGTAGGTCTAATTTTTTGCAGAATGAGGTGATGGTTTGATTGGTACTATTTTGGGGGGCATACACCTTTTTGATCACTTGGTGTTCCACTTTATGTGATGTTAAGTGACAAAAAATGGCTTTTTTTGCACTGGTTTTATTTTTTTATTTTTTTTACGGTGTTCACCTGAGGGGTTAGGTCATGGGATATTTTTATAGAGGAGGTTGTTATGAATGCAGCAATACCTAATATGTCTACTTTTTTATTTATTTATATCACTTTAAGACAATAATAGCATTTTTGAAACAAAAAAATGATGTTTTAGTGTCTCCATATTCTGAGAGGTATCGTTTTTTTTAATTTTTGGGCGATTGCAGGCGGCACCGTGTGACACCAGTGCCCGCTGTAGGGGGAATCCCGGTCTGAGCTCTTACTCCATATATGGTTGTGTCCATATATGGAGTCAGTGCTACGACCATGAAGGGGGTATCCCCAAGCATTGTCAGTATGCTTGGGGACACCCAATGTATTTTAATCTAATTTAGCTTCTATTTCTGAAAAGTTGCCACCAGGATTCGAACTCACAACCTTTCATATCAGAGGCAAGAACACTAACCACTGAGCTATGGAGCTCAATGGTAAACTGTATTAGAAAAACCTCATAGTAGTTTATCAAGTATTTGGTATTCCTATACAGCAGAGTGATACATGATACACTATACAGCCGAAGTATAAATTACATATTTCTTTTTCAGTAATTGTAAAAGAAATGTATGACACAAAATACAGTAAAAATAAATGTGTAATTACTACATTTATATATAGTAATTACACATTTTTTTTTTATTTAATTATACTTCTGCTATATAGGAATACCTAATACATGATACACTACTAAGAGGTTTTTCCAATATAATTTATCATTGAGCTTCATAGCTCAGTGGTTAGGGTTTTTGCCTCTGATGTGAATGGTTGTGAGTTCTAGTCCTGATGGAAACCTTTTAGAAATAGAGGCTAAATTATGCATTCATGTACATCAGAAGTATGATAATATATATTTATGCTTCTGATATAAATATATATATATATATATATATATATATATATATATATATATATAAATTTATTATATATGGGAAACTATTACTGAGGTTTTTAGCCATAATAGTAGTATAGCAGGTTAATATGAAGCTCTGATGGGGGATGTATGGTTGCCACTGATGGGGAGGATGTGTTGAGGACACTGATGGGGGTTGTGTGATGACACTGATGAGGTATGTGTGCAGGACACTGATGGGGGTATGTGCAGGACACTGATGGGGTGTGTGTGGAGGACACTAATGGGGGATGTGTGGATGACACTTAGGGGGATGTGTGGAGGACACTGATGGGGGATGTGTGGATGTGTGAGGACACTTAGGGGGATGTGGAGGACACTGATGGGGGGATGTATGGAGGACACTGATGGGGGATGTGTGGATGACACTGATGGAGGGATCTAGGGAGGGTGTGGGGATGTTGGGATGGGAGGTCCTGGAGGGGTATAATATGTATGCAAATATGTGTGTGTGTGGGGGGGGGTTCTAAGCAGACAGAAGACAGATCGCCAGGGGTTGGGGGCCTGTTGGGGGTGCTAGAATTTGAACCCAAGCGATAACATGGATGGGGATTTAGATAGTAAACAGACAGCTGACGTGGGGGCGGGGCTAAGCAGAGAGATCGCCGCCGATGGGAGGGGGGTGACACCATTTTCTACCGCACCAGGTGACACCAGCCCTAGCAACGTCACTGGGCGATTGTCTTATGTAGGGGCTCTTTTTTGCGGGATGAGGTGACGGTTTTATTGGTATCATTTTGGGGGGCATACACCTTTTCGATCGCTTGGTGTTGCACTTTTTGTGATGGAAGGTGACAAAAATGAATTTTTTTGATAGTTTTTATATTTGATGGTGTTTATCGGACGGGGTGGATCATGTGATATATTTTTAGAACTGGTCATTACGGACACAGCTATACCTAATATGTGTGTTTTTTCTTTTTTTTTATTATAAAATCTGGGAAAAGGTTTGTTTTCATTTTTTACTTGAAACTTAATTTTTTATTAAAAACACTTATTTTTTAAACTTTACTTGTGTCCCACTCTGGGACTTTAACTTTTGGGGGTCTGATGCCCTCTGCAATGCATTACAATACATCTGTATTGTAGTGCATTGCCTGTTTGTGTATTACACTGAGTAATGCACTAGCAGGTGGCCTAGGAGACTCCAGCCTGGGGCTGGATCTCCTCGGCCCCTGTAGAAGGCAGGTCCTGATGTCGTGCAAGGCATTGGGAAGCCTCTGCACGGCATCGGGCTGCCTTGTCACCCACCTGGTCCCTGCCACAGCAGCGTGGGGACCCGATGGGCTCCTTCCCCCTCCGCAAACCCTTTCTATGCAGGGGCCCGGCTATCAGGGACTGTCGAGCCCCTGCAGTGATTGCGCGTTCACCGCTTAGGTGTCCGTCCGATCACCATGACTTAATAGACTTAATAGTCCGATCACCATGACTTAATAGACTTAATAGTATGACGTACTATTAGTGTAGGGAAGGGGTTAAAAAAATAAAGGAAGGTAACAATAACAGCTGCGGTGTTAATTTTACTGTGCGAATAGTGGTTTTACAGTAGTAATATTTACTGCACCATACAAGAAAGCACCTACAATGTTTGTATGAACCTAGATGTCAAAAAGGAAAATATTATACAAAGCGATTCCTCATCTTGAAATAAACTTTTTCTTCTACAGATACACATTTATACATTACAGTAAGCCCCATTGTAAAGCTGTTCTTCTTAATGGGGTATTTCCATCTCAAACATCCATGGCATATTCAGAGAATATGCCATAAATGTCTTAGAGATTAATGTCTCTGGGATCTGCACCTATAATGAAAACGAGGGTTCGCTTATAGGATGGCCTCTGCATCCAGGTGAAAAATGAATGAAGAGATGGTTGGGAATGGCATTTATTTCTATGGAAGTTACAGAAACAGCCACTACCCCCCACACGGGTGCCCAGTTTAGCACTGTCACAGAAGAAAACCTTTCCACCTTAATCTCCAAGTCACACATCCCCACCTGTGTCCTTGACCCAATCCCCCTACCCCCCAACTTCACCACTATAGTTATCCCTGCCCTAACCCAACTCTTAAACCTATCACTAACCATTGTTGTCTTCCCTTTCTCTTTTAAACATCCAACCATCACACCCATACTCAAAGAGTCCCATTCTCTTTAGCCAGCCACCACCCCATCTTTCTACTCCCATTCACATCAAAACTGCTAGAACAACATGTCCATCTTGAACTTGCTTCCCAGCTCTCATCCGCTCACTTTTTGATCAACTGCAATCCGGCTTCAGACCCCATTATTCCACTGAAATTGCCCTTCCCAGTCGCCAACGATCTACTAACTTCCAAACCGAAACATCACTATTCTGTGCTTCTCCTCATTGACCTGTCCTCTGCCTTTGATACTGTTGACAACTCTCTCCTTTTACAAAGCCTCTCTTCCCTTAGCATCAAAGACCTGGCCCCCTCCTGAATCTCCTCGTACCTCACCATCAGGACCTTCAGTGTTTCCCATTCATCCTCTACCTCCTCATCACCCCCCTCTCTGTTGGTGTCCCTCAAGGCTCTGTCCTGGGTCCCCTACTTTTCTCCATTTATACATTCGGCCTGGGACAGCTCATAGAGTCCTATGGCTTCCAATACGACCCCCTATGCGAATGACACTCAATCCTACCTCTCTGGCCCAGATGTCACTTCTCTGCTATCCAAAATCTCAGCGTGTCTGTCAGCTATATCTACATTCTTCTCCTTCTGCTTCCTAAAACTCAACATAAAGAAAACTAAATTCATTGTCTTTCCCTCATGTCACTCAGCCCCCTACCTGACATATCCATTACAGTAAATAACATAACGCTTTCTCCAGTCACCCAGGTCCGCTGCCTGGGAATAACATTTGATTCTTTAAGCCACACATCCAAACCCTCACCTCCACCTGCTGTTTTCAACTTAAGAACATCTTTCGTATTTGTTTCTTCCTCACTCCTGAGTCAACTAAAATGCTAGTGCATGCCCTCGTCATCTCCTGCCTGGACTACTGCAACATTGTCCTCTGTGGTCTGCCATCTAGCACTCTCGCTCCTCTCCAATCTATTCTCAACTCTGCTGCCGTTAATCCACGTCTCTCCTAGTTTCTTCTCTGCTTCCCCTCTCTGCCAATCTCTTCACTGGCTCCACATTGCTCAGCAAATACAGTTTAAAATACTTACAACTACATACTGTATAAGGCTGTCCACAACCTGTCACCTCCTTTCATCTCTGACCTGCTTTCTCAATACATCCCCACAAGTAATCTCAGATCCTCACATGTCCTACCATACTTCTCTGTTCTCCTCTCATCTATTCTTCACACAATCGACTACAAGATTTCTCATGTGCGTCTCCCATACTCTGGAAGTCGCCATCCCAGCACATCAGACTCTCCCCCAGCATCCAAACCTTCAAAATTAACCTGAAAACTCACCTCTTCAGTATGGCCTACTACCTGCAATAAGCATGCTGCCACCACACAGCCAAATGATTGGCATTTACCCCCACCTACTATGTTCTTTACCCTTTCCTTGTAGATTGTAAGCTGTTGCGGGAAGGGTCCTCTCCCCATCTGTACCAGTCTGTTAATACTTTCTTGTTTATTCTATTTTATATTTGTAACCCCCTCTTGACATACAGCACTATAAAATGAACTGTGCTTTCAAATAAATAATACTAAGCAGCCAAGCTAGCATGACTATGTCATAATTGTCTGTGAGGGGAATACTGTTACAACACTTTATACAGTATGTGACATCGATTGAAGGTGGAGCTGATAAAAGGGATCACTCTCACCAAGGTAGGAGTGTAAATATGTTGCTCATGTGATGACCTGGTTTCAGACTTAGACATTGGGTTCTTATCCAGGCTCCAGAAGGAGATGTCCAGTAGATAGAGAGTGGTGGAGTAATCTATTTGGAGTTGCCTCTGAGTTTGTATGGAGAGCCACAAAGGAAAGGTATAGAGGATTTAGTTTAGGGCACAATCTGGGACCGAGAGCAGCCGGTTCAAGCAGAGCGCAGGTGCCATAGACAGCGTGCTATTAGAGCCAAATACAGAACGCAGAGTAAAAGGAAGTGTGCGCTGACAGTAGCAAATGATATAGCTCACGCTAGCTTCGAGGTTAAAATAGTACTGTGAGATTAACAGCGCTAGTACATTGAAACAACGTTATAGCAGGCTGGCTCTATTTAGCGCAGCTGATAATTTTAACCATAGGAATTAGATAGCAAATCTTAAACTAACACAAAATAAATGTTACGTTTTAATTGAAATATAAGTAGCACATGTAACCTACAGACAATTTTCTGGTCCTTAGGACCATTTGTAAATAATGAATACAGGTGCCATACTTGACTCCAGATAATTTGTGAAAGAACTGCCTTCCAGGTTTTTAAACCCGGCTGACGTGGCAGAAGCTTCCTGATTATTCAGAAAGTGTCCTCAGTGTTTCTGCCTGCCTTTTCTACAGTATATACAGTTCTACTCTGCTGTATATACAGAGTCTACTGCATCTAGTTCAGGACCACTACATCAGCTCTGTTACATCAAGTTCATTTCCACTACTTCTACTGTGCTGTGTTATGTTCAGCTGTACTACATCAGCCCTATTGCATCATCTCTGCACCACTACTATTACTGCACTGCAACCTCTACTTCATGTTCCTATTCCTCTACTGCAGGCCTGCATTCTACAGTACCACACTTGCTCCAGCTCTGCAACATCTGTCTTCAAGCGGCACTGCCTTCCCATGATTCCAGAAAAGTAGCTTACAGGATTCCACTCGCCAGATGACACATAACAGATCTCTGTGGCAACGGCTGACGGTTTTCTGCCCTGCCTCATTGTGATGATCCCACCTACTGTCAATTTATAGCCACCTAAAACATGAGGCAACTTTTAGATGTCTTTTCCAGGGCCACTTTAAATTTCCAATCCACTCCTGATAATGACTGAAATGCATTTATGATTTTTGATCAGGCTCTTTACATTATGGAAACCGTTTCTTTCCAAAATACCTTTTTTTTAATTTTATTTTTTACTATTTGCACCACAGGTAGCCAGGATAATTTTTTCAGTTTTGACATGTTCAAGTGTGACCTAAATTACAAAATGAAAAAAATCATACAAACCACCCATGCCAACACATTTTGTTATAGACACATTGGCAAAATCCGCTCAGCACTTTATACACACTGACACCTTGATGCAGCTTTGTGTTTTCTAAACGGAAAAGAGTACTGCATGCAGGACTTTTTCTTCCTTCTACAAAAAAACTGATTTTAGAAAGAAACGGCTCAAAAGAATGCCAAATGTGCATAACTGACCCACATGATCCATTTTTTTTTTACGGGATCTGTTTTTTTTTCTTTATTTCTGAGAAGAACAGGAAAATGCAGGCAATATGAACTCAGCCTAATTAACATTTTTATGGTGACAATTTCCCTTTAAGGTGTGCAAAGCTCATACATACCACATGCATATACCTCTACATCAAGAGCTTGTGCTCTTAAAAACACTGGAACAGAGGCCATGTAATATTTGGCCATCATCTACATATGCGTTAAAAACATATACCAAAATCTACATTTTCTGAGAGTGCAAAACATACCATGTATATAAATATAAAAGAATACTTAATCCCTTTGCGACCTCCGCCGTACATGTACTGCTGAAGTCTGCACTTAAAAGATGCACGTGCAAGTGGGCTCCATAGCCACAAGGTTTATGCTGTTTAAAACAGCAGAGGCCCATGGCGGATGTATGCGATCAGCTATAAGGCTGATCGCATACATCTAACCCCTCATATGCCCTGGTCAAGTGTGACCATGTCATCAGTGCGGTCCTGAAGCGGGAGCTGCATGCATCCACTCTCTTAACAGCGTTCCCGGGCTAAGATCGGGGAACCTGTTACATTAGTTTAATACCCAGAAGCCTCAAGCAGGCTCTGACAGCTGGTACTAAAATATACCAAAAGAAGCCACCAGGTGGCAGCACTGTATTGGTATATTGTAAATGAGGTACTTAATGATGGCTATAGAACACAATGGGAAATCTTATTATGCCAGTTATAGTACCTTGGTACCAAACCTGACTTTGGATCACTATTCTAAAATGTTTTTAAAGACATAGATGTGATTACCAAATTAATTCACCGAAGTCTCACATGACCGAGGCTATACATTTTAATACTGTATGGCAGGGGTGGGGAACAGCTGTGCGCTCTCAGGTCGCATTACAGCGCGACAGGAAGAAAACCAGGGAGCGTAAGTGGCAGCGCTGTTTGGAGCTGGGGAGGTAAGTTTATTTATTTATTTTTTCAAATAGCTGATCTGAGGTCTGATTGGATGCTGGGGGGGGGGGGTCTGATAGGGGTCTGATCTAAGGCTGGGGAAGGTCTGATGGGGGTCTGATCTAAGGCTGGGGAGGGTTTGATCAGGGTCTGATCTGAGGCTGAGAGTATGATGGGAGTCTGATCTGAGGCTGGGGGGTCTGATGGGAGTCTGATCTGAGGCTGATGTAGGCTGGGGGTTCTGATAGGAGACTGATGGGGGTGGGGGGCAGACCTGAGGCTGAGAAGGACAAAGTCAGGGACAGTTGCGAAGGAAGAGGCAGGGACAGTGGCAGGCAGGGGCGTAGCTATAGGGGGTGCAAAGATAGCAGTCGCTACCAGGCCCAGGAGACTGAGGGGGCCCAAAGACCCTTGTGCTGCATAAGATGACACCAGTATTATAGAAAGTGCATGCTGGTCAAGTTACACCTCTGGCTGGAGGGAAGGGGTTAGGTCAAGAATTTTGAATGGGGGAGGTTGCCGTTTAAATTTTTGCCACAGCCAGCATAAAGGCTATGTTCTCCCCTTCCCCTGGCCACAAAGCACTGAGGGAAGGGGGGCTCAAGCTGAACTCTTGCACCAGGGCCCATGATGAGCCTTTAGCTACACCCCTGGTGGCAGGGAGAGTGAAAGCTGGGTGAACCCCTCTCTGGACCCCCTTGGGTTTAGCTTGGTTCTCATTAATGCGAAATAAAGAACTAAATACTTAACATTCTGAACTTAAAAATTAGACTGCTATGTGTGGTCAAAATGGTGCCCGTACTATATGTAATATACAGCGCAGACACCATTTTGTGGTGCAAAAATATATTGCTCTAAATTTGTTTTTTAAATTGAACGGCAATTTATGTAACTTACTAAGTCAATTATATGTTAGACCAAATATAGCAGTCAAATGTTTAAGTTGAGAATTTTGTATGGCCAGCAAACGATGCTACAAATATCTAAATGGCCCTCAGCAGCAAAAAGGTTCCTCACCCCTGCTGCATAGAGACAGCATTAAAACCGAAGTGTTGGAATGAATCGCCGCATGCCAAAATGCCCATACAAAAATATAACAATATTAATCCCGCATTCCGAATGGTGTAACAAACAAAATAAAAAAAAGGCCAATTCGCCATTTTTTCTCACTTCAACTGCCCCAATTTTATTAATAAAAAGTGATAAAAAAGTCACGTACACTTCAAAATGAAGTACAGATTGACCCACAAAGCTCCGTACACATAACTACAAAAAAGTTCTATGGGTCAGATGTACAAATAAATGTGTGACCTTGACGCTGGTGCCCGAGCTTAAGACATGTCCCCTTAGTAGGATATGTCGAACTAACCTCTCAATTTTAACATCAGTGTGAGGGTTTAGTGTGACGGCAGTGTGCACCTATCTCTGGTTCTGTGTTTGTTCTGAATACTTGCCACATCCACATAAATTTCATCTTATGTAGGATGTCCATTGTGGTACTTGTAGTCCGTTGCTGGCATCATCCATTGTATGCATTTTTTGCTGGTGATTGCCATTAGCAACGGACTACAAGTGCAGGATGTGCTCCCCTATAGAAATGCACAACTGCATATGGGTATGAGCGCATCCTGCTTTCTTATCACCACACTTTTTGATGGTTAGTAAAACTTGTCCTGCAAAAAAGCTCTTATAAGGTTATGTGAACCGAAAAATAAAAAAGTTATGACTCTGTGAAAGCAGGGAGTAAAAAATGAAAACGCAAAAGCAGAAAATTGCAAGATCCAAGGGTTAATACAATAATTAGAGATAAGTGAAGTTTTTAAAAATTTGATTTGGACAATTTGTTGAACTTTGTAAAAGCGTCAGGTCTAATTTCTCACCGTGGACTTGTGTGTGCAGTGCACCAAGAATTAAGTCGTCAGCAGCTGTGGCAGAAGCAGTGTGCACCAAGATTCATAGCTAATCCCTTCTTTTACCTGTCGAATCACTGTGCGTCAGTATTACAGGTCAATGTTAGCGCCAGGTCTAATTTATCGCCGAGGTCTTAGGGTGAGTTCACATTGGTCGTTATTGAATTCCGTTATAGGTTCTGATATGACAGAGTTATAATGAAATACAAAGGAATTCCTGGGCGGACTGCAAAACAGAAGCCTTTAAGAGGGATTCCATTTTGCTTCATCCTAATACATGTCTATGGGGCCAAATAACGGTTCTGTTTGTTTCCGTTATACATGACGGAAAAAATAGTCCTGTCTGTTATAACAAAACCTATAACGTAATTCAATAAAGCCAATGCAAACCCACCCTTAAGCGTGCAGTGCCCCAAGATTCAAGTGGCCCCATGACACAGTGGGCAGCAGTGGCAGTGACCGTAACAAAAGTGGCCCAATGGCAGTGGCAGAGTGGGGACAATGGCAGCAGCAGCAGTGGCAGTAAAAGTTGTGTTAACAATACTGTTTATTTTTCCATTCTTCTCATCCGTCAAAAAATAAAATAAATTAATCCTGTATTTTAAGCATCCATAAAGCCTCTTTCAGTATTTGGTCAATGTTTTGCATCAGTATTTGATCAATATTTGTAAGCCAAAAACAGTAGTTGCCCGGCCAAGTTGCTGGTGTGCCTGGTCCAGAACTACATTTATTCAGTGGACTGTGAACGACATATATTGTCCTTGATCATAGTTGCAACTCCATACATCATTGCTGGAGTAAACTGTACCCGACAACGACAGGACCAAGGACTGGACCATTTTCTGCTCAACGTACAGATGTAGCCGAGCTAAACTTGACCCTGATAACACATGGCACAGTGTTATCTCGGATAACTAAAATGTTAGTTATCTTTTTCTTGCCATTCTATGCTTAACGAATTAACTATCAATTTTTGTCTGGCTGCATCTGTACATCTGCAGGGCTGATACAGCCTTTTTGGAAAAGTAATGTTTGCTTGGGACTCTCCATCTTGGGTGGGCACAAGCCATCAGTTCTCTGAAATGTGCAGAGTCAACTACATGGAAAGGGAGGGACTGTAGTCAGGGCCGGGCCGACACAGAGGCTGGGGAGGCTCCAGCCTCAGGGCGCAGGCAGGGGCCGGCGAGAGGGAGAGGGACTGACAGGGGGGAACTGCTCAGCGCTCCCTCCTGTCATTCCCTGAGCCGGGCCCCGTCAGAGCGCTCCTCTCACCTCCATTATGCTGCTTCAGGCCCCCAGCATCAGGCCCTGCTGCCTCTGGCTCTAACTAGAAACAGAGTAAGCAGGTGGGCGGAGCCTAACGGACCTCCGTTAGGCTCCGCCCACCTGCTAATGTGAGCAGCGCTGGGGCCTGATCCTGGAAGCCTGGAGAAGTGACCATAATGGAGGTGAGAGGGAGCTCTGATGGGGCCCGGCATTAAGTACAGTGAAATGCCGGGCCCCCTTTCATTAAGTCTGTGACAACATGGGGGGCAGAAAGAGCATGACATCATGGGGGGTAAAAGAGCATGACAACATGGGGGGGTAAAAGAGCATGAAAAGATGGGGGAGAATGACGGGGCAGAAAAAGCATGACAAGGGGGGCATGACAAATTACTATGTGGGGGCACTGCTGTGTGGTTGAGGGGGTGTGGGGACATTGCTGTGTGGTTGAGGGGGTGTGGGGACATTACTGTGTGGGGGGCAGTGTGGCTGACATTACTGTGTGGGGGGCAGTGTGGCTGACATTACTGTGTGGGGGGCAGTGTGGCGGACATTACTGTGTGGGGGGCAGTGTGGCGGACATTACTGTGTGGGGAGCAGTGTGGCTGACATTACTGTGTGGGGGCAGTGTGGCGGACATTACTGTGTGGGGGCAGTGTGGCGGACATTACTGTGTGGGGGGCAGTGTGGCGGACATTACTGTGTGGGGGGCAGTGTGGCGGACATTACTGTGTGGGGGCAGTGTGGCGGACATTACTGTGTGGGGGCAGTGTGGCGGACATTACTGTGTGGGGGCAGTGTGGCGGACATTACTGTGTGGGGGCGTGTGGCGGACATTACTGTGTGGGGGCAGTGTGGCAGACATTACTGTGTGTGGGGCAGTGTGGCGGACATTACTGTGTGGGGGCAGTGTGGCAGACATTACTGTGTGGGGGCAGTGTGGCGGACATTACTGTGTGGGGGCAGTGTGGCAGACATTACTGTGTGGGGGGCAGTGTGGCGGACATTACTGTGTGGGGGGCAGTGTGGCGGACATTACTGTGTGGGGGGCAGTGTGGCGGACATTACTGTGTGGGGGCAGTGTGGCGGACATTACTGTGTGGGGGGCAGTGTGGCGGACATTACTGTGTGGGGGGCAGTGTGGCGGACATTACTGTGTGGGGGCAGTGTGGCAGACATTACTGTGTGGGGGCAGTGTGGCAGACATTACTGTGCGGGGGCAGTGTGGCGGACATTACTGTGCGGGGGGCAGTGTGGCGGACATTACTGTGCGAGGGGGCAGTGTGGCGGACATTACTGTGCGGGGGCAGTGTGGCGGACATTACTGTGCGGGGGCAGTGTGGCGGACATTACTGTGTGGGGGACACTACAGTGTGGGGTGGCATTATACAAAAGCTCTGCAGATGTAACTCCCATGTATTGGGTCACCACAATTTGGGTGGTCAATCACTAAATGAACCCTGTTATGGGGAGAATCTGTGGATGACACATATTTGTCCCACAGACACCCCCTCCCCCAAAACAGGGTTAATTTACTGAATGACCACCAATAAAAGAGGTGGGGGTCACATATGCTATTTCATAATGACAGCAGGGCCCGTGCAGTGACTGTATTCTACTACACCCCCCATCCCCCCCGCTCACTGGATATAATCTTATTAACTATATAACTGTAGTAAATCACTACAGTTATATAGTTAGGATTATATACAGTGTGTGTGTGTGGGGGGTGTAGTAGAATACAGTCACTGCACGGGCCCCGCTGGCGCTGTCATCAAAAAAGCAGATACAACCCCACAGCCTCACCCCTTGTATTGGGGGTCATTCCTACATGGACCCTGTTATGGGGAGGGGGGATCTGTGGATGACACAAATGTGTCATCCACAGATTCCCCAATAACAGTATCATTCATCACAGATCCCCCATAGCAGTGTCATCCACAAGTTGGAGGGGGGGGGGGGCGCACTTGGGCAGCTCAGCCTCTGTTGGTGGTGGACCTTGTCCCAGCCCTGACTGTAGTACCAGCAACTTGGCCAGGTGCACGTTCAGCTTCTGCGCCATTGGATAAGTGCACGCATACTGTTGTCTTTTAGCAATCGCCTCGCTGATCGATTGCTGTTAAATATAAGTGACGAGGAGGAGTGGGAGCATCACGAGCTATAGACGATGTTGAAGTCAATGGAAAGTAATGCCAGCTTTCTTCTACTGATGGAGAGAGAGTGCGGGCCGGTAGGAGATCGATCGGTTACTGCATCGGGCTGTCACGCTAAATGAATGGCACAATTTTCCCACCCCACTTTATGGTGAGGCTCCATGTGTTGATGTAGGGCTGTAATGCCAACATTAGCACCCTGGCCGTGCCTCACCTTCTGCCCACATATCCTGCATACCGCTATGCTAACAGCCCCCAGCAACTTGCTGAAAAAATCCCACACTGCCGAGTATGGCATTTTCCCTCCACCACTGCATGATCCCTGCCTCATGCTGCTTTTATGAACTCGTACACTGCTAGTGGGTTTCTCACAGGTAGTCTCCTGAGTAGCAGATGGTGTACCCCTCCCCCGTTTGGCTGGAGATCTCCCTCTGCTTCCACCGTGCTTTCTCACATGCACACCTACACCCTGATGTCTCACGGGCACGCTGTCACCATGCTGTCTCACGAGTAAGCTTCCACCCTTGCCCCCTGATAATGAAGATGCCCCCTCCTCACCTGCTTTCTATCATCTACATCAGTTTGTTCCTCACTAATATCACCCTCACTTGTCTCTTGCGAACGTCCATGACCTCTTGCAACATGTGCTCCCATCCAAGTGTTATCATCAGTAGGTGCACGCCTAGAGGAGACCGCAGCAAATGTCTCCATGTCTGTGCTGGCCTGCAACTGCTGACTGTTCTCACAAAGCTCATCCTCGCTGAAACGTGGAGCAGAGCTAGTGGCATAACTTTACTTGGCTAGCAGAAGGAGCAGCAAATGCAAGAGGCAGGTTCAGGACAGGTGAGGGCACAGAGGCAGTTCTCGGGCCATGCCAACTAAGTGTGGTGTCAGAGGAACCCACCGATTACTGGATGTGTGTATATGCTGTCACCTGAGATAATGTTGAAGAGCGAGTCAACTGCTGGATAGTTGGTCAAAACACGACCGCTGGATGACAGTGGTAGCTCTGGCCTGTTGCTGCATCTTCTGCTACCACACCCCTTCTACTGCTAATACTTGTGCTGGCTACAGCTATATTTTTGCCACTGCCTGTTCCTTTTGAGACCATGATTCTGAAACACCATACGTCTATGTATAACTGAACAGATGTATTATTAATGGTGCAGCAGATTAACTAGGTACATTCACCTATATATTAGACTGCCTGTTGAGACTAAGTCCGTTAGGCTATGCATAACAGAAATCGAAGTTTCAATAAAAAATAATATTTATTTCATCCTTAAAGAGGGCCTTTCACTGGTCCACAGTTTATTAGGCAAAGCTATGTACATGGAGAGCGGCACCCAGGGATGTCCCCGCACTTACTTGTATACCTGGGTGCCGCTTCGTTCGTCCTCTGTATTCAGGATATGAGCTGAGCGCTGCGTATGGCCAGCGCTCCAGCCCTGGGAGAAGGAAACGCCCAGGGCAAAAGAAGAGGTCTCCGCCCCAGGCAAAATTGGAGAAGCACGAGCGCCGGTACCGGGGGCTACAGAGGACGAACGGAGCGGCACCCAGGGATACAAGTAAGTGCGGGGACATCCCTGGGTGCCGCTCTCCATGTACAAAGCTTTGCCTAATAAACTGTGGACCAGTGAAAGGTCCTCTTTAAGATGCACATATGGAAATCACGGCCAACGTTTTGGTCCGTCACGGACCTTGTTCACAGCCTGGACATAAAATAAAAATAACAAATCATACAATGGAAAGTCATGCGGGACTGTATAGAACAAACATAACGAAAATACAGAAATTACAAAATTAAATCGCGTGAAGATATATTCTATCAAAAGAATAATATATCATGATTCTAATTTTGTGCAGATCAAGTCATCATAATATTTATGGACGTTGTTATGATTTAACAGATATAGTGGATTTAATAAGACAGAGACTAAGATTGTAGATGTTTCTCTATATTTATATTTTTTCTATGTTTCTATTTTATAGCCCACATGATTCTTGGGTTAGCACGGTTACCATTCTATGCAACATATGCCCTCCTGGTCTGATCTCATATTTTATTCTACTTCATATCTCTATATACCCTTCAAAATAGATTTATCAGTTTTGTCCAAGATTTTATTATGCTCACTTATACCTCTATATTCTATTTCTTATGTTTTCTCTATTAGCAATGACACGTACAGCCTTCGGACTTTTGCAGCCTCATTTCACTTCAGATTCCCACCTAAAATCCTTAATATTAGTCTCTTTTATTAAATCCACTATACCTGTTAAATGATGACAACTAGAGATGAGCGAATTTCTTGAAAATTTGATTTGGCTGATTCGCTGAATTTCACAAAACAAATTTACTTCGTAACGAATTACTTCGCCACAAAGCAGATTTTTTGTAAGTAGCAGGTGTAATGAGAGGGAGCTGCGTTAGCGCCCCCCCCTCGTCATTGTACCCCTCAGATGCCGCGTTTATACATGATCACGGCATCTGAGTTTTCAAACAGTGTGAAATTAACATTTAAAAAAATTTACATCAAATTTATCGTATCCATTTGCTTGCGACTGGCTGGCCGCCGCCATCTTGCTTGAAGATCTCGCACGAAATCCCGTGAGCCGCGAGATTACGTCATCACGCCGGCAGGCGTGATGATGCAATCTCGTGCCACACAGGATTTTGGCCGAGATCTTCAAGCAAGATGGAGGCTGGCGTCCCTTGGCACGCAAATGGAGGCGGTAAGTTTGAATTTCAGGGATAATCGATTCACTAACATGAAGCACGAGGAAATTCGGCTTCTAGTCAAATCAAATAAATCCTAAAATTCAGATTGAATTCCACTTTGTGCAATTCCATTAGCTCATCTCTAATGACAACGTCCATAAATATAATGATGACTTGATCTCCACAAGATTAGAATCATAATATATTATTGATAAATTATTCTTTGATACAATATGGCTTCAAGCGATTTAATTTTGTAACTTCTAAATGTTTGTTATGTTTATTCTATACAGTCCTGCGTGACTTTCCATTTTATGATTTGTTATTTTATGTCCAGGCTGTGAACGAGGTCCGTGATGGATTGAAACTTTGGCAGTGATTTCTACATGTGCATCTTAAGGATGGAATAAATATTATTTTTTATTGAAACTTCGAGTGCCGTGATTCTCCAAATACTGAATCTACTTGGTTTTTACAACTTCAATAAGCACAGTACTTGACAAAAGTAGAGTGCCAAATATCCCCATTTTGTTATGTATAACAGAACAGATTAAGTATAAATTCCCCAGCAGATTAACAATATAAAAATGCCTTTATATTACACCGCCTGTGGACAATGAGTCTGATGCACAGTACGTCTATGTATAACAGATTAATTATTAATGGCACAGCAGATTAACCAAGTACACATGCCTATATATTACACCGGTTTAGACTAATTCTGATGCACAGTCAGTTTATGTATATCAGAACAGATTAAGAATGAATGGCACAGCAGTGGAACAAGATGCACAGGAAAATTACACAAAGCCTGCACTGGCCCTGCAGTCTCCCTATGATCTCCCTATGCTTTCCCTACAGTGTCTCTAAACTTTCCCTATGATCTCCCTACACTGTCCCTGCACTGTCCCTATCCAATATTCTAAAAAAGATTGCTAAAACACTATTCCTAGCACTTGCCACATCTCTCCCTATGCTCAGTTCATGGTAAAATGCTTTTTATCCCTACGTTTTTATCATGATATGCTTTTTAAAAGATATTTAACCAAATAAAACAAACTCTTTTACTGTTTCGTCCTGCACGAGGTGTTTTCTCCCTCTATTATTTCTCCTGAGTTGCCACTTATGCACGAAGGTCCGCAAAATAGCTATAAGTGATGTCATCTTAAAGTTTCCTTTCCCAACAAAGGTGGATTACCATACCGAATGGCCGGAGGGAATAAGCTATGAAGACCAATGGACCATTGAAGTGACAAGTGGAATTTGGCCAGCACTTATCAGGAGGAGAGACTGAGTATCACCCGTGTAGTGGTGAGATATATCTATCAAAACTGATCCTATTTTATATAGACTTTATTTTAACAGTGATATCTGCACGCTCCAAGTCGTTGTAGCCTATTGCTTTTCTATGTCTCCCAGATCACGGGATTGTTCTACTGCTGAGTGTCTTTTGTGGGATTACAAGGGATTGCAGGTGACTGAGTGTGGTTTAAAGCTGCGATCCTAGAAAGTTAAGTACTTGCAGTTTAGTTCTGCCATTTAAAGTTGCTTTTTTTTCTCTCTGTGTAGTGTCATTTAAAGCAGTTTTTTTCTCTGCTAGGTGAGGGGTAGTGGCTTGGCCTACCAGGTGCTATAAATTAGACCACTGAACTCTCCCAGAGCTTGCTCTACCTGAGGCTTGTATTACTAAGTGGCTGCTTTCATAAGTGGAGTTTAAAGAAACCGGAGTTTAAGAAAAGGAGCAAGAAACAAAGATTCATTAGATCTTCCTTGTATATAGTTGGCTTGATTCTAGCTAGTCTTCCTATTACTGTAAGGGGACCACAGTAAGTAAGAATCTCATCACTGCTCTATATAGTTTTTTTTTTTTGTTTTTTTTCTCTTTTCCTGCTCAATCCCCATTTATTGACAACGCCGTCCAGTGCACACCTTGTCTGATGTATGCAGTCCTGGAACAGCCGTTCGAGGGTGTATATGTTTGTTGAAAATGTGAGCAAATTACCTGTTTGGAATCGCACATCGAGTCTCTAAACAGGCGAGTTGCAACCCTGAAAGCCACTGACAATTTGGAAAAGAGTTTGCTGCTCACTGAGCAAGCACTCTATGGAGCAGATAAGGGGGAGAGTGACAGTGAGGGGGCTGAGGAGAGTGAGGTAGTTAGCTGGGTAACAGTAAGAAAGCGGGGTAGAGGGAAGAGTGCCAGGGAGGCTAGCCCTGATCTGACACACCCCAACAAGTTTGCACAACAGAGCCTGGAAATTATAGGCCGGTAAGTTTAACATCTGTTGTTGGTAAACTGTTTGAAGGGTTTCTAAGAGATGCTATCTTGGAGTATCTCAATGAAAATAAGCAAATAACGCCGTATCAGCATGGCTTCATGAGGGATCAGTCATGCCAAACGAATTTATTAAAGTTTTTATGAGGAGGTAAGTTCTAGACTTGACAGCGGCGAATCAATGGATATCGTATATCTGGACTTCTCCAAAGCATTTGACACTGTACCTCATAAAAGGTTAGTATATAAAATGAGGATGCTCGGACTGGAAGAAAATGTCTGTATGTGGGTAAGTAACTGGCTGAGTGACAGAAAACAGAGGGTGGTTATTAATGGTACACACTCAGATTGGGTCATTGTCAGAGGTCAGTATTGGGCCCTATTCTCTTCAATATATTTATTAATGATCTTGTAGAAGGCTTGCACAGTAAAATATCAATTTTTGCAGCTGACACTAAACTGTGTAAAGTAATTAACACTGAAGAGGACAGTTTTCTGCTACAGAGGGATCTGGATAGATTGAAGGCTTGGGCAGAAAAATGGCAGATGAGGTTTAACACTGACAAATGTAAAGTTATGCACATAGGAAGGAATAATGCAAGTCACCCGTACTTACTAAATGGTAAAACACTTGGTAACACTGACATGGAAAAGGATTTAGGAATTTTAATAAACAGCAAACTAAGCTGTAAAAACCAGTGTCAGGCAGCTACTGCAAAGGCCAATAAGATAATGGGTTGCATCAAAAGGGGCATAGATGCTGGTGATGAGAACATAGTCCTACCACTTTACAAATCACTAGTCAGACCACACATGGAGTACTGTGTACAGTTCTGGGCTCCTGTGAACAAGGCAGACATAGCAGAGCTGGAGAGGGTTCAGAGGAGGGCAACTAAAGTAATAACTGAAATGGGGCAACTACAGTACCCTGAAAGGTTATCAAAATTAGGGTTATTCCCTTTAGAAAAAAGACAACTGAGGGGAGATCTAATAATTATGTATAAATATATCAGGGGTCAGCAGTGGCGTGCCCAGGGTTTTTGGCACCCGGGGCGGGTCCTTTCTCTGGCACCCCCCCCCCCCATTACTTGGGCACATACCTCTTACATCAGGGACATCTCCTGTCATGTAGACCTTCTCTTTCCTCTTCTCCTTCGTTAGACCCAGACCGCCAAGACACATTATTTCAGTCGCATTTCGTCTCTGCAGAGTTAGTAACACAGACACGTTAGATTTCTCAGTTTTTCCATCAACCTCCTAATAGACATAATTGGGGTCATTTATCAAATTGGTGTAAAGTAGAACTGGATTTCCTAAAGAGCTGTCAAATATGAAAGGTGGAATCTGATTGGCTGCTGGGGCAACTAAGCCAGTTCTACTGTACACCAGGTTGATAAATGACCCCAAATGTCCCTATAGTGTCTACAGAGGTTATAATGTCTCCTAGATTGCCCCCAGTAATAATAATACCCTATTATTATCCCCAGAAATAATAGAATTGCCCCTACAATGCCTCCCCAATAGCAACGCCTCTCACGCTGCCCCCATATAGTAATTTCCCACACACTAGTGTCCCCAACACAGTAGTGCCCCCACACAGCAGTGTCCGCCACACTGTTCCTCACACAGTAGTGTCCCCCCACACTGCCCTCCCACACATAGTGTCCCCCACACTGCCCCCACACAGTAGTGTTGGCCACACTGCCCCCACACAGTAGTGTCCCCCACACTGCCCCCCACACAGTAGTGTCCCCACACTGCCCCCCACACAGTAGTGTCCCCCACACTGCCCCCACACAGTAGTGTCCCCCACACTGTCCCCACACAGTAGTGTCCGCCACACTGCCCCCACACAGTAGTGTCCCCCACACTGCCCCACACACAGTAGTGTCCGCCACACTGCCCCCACACAGTAGTGTTCCCCACACTGCCCCCACACAGTAGTGTCCGCCACACTGCCCCCACACAGTAGTGTTCCCCACACTGCCCCCACACAGTAGTGTCCGCCACACTGCCCCCACACAGTAGTGTCCCCACACTGCCCCCACACAGTAGTGTCCGCCACACTGCCCCCACACAGTAGTGTTCCCCACACTGCCCCACACACAGTAGTGTCCGCCACACTGCCCCCACACAGTAGTGTTCCCCACACTGCCCCTACACAGTAGTGTCCGCCACACTGCCCCCACACAGTAGTGTTCCCCACACTGCCCCCACACAGTAGTGTCCGCCACACTGCCCACACACAGTAGTGTCCGCCATACTGCCCCTCACACAATAGTGTCCCCCGCACTGCCTCTTACACAGTAGTGTCCACCACACTCCCCCGCACACTGCCCCTCGCACAGTAGTGTCCCCACAATGCCCCCACACAGTAGTGTCCGCCACACTGCCCCCACACACAGTAGTGTCCCCACACTGCCCCCCACACAGTAGTGTCCCCCACACTGCCCCCCACACAGTAGTGTTCGCCACACTGTCCCCCACACAGTAGTGTCCGCCACACTGTCCCCCACACAGTAGTGTCCGCCACACTGCCCCCCTCACAGTAGTGCCCCCACACTGTCCCCCACACAGTAGTGTCCGCCACACTGTCCCCCACACACAGTAGTGTCCGCCACACTGTCCCCCACACACAGTAGTGTCTGCCACACTGTCTCCACACAGTATTGTCCGCCACACTGTCCCCACACAGTAGTGTCCCCCACACAGTAGTGTCCCCCATACTGCCCCCACAGTAGTGTCCTCCACATTGCCCCCCACACAGTAGTGTCCCCACACCCCCAACCACACAGTAGTGCCCCCACATAGTAATTTGTCATACTTCCCCCATCTTGTCATGCTTTTTCTGATCCCCCCATCTTGTCATGTTTTTTCTGATCCCCCATTTTGATCACCCCTCCCCAATCTTGTCATGTTCTTTCTGACCCCCCTCTTGTCATGTTCTTTCTGATCCCCTCCCTCCCTGCGCTCCCTCCTCCCTACCTTTGCTGTAGCGTGGCCGAGCATTGCGGCGGGTACAGGAGCTTTTGTCTCCGGTACCCGGGCTGACTCACTGGAAGCGCAAGCTGTGTGCGCACTTCCTGTCAGTCCGGCCGGGTACAGGAGACAGATGCTCTCTGTACCCGGACCTGACAGAGCTCGGTCACGCTACAAGGGAATGACAGGAGGGAGCGCTGAGCGCTTCCCCGTTACCCCCTGTCAGACCCTCTCCCTGGCACCCCCCTGACAGCCGGCACCCGGGGCGAACCGCCCCCCCTGCCCCCCCCTGGGCACGCCACTGGGGGTCAGTACAGAGATCTCTCCCATCATCTATTTATCCCCAGGACTGTGACTGTGATGAGGGGACATCCTCTGCATCTGGAGGAAAGAAGTTTTGTACACAAACAAAGAAAAGGATTCTTCATGGTAAGAGCAGTGAGACTATGGAACTCTCTGCCTGAGGAGGTGGGGATGGTGAGCACAATAAAGGAATTCAAGAGGGGCCTGGATGTATTTCTGGAGTGTAATAATATTACAGGCTATAGCTACTAGAGATGGGTCGTTGATTGAGTCGTTGAGTTATTCTGATTGCCTTATTGGAGTTGGGAATTTTTTTCCCTTAAGTGGGGAAAATTGGCTTCTGCCTCACAGGGTTTTTTGCCTTCCTCTGGATAAACTTGTTAGAAACAGGCCGAACTGGATGGACAAATGTCTTTTTTCGGTCTTATATACTATGTTACTATGTGTGATCTACTGTGTGATACTATGTGTTACTACTGTGATCCGTGAACGTGAATTTTCTTTTGATTTTACTATCAGTACAGTGCCACCTGCTGTTTGTTTTTTTTCCTTATTTTCCATTATCCTCTGTAACATCACTAGGGTGGATACATATGCTCAGATCTGTCCTTCAATTGCCACAAATTAGATCCTCTGTTAGCTGTGACAGAGGGAGAGAACTTGAGCAGTGAGAGAGAGAGAGAGAGAGAGATGCAGCAGAAAGAACACACTCCCTGAGTAGGGATATGTTCCCTGAGCAATTGGTGGAATAAAGGAGAATATCTTTAGATCCATGTGAGGTACAGGGCTGGTTCTAGCTTTCTTAAAAACTTGAAATAAATCAGAACAATTGGTGGAATAAAGAAGAATATTTTTAGATCCATGTGAGGTACAGGGCTGGTTCTAGCTTTCTTAAAAATACTGTCATGTAATTTTATTAGTATGTCTGATTTTAATGATCTTTACATTAATTATGGGATAACCACTAAGATGAGATCTTTACAGTTTTGGTACATTTACAGTTAAGGGTGGAGGACAGTAAATTGCTGATAAGAAACAGAATAACCACATGTAAAATGAAGTGAGAATGATCAAGAAGCAAATTTTACGTACAGTTCTCAGTGATCTGACTACTGATATTACCCTTCACTTTAGTGTAATAAAACTTGGTTAGGTCTCTGGTGATAGGACGGATGAGCAGATTGTAGAGTTTGCTGTTGTAGGGTATCCCTGAGGAAGACAAAAAAGTTTGTTGTCCAAAAAAATGTCACATTCAACATAGTTTCACATAAGATTACTGGGGTAGTGGGGCACCCCATGCTCCTCAGTGCTGCCCTTAATAGAGATGTATGGAAGGCAGTTCTCTCTTGTGGAATTTTGGCATGACTGTCTGTGCCAAAATTCTGTTGGCTTCTTCAGCCTCAATTGTACTGTCAGAGGGGATACTCGGCCCAGCAGGTGGCATCATCACACCGAAGTGGACAATATTGTCCTCTGCAAGTGTACAAAAAAACCATTACATTTGTAAAAATGAATCATGCACAATTTTCACACACCTTTACTAATGCCAATAAATAGATCTGCCTTTGCTAACTGTGGCTATTTAATGCCATTGCCACTATCTACCTGTCCACCATGTTTCATACTGTATTGCTGGGGCTGTTGCAGCTGCTACTCCTCCTACTGCTGCACATCTACTGCCTTGTTCATTAAGTCCCATACAGTACTGTTCCTGCTACTACTGCACCTGCTACTACTATCTCTATGCAGCCCCACATCTCCTGCCTTGTATGCCAAGTTCCATACAGTACTGCTGCCTCTTCTAAAAACGCAATACGTTTTGGACTACTTTATCAAAACAAGCCAATACTTTTTAAGAGTCGACCATGTATATATAAACACAAGCAGGCATCTGCCTCCATGAAGGGATATATTTTGGAACACTTGTTCAGAACAAGCTAGTGCTTCTTCCAATACTATAGTTTTTGTATAAACACTGGAATACATTTTTCCCGCAGAAAGTATCATTTTTGGCCATTCTTTAATTTAAAAAAGCATGAAAAATCTGAGAATGCAGTGTGTTTTTAAACAGGCGTTTATTATCACCGGCTACCATCTGTCTACTGATAGACTTATATGACGCTGTCATTTTAAGATCACTAATGCTGTCTTGGCATTAAAGAGCTTGTAAATACTTGTATACAGTCCTACACAACTTTTCAGGGCAATCTATGACCTTTCGATTTGCATTGAATTGCTTCATACCCAACTCGAATCTACCAACCGATTTGCTAGGATCGGACCTGAAATGAATTTTAAGATATTTGACCATCTCTAGCCCCAACTAACCTAGGCCGAAACAGTAAACATATTTCCATTCTCAGCCTGAAGCCTCATGCACACAACAATGTTTTTCATATATGTAGTATCAGCATTTTTTGTAGATAGTACACTGACCCATTCATATCTATGGGACCAAACACACATATATATTTTTTGTAGATCCATCTGACTCTTCCACAAATTATTGAACATGTTCTTGCATGTTTTGCGGGCAAAAATACTCCTTTCTATTGATTGGAGAGAGTAAAGTGTGGAATGCACATGGAAAGTATTTGTACTGTCGTTTGCAGATCTACTGTTGCAGACTAAAAAAAGGACATGTTAATGAGCATGAAGGTTGACTCTATACTCATTATCATATGCACCCAGCACAAAAATGACTTTGCAATTAATCTTTACTTGCTAGGCAGATCATCACATATGAGCTCTCTTTTTCAAGCTTGATAGCACCAATTTCATGCCACCATGTAGCAAGTCAATCTTTTCAAGATTGGTGTACCAATTGCATGCCACCACACATTAATTCCTGTTACATGCCCATTTTCTTACGCCTGAAGAGCAAATGAAAAATGCCCTTTGCAAAATTTGTCCCAGTCATTACCATTACCGAGCTATTGAAGAAAGAAAAACAAATGGTGCTCCATAACATGTGTAAGGATCTTACCTGTCTAGGCTCCAGTGTTGCGCTCCTCAGCTTTGGAGCGGCTGCGCTGGGGGAGATGTGCTACTGAGTCACGCGACTGCATCTTTAGTTACTGGGCGTGATGACAGCACTTCTGTCCTATTGTTGTTTCTGTTTTGTGACTGACCTATGGGAGTGCCAGGTCACTGGACCAATAAGGTTTTGGTCCAGGGACCCAGCGCTCTATTTAAATCCACTACTGCTTTGGACAATTGCCAGTGATAGTCTTTGGGCTTAGTAGCTTTGTTTTGATTCCTGTTCATGATTGCTGTTTGATATCTCGGCTTCTGACTCCGGCTTGCCTCTTGACCTTCCTCTGTCTCTTGCTTTTCGTGCCTGATTTGCCCATCTGGTTCTAAACCATTTTTTGTATGACACTACTATTGCGTTTATTTGTCTCTGCACTTTATTTAGAGTAGGGACCGTCTTCCAGTTGCGGTTTGTCCTGCGTATGTATGTAATATATCTTAAATTGGCATAAGCATACACTTGTCTAATAATATTTCTAATCTGTTGTAGCCCACAGCACTCCTTATCAGTTGCAATAATAGTTTATTCAAGACATAACACCAAACAATGCAATGTTTTGTTGCCTCAATGTGACAAGGTAGAAAGTGTAACTTAAATAGGCATCCCCCAATCCATTTGTCCCACCCATATGCAAATAAAAACTACATGTAGAAACTGGGAATGGCAGCCATTCTAAGTATATTCAATAGGAGGTGTGTATGGAGTCTGGTCTCCCCCAGTGCGCATGCGTCCGGTGTCCCCAATAAGCACAGGAACATGTTAGTACACTAACCTGGAAGTGACATGTACTGGTCACATGACGTAGTACAGAGAGATGTCACACGAAATGATTTATGTAAAAAACCCTAGTTACCATAATGTGAACACTATGGGCTGGTGAACTATCAATAACCTTGACAGGGAGTCAGACTAAATGTCAGAAGAGGTGACGTGTATCTGGACAGGTTCCTAGGCAGCCTGGAATGCCGATAACCATAAAGAGCCATATTAGTTATAAACTAAGTTTTAAACTCAAATAGGGAGGGGGGGGCAAAAATATGATGGACACAACATACATAACATACTGGCTTGATTTATAATACAGAGGGATCATCATTGAGATAACACAGTTGCTGTTATTAATGTGTCCCGTGTAGGGTGCCTGGAACATTTTTGTACTGGGATCAATATTTAGGTGACCCCTTCCTAGTACATCTTGAGTGTTCCAGGCAAACTAGTAGGTTGCCTACTACCAACCTCCCAAGGAAACTATCAGTCCCACACACATTCTATTACTCATCCAAGGACCATCTATATAATGCTGCAAACCACAGCTGTAAGTTGTTAGCTCATGGTTGGAGGTACTAAAAGAGTATACAAATTAGTAGAAGAGGCCATGAGGTTAATTAATGAAGGAAACCTAAAAGTTAGCCACTGTAAGATGGGTTTGAACACTAATAATTACCACATGCCATCACTCTGACATCCAAGACCTGGATTCCTCGGCATGTCCAAAGTGTCAAAATATCTGTGAAGAGAATATTAATGAAAAATACTTTAAAGACCTATCAGTACAACATAATAGTTTACTTTACAGTTCAAAAAATGTGTATCCTGTTCATTCCTAGAAGAGAAAGACCATCTTACATTCCCTATTAAGACTTTTTGGCTCTAATGTGTGTAACTCCACCTCAATTCAGATCTTTTAAGAATGGCTTCATGCTCCCCCATCTATGATCCTAAATCTCAGTTGTGAAATATTTTGTCTGAATCAAATATAATCTGGTACCGGAAGATTGGTCTGTTTGCTATTTACAGTATGGTATATTTGTGGTGGGCTATACTGCTGTTAATCCTTGAGTGGTCTCACCTACATATGGGAGTCCACAAGGGCATTGAAATCGGAGTCACATGTAAACAATTGTTGAATACCATAGCATCTGCTGGTGTGAGGGTGTACAAAACTACTTCCCCTATTCATACTACTACAATTTCAGCATTTGAGACAACTGAAACAGTCCATTCTACTGGTAGTAATGGTTTTACCTTTAATGCTCTCGAAACATACCAATTAATGTTTCAGGCTGCCGGTTTTCATGTATGACATCAGTGACAAGGCTTTGAATTCCTTAACATATCTACGTCAGAATCTGCCAATTTTTTCTAACAACAGATGCTATTTCTTGACTTAGTACCATTACCCTTCTTGTCCCTGTCCTTCCTTTCGTTTAAGTCCCATAACACGTATCTGATGTCTCTGTACCAATGTTCTAAAAACAAGCCTTTGGCTCATCTCGTTAATTCTGTTGTTCACTAATGTTTCCACCGCCACTATTCTCCTATACCTCAGGAGTTGGCTATATAAGGTAAATTCAATCATTCCTCATGGATGTAAACTCTCAAATCTCAGTACCCAGTAGAACCCGCCTAATTTGGAAATGAAAAACCTGCAATTTTCAATTATCCCAATGTTGTAGGTGGGTCAAAGTGACAAAAATGGGGCCAACGCAAGAAGGTGGGGCCAACACTGGTAGGCATGCCAGCAGTCATAGATATTATAGTAAAGCACAAAAAATCACAATACCACAGTGCAGTGTGAAATACGGCTTTAACAGCACCAAATTGCCCCACAAAGTAAATCTCCAGAAGCATCACAAAGTACCTCCCCAGATGATATGGCCCCCTCAGTGCCCTGATCCCAACCTCATCAAATCTGTCTGGGATTACATGAAGAGACAGTAGAAGTATTTTACCAAGCCTTCATCCACAGAAGAGGTGAAGTTGACTTTTCTTATCCTTTGGACTTTCTGTGGATTTAGATACTGTATTGGTTTTGTCCACTGCTCTGTATATTTTAAGGCCATTACATAATATATAATTAAAAGTAACTTGGAATTTAGTATTTCTCTGCTACTTTCATTTTGATGACTTTATGACTTCTCAACCCATCTTATACATCTACGTTCTAGCATTTTTAAAGATGGCTTTTTTTCTGTAGAGTCTATGGGAAAATGGCTAAACAAATGCCACATCAAAAGAATGCTGTGATTTTAAATAACATCAAGGAAAAAAAAATGCCAGGAAGCTGTTACAATGGCAGTTCATGGCTGTCGCTCTCCTGTGCACATGGGCGACGGCTTCCTGTATGTGAATTAGGGCCATTTTTTTGTTGTTGTCTCACCTCATTTGCAGTTCTGCAAGAATTAACCATTTTTTGCTCTGTAAAGTACTGCGTAGCTATTCCCAACTGCTGATCAGCCTGGGCTATAAAAATTCTGATATTTTCTCACTTACTTGCCCTGGCCTGAGCAAGTGATCGCTTTAGATGTTGCCATGTCTCTCTTGTCCACAAGGGTCTGTAAAAAGCAATAATCCATTTGTCTGCCTGTGTAATGATGGCTGCCTGTTTCCTGGTCCCTTGGCCTGTGCCTGTTCTGTGCCTGTTCACTGTACTGATCTTGTGCCACCTCTTTAGATCGTTTCATAGACTCGCATGAACTCTTCCAGGCTCGACCTTTTACTTTTTCCAGACTCTGTGTATTGCCTCATCTCTTGGTGCTTTGCAATGGTATCTCTGATTCCCATGTGTCAGCAGCCAACCACACCATGATTGTTCCAAGAAGTAGTGGCCTGGTGGCTCCCCATAAGTAAAGGTCAGATCCCTGTAAAGAAGATAAAGGGTGAAAACCAGGAGACCACCAGGATAATG
Organism: Bufotes viridis; assembly: GCA_033119425.1. Lineage (NCBI taxonomy): Eukaryota > Metazoa > Chordata > Amphibia > Anura > Bufonidae > Bufotes > Bufotes viridis. The sequence goes on along the minus strand of CM065589.1, from coordinate 292,782,143 downwards.
TCCTCAGGACTAGCCCAAAGTCAAACTGATTGGTTGGCACAGTGAATCCACATCCAGTGCCTGTAAAAGAAGCTACCATAAAATGCCACACAAAAAAATCTATTTTTGTAGGGCATTTTATATTTTACTGTTGACCAACATGTAACACCTGGACTTTACAAAAATTGCTATACAAAAATGACACAGATACTGTGGAGAAACCTGTCACCACCCTTTCCCATTAAAGTTCTTATTGCTTTTCTTGAAGGTCGTTTCTTTAACCACAAAGGACATTTCAATTTTGTGCTTCATATTATTCTGGCCGCCTCTCGGCCTGTTTGCCGTGCTGCCACTGGAACTCCGGCTCGCCCCCATTATAGTCAATGGGAGGGAGCGGTAGTCCGGGGGTCACGCGTGCACTAGCAGCAGCACGGATATGACAGGCTGTTCACCCGCCGGAACAGCCTGCCGGAGTTCCTTGCCGCTAGTGTGAAACTAGCCTTAGACAAGAGCAATAAGATTGATAACATTCTAAGTGTTACCATGAAGTACAGTAAATTTCACCTTACAGCTTTAGAAAAATAGTTATTAACGTTCTGACCTTGTTCAAGAGCACACAAGATGTTTTCACACTGCCATGTTTAACTTGTCTGACAAGAACAAGACTTAAGCTGCAGTCTAGAGATCCAAAAGTACCCTACATACACTGGGACCGATTTACTAATACTGTCTAAGGCAGGGATGGCCAACCTGCGGCTATCCAGCTGTTGTAAAACTACAACTCCCACCATGCCCTGCTGTAGGCTGATAGCTGAAGTCAGTCTGGGCATGCTGGGAGTTGTAGTTTTGCAACAGCTGGAGAGCCTCAGGTTGGCCATCCCTGGTCTAAGGGCTCGTTCAGACGGCCATATGTGTATTGCAGTCTGCAATTTGGGGATCCGTAAAACGCGGATACCGGCCCATGTGCGTTCTGCAATATTTGCGGACTGCACATGGCTGTCACTCTCATAGAAAATGCCTATTCTTGTCCGCAATTGCGGACAAGAATAGGACATACTCTATATTTTTTCTGGGGCCGCATAACAGAACAACAGATGCAGGCAGCATTGAAATAAATGGGTCTACATCCATTCAGAACAAAACATACGGCCATCTGAATGAGACCTAATTTGTAGATAGCATAAACTTAGACTAGACAATCTAAGGGTACGACCAAGTGGTATGGTCATGTTGCGACTGTGATGCAGCTGTCCTGCGGTTGACTACTGCTGTGGTTGTATGGGCAGCAGTTGTCTCTAATTAATGCCTTCAGGACATCCGCCGTACATGTATGGTGGAAGTCTGACTCTAAACATGGCGCCAGTTCACACGTGCAGTGGGCGCCACAGCCGCCGGGTTTCTGCTGTTTTAAATAGCAGAGACCCACGACACATGTATGCAATCAGCCATAAGGCTGATCGCATACAGTTCCCTTTCAGATGCCCTGGTCAAATGTGACTACGGCATCAGAGCAGTCCGGAAGCTGGAGCCGCGCTTCCGCTCCGGTAACAGCGTTCCACAGCTGAGATCGGGGAACCTGTTACATTACTCTAATAGACCACATATCACTAAATCATGCAGTCCATGTGTAAGCAAAAACATAAACACCAACACGAGTGTCCTTATAACGCCCCCTGAGGTAGCGCCGGCGAAACGCGAGTTGGGGTCGGGTGTCCCTCCATCCTACGGTCTGTATATGGTCCTTTAAGCCTTTTTGTGTTGTACCTCCAGTACTGACGTTCATTGCTGCTGTTTATTTAACCTTTTGGTTGCAGGCTGTATTTCCTGTTGTCTTTAGCACTCTTTCTGTTAATGGTATACAATAAAGTTGTCGTTTGGTGACCATTATATATAAAAAATCTTCTTCTGCTGCTATAAGGACACTATACGGTCCTTTATTTATTATACAGCACGGTGCACTTTCTTGTCAGGCCATGGTTGGCGGTGATTCCCACTTTTTACCATTGTATCTTCCTGCAATACCTCTATTTTTTATTCATTATGTCTGTCATGTATTTGGTATATATGTATCAATAAAATATGAATTTTTATGTGTACTCATGTTGGTATTTACATTACTCTAATAGACCGAAGCCTATTTCAGCTTCAGAGTCTATTAGATGAATATACCAATACAGGCCACTAGGTGGCAGCACTGTATTGTTATATCGAAAATTAAGTGTTCAATGATGGCTATATAGCCATCAATGAACACAATGGAAAATCTAATGATTGCCAGTTATAGTCAGCCAGGGTGGCTTAAAAAAAAAAGTTAACAAAAAAGTTAAAAAAAGTTTTTACATATATAAAAAAAATATAAAAGTTAAAATCACCTCCTTTCCTTAAAATAAAAATACTTAACCAATAAAAAAAAGAAACATCATGGGCATCGCCACGTGCGAAAATGCCCATATAATTAAAATATAACAATATTAATGGCACACGGCAAATGGCGTAATGGGAAAAAAATAAAAACAGCCAATTTGCCATTTTTTGGCACTTCAACTCTCCAATAATTTTTTTATAAAAAGTGATCAAAAAGTCGCTTCAAATTATAGCACTGAGAAGTACAGATTGGCCCGCAAAAAATGAGCCCTCACACAGCCCCGTACACATAACTACAAAAAAGTTATAGGGGTCAGAATATGGTGATAAAAAAAAAAATTCTCAAAGGTTTTAATTTTTTTGGCAGTATTAAAACGCAAGAAATATTATACAAGTGTGGTATCGTTGTAACCGTACTGACCTGGAGAATGAAGATAACAGGTAAATTTTACTGCATAAGGTACGGTTAAAAAAACCTTGTGTTTTTTGCCAAATCTACCCCATTTAGATTTTTTTTTTCCCGCTTTCCACTACATGATATGCAACTCTAAATGGCACTATTAGAAAGTACAACTTGTCCCACAAAAAATAAGCACTCATAAGGCTATGTGAACAGAAAAATAAAAAAGTTAGGACTATGAGAAGGCGGGGAGTGAAAAACGAAAATGCAAAAATGGAAAATCTCAGGGTCCTCTAAGGGATAAACAAATGAGACCTCACTTTTCAGTGTGTCGGTATTGTTAATGGTTGCATGGTATTTGAGGTGCGGTGCAAGGGTGGACTGGGTACTTAAAGTAGCCCTGGAAAAAAAACTGAAAGTGTCCCCATGTTATTGACGGTTCCAAATTGACAGAAGGCAACTAAAAGCAGAGCTAAAACATGTAGGCAGGGTCAACAGAAGTAGGTGGGGCCAGCAATACTGTATTACAGAGCAAAATACTGCCCCAGCAGAACCAAATACCTTCATTAATGAATGCCAAGAGCATCAGATCTTTATGTACTTGGCTAGCAGCCATAAGGGGAGCTTGGGTGGCCCCCTGGGCATCACAGCACTGTAAATTTCCCTATCGGTTCTATGGCCAGTCCACCCCTGGTGCTGTGTGGTCATTAACAAAACAGACCCCCTGAAGAGTGCAGTCTTATTAGTTTAATTACAGGTAGCTGAAGCCCATATGACAACAGCAGTACTTGACTTCAGCATGGCTTACTGTTGCATGCAATGTTTTTTTACCGGCCAAATCCCAGCATATTTGTTGAGTTGCGGCCACATCTACGCCGGATCCGGAGAACTCAGAGAACTGCCTGCTGGAATGCTGTGCTGCAAATGTAAAACTATCGTAAATCTGTGTGATATTTTGTATGTATTCCCCAAAAAAAACCTTTAATTTAACAAATACACTTTACATGCTAAGAAACATCATTTATATATTGAAATGTGAAGCATGCTCATTACTCAAAAATGACATCTAACCTTATGAAGCATGATTAGAACAATTTATTCTTGACATGGCACAAATAGAACCTCCACTGGTGTGTGAGAACAAAGATATATAGAGATAAGGACAAACCACGATTAGATGACGTGCAGATTGTACTGTAATTACCATCCATATGTACTTGTCTGATAAGAGATAACATGGTGTCTTGTCAATTGAGAGCTCATTTTCTATGTGATATAAGGTATCAGCTGTTGGACACAGAATGCAGAGAAGAAAGGAAATGCACCGTGGGAATTTCAGTGTGGTTCATGGTGAAGATAAAGCAAATATAAGACTTTCGTTGTGAAAACAAAGAAGGAGTAGTTTCTTCTTTTTTTTTTCTTCATCGTGTCATTTGGATAGTTTTATATTAGTTCTAGGTAACAATATGTCAGCTGCTATATTAGACCAGCACTCCTAACATTTACTGGAACAATGTAATCTATTATCTTAATCAAGTTAAATATAAAGTCCAGTAAATATAACATGACTTCCACATGACACCACACGCCAGGAACACCCAGTACATATTGAATAAGGCCCTGCTAAAACAAAGAAAACTGTTTCTCTACAAAGCAATACCAACCTATCTCCTATAAAAATAAAGTTCACTGGCGAGGGTAATTACTGCTTTGTTATTGGACTCAGAAGTAGCACACTAGTTAACCCCTTCCTGACGCATCAATTTTCCATTTTCTTTTTAATTTTTTTACTCCCTGCCTTCCAGGAGCTGTAACATTTTTATTTTTTCCATTTACCCAGCTTCTATTCTAAATAGGGTGGAATTGGTAAAAAAAAACACAAATTGTTTTATGGTAAAAATGACATGTTAACATTCTGGGGTCAATAATTTTACAGCAATGCCATCTTTTTATAGTTTTTTAGGGTTTTAATAAAAACTTTGAAAAAATTGTTTTTTTTCTTTATATCACCATATTCTGACTCCTATAAATGTTTGAAATCTATATCTATGGGGCTGTACTTGTCATTGATATCATTTTGGGGTCTGTACTACTTTTTCTTTTTAAAGTTTTAGCGGAATTGAAGCAACCAACAAAAAAAGGGCAAATCATTAAGATTTTTTTCCCATCAAGTTATTAACCGGGCTGGATAAATACTTTTAATAGTATTTGGCATTTTGGCCATTTACTTTATTGGGGAAAGTAGGGTGAATTTAATTTTTATCTTTTTTTGATTTTTATATATTTTTATATATTTTTTTTACTTTTTTTCATGCGATTATCTGATTGTTTAACTCATAGACTGCAATAATTTACCATAGGCATCTATGAGAGAAGCAATCTAATGATTGCTTGTTCAGGTTCCTGAACTATTAAAAAGTGTAAAAAAAAGAAACAAGAAACTAATTTAAAAAAAATATATATAAAAATTCTAATCCTTCTTTCCCCAAAATAAAAATACATAAACAATAAAAAAATAAACATCATGGGCATCGCCACATGTAAAACTGGCTGTACTATTAAAATCTAAAAATATTTATCCAATACGGAAAATGTCAAAATGAAAAAAAGTCTAAATGGCCAATTCGCTGTTTTTTGGTTGCTTCATCTCCCACTAAAAATGTAATAAAGTGATCAAAAAGTCATACACACTCTAAAATTGTATCAATGAAAAGTACAGATCGCCCTGAAAAAATGAGCTCACACACAGCTCCACATACATAAAAATAAAAATGTTATGGGGGTCAGAATATGGCGATGCAAAGAAAAAATATATATTTTTTCAGTATTGAAACGCAATATAAACTATACATATATAGTATTGATATAATCATGGCGACCAAGAGAATGAAAGTAACAGGTCGCTTTTACTGCATAAGAAACACTGTAAAAATAAAACCCATAAACATGTTGCAGAATTGTGTTTTTTGTATAATTCCACAGCATTTAGAATTTTTTTCCTGCGTCCCACTACATTGTATGAGTGCCGTTAGAATTGGTACACTTGTCTTAAGGCCCCTTTCACACGAGCGAGTTTTCCGCGCGGGTGCAATGCGTGAGGAGGACCCATGAATTTCTATGGGGCTGTGCACATGAGCGGTGATTTTCACGCATCACTTCTGCGTTGCGTGAAAATCGCAGCATGCTCTATATTGTTCGTTTTTCACGCAACGCAGCCCTATAGAAGTGAATAGGGCTGCGGGAAAATCGCAAGCAAGTGCGGATGCACTGCGATTTTCCCGCATGGTTGCTTAGCAACGGGACCAGATCTTTATTATTTTCCCTTATAACATGGTTATAAGGGGAAATAATAGCATTCTTAATAAAGAATGCATAGTAAAATGAAGAGGAAGGGGTTAAAAATAATAAAAGTTAACTTACCTTAGCCACTTGATCGCGTAGTTGCGATCTGTCCTCTCTTTACCAGCATTAGCTAAGAACTAAAGGACCTGTGATGACGTCACATCACATGGTCCAATCACATGGTCCATCTTACCATGGTGATGGACCATGTGATTGGACCATGTGTCAGTGCAAGAAATAATAGACCTGCATCAGTATAAACCATCTAGATACCACAAAGAATACAAAATAAACCTTGTCACAGAGTCACATTATATATTATATGAGCTGCCTGTTGATAGACAGGGTCAGACATCTCTTCCTGTCCTAATAATGTTGCGCCTGCACCGCTGCTCCAAGCGGCAACAGCGCATGTTTTACTACACTTCTGGGTAGAGGCACATGAACAGTTGCTGCTCCCAAAGCAGTGGCGCAGAAGCGAGATTGTCATCTTGTCCAACCTTGTCAATCAATGAGCAGGTGGATGCTTCTTCACCTATGGGGACTGCACTTCACAGGTGAAGAACTCTTACTAATGAGATGAATCGATTCATTACAATCGATTCGCTCATCCCGATTCGGGACACTTTTCCACTAGATCATCAGATGTTAGACGCTATATCATTATGGACTGGACACTTACCAGCCTAGTTACTATTAGCAACATACTATGCACTCCATCATGAAAAACTGAATGACCTGCCACAGTGTCATTACAATGGACAGGGATATATTCAGGATTTTGTCACTAGGGAAGGGGGTTGACAGGAATAGATGCCTTTAAATACATGTTCACACCCATAGACATGCACATACTTGCCAGAGTTCATAAATCATGCTAATACACTGTACATATAAAAACACTCACCATATATTTTATAATGCCATACAGATAGCGCCTTCAAAAGTAGGGCCATACAAAATAGCACCATGCACATAGCACTCCTGAAAAATATCACACAGATAGCATCACCTAAAATATTGTCATACAGAGTACACCTTGAAATAGCTACTATTCATACTCATCTGTTCCTACTTCAGCATTCAGTGGTGAGGTTACTGGGTCTGATATAGAAGTGGCCTACAACATCATATGGTTCCACTCTGCATGAGGAGATAGTGTCTTATGTACAACCTACAAGGTGTATGAGTATGATGGGGCTTAGAGCCAATAGTCTCAAAATATGACAGTGATTTTACCCTTGTCCTGGTTTTTGGCCTACAAGGTGAATAGGGTGGGCGGTGGGTAAAGGGAACTGTTTTTCTCCAATCCAGGTTCGAGGCAGCCATTGGTCCTGGAGGACTGGCAACAGCAGGGCTGATAGACCTCCTCAAAGTGAAGAGCAATAGACCAGATTTAATCCTGCATGCTTTTTGTGAATTAAATATTCATAATTAAAATGGCCAAGATACTTTGCCACTAAGTGACCAGGAACTCCACTGTAACCTTGTTGTTTACCAAGGGCTAGATACTATACTAATGGGTTAACAAGGACTGGACATTCTGCCAGGTTCCCACTAAAGTGCCTAGAACCCTGCCATTCTGTGAGATGGAATACCACATCATGGAAACCAGGGAAGAGGCTCAATTGCTAGGCATTAAGAAATGTTGCTTAACACTCTTTTTTTTATAGTCTATCTCCATTGGTCCATTGTATAAGGACCATCAGTTACATAAATATTTATTTCATAGAGGATGTCCCCTAGGTATTAGTCATGATGAAGAGCAGAGCCGATGAATGATGGAACCATCAAAAAAAAAACTGCTGGGGTAGACCTGCTTCTGCTGTGGTAGGCTAAGGAGCAGGTGACACTGTGGCTGCTTTTGGTGTAAGCTTAAAAGCTAGATAATTTACTCACAAAAGGTCCAGATGGCGTTATAAAGATGAGAAATGATGTGAAGGCCACATATAAGTATGCAATGCTAGAGAGAAAAGACAGCCCCAGAGCACTTCATAGGGCGATATGTTTAAAAAAAATGGTGAACGATGCGTGCATCCTGACCATTAGAGAGGCTGGTGCCATTTTCATAGAGTGTGCTAAAATGGCCACTGATGCTTTATTGCAGCAGTCTCCATAACCCCTGGAAATGAGCAGTGTATAAAACGACTGAAAATTGAATCAAGCCAGCCAAGGACACTTGGAGTAGCTGTTATGGACAGGGTGAGTACACGTCTTTCCTGCCCATTTGGGCAATGTTTTTTGTGGCAGTGGCAACACAGCACTGCAGCAATAAGGCTGTAGCTGTTGGGCACCCACACAAAGTCCCATGGAGCAGGAGGATGAATTGCTACCACTGGAGAAGGAGGAGTCTGATGACCAGCTTCATCCTTGCCTACTGTCTCCTTCCCCCATACCATGTAGATTGTAAGCCCTCACGGGCAGGGCCCTCTATCCTTCTGTACCAGTCTGTAAATTGTCTCGTTCATGCTTAAGGCAATTGCCTGTATTATGTATGTGCACCGCTTATGATATGTACAGCGCTATGGAATGAATGGCGCTCTAAAAATAAATAATAATAATAATTATGATGACGACACTGGGCATGAAGCTGGGGTGGAGCTGGAAATAACTGGGTTCTCGGCTACACTGGCAAGCATGGTAAGCTGTATGTTTGCTTACCTACTGAGAGGCATAGCATATCCTTACCATCAAGCAATCTTATGATTACTGAATAGCCATGCTCTTAGACCCTCCCTATGAAATCAGAATCGGGGAATGTTTTCCTGTTGCTGAAAAGGAGGCCAAATTGCTGGTTTACCAGTATACACTGTGTACACAGCTTGCCGCAGCTTTCGGCAAGCAGATGCCTGATGCCAGCGTTTCTGTCCAGGAGGCTCCTTTACGCCCCATCCCGCCAAGTCACCCACCTCCCGCCATCTACGCTACCATAAACAGTAGAATTCGTAGCAGCTGCAGTCAGTTCAGTATTATGAACATGATGAAGCAGTTTTTTGTGTCACGCTAGACTGATGAAAATCAGTAAATGGAGACCTACCGCCTTAACACCCAGGTTCAGACCTACCTGGACTTTGGCCTTTCACTGGCATATACCATATGTTCCCTGATCTCATGGACTGCAGATTGGAATGGTGGTTGTAACTGGCCTGGTATGCTCTCTCTGTACTGTGTTTTCCAGCCTCCATTGTCATCTCAGAGAGGGTTAGCAGCATGCCAGGTGGCATTGTTACACCCCAATCAACAAAATTATCCTCCCCCACTTTTGTCAAAATGAACCAGGCATAGCTCCTTGAGGATTTTCACGCGCCTCCAGCTGACACTGATAAATAGATCTAACATTGCTGACTGGCCTCATCACGCCACTGCTGATGTCTGCCTGCTTACCATCATGTTCTGTACATTATGGCTGCTGCTGCCACCACCCCCACAGCTGCTACCAGGGCCGGGCCGACACAGAGGCTGAGGAGGCTCCAGCCTCAGGGCGCTCAAGCCTCAGGGCGCAGGCACAGGCCACTCTCACCAAGTCCCTGCTGCTGCCGTGTAGCTGTATTAGCAGCAGAGCATCCATTTCTGCGCTCTGCTGCTGTAACAGCCGGTCCTGCGCCCCCTAGTGGTGTTCTTCCTCCCTCCCTCAGTCTAGTGCAGTGTGCTGCAGCTCCGTACCTTCCCCAGCCCCTGACTTCCTGCCTGTGTGTGCACCAGAGATTGACAACCCCCTCCCCCAGCACAGAGAGAAGAGCAGCGTCGGGACAGAGAAGGAGGAGGAGGAGGAATACTCTGCATCCTGCCTCTCCCTCCAAGTCACCAGAGACTGTATGTGCAGAAAATGTAAGGGGTTAAAGGGAATGGAATGGCAGTAATGTAATGTGCATATTGTGTGTTTTTATGTATGTGTGTCATATGTATGTCTGTATATATGTATGTGTGTCATATGTATGTCAGTATGTGTGTGTGTGTCATATGTATGTCAGTATATATGTGTGTGTCATATGTATGTCAGTATATATGTGTGTGTCATATGTATGTCAGTATGTATGTGTGTGTCATATGTATGTCAGTATGTATGTGTGTGTCATATGTATGTCAGTATGTATGTGTGTGTCATATGTATGTCTGTATATATGTGTGTGTCATATGTATGTCAGTATGTATGTGTGTGTCATATGTATGTCAGTATATATGTGTGTGTCATATGTATGTCAATATATATGTGTGTGTCATATGTATGTCTGTATATATGTGTGTGTCATATGTATGTCAGTATGTATGTGTGTGTCATATGTATGTCTGTATATATGTGTGTGTCATATGTATGTCTGTATATATGTGTGCATCATATGTATATATGTGTGTCATTTGTATGTCAGTATGTGTGTGTCATATGTATGTCTGTATATATGTGTGTGTCATATGTATGTGTGTGTCATATGTATGTCAGTATGTATGTGTGTGTCATATGTATGTCAGTATGTGTGTGTCATATGTATGTCAGTATATATGTGTGTCATATGTATGTCAGTATATATGTGTGTGTCATATGTATGTCAGTATATATGTGTTGTCATATGTATGTCAGTATGTGTGTGTGTGTCATATGTATGTCAGTATATATGTGTGTCATATGTATGTCAGTATGTATGTGTGTGTCATATGTATGTCAGTATATATGTGTGTCATATGTATGTCAGTATATATGTGTGTGTCATATGTATGTCAGTATATATGTGTTGTCATATGTATGTCAGTATGTGTGTGTGTGTCATATGTATGTCAGTATATATGTGTGTCATATGTATGTCAGTATGTATGTGTGTGTCATATGTATGTCTGTATATATGTGTGTGTCATATGTATGTCAGTATATATGTGTGTCATATGTATGTCAGTATATATGTGTGTGTCATATGTATGTCAGTATATATGTGTGTGTCATATGTATGTCAGTATATATGTGTTGTCATATGTATGTCAGTATATATGTGTGTGTTAAATGTATGTCAGTATAGATTATCTAACCCAGTCCCCCTTCCCCCATCAGCCCTTGTCCTACCCCCATCTACCCCACCAGACATTTAGATGTTATTTATTCCTGCTATTCTAATGCCCTGATCAGTAGATGGCTCAAGTCAAGCCCTCACCCCCAGCCATTTAGATATGTATGTTATCAATCATCCCCCACCCCCGCCTTCCTTGTAATTTGCTGGCCCCCAATATCCATTGTGAGTCACAATCCATAACAGTGCCATCCACGGATCCCCCATAACAATGCGTCATCCACAGATCCCCCATAACAGTGTCCTCCACAGATCCCCCATAACAGTGTCATCCATAGATCTCCCATAACAGTGTTGTCCACAGATCCCCCATAAGTGTGTCATCCACAGATCTCCATAGCATTGTCATCCACAGATCCTTCATAACAGTGTGTCATCCACAGATCCCCCATAACAGTGTCATCCACAGATTACCCTATAACAGTGTCATCCACAGATTACCCCATAACAGTGTCATCCATAGATCCCCCCATAACAGTTTCATCCATAGATCCGCCCCATAACAGTGTCATCCACAGATCCCCCATAACAGTGTCATCCACAGATCCCCCCCATAACAATGTCATCCACAGATCCTCCATAACAGTGTCATCCGCAGATCCCCCAGAACAGCGTCATCTACAGATCCTCCATAACAGTGCGTCATTAATTGATACATTAAACTGTGCATATTTATGTGTGATTACAACAGTATTTAGTAAAGACTCCACAAGTTGGGGGGGGGGGGGGGGCGCACTTGGGCAGCTCAGCCTCTGTTGGTGGTGGACCTTGTCCCAGCCCTGGCTGCTACTCCCCACTGCTAATCCCCCTACTGCCACTTCCATTACCCCTACTGCAAGTACCATTACTCCCCACAGCTGCCACTACTATACTACTACCCCAGCACAGACTTGCACACATCTAATTGCTGCCTTGTCTGTTCCATGCTGTGCTGCTACTGCTGGCACTACTATTGATGCCACTATTATCCCTACACACCGTACCTTTTCCACATCCACACTGTACTACTGCTGCCTCCGAATAAAAGGGAGAATTTTTCCAGGTTTGTTGAACTTCAGAACAAGCCACTGTTTCTTCTGACAAATAACAGTTGTGTGTGTATATACACTCACCTAAAGAATTATTAGGAACACCTGTTCTATTTCTCATTAATGCAATTATCTAGTCAACCAATCACATGGCAGTTGCTTCAATGCATTTAGGGGTGTGGTCCTGGTCAAGACAATCTCCTGAACTCCAAACTGAATGTCAGAATGGGAAAGAAAGGTGATTTAAGCAATTTTGAGCGTGGCATGGTTGTTGGTGCTAGACGGGCCGGTCTGAGTATTTCACAATCTACTCAGTTACTGGGATTTTCATGTACAACCATTTCTAGGGTTTACAAAGAATGGTGTGAAAAGGGAAAAACATCCAGTATGCAGCAGTCCTGTGGGCGAAAATGCCTTGTGGATGCTAGAGGTCAGAGGAGAATGGGCCGACTGATTCAAGCTGATAGAAGAGCAACGTTGACTGAAATAACCACTCGTTACAACCGAGGTATGCAGCAAAGCATTTGTGAAGCCACAACACGCACAACCTTGAGGTGGATGGGCTACAAGACCCCACCGGGTACCACTCATCTCCACTACAAATAGGAAAAAGAGGCTACAATTTGCACGAGCTCACCAAAATTGGACTGTTGAAGACTGGAAAAATGTTGCCTGGTCTGACGAGTCTCGATTTCGGTTGAGACATTCAAAAGGTAGAATCCGAATTTGACGTAAACAGAATGAGAACATGTATCCATCATGCCTTGTTACCACTGTGCAGGCTGGTGGTGGTGGTGTAATGGTGTGGGGGATGTTTTCTGGGCACACGTTAGGGCCCCTTAGTGCCAATTGGGCATCGTTTAAATGCCACGGGCTACCCTTGTATTGTTTCTGACCATGTCCATCCCTTCATGACCATGTACCCATCCTCTGATGGCTACTTCCAGCAGGATAATGCACCATGTCACAAAGCTCGAATCATTTCAAATTGGTTTCTTGAACATGACAATGAGTTCACTGTACTAAAATGGCCCCCACAGTCACCAGATCTCAACCCAATAGAGCATCTTTAGGATGTGGTGGAACGGGAGCTTCGTGTCCTGGATGTGCATCCCTCAAATCTCCATCAACTGCAATATGCTATCCTATCAATATGGGCCAACATTTCTAAAGAATGCTATCAGCACCTTGTTGAATAAATGCCACGTAGAATTAAGGCAGTTCTGAAGGCAAAAGGGGGTCCAACACCGTATTAGTATGGTGTTCCTAATAATTCTTTAGGTGAGTGTATATGGGCAGACATTCTGGCCCTGTTAACAAATAATTTTTGATGCTTGTGAAGAATAATGAAAAGCATAACAAATGCGATGGTGTAGTGTTTTTTACACACTGTTTATTAACACTGTCAACCATGCATTTACACATAGCTATATATGTCAGGGTCACTCTGACATTATTTTCGATTGCTGTCATTAGGTTAACCTTTTCTTGCAAACAGATGTAATTTTATGTCCAGATGCAGTTTTTAACATGGCACCTACTCAGCTTCTGTGTTACACAACAGACACCCAGAGATAATGTCCACGATGAGCAATAATGCAGATAGTGGACATTTAACACCTCAGAGCCGTTTCCCCTGGAGTACTCCCCTCCCCTGCACTTTAAAAATATAAAAAAAAATCATAAGCTTTGCCATTTCCCAAAATGCCAGTGCTATTAACCCCTTCATTTTCACATTTTATTTTTTCTTCCCTGTCTTCAAGAAGCCATAACTTTTTTTTATTTTTCCATTCACATAGCCATAGGAGGGCTTGTTTTTTGCAGGGAAAGTTACACTTTTTAATGCCACTATTTAATATAGCATACAAAGTAGTGGGAAGCGGAAAAAAATTCCAAACAGGGTGAAATTGGGGAAAAAAAGATAGTTTTACGGGTTTAGAGACAAAAATGACCTGTGCCTATTATACTGGGTCAGTACGATTACAACCAGGGCTGCCATCAGAAATTTTGGGGCCCCTTACACAGCTCAAGGCCTGGGCCCCCCCCCGACACTGCCCCAGTGGCGGATCCAGAGCCTGGTCTTTGGAGGTGCACTTCCCCCAGGAATAGGAGATCATGGGGCCCCTGTGTCCCCGTCCACCTTCAAGCCACACCCACACACAGCCCCACCCATACCTCTTACATCCAAGGACGTCTCTCACACGGCCCTCCACTATGTAGTTCGCCCGCCACACTGCGCCCCACTGAGTAATTTGCCCCCCCAAGTTAATTTTGCCCCCACACAAGTTAATTTTGCCCCCAGACAGCCCTGCATTATGTAATTTGCCCCACACGGTCCTCCAGTATGTAGTTTGCCCGCCACACTGACCCCCTACTGACTAATTCCCCCCCCCCCTCACAACTTAATGTTGCCCCAGACAGCCCTGTATTATGCAAGTTGCCCCCACTAAGTAATTTGCCCCCACACTAAATAATTTTGCCCCCACATGCACCTCCATTATGTAGTTTGCCCACTACACTGACCCCCACTGAGTAATTTGCCCCTCCCCCACAAGTTAATTTTACCCCCAGACAGCCCTGCATTATGTAATTTGCCCCCACACTAAGTAATTTTGCCCCCACATGGCCCTCCATGTAGTGTGGGGGAAGGGGGGTGTGCATAATTTTATTGACATCCATGCTCTGCTTGTTTCTGAGAATGTAATGAAGGGGAGGGGCGACGTGATGGAAAAGCTTAAATGTATATTAGAAGTGCCATAACAGGAACATATTGAAAATATTTATTTTTTTGTGAACAACAGAAAACTGGTCAATTAAATAAAGGCTTTGGGCCCAGGGGCTGGGCTAAGAGTAGATGGATGGGGCGTGAATTAATATAAATTAAATTTAAATTTCATAACATTAAAGGTTTAGTTTATTTCAAGATAGAAAAGCATAAAAAGACGCACCTAGGTTTTTGAGGAGAAAAATAAGAAAAAAATTATTTTTAACCATAAGGTGAGCATTTGGTGGGATTTGAACTAATGGTGGCCTGTGGATGGCACTGTTTTGGGGGATCTGTGGATGGCACTATTTTTGGGGGATCTGTGGATGGCACTGTTTTTGGGGGGATCTGTAGATGGCACTGTTTTGGGGGGATCTGTAGATGGCACTGTTTTGGGGCGGGATCTGTGGATGGCACTGTTTTGGGGGATCTGTGGATGGCACTGTTTTTGGGGGATCTGTGGATGACACTGTTTTGGGGGGATCTGTGGATGACACTGTTTTGGGGGATCTGTGGATGACACTGTTTTGGGGGATCTGTGGATGACACTGTTTTGGGGGATCTGTGGATGACACTGTTTTGGGGGATCTGTGGATGACACTGTTTTGTGGGGGATCTGTGGGTGGCACTGTTTTGGGGGATCTGTGGATGGCACTGTTTTTTGGGGGTCTGTGGATGACACTATTTTGGGGGATCTGTGGATGACACTGTTTTTGGGGGATTTGTGGATGACACTGTTTTGGGAGGGGGATCTGTGGATGACACTGTTTTGGGGAGGGGGATCTGTGGATGGCACTGTTTTGGGGGGTCTGTGGATGACACTATTTTGGGGGATCTGTGGATGACACTGTTTTGGGGGATCTGTGGATGACACTGTTTTGGGGGATCTGTGGATGACACTGTTTTGGGGGATCTGTGGATGACACTGTTTTGGGGGATCTGTGGATGACACTGTTTTGGGGGATCTGTGGATGACACTGTTTTGGGGGATCTGTGGATGACACTGTTTTGGGGGGGATCTGTGGATGGCACTGTTTTGGGGGGGGGGATCTGTGGATGGCACATATATGGCATCTTATGCTATATATATATATATATATGTCATCCACAGATCCCCCTAAGTGCCATCCACACTGATTCCCCATAAGTGACCCCTAACACTCAGAATTAATAGTAGTATGATAAAGCAAAGACCTTTTTTTCTTCAGAATCGCGCCACACTCCAGAGCCCAGTGCCGCCTCCTAGTTAATTTATTACATAATATAGATTACAGCGCTTCTCTTCAATTATGTCAGCGCCAGTGAGGTGAGTAAATTAGCTAGTTTACACGTCAGACAGACACAGACGCATGGACAGACAGACACACACGCAGGGACAGACAGACACACACGCAGGGACAGACAGACACACACGCAGGGACAGACAGACACAGACACACACGCAGGGACGGACAGTCACACACGCAGGGACAGACAGACACAGACACACACAGGGACAGGGACAGACACACATACACCATGGCCCTCAGAATACACCTGGATCTGTGCTATAAACCCCCTTAATTGCACCAGATTCCACTCCACTTAAACCCCACTGCTCCTGAGTGCTCCACCTACCCCCTCATATATGAGCTGCCCCTCACCTGCTCTCCATGAAGCTCTGTGGACTCCAGAACTGCAGCACATCTTCCATCACTGAGCAGCCTGCAGGCACACAGCCCCTCCTCCCTCCACAAGCTGCTGCTGCTGTCGGGGTTTGTCCATGTGACTATTAAGGAGCATGTGACCAGTGATGTCACAGACCTCCTTCTAGCAACTACATTCTACCCATGGATCTGCCGAGACTCCAGCTATCTTGTTCTCAGAACAAGATAGCTGGGCCCTGGGAGATAAGGGACGGGCTGCAGAAGGAAGAGGGGGAGGAGCACTGGGCCCCAGAGCCGGCTGCCACAATAAAAAAAAAAGAAAAAAAAAAAAAAGGGTTTAGGACTGGCCGGGCCCCCCCAGGGTCAGGGTCTGGAGTATGGGCTGTACCCCCCTGATGGCGGCCCTGATTACAACAATACCACCTGTGTATAGTTTTTTTGTGTTTTAATACTGCATAATACAAAAATATATATTTTTTTACATCGCCATATTCTGACCACATATTTTTTTTAACAGCTATAGCTACTAAGCTGTGACAGCTCACTTTTTGCGTAATAATCTGTAGTTTTTATAGATATAATTTTGAAGGGTATGTGACTTTTTGATCACATTTTATTTAATTTTTTGGGTAAGTGAAGTGATTTGCTGTATGGGATCAATATTTTCATATTTTAATAATATGGGTGTTTTCGGACGAGGTGATGCCCGTG
This sequence comes from Bufotes viridis, assembly GCA_033119425.1. NCBI lineage: Eukaryota > Metazoa > Chordata > Amphibia > Anura > Bufonidae > Bufotes > Bufotes viridis. The sequence continues at coordinate 292,764,855 of CM065589.1, read as the reverse complement.
ATGTTTATTGTACGACCCTGGGAGCTTAAGGGTTAAAATATAAACATATTTATCCTGTACGGTGAACCGGCGTTCACAGAAAAAAATCATAATGGCAGTTTTTTCATTGCTTAAGCTACCAAAAATGAAAAAAGGGATAAAAAATTCATACACCCTCTAAAAACTATATCAATAATGAGCAGGTGATTGGACCATGTGACCCAGTGACATCACAAAGGTCCTTCACCCCCTTCCTGGCTGAACACAGAACAGGAGCCCGGTAACCGACAGCTACGCGATCAAATGGAGGGGGTGAGGTTTTTTTTAAAATTATTTTTAACCCTCTCTTGCCCTTTTTACTTTGCATTCTCTATTGAGAATGTTGTTATTTTCCTTTATAACTATGTTATAAGGGAAAATTATAAAGATCGGGTCCCCATCCCGATTGTCTCCTAGCAACCATGCGGGAAAATCGCACTGCATCCGCACTTGCTTGTGGATGCTTGCGATTTTCCCGCAGCCCTATTCACTTCTATGGGGGCTGCGTTGCGTGAAAAACGCAGAAACTGGAGCATGCTACGATTTTCACGCAACGCACAAGTGATGCGTGAAAAACAACGCTCATGTGCACAGCCCCATAGAAATGAATGAGTACGGATTCAGTGCGGGTGCAATGCGTTCAACTCACACATTGCACCCGCGCGGAAAACTCGCCCGTGTAAAGGGGCCTAATTGTACTGACGTGGAGAATAATAGCAATATGCCAGTTTTACCGCATGCGGCAGATAATGCTATAAAAACAAAACCCACTGTGGTTAAATTGTGTTTTTCTCTCCAATTCCACTCCATTTGGAATTTTTTTTCCAGCTTCCCACTACATTGAATGCAATATGCATATGTATGCATGGTATGCATGGTGCCATGATAAAGTACAACTTGTCTTGCAAAAAATAAGCCCACACATGTCTATGTGAATGAAAAAATAAAAAGGTTATGGCTGCAGGAAGGCAGAGTGCAAAAATGGTAAAATGGAAAATGGCTGTGGAATGATGGGGGATGGAATGGGATAGAAAGAGTGAAAATGTTAAAAAAGCGACAAAATATATAAAATCTGAGTCGTAGGAGACCTTATAATGTCATAAACCAATGTTCAACGCAATTAGAGCACATTTGAATTTGTAGAATCAATTTGGCCAAGATTCTAATTTTTTTACAAAAAATTTGTCGAATCGGGCACAAAACAAATTTCAAGAAATTCGCTCATCTCTATCTTTAATGTTTAGACTTTTTGTACCTGCTTTCCCCAGTAAGTTTATACAGAACCCTAACATTTAGTCACTCACATGGCACATTCTGTATGTCAGTTCCAGTTGATCGTGTTTCATTTTCCTTTTTCCATAAAAAAAAAACGACACTCCCTTACATTACAAACATGAGCCTTATCAGACCTCTCCACCTGCACACACTGCCGAAGCTGCTCAAATGCCCAGGGTACTCCAAAGAGCAAGGACAAACAAAGGACCAGACAGGACTCTACCAGATATATTCATATCTGGAGGAAAAAGATATGTCCCATGGTGACCGCATTACATCTGAAAACTATATAAGAAAGCCCTTGTTTTGTATATTATTATTTAATGACAGGGGACTCTGTGAACTGTACCATTAACAGTAAAATATAACACATAGCAGTACTGTAATACGTATATTTGGTACTTTGAGAGGAAAAAAAAAAACAAAACATTTTTTTTATGTGGCTATTTTTCGGTATTGTTAGATAACCTTTTTTGTTTACCCCCGGGTTTATTTGTCTACAAGGATAGCAAAAAAATAAATATTACTAATAATATTGATACTACAGTATAGCTATAACAATAATGATATAAAACTACTACTAATTATACTATAACTAATAATATTACCAAAATTATCATTATAATTGTTGTTATTTTAGTTATTATTGTACCAAAAGTGCTGCTTGTTACACATCACAAGTGTTTCACCATGCCTAAACAACCTGTTGCTTCAGAAGTCAAGTCAGGGTAGAGTGACTTGTGCATGCAGAACACTGCTATCTCACAACCCATATTTACAGTTAGTCAACCCGCCTTTTCCACTTGACAAGTGCCTTACATAAGGCCAAGAGATGGACTCAGATGAGGGTCTTGTTTTTAGGTTTTTCTTATATTGAGACTATTTTGGTTGCAAGCTTGAGATCTGAAGAATGAGTCACCTAACAGTTTGCTTCATCCTGCCCAGGACTTTTATGAATGTGCTGCCCACAGGAAAATGACGCCTTGAATCTGATAAAAGAGGGTTTTCTGCTCTCAACCTATATTTGATGTGCCGGAGAAAGAACTGCAGCTGCCAAGGAGCTAACAGTGGAGGAGTGTTGAAAGACTTTATGATATGAGGACACAAAGTACTGTGCACTTGGTCCTGTTGGAGGCATGTCTACTGCTCCTGTTCTGTGCTCAAGGCTTTACCGGTGAGTCTCAGCCCTGTGTTACAGTAGCTGCTTATGGATTTATTATTGTATGGTGAGAAAAGGACTGTGTCTTGGGGCAGCACTGATTATTAGAAGTATGCATTTTCTTCTCTAATACAATGTAATTAATTGCAGTTATAACAATTATTATTAATTATTATTATTGTTCCTGGCAACCAAATGCATACAAGTCAATCATATTCCTTCTTGCCACTCTGCTGGGTTCACATGGGGTTATTCTAGTGCAGTTTACATTTGTTTGAATGGGAATTTATGAATTTTCATGCACCAATAATACAGTGGTGGCAGAATAATTACACTTTTCTAGAACCATTTCCCTAAAACCAAATTCTGTTAATTTACAGATTTCAAGTTATACAGAATTAGGGCTCGTTCACACGACCGTGGTTTTGGTCCGCATCCAAGCCGCATTTTTTGCGGCTCTGGTGCGGATCCATTCACTTCTATGGGGCCGCAAAAGATGCGGACAGCGCTCCACAAAAAGTATGAGTCATGTCCTAATAGGCATTTCTGTAAAGGGCTGCCCATTCCTCAAACTTTGGAAGGCACATGGGCGGCATCCGTGTTTTGTGGATCCGCAATTTGCGGGCCGCAAAACACAGCATGGTCGTGTGAACAAGCCCTTATCATATATTCCACTATACACTTCTCTACTGCACTTATTCCTTTCATTTTACATGGATCATCAATTCATCATTACAGAGGAATTTCCCCAAGTAACAATTCTAGAAATACCTATCCTATATGTTGCAGTATAGAGGCATGGTATGGCAGCACACACAGAGCCTATGGCTGGAGCCTTGGTTACTCTCTGTGCTAGCATAAGGCTTTGTGCACACAGATCTGCACTGTGCATAAGGCCTTATATTCTTTGATATCATGGCTATTATTCTTGGCTACCTGGGCTATGCACATTTCTTATACCTTATGGCTTCCATATTAAATTTATATTATAAGACAACTTCTATTTTATTCATATTTTCATGCATTTTTCCCTGAATGGTTCCTTCCAGCAGATTAAATTAACTAAATATTATTTTTTGGTTTTACACAGGACTGTAGATAGACCTACTTAGCTACAGTATCTTAGAGATGCTCAGTCAACTTTAGAGTACGGCCACACATTCAGGTTTTCTGAAGCAGTTTTGAAGGTAAAAGCAAAAATGAATTCAAAAAGAGATGTCGTATCTGTATTTTATACTTTCTCTTCTTTTATGATCCACTCCTGAATTTAGCTTCCAATAGTGTATCAGGAAACCTGACTATGTGGCCGTACCCTTAACAGTTGCTCTAACTAAGAGCAGGATAAAAATATAAAGGTTCACCCTCATTGTAGGACCAACCCTAAATGATAATATGGAGCCAGAATGCACTAGTAAGCAACACATAGGGCACATAAGCAGAGGTGCTCCTCATGAGTCTTGTGCTACTAAGTTTTACTTCATGTCCTAGTAAATATACTTCTTTGGAATTGTTTCAATGCAAAATATTAGCTCCTATAATATCTGAAACCATAGTCACCACACAATGAACACACCTTATTAGGGAGATCTTAATTGTATTTAATATTTGATATTGATATTATATGTCATGTACTAACTGGACCTTACTACCACTTGTTACACATTGGTCTGGTATTTGTTACACACACATGTATAAATTATGCATCCTTACCATTGTCTGCCTATGCTGGTAGTCTGCCTGGCAGTAACCATTACAAGGCGAAAAATGTTGGAGAGCGCTTCCCGGCATATAAACCAAGCTATTTCAGGCCCCGGGATTAGGTTCCTGCGCCAGTTCAGGGGTCGCTCTTCTCAGGGCGGGTTCTCAGTTCATGTCTGGCTGTAGGCTAAGGGTACTTTCACACTAGCGTTAGTGTGATCCGGCAGGCAGTTCCGTTGTCGGAGCTGCCAGCCGGATCCGCCGTTCAGTGTGACAACTGACAGCATTTGTAGACGGATCCGGGTGCGGATCCGTCTACAAATGCATTGCAGGAAAGGATCCGTCTCTTCACTTGTCATGCGGATGGACGGATCCGTCCTGCAGTCTTTTTCACAGTTTTCCCGGTCTGCTCATGCGCAGACCGGAAGGACGGATCCGTCCTTCAGTTGTTTCGCAATGCTGGATCCGGCACTAATGCAAGTCAATGTAAATTAATAAAGTCAATGTAAATTAATAATCAGGCATTCCGGCGACTGATCAGGCATTTTGGACGGACATAATACCTCAGCATGCTGCGGTATTATGTCCGGCCAAAACGCCTGACAGTGACTGAACGGAAGGCATACTGATGCAAAATGAACGGATTTCTCTCCATTCAGAATGCATTGGGATATGCCTAATCAGTTCTTTTCTGGCATAGAGCCCTTTTGACGGAACTCTATGCCGGAAAAGAATAACGCAAGTGTGAAAGTACCCTTAGAAAATCACCTGCAGCAGACAGCTAGGGATGTTGTACTGACTCCGATCTCATACTATTTAAGGAAAAATATTTGAACCCCTGTTCACTAATCCATTCAGGAACCACGCAGATTGATGACTTTGGTGTACAAAGTTTAGTTTTATTTTAACCGCCTGCCGACCGCCTAACGCAGGGCTGCGTCCATGCGGCGGCAGGCTTGTTCCTCCTTGACGCGCCTTCACAGCAGATCGCGGCTCGGCAGTTATACTGCAGCCTGCCAGCGATGATCAATCGCTGGCAGGCTGTAGATTTAAAATAAAAAGCATCAAAGAGGTATATCAGACGCTGTTTTGTTAACAGCGTCTGATATACCTGCTTCCTGGTCCTCTGGTGGTCTCATTTGCTGGGATCGACCACCAGAGGACCAGGTAGCTATGTAAAGTAGCACCAAGCACCACACTACACCCCCCCGGTCACTTATTAACCCCTTGTTAACCCCTGATCACCCCATATAGACTCCCTGATCACCCCCCGTCACTGATCACCCCCCTGTAAGGCTCCATTCACATGTCCATATGTGTTTTGCGGATCCACGGATCCGCGGATCCGCAAAACACGGTCACCGGCAATGTGCTTTCCGCATTTTGCAGATCTGCAAATTGCCAGAACTATATAGAAAATGCCTTTTCTTGTCCGCAATTGCGGACAAGAATAGGAGATGTTCTATATTTTTGCGGAACAGAAGTGCAGACCCAGAAGAGCGGATCCGCAATTCCGGATCCGAGCGGGACAAAGTCTGTCCCTATAGAAATGAATGGGTCAGCAATTCCGTTCCGCAAACAGAATTGTGGACGTGTGAATGGGGCATAAGGGTCTCTTATCACCGCCAGTTAGTTAGCTACTTGTTAGGTAGCTAGCGCCTAGCCCACCGCACCGCAGTCACTGATTTTGGCAGAGATTTTTCATCCACATTGATCGATGCGAATAAAAAAATCTGTGCGGTTTATTTATTTTTTTCAGCCCAGAGGCTGAACGGAAAAAAAATATATAATTACCCGTATGCTCAATATAAGGAGAATCGCAGAAACTCCTAATGCTGGCCATACGTGTAATGATTGCGGAGACCCTCAAATGCCAGGGCAGTACAAACACCTCACATGTGACTCCATTTTAGAAAGAAGACACCCCAAGGTATTCCGTGAGGGGTATGGTGAGTTTATGTAAAATTTTATTTTTTGTCACAAGTTAGTGGAATATGAGACTTTGTAAAAAAAAAAATAAAAAAAAAAATATAAATTTCCGCTAACTTATGGCAAATTATTTTTTTTTCTGTGAATTCACCATGCCCCTCACGGAATACCTTGGGGTGTCTCCTTTCCAAAATGGGGTCACATGTGGGGTATTTATACTGCCCTGGCATTTTAGGGGTCCTAAAGCGTGAGAATCCAAATGCGTAAAAATGCCCTGTGAAATCCTAAAGGTACTCATGGGAATTTGGGCCCCTTTGCGCATCTTGGCTGCAAAAAAGTGTCACTCATGTGGTATCGACGTACTCAGGAGAAGTAGGGCAATGTGTTTTGGGGTGTATTTTTACATATACCCATACTGGGTAAGAGAAATATCTCTGTAAATTGACAACTTTGTATAAAAATTTTTAAAAAGTTGTCATTTACAGAGATATTTCTCACACACAGTATAGGTATATGTAAAAATACACCCCAAAACACATTGCCCTACTTCTCCTGAGTTCGGCGATACCACATGAGTGACACTTTTTTGCAATCAAGATGCGCAAAGGGGCCCAAATTCCAACGAGTACCTATAGGTTTTACAGGGCTGCTCACAATTTAGCCCCACCCAAAATGCCAGAACAGTACAAACACCCCATAAATGACCCCATGTTGGAAAGAAGACACCCCAAGGTATTCTCTGAGGGGCATAGTGAGTCCATGAAAAATTGAACTTTTTGTCACAAGTTAGCGGAAAGGGAGACTTTGTGAGAAAAAACAATAAAAAATCAATTTCCGCTAACTTGTGCCAAAAAAAATATCTTCCATGAACACGCCATGCCCCTCACGGAATACCTTGGGGTGTCTTCTTTCCAAAATGGGGTCACATGTGGGGTATTTATACTGCCCTGGCATTTTAGGGGCCCTAAAGCGTGAGAAGAAAAATGCATAAAAACGCCCTCCTAAAAGGTACTCATTGGAATTTGGGCCCCTTTGCGCATCTTGGCTGCAAAAAAGTGTCACACATGTGGTATCGCCGTACTCATTTTTTGCAGCCTGGGTGCGCAAAGGAACCCAAATTTCAACGAGTACTTTTAGGTTTTACAGGGATGCTCACAATTTATCCCCGTCCAAAATGCCAGAACAGTAAACACACCCCACAAATGACCCCATTTCGGAAAGTAGACACCCCAAGGTATTCACTGAGGGGCATACTGAGTTCGTGGGAGATTTTATTTTTTTTTGCCAGAAGTTAGCAGAAATGGAAACTTTATTATTTTTATTTTCCTCAGAAAGTGTCATTTTCCGCTAACTTGTGAAAAAAAAAGAAATCATACATGAACTCACCATGCCCCTCCGCGAATACTTTGGGGTGTCTTCTTTCTAAAATGGTGTCATTTGGGGGGTATTTATACTATCCTGGCATTCTAGCACCTGAAGAAACATGACAGGTGCTCAGAAAGTCAGAGCTGCTTCAAAATGCGAAAATTCACTTTTTTGCACCATAGTTTGTAAATGCTATAACTTTTACCCAAACCAATTAATATACACTTATTGGATTTTTTTTTTTATCAAAGACATGTAGAACAATAAATTTAGAGAAAAATTTATATAGAAATGTAGTTTAAAAAAAAAAAATTACAACAGAAAGTGAAAAATATCATTTTTTTTGCAAAAATTTCGGTCATTTTTGATTAATAGCAAAAAAGTAAAAATGTCAGCAGCAATGAAATACCACCAAATGAAAGCTCTATTAGTGAGAAGAAAAGGAGGTAAAATTCATTTGGGTGGTAAGTTGCATGACAGAGCAATAAACGTATAGTAAAAACATAAATAAACATAGAGTATAACAGGACCTTCAGACATAATAAAGGCAAAGTGAATGAGTAATTCGCTAGCCAGCATATATGCCTTCCACTTGGTCCAGTGGTTGGCAGATTTTTTGACCTTCCCTGTTCTTTTAGCTATAGCCTCTTCCATGGCGCAGTTATATTGGACCTTAGTAATAATTTCCTGCATTGTGGGGAGAAGTGAAGATTTCCATCTCTGAGCAATAGAAGTCCTGACCGTAGTGAGAATATGAAAGGCAATCATGGCCTCATCTTTGGGAATGGCATCAAGGCCCAAGGACAATAGTGCTACCCCGGACCCCACAGTATATTATGTCCGAGAATTCTGTGCAAAAAGTGAGCAATCTCCCACCATAAATCTTTAATTGCCGAACAATGCCACCAGATATGCATTAGGGTTCTGATTCCAATGTTACAACGCAAACAAATTGGCGAGGTAAGTGGGAAAATTTTAGACAGACGGTATGGCGTATAATACCATCTATAAAGTAGTTTGCGAGAAGCTTCCAGATGTTAAGACATCTCAAGGAGGCGACACTAATTTGAAACACATGGTTCCATTGTTCGGCAGTGTAGGAACATCCAAAATCTTATTCCTATTTGGCCTGAAAGGGTAGGGTGTCGGGGACGTCAAGTAAAAGTAACACCTGGTGGCATTTAGATAGATCTTTTCGTTTCAGCACTGTATTGGAGAAAAAGGATTCAAAAGAAGAGGTCTGCTGGGTAGTACCTTCTGGTATGGGGTGGAGTACGTGTCTCATCTGGAGATACTTATAGAAATCTCTTTTGTCAATGTTAAAAGTGTCCTTAATTTGAGTAAAGGACATAAGGGCAGAGTTCCTAAGGAGCTGACCCACTGTATCGAGCCCTTTAGCCATCCAACTGTTAACGTCCAGATCAGGCACCAGTACTTTAAAAGCCTGTAATGGGATATCAAATTTCCTTAAAGGGAGTAATTGCTTTATTAAAGAACAACTGGTCCACAGTCTAAATGCCGCCCGGAAGGGGATGGAAGGGGATACCGAATGTTTACCGCTTAAGGATGATCCCCACAGAAAGTGACGTGTATCTGAAGTATCTGCTAGATATTGTTCCATGACCACCCATTTTTTACTGGTATGATTTCTCCATAAATCTTTAAGCTGGTCTAAAATAAAAGCTTTATAGTGCATAGAGACAGAGGGGCATCCCAGGCCTCCCTTGTGTATGGGAAGATACAGGGTTGACGTGGGAACTCTTGGTCTGCAGTTTGCCCAGATACATTTCAGAAGAATACTTTGGAGATGATTCAGCAACGTTTTGGGGAGCCAAATGGGTACAAAGTTCAGTTTTTATCCTAATGACAATAAACGTTATGTTTTAATTATCACTTTAGCTGCATGGTCCACCTCAGTATTTTTTGTGGTTCTAAGCTGGGAACATACTTAGACTGAGCACTATAAGTTTTTTCTGCTTCTCTCTTTTTAAAATCGGGACATATCAGGGACATAGATTTATAATGACGCACTAGAAAGCGCTAAATTAAACTGGTCTATTGACACAGTCAAATGCATTGAATTAAACTGGTATATTGACGCTGAATTAAACTGGTCTACTGACACATTAGAATGTGCTGAATTAAACTGGTGTACTCATTTGCAGTAAAATGCCATTGAACTGTATAATTTTAAACCCTAGCAAAATTGCAACAGTTTTTTTTAGAAAAGGGGCAATTGTGTAGAGTATCCAGCTAAATATAAGCTGCTGGAGGTGCTGGGAATACTTGTGTACCTTTAAAAGACTTATGAACTGTAATAGTGTAATGGACAATGGGCGTGGACCAACTGTGCCAACTAACTGGTTTTACTTTGGGCTATTCCCGAGGACATTGTTCTGGTGGTCCCTTAATTTTCACCCCTTAACCCCTATACAGGGATCAACTCTTCACAGCAGGAGAGCCACCAGGTTGCTACCTCTTAGAATAGTCCCGCTGTAGTTGGTAGCTGACTCATGGGAATCAGAGACACTAGTACAGAAACCAAGGGATCATGCTATACTCGTAGTCAGGAAACAGGCCATTGTCAGGTCAGGCTGAGTATGTGAAAATCTGAATACAGTCCAGAAGTAAGGGCAGGCATAGGTCAGGTTAGTTAGCAGAGAAACAAAGTCCACGAGACAGAAAGACATCAGTACAAAGACAGACAAATGGATTACAGTGTCAGGCAGACCAGAAGACCTGGCAGAATCTGTAGAGACCTATTGCTCAGGCAACCACTAAACGAAAAAGGCAGGGATATATATTGGAATAGCTAATTAGAAATCGGACGCAGCCATTAAGCAGCTCACAGAGCAGGAGAAGATGAAATCATGCAGTGTTGCAGACCGGTTCAGAGAATACAATTTCTAATACACAAAGGACATTGATGCCCTGGGCTGCTGCCAAAGTCCTGAAACCATGACAGACACATGTCATAGGAGTGGGGAGTGGGGAATATATCCCTAAACTATCCCTACAACACTCTAATATGGCTGGCTTGTGTCTGTAACTGATGTCTGCCAGACACGTGGTAAACACAGCCTCTCACATCACTGGCTGAGCTCAGAATGGCATCTGTGCTTTACACATAACACGGATCCCGAAGGACTTCTCAATATCCTGCCCCCTGATTGGTTGACAAACTGCCTATTAAGCATTGTGGGCAAGCCTGCTAGCTAGGGCTCCTCCCAGAGTCATGTGATCCTTCGTCTTCATCTTTCCTGCCCAGTTGACCTCACATAGTTACTTTAAAATGGCTCAATTCATCCGAAGCGTATGCCAAAAGTGGCAGAGTCATTTTTGTGAAATTTGTGACAAATCTGACTCATTTGCAGTTGTCTCATTTATTTGTAAAAACAATATATGTCTGTTAGTGGGAACACTATAGGTCAGTGGTGGCGAACCTTTGGAACGGGTGCCAGAGGCTGCACTCAGAGCCCTCTCTGTGGACACCCGCACCCTGGAAAATGTCTGTGGGGTACCAAGATGCCTTAGGGCTCTTTTAAACAAGCAGATCCCGTGCGTGATAGACTGCGTGAAAGAGTGTCCGTTCTGGACAGCAGAGACAAGGAGCATTAACATGACTGATAATGCTCCGTGAGTCCATGACTCTTTTTACTACAAAATCACGGTGACAACTTTATCTCACTGTGAATTTGTAGTAAAAAGATCATGAAGTGAACGCATTGCACCGGCACTGAATCCGGACCCATTGATTTCTATGGGGCTATGCACATGAGCGGTGATTTTCACGCATCACTTCTGCGTTGCGTGAAAATCGCTGCATGCTCTATATTGTGCGTTTTTCACGCAACGCAGGCCCCATAGAAGTGAATGGGGCTGCGGGAAAATCGAAAGCATCCGCAAGCAAGTGCGGATGCAGTGCGATTTTCCCGCAAGGTTGCTAAGAGACGGGACCCGATCTTTATTATTTTCCTTTTAACATGGTTATAAAGGAAAATAATAGCATTCTTAATACAGAATGCTTAGTAAAATGTGGATGGAGGGGTTAAAAATAAAAAACTTAACTCACCTTATCACTGAAGTTCGGGTTTGGGTTGAGTATTCTGTAGATTTTATTATTTTCCTTTATAACATGGTTATAAGGGAAAATAATAGCATTCTCAATACAGAATGCTTAGTAAAATGTGGATGGAGGGGTTAAAAATAAAAAAATTAACTCACCTTATCTACTTGATCGCGTAGTTGCCGATCTTCTGTCTTCTTCAAGCATTAGCTGCCATTCAAAGGACCTGTGGTGACATCACATCACATGGTTCAATCACATGGTCCATCACCATGGTGATGGACCATGTGATTGAACCATGTGATGAGCTCGGTGACGTCATCACAGGTCCTTTAGCCGGCAGCTAATGCTTGAAGAAGACAGAAGAGATCGGCAACTACGCGATCAAGTGGATAAGGTGAGTTAATTTTTTTATTTTTAACCCCTCCATCCACATTTTACTAAGCATTCTGTAGTGAGAATGCTATTATTTTCCCTTATAACCATGTTATAAAGGAAAATAATAAAATCTACAGAATACTCAGCCCAAACCTGAACTTCAGTGATGAAGTCCGGGTTCGGGTCTGGGTACCAAACATGCCGATTTTTCCCACGCGCGTGCAAAACGCATTAAAACGCTTTGCACTCGTGCGGAAAAATTGCGCATTTTCCCACAACGCACTCGCCTCTTATCCGGGCGTCAAACGTGACGCCCGTGTGAAAGAGGCCTTAGACTTTTCCAGCCATTCATCAGCACAGGGCACACTATGAATGCAAAAAGCTGCGCATTGAATGTAGGCAGGATATTATACAGTAGCTAATGATAGTCCATGGAAGATATACTATATTGGACTGTGGTATTCAGGTTAAATTGTCGTGTTGGCACTTTAAGTAAGTAAATAAGTGGGTTTTGGGTTGCAGTTTGGGCACTTGGTCTCTAAAGGTCACTATTAGAGTTGAGCGAACACGAACTGTATAGTTCGGGTTCGTACCGAATTTTGGGGTGTTCGGGACCCGGACCCGAACATTTTCAAAAATGTTTGGGTTCGGGTTCGTTGTTCGGCGATTTCTTCCCGCTTTCTGAAGGGCTGCACAGCAGCCAATCAGCTAGCGTTTTACTTTTTGCCCTAAGAAGCCATCACAGCCATGCCTACTAATGGGATGGCTGTGATTGGCCAAGTGCAGCATGTGACCCAGCCTCTATTTAAGCTGGGGTCACGTAGCACCGCACGTTACTCTGCTCTGATTAGTGTAGGGATAGGATGCAGCTGCTGTGAGGGCGAGATTAGGCAGGGAAAACTCAGCAAAAACACCTAATGAAGTGATCGATCTACAGCTGTGAATCATTCAACTTCTGCTAGTTAATTGCTCACTGGTTTTTAGGCTGCCCAGAGCGTTTTTCTGTCACTTTTTTCTGGGGTGATCGGTGGCCATTTTGTGTCTTGTGGTGCACCAGCACAAGCTGCCACCAAGTCCATCAATCCATCAATTCTAGTTTGTTTTTTTGCTATATCCTACATCAGGGGCTTGGCTGTGCTTATTGTCACCCCTAGAAACTCAGGATAGAAATTTCTATATTTTATTGAGGGGTGAAATTCAATTGCCGAAATAACAATCCCCTAAATCTGGTGTTCCAGCTGTGGCTAGCCAAGTGTAATACTGTCTGCTGTCTGGCAAAGGATAGATTTTTTTCTGTGGTGAAATTCAATTGCCAAAATAGCAATCCCCTAAATCTGGCGTTCCAGCTGTGGCTGGCTAAGTTTAATACTGTCCGGCAAAGGATAGATATTTTTCTGGGGTGAAATTCAATTGCCAAAATAGCAATCCCCTAAATCTGGTGTTCCAGCTGTGGCTGGCTAAGTTTACTACTGTCCGGCAAAGGATAGATATTTTTCTGGGGTGAAATTCAATTGCCAAAATAGCAATACCGTAAATCAGTGGTTTCAGCTGTGGCTGGCCAAGTTTAATAGTGTACGGCAAAGGACAGATTTTGTTCTGGGGTGAAATTCAAATGCCAAAATAGCAATCCCCTAAATCTGGTGTCCCAGCAGTGGCCAAGTTTAATAGTGTCCGGCAAAGGATAGATTTTGTTATGGGTTGAAATTCTTTTGCCAAAATAGCAATACGGTAAATCAGTGGTTTCAGCTGTGGCTGGCCAAGTTTAATAGTGTCCGGCAAATGATAGATTTTGTTCTGGGGTGAAATTCAATTGCCAAAATAGCAATACCGTAAATCAGTGGTTTCAGCTGTGGCTGGCCAAGTTTAATAGTGTCCGGCAAAGGATGGATTTTAAATTGTTGCGTGAAATATTACCATTTTTGCCAGGTACAAACCCCTGCACTGCATAACTGACAGGGAACTTACAATTGGCGGTTACATTCTTGCATGAAATAAAGCATTTTTGGGCTGTGAAGCAAAAGGTAGTCGCCAATAACTGTTTTTTTATTTTTTATTTTTTTAAATAAATTAGTGTAACCCCCAAAACATTGGAAAAATATAAAAAATAAAACAAGGTGTAAGTGCAAGGTAGTATAACAGTGGTTGGGTGAGGCCGATATACATGTCTTTTCTGCATAAGGTACAAACAAGTCCTGTGGGATCCATGCCTAATTCTTTTTAATAAACGAAAGCTTGCCCACATTGTCCGCGGACAGGCGGCTGCACTTGTCTGTGATAATGCCACCAGCCATGCTAAACACACGTTCAGACAATACAGTGGCTGCAGGGTAGGCCAGCACCTCCAAGGCGTAAAGGGCAACCTCAGGACATGTGCCCAATTTGATGACCCAGAAGTTTAATGGGGCAGACCCAGTGGCGTAGCTAGAAATGATTGGGCACCACAGCAAATTTTTGAATGGGGCCCCCTCCTCCAGTAATTTTTGAGCAAACCCCTTCCTTTCATGCCGCCATGCCTGTGGCTACTAAAGATCGCTCTCTCAGACCAGGCCCAGCAGCTGTTCCATTCGCTTTCTACACTGTCTATACTGCCACTGTATATAATTTCATTGTATAATACTGTTAGTCCTCCTCCTCCTCCTGGATGGGCCCTTTCTAGGTCACAGCCCCAAAGCAGTTGCTTCCCCTGCTTTCCCTGTAGTTATTCCCCTAGGCAGACCCATCAGTCAGTACGTGTACTGTTCCACCATGTTGCTGAAATGCTGCCTCCTGCTAAGATGTTCCAAAACTGCTGGTGGTGCAGGTTGTTGTGGTGTGATGACAAAGCTTTTCCACATTTTGCCCATGCTAACCCTACCTTCTGAGGTGTTGCTGGTGACCCAGCTGCATTGGCAAATTCTTCCTCCTCCTCCTCTGCCTTCACCTTGTGCTTCCACTGAGTCCCCGGTGTCAGGTGTGAATGCCATCAGCAGCGTGTCTACTAGCGGGCTCATCTTCCTATTACACTCCAGTGAGAAAATTAAGGACGGCACGTTGTCCTTGTAACGGGGATGCAGCAGGGTGGCCACCCAGTAATCAGCACAAGTTCGAATCTGGCAGTAACTGGGAGGTTGTTGCGTAGGCACTGCAGCATGTAGTCGCTCATGTCTGCCAGGCTGCCCAGAGGCAAGGACAAGCTATCCTCTATGAGGGAGATATATCGTCTGTGTCCTCTGTATCCCCCAGCGTTCCTCCTACTGGTCTTCCTCATCCTCCAGAACTGTGCCCTGGCTGGACAATTGTGTGCCAGACCAGGGCCTATGTTGTATTTGGTTGGCCTTAAGTTAAGGATAAAGCATGTATATAGTTTTGTTTCTTTATATGGTTAGTTTATCTGCCTTATAGTTATTTTAATATGTTTTTAAGTAAATTTGTAAATAGTTTGTTAATGGTTTGAGTGTGTAGGGTGTGAGGCTGTTTGGGTTTATTTTCCATCCGCTTTCTACACTGTCTATACTGCCACTGTATATAATTTCATTGTATATTACTGTTGAGGAGGCCCTGACAAAGTCTTTTAGTCCTCCTCCTCCTCCTGGATGGGCCCCTTCTAGGTCAGGGACCCAAAACAGTGTGCTTCCCACGCTTCCCTGTAGCTACGCCCCTGGGCAAACCCATCAGTCAGTATGTGTACTCTTCCACCATGTTGCTGAAATGCTGCCTCCTGCTAAGACGTTCCAGATCTGCTGGTGGTGCAGGTTGTTGTGGCGTGATGACAAAGCTTTCCCACATTTCGCCAATGCTAACCCAGCCTTCTGAGGTGCTGATGGTGACCCAGCTGCCCGTGAGCTGGCTTTGGTGCCACCCTGCTGAGAACACGGTTCCTTCTACTCCTCCTCATCCTACTTATCCTCCTCATCCTCCAGAACTGTGCCCTGGCTGGACAATTGTGTTCCAGGCCAGGGACTATGTTGGTGCAGGAACCCACCCTTCGAGCCACTTGGATGTCACTGGCCTTAAGTTAAGGATAAGGCGTGCATATAGTCTTGTTTGTTTATATAGTAAGTTTAACTGCATTATAGTTATTTTAATATGTTTTTAAGAAATTTTGTAAATAGTTTGTTAATGGTTTGAGTGAAAGGTGGGGTGGGGGTGTTGTGTGTGTTCGATTAACTGAATTGATTTTCACTGTCTGGTGTTTAGGAATTTCTGCACCCCAAGTTCAGCACATGTGGCAGGCAGGGGATGTGTGTCAAACCGGCTAGGCCCAGACCTACTAGTATATTTCTCCCATTAGCGCACAACACCAGGCCGGGCTGGAGGCTCAGTGGCACCAACTAATGGTTGGTCTGTTGTTCCATGCCTGTCCACAGCTCCTGCGCTGGTGCGGGATTTGTCCCTCAAACACACAAGTTTTAAAACAACCTGCTGTCGTTTCCCACTGGCTGTGCTGCTATGGGTGGTGAAGGTGTTACGCTGAGTGGATGAGGAGGAGGTAGAGAAGGAGGAAGCCGAGTAGGAGGAGGAGGTAACAGGATACAAAAAGAAATGCCCAGCAATCCTCGGGGGGGAAGGACATTTGCAAAAATGCTATCCGCCTTTGGGCCAGCCGCTACATTTACCCACTGTCTTGTTGTTTATGTGGACGTTGCCACAGATAGCGTTGCGCAGTGCACACTTGATTTTGTCCGCCACTTGGTTGTGCAGGGAAGGGATGGCTCACCTGCAAAAGTAGCTGCAGCGGAGGATACACGTACTGTGGGACAGCCACCGCCATAAGGTTTTTAAAACTGTCCACCAGACAGAATGACAGCATTTTAAAGGACCAGGAAGTTTGAAATAAGGCATTCAGAGCCATGGGTAGGGGGGTACTTCCTCTTTCTATTTCTTTTTCTCTCCAGTGTTTTGGGAGATGGATAGCTGATAGCTTCCATGGGATTTGGTGGAGATGCTTGGTGACAATGACAGATGTGGTGGCGTTGCTGCCACATCCTCTGTTTGCTGGGTGACAGGTGCCACTGTCACTCACTTGGGCTCAAGTTTAGAATGTTTATTTATTATTTTTCTGTATTTTATTTTATTTTAAGTCATTTCCCTATTCACATATGTTTGCAGGGAATTTACCTACATTTTGCTGCCTTTTGCAGCCCTCTAGCCCTTTCCAGGACTATTTTACAGCCATTTAAGTGCTCAAAAGTTCGGGTCCCCATTGACTTCAATGGGGTTCGGGTTTCGGGGTGAAGTTCGGGTCGAGTTCGGATCCCGAACCCGAACATTTTCGTGAAGTTCGGCCGAACTTCTCGAACCCGAACATCCAGGTGTTCGCTCAACTCTAGTCACTATCACTGTCATAAATGGCCAGTTTGTTTAAGCAATTGTTTTAGTTGTGTTAGGCCTCATGCAGATGTAAATTCCTGGTCCCTCTGGAACCATAATAAGGTGCCCATACAAATCTACAGACTGACAATGTACCTTTCTGGGACTCCTATTTCATATGGAGGCGCACACAGATTTTTTTCTGATGAAGTAATATAACACATTTCATTGCTCTATCTAGAGTTGAAAGAATCGAATCCAACGAAGTGGAATTCGTTCCGAATTTCAGGATAAATTCGATTGGCTGCAAAGCCGAATTTCCTCGTGCTTCGTGGTAGCGAATCAATGTAACCTGAAATAATGTAAATCGAATATTATAAAAATATTATACTTACCACCCCCATTTGCTCGAGATCTTAGCAAAATCCTGCATGTGGTGATGTATGACGCCCGCCCAGTGTGATGACATCATCTCGGGCCGCGCAAGATTTTGCGCTAGATCTTTAAGCAAGATGGACGCAGCTATTCAGCAGCTTACAGAGTAGGAGAAGATAAACCCATGCGCCTTGTGATGAAGTAATTCGTCACAAAGTGAATTTTTTTGCAAAATTTGTCAAAGCAGCCGAAACAAATTTTTAAGAAATTCGCTAATTTCTATCTGTGGCACTAGGACTGCCTATGGGTTTTTAATATGAAACCTTCAGGAATCCTTGTGCCATCATACAGGCTTAGTGCATATGGTTTTGCCAAGTGCATGAGGCCTTAAAATTTATATCTTTACTTATTCCTTATAATAGTCAGCAATAGAGAACGGCTCACTTAAATAGATCCATGCAGAAAAACATAAACTTCTCTCTTTCTCATAAATTGTGATGTTTCTTCATCCATATCATGTCATATGACCACAAACCATAAACCATAAAGCCCAAAAATAAAGATGGTTTTTTACCTTTTATAAGTGCAGTGAGCTAATGAAGCTCTCTTACAAGCAAATATTGTACCATGTTATACACTAACTTGTGTAACATATCATATGTAGTTAATCAAGCAAAATGTCCATGGAATTAATTCGGGAATTGATAATATTTAAATCAGCTTGAGCATAGGTCATCAATATCAGATCAGCGGGTGTCCGACACCCAGCAAAGACCATATACCATAGACCATAGACCACAACAGCGGGCAGGAAGAGAGATGGCATGGGTACACTGTGCGCGCGTCCTCTCATACAGCTGATCAGTGTGTGTGACGAGAGTCAGACCCCCGCCGATCTGATATTGATGACCTATCCTGATATTAGGTCATCAATAGTAAAAGCCCGGACAACCCCTTTAATGTGAACCTGTGCAATATTGAAGGTTTATGAGTGCTGAGACCCCCACTTACCCTAAGTTCACACTTGCGCGATTTACAGCTCGTTCGAACGCGCTGTAAAACGTTCAACACATGCAAACCAATGCTTCCCTATGGGACTGGTTCACATTTTCGCGTTTTACAGCGCGTTCGAACGCGCTGTAAAACGTCCTACGCATAAACAAGTACTTGAGCTTTTTTGGGGGCGTTTGTCGCGCGTATTGTCATTGACACCACAGTAATTGTCATTGACACACACTAAGTCATTGACACACACTAAGACGGGGTGTTACGGCAGCTGCGGCTTCCGCTTCCACAGCCATAGCCATAGCGGCTTTTGAAGTCTCTACGTTCCTCCGATCTCGTCTGGATCAAATTCAAGTTGATGTGAACCAGAGGTTTTTTCCAGGACGACATACTGGCTGCTTTCAAGACCATCAACCTGGTGCGATACCGCACAGCTCCAGTTGAAGAGTTGAAGCTAGCGAAGAAGTTCCCCGCTAGCAAAGCAAGTCCTGGGAACGAGGCCAAGCACAGATCCTTGCTCTTGAAGCTAAGCAGCAGGTCTGTGGCTCATGGGAGACCAAGTGCGCCTTTGGCACCCTGTAACAATACTATCAAATAATGTCAGAGGCCTATATATAGCATGGCCCTGGGGTCTGGCCAGCAAACAAGCTCTTGTAGTGGCTGGAGAGCACAGTGAAAGGGTTTGAGGTGCTCTCGTGGAGGAGCCAAGATGGAAAATTCCACCTCCTGACTACCGGCCTCTGCGAGGCTCTTGGTTAGTTCCTGTTACTCCTGCAGTCCTGCCAATAAGCCTCCCCATTCCTAAGCTTCATGTCTCTCCCACTTCTGAGAGGATTGGATCCAAGAGATCTCGGATCCCTGGGTCCTGAATATCATTTGCAACAGTTATTTAGTCAACCTCACCTCTATCCCTCTGGACAGGTTTGTCAAGATCAACCTTCTACAAGCTGCCAAGGAGGCGATCCTAGAGGCCTACATTCAGGACTACATTTGCAAGGGGCTCTGGAGGAGGTTCCGGCAGGAGAACAGGGCCTAGGGATCTATTCACCAGTTTTCTGGTTCCCAAGGTTTCAGGAGATCTCCGGATGATTATCGATCTGAGATATTTCAATCGATTTATAAGCAAGGTGAAGTTTTGTGTAGAAACCATCAGGTCAGTAGTTCACGTCGTCAATCCTGGAGACGTGATGGCAACCCTGGACCTCAATAATGCATATCTGCACATCCCGATCCATCCTGGTTCCAGGAAGTATATCAGGATCACGGTCCAGGTGTCCGGGTCGTCAGGCATCTTCTGTTGTTGCCCTTCCCTTTGGCATTTCTTCTGCCCCTCACACTTTTAGCAAGGTGGTGGTTCTGTGGTGGCGGCTTTGAGGCTTCAAGGACTGACCATCATTCCTTATCTGGACGACTGGCTTTGAAAGCCTCTGCTCTAACCCAACGTCTTCAGGTAACAATCTCCTTTCTGTTCGACCTAGGTTGGATCATCAGCTGGTAGAAGTCGAACGTGAGCCCAGTCGACTTCAGTAAGATATCTAGGTTTCATAATCGACTCCACTGGGATGTCGCTCCAGTTGACTCCAGAAAGAAGATTCCGGGTTCAGAACACGGCAAGTTCCTTTCCCAGCGAGTTCCAATCCAGACTCTCATGAAGATGTTGGGGCTCATGTCAGCGTCTCGGAAGCAGTCCCTTGGGCTCTATGGCACCTCTGCCCTCTACAGTCGGAGGTCCTCTCCTAATGGAATGGCAGCCCTGCTGGGCTAAGCTCCTGTGCTCTCTGACTTGGCAAACTCTGTATTCCCTCAGATGGTGGTGCCATCTTTAGACGGGAAGTCTATGGCCCAGCCAGTCTGGGTCATATTGACTACGGATGCGTCCTAAGTAGGCTGGGACGCTCACCTAGACGACTCTCCAGTTCACGGGAACTGGTTTCCTCAGGAGTGGCTTTTTTCATCCAATCTCCGCGAGATTCAAGCTATCCAGCTAGCCCTCCTTCACTTAGCCCCTCAGATCAGGGGCAAAGCGGTGAAAGTCCAGTCAGACAATGTGACTGCGGTACTTTACATCAACCAGCAGGGAGGCACGAGATCACTTCCCCTCTTGTCAGAGATCGGGGTGATTCTGGATTAGGCAGAGTTGTACCTTCCCACTTATCTGCAATCCACATCCAAGGCTCCCTCAATATGATAGCGGCTGAGCCGCGGTCTTCCGTCGGTGGAGTGGTCTTTACATCCGGAGAATTAAGCAGATAGTCCTCAAGTGGGTATGCAAGAGGTGGATCTCATGGCAACAAGGTTCAATGCCAAGGTGAGAGGTTCTGCTCCCTCTATAGGGAGGAAAACCCCCTGGCGTTAGACGCTCTGTCAATATCCTGGAGGTTCAGGCTGGCTTACATCTTCCCTCCCTTTTCCATGATACCGAGGGTATTGATGAAAATCCGTCAGGATCAGGCCTCAGTGATAGCCATCATACTGTTTTGGCCGAAGAAGATCCTGGTTTACCTAGCTCACTCAGTTGAGTCGAGGACAATATTGGAGGCTCCCCCCACAGCAGACCCTGGTGTCGTGGGACACTCACCTCTGCTCAGATCTGCACAAATTCAACCTGACAGCCTGGAGGTTGATCAGTCCCTTCCCAGAATAGAAGGGCTTTCAGAGTCGGTCCTGAGAACGCTGTCTCATTCTAGAGCGGACTCTACCAAGAGAGCCTACTATCATCCTGTTGTATGCATTTTTTGCTGGTGATTGCCATTAGCAACGGACTACAAGTGCAGGATGTGCTCCCCTATAGAAATGCACAACTGCATATGGGTATGAGCGCATCCTGCTTTCTTATCACCACATTTTTTGATGGTTTATATATATATATGTACGGAGGTGTATAAACTCCAATTTAAATGTGCCTGTTTTTCATCTTCAGGTCACATTTGGGTGCACCTGCTAGGCCTTGGGCTATATCAGTCAGTCTTGGGTAGGGCTCATAGACACCTCCCACCTCCCATTGCAAGCATGGCTACATGCTGGAGGTAACAGAGGAGATGTTTGTGAGTCGTCCTAATGCTCCTGTAATTGCCCACTGGCCCCTGATATCGCCCATATGGCGCAGGTAGGTGAGTGTTAGGGCCCTCGGGCTACTTGAGAGACCTTGACGCTGGTGCCCGAGGCTTAAGACATGTCCTCCTAGTAGGATATGTCGAACTAACTCTCAATTTTTAACATCAGTGTGAGGGTTTAGTGTGACGGCAGTGTGCACCTATCTCTGGTTCTGTGTTTGTTCTGAATTTCTGCCACATCCACATAAATTTCATCTTATGTAGGATGTCCATTGTGGTACTTGTAGTCCGTTGCTGGCATCATCCATTGTATGCATTTTTTGCTGGTGATTGCCATTAGCAACGGACTACAAGTGCAGGATGTGCTCCCTATAGAAATGCACAACTGCATATGGGTATGAGCGCATCCTGCTTTCTTATCACCACATTTTTGATGGTTTATATATATATATGTACGGAGGTGTATAAACTCCAATTTAAATGTGCCTGTTTTTCATCTTCAGGTCACATTTGGGTGCACCTGCTAGGCCTTGGGCTATATCAGTCAGTCTTGGGTAGGGCTCATAGACACCTCCCACCTCCCATTGCAAGCATGGCTACATGCTGGAGGTAACAGAGGAGATGTTTGTGAGTCGTCCTAATGCTCCTGTAATTGCCCACTGGCCCCTGATATCGCCCATATGGCGCAGGTAGGTGAGTGTTAGGGCCCACGGGCTACTTGAGAGACCTTGACGCTGGTGCCCGAGGCTTAAGACATGTCCTCCTAGTAGGATATGTCGAACTAACTCTCAATTTTTAACATCAGTGTGAGGGTTTAGTGTGACGGCAGTGTGCACCTATCTCTGGTTCTGTGTTTGTTCTGAATTCTTGCCACATCCACATAAATTTCATCTTATGTAGGATGTCCATTGTGGTACTGTAGTCCGTTGCTGGCATCATCCATTGTATGCATTTTTTGCTGGTGATTGCCATTAGCAACGGACTACAAGTGCAGGATGTGCTCCCTATAGAAATGCACAACTGCATATGGGTATGAGCGCATCCTGCTTTCTTATCACCACATTTTTGATGGTTTATATATATATATAGTACGGAGGTGTATAAACTCCAATTTAAATGTGCCTGTTTTTCATCTTCAGGTCACATTTGGGTGCACCTGCTAGGCCTTGGGCTATATCAGTCAGTCTTGGGTAGGGGCTCATAGACACCTCCCACCTCCCATTGCAAGCATGGCTACATGCTGGAGGTAACAGAGGAGATGTTTGTGAGTCGTCCTAATGCTCCTGTAATTGCCCACTGGCCCCTGATATCGCCCTATATGGCGCAGGTAGGTGAGTCTTAGGGCCCTCGGGCTACTTGAGAGACCTTGACGCTGGTGCCCGAGGCTTAAGACATGTGAGACCCCCACTTACCCTAAGTTCACACTTGCGCGATTTAGCTCGTTCGAACGCGCTGTAAAACGTTCAACACATGCAAACCAATGCTTCCCTATGGGACTGGTTCACATTTTCGCGTTTTACAGCGCGTTCGAACGCGCTGTAAAACGTCCTACGCATAAACAAGTACTTGAGCTTTGTTGGGGGCGTTTGTCGCGTATTGTCATTGACACCACAGTAGTTGTCATTGACACACACTAAGTCATTGACACACACTAAGACGGGGTGTTACGGCAGCTGCGGCTTCCGCTTCCACAGCCATAGCCATAGCGGCTTTTGAAGTCTCTACGTTCCTCCGATCTCGTCTGGATCAAATTCAAGTTGATGTGAACCAGAGGTTTTTCAGGACGACATACTGGCTGCTTTCAAGACCATCAACCTGGTGCGATACCGCACAGCTCCAGTTGAAGAGTTGAAGCTAGCGAAGAAGTTCCCCGCTAGCAAAGCAAGTCCTGGGAACGAGGCCAAGCACAGATCCTTGCTCTTGAAGCTAAGCAGCAGGTCTGTGGCTCATGGGAGACCAAGTGCGCCTTTGGCACCCTGTAACAATACTATCAAATAATGTCAGAGGCCTATATATAGCATGGCCCTGGGGTCTGGCCAGCAAACAAGCTCTTGTAGTGGCTGGAGAGCACAGTGAAAGGGTTTGAGGTGCTCTCGTGGAGGAGCCAAGATGGAAAATTCCACCTCCTGACTACCGGCCTCTGCGAGGCTCTTGGTTAGTTCCTGTTACTCCTGCAGTCCTGCCAATAAGCCTCCCCATTCCTAAGCTTCATGTCTCTCCCACTTCTGAGAGGATTGGATCCAAGAGATCTCGGATCCCTGGGTCCTGAATATCATTTGCAACAGTTATTTAGTCAACCTCACCTCTATCCCTCTGGACAGGTTTGTCAAGATCAACCTTCTACTAAGCTGCCAAGGAGGCGATCCTAGAGGCCTACATTCAGGACTACATTTGCAAGGGGCTCTGGAGGAGGTTCCGGCAGGAGAAGCAGGGCCTAGGGATCTATTCACCCAGTTTTCTGGTTCCCAAGGTTTCAGGAGATCTCCGGATGATTATCGATCTGAGATATTTCAATCGATTTATAAGCAAGGTGAAGTTTTGTGTAGAAACCATCAGGTCAGTAGTTCACGTCGTCAATCCTGGAGACGTGATGGCAACCCTGGACCTCAATAATGCATATCTGCACATCCCGATCCATCCTGGTTCCAGGAAGTATATCAGGATCACGGTCCAGGTGTCCGGTGTCGTCAGGCATCTTCTGTTGTTGCCCTTCCCTTTGGCATTTCTTCTGCCCCTCACACTTTTAGCAAGGTGGTGGTTCTGTGGTGGCGGCTTTGAGGCTTCAAGGACTGACCATCATTCCTTATCTGGACGACTGGCTTTGAAAGCCTCTGCTCTAACCTAACGTCTTCAGGTAACAATCTCCTTTCTGTTCGACCTAGGTTGGATCATCAGCTGGTAGAAGTCGAACGTGAGCCCGTCGACTTCAGTAAGATATCTAGGTTTCATAATCGACTCCACTGGGATGTCGCTCCAGTTGACTCCAGAAAGAAGATTCCGGGTTCAGAACACGGCAAGTTCCTTTCCCCGGCGAGTTCCAATCCAGACTCTCATGAAGATGTTGGGGCTCATGTCAGCGTCTGCGGAAGCAGTCCCTTGGGCTCTATGGCACCTCTGCCCTCTACAGTCGGAGGTCCTCTCCTAATGGAATGGCAGCCCTGCTGGGCTAAGCTCCCTGTGCTCTCTGACTTGGCAAACTCTGTATTCCCTCAGATGGTGGTGCCATCTTTTAGGCGGGAAGTCTATGGCCCAGCCAGTCTGGGTCATATTGACTACGGATGCGTCCTAAGTAGGCTGGGACGCTCACCTAGACGACTCTCCAGTTCACGGGAACTGGTTTCCTCAGGAGTGGCTTTTTTCATCCAATCTCCGCGAGATTCAAGCTATCCAGCTAGCCCTCCTTCACTTAGCCCCTCAGATCAGGGGCAAAGCGGTGAAAGTCCAGTCAGACAATGTGACTGCGGTACTTTACATCAACCAGCAGGGAGGCACGAGATCACTTCCCTCTTGTCAGAGATCGGGGTGATTCTGGATTAGGCAGAGTTGTACCTTCCCACTTATCTGCAATCCACATCCAAGGCTCCCTCAATATGATAGCGGCTGAGCCGCGGTCTTCCGTCGGTGGAGTGGTCTTTACATCCGGAGAATTAAGCAGATAGTCCTCAAGTGGGTATGCAGAGGTGGATCTCATGGCAACAAGGTTCAATGCCAAGGTGAGAGGTTCTGCTCCTCTATAGGAGGAAAACCCCCTGGCGTTAGACGCTCTGTCAATATCCTGGAGGTTCAGGCTGGCTTACATCTTCCCTCCCTTTTCCATGATACCGAGGGTATTGATGAAAATCCGTCAGGATCAGGCCTCAGTGATAGCCATCATACTGTTTTGGCCGAAGAAGATCCTGGTTTACCTAGCTCACTCAGTTGAGTCGAGGACAATATTGGAGGCTCCCCACAGCAGACCCTGGTGTCGGTGGGACACTCACCTCTGCTCAGATCTGCACAAATTCAACCTGACAGCCTGGAGGTTGATCAGTCCCTTCCCAGAATAGAAGGGCTTTCAGAGTCGGTCCTGAGAACGCTGTCTCATTCTAGAGCGGACTCTACCAAGAGAGCCTACTATCATCCTGTTGTATGCATTTTTTGCTGGTGATTGCCATTAGCAACGGACTACAAGTGCAGGATGTGCTCCCCTATAGAAATGCACAACTGCATATGGGTATGAGCGCATCCTGCTTTCTTATCACCACATTTTTGATGGTTTATATATATATATATGTACGGAGGTGTATAAACTCCAATTTAAATGTGCATGTTTTTCATCTTCAGGTCACATTTGGGTGCACCTGCTAGGCCTTGGGCTATATCAGTCAGTCTTGGGTAGGGCTCATAGACACCTCCCACCTCCCATTGCAAGCATGGCTACATGCTGGAGGTAACAGAGGAGATGTTTGTGAGTCGTCCTAATGCTCCTGTAATTGCCCACTGGCCCCTGATATCGCCCATATGGCGCAGGTAGGTGAGTCTTAGGGCCCTCGGGCTACTTGAGAGACCTTGACGCTGGTGCCCGAGGCTTAAGACATGTCCTCCTAGTAGGATATCTCGAACTAACTCTCAATTTTTAACATCAGTGTGAGGGTTTAGTGTGACGGCAGTGTGCACCTATCTCTGGTTCTGTGTTTGTTCTGAATTCTTGCCACATCCACATAAATTTCATCTTATGTAGGATGTCCATTGTGGTACTTGTAGTCCGTTGCTGGCATCATCCATTGTATGCATTTTTTGCTGGTGATTGCCATTAGCAAGGACTACAAGTGCAGGATGTGCTCCCTATAGAAATGCACAACTGCATATGGGTATGAGCGCATCCTGCTTTCTTATCACCACATTTTTGATGGTTTATATATATATATGTACGGAGGTGTATAAACTCCAATTTAAATGTGCCTGTTTTTCATCTTCAGGTCACATTTGGGTGCACCTGCTAGGCCTTGGGCTATATCAGTCAGTCTTGGGTAGGGCTCATAGACACCTCCCACCTCCCATTGCAAGCATGGCTACATGCTGGAGGTAACAGAGGAGATGTTTGTGAGTCGTCCTAATGCTCCTGTAATTGCCCACTGGCCCCTGATATCGCCCATATGGCGCAGGTAGGTGAGTGTTAGGGCCCACGGGCTACTTGAGAGACCTTGACGCTGGTGCCCGAGGCTTAAGACATGTCCTCCTAGTAGGATATCTCGAACTAACTCTCAATTTTTAACATCAGTGTGAGGGTTTAGTGTGACGGCAGTGTGCACCTATCTCTGGTTCTGTGTTTGTTCTGAATTCTTGCCACATCCACATAAATTTCATCTTATGTAGGATGTCCATTGTGGTACTGTAGTCCGTTGCTGGCATCATCCATTGTATGCATTTTTGCTGGTGATTGCCATTAGCAACGGACTACAAGTACAGGATGTGCTCCCTATAGAAATGCACAACTGCATATGGGTATGAGCGCATCCTGCTTTCTTATCACCACATTTTTGATGGTTTATATATATATATATGTACGGAGGTGTATAAACTCCAATTTAAATGTGCCTGTTTTTCATCTTCAGGTCACATTTGGGTGCACCTGCTAGGCCTTGGGCTATATCAGTCAGTCTTGGGTAGGGCTCATAGACACCTCCCACCTCCCATTGCAAGCATGGCTACATGCTGGAGGTAACAGAGGAGATGTTTGTGAGTCGTCCTAATGCTCCTGTAATTGCCCACTGGCCCCTGATATCGCCCATATGGCGCAGGTAGGTGAGTCTTAGGGCCCTCGGGCTACTTGAGAGACCTTGACGCTGGTGCCCGAGGCTTAAGACATGTCCTCCTAGTAGGATATCTCAAACTAACTCTCAATTTTTAACATCAGTGTGAGGGTTTAGTGTGATGGCAGTGTGCACCTATCTCTGGTTCTGTGTTTCATCCTGTTGTACCTCAACTGAGGTGGCGTCTGCAGATCCGCCCCTCTCCGCTATCCTTCAGTTCCTGCAAGACGGCCTTGATAGAGGCTACTACTCTGAAGGTTCAAGTTTCAGCCATCTCAGCTTGCCTTAAGCAGGCTTTTTTCTCAGGACCCGCTGATCAAGCGGTTCCTTAAAGGAGCTGAAAGATAAAAGCCTACAGTACTGAGACCCCTTTTTTCAATGGGTTTTCAGTAGTTCTCAGGGGGTTAGCATCTCCCCCCTTTGAACCGTTAGAGGAGGTGGACATCAAGTTCGTCACTTGGAAGTTTGTGTTTCTCCTTGCAGTGACTTTGGCCAAGAGGGTCTCTGAGCTTCAAGCTCTCTCAGCACATGAACCCTATTCTTACATGACCGGGACCTTCTTAGATTCCTCCCGTATTGTAGGCCTAAAGTTCCTTCCTTCCAGAACATCAACCAGGTGATATTCCTCCCGGTTCTGTCGACATCTACCACCTCCTCCTAGGAACCTGCTAGACATCCTCTGGACGTCGAGATGTCTCCGGATCTATGTGGATAGATCAAGGAGTTCAGGAAAGATGAGAATCTGCTAATCCTGTTGTCGGTAAGTTTAAAGGCTATAAGGCATCCAAACCTTCCATCAGTCGGTGGATTGAGGAGGCTATTAAGGAATCCTTTGTTTCCACAATCTGGACCCTCCGGGATTCGTGAAGGCCCACTCTACTAGAGTTGTGGCTATTTCTTTTGCCGAGAGGAGTCTTCTGCCTCTCAACATGATTTGCAAAGCTGCCTCCTGGAGCTCTGAATCAACATTCATCTCCCATTATAGACTAGATGCCAGTCTAGCTGAGTTTCGGCCTTTGGGTAGACTTTTCTTAGTTCTGCCAGGCAGGAAGGCCCTCCTAGGGGTTTCTTCTTGCTATCTCCCCATCTGTGCTGCTGGTGGGACGTAAGGGAATCGTTAATTTCTAACGATAATTTGTTTTCCCTTAGTCCTAACAGCAGCACACAAATTTCCCACCCTAGTAAGTCTAGTTTTTTTCTTGCTATAAACACAGTGGGCTGGGGGTTGACTTCCTCCTTTTAAGGAGATACTTAATTGTTAAATTGAGTTATTAGTCTTGGGCTCATTAAACATTCCGCCGGTCCTGCCAGTCCACGGGGGGTGGTTAACCCCATCTGTGCTGCTGTTAGGACTAAGGGAAAACAAATTATCATTAGAAATTAACGATTGTAGATGGAAATATAAAAAGTTATGGATCTGAGTTAATTTTGTAATAAAAAAAATAAAAAAATTGTAAAACATTTTGCTACACAAAAGTTTTTTCCCTTTTTTCTATATGGCTATTGGAACGTGGGGAAGAAAAAAAAAATGCAAAAAAAAAAAAAATAGGCCCGGTTCTTAAGGGGTTAGCCCACTAAACTACTGGAATCTAAAAACACTGGTGACAAATTCAGAGAAATCATGCTGACTGAGCAGTCAGCTGGTGTAGTAGACAAATAATCAGATATAGTGGACACGTGAGATGTAGCAGACCTGTGTCTTTACATAGAACTGCACGTCACAGTCAGGTGCCCAACGGCCAAGGGGCCATAGATCAGTATCTCTATCAGCTAATGTGTCATTTGTTCCTCACAAGTAGAGATGAGCAAGTCAAATTCTACGAAGCAAATGGAGGCGGTAAGTTTGATTTAATTTTTTTATGTTAATTTCACACTCAGGTGCCGCAATCATGTATGAACGCGGCATCTAATGGGGTACAATGATGGGGGGCGGCGCTATCGCAGCTCCCTGTCATTGCACCCGCTACCTACAAAACAAAATGCGCTTCGCGATGAAGTAATTCATCACGAAGCAATTTTTTTTAACATTCCACGAATCAGCCAATTAGAACTTCTCATAAATTTGCTCATCTCTACTCACAAGCGCTGAGGACATGACTTCTGTGCTAGGTTACAATCTGCAACAAGGACATGTAAATAGCGGCAGCCTGAAGGGCATTCATTTTCATATAGTAGCAGCAGGGCCTCCAGCCTACCAGGAATTTTCCTGGTGGAATGCATTGCCATTCTGCCCCTGAGTGCAGAGACCAGCCAGGTCTGTGGTAGTCCTGATGTAGTTGGCATCTAACCCACAGGGGTCAGAGGCACCAGTGTGAAGCACCAAAGGGGTCAGGCAATACTTGTAGTCAGGAAACTAGCCAAAGTTCAGGGCAGCCAGGGTTCGTGTGTATCCACACAGGTCCAAGGATGAGGCAGGCAGCAATGGGACAAAATAGATAAACAGGCAAGGGTCAGGACACGTGGAGGGGAATGGCAGAAATTCTGTACATATGTAGTCAGACAGCTAATAGCACCTTCACTTGGCAAACTAGAGAATAGGAACCTGAAGTTCAGGCACCCTTGGGGAGGCTGCCTAATAAACCACTGAACATCCATCCATTGGCTGGGGAATACTTTGGCTGTGCACATGCTGCCCCTTGAAGAGGCTGGGAGCCCTAAGGAACAAGTCAGAGAGTCCTCATGCGCAGGCACATCTTGCATCACACAGCAGACACTGACAGCTGGGAGTGCTACCGGCAGTGGAGTTGGAGAGAACAGGAAGACGGCGGTAAGTAACTCAGCTTCCGTAAGCAGGGAAGCAGTGGGCATGGACTTCTGGCATTACACTGTCTCTCCTCTCTGTTGAAGATGGACTTTAGTTGGGCATATAGACTTTCTATTGAGCCCCTCTTCAGCAACGAGGAGAGAAAGTGCTCTGAGTGAGTGCTTCAGTCTTATTTTAGAGATGGTTTGGTTTGGGGTATCAGCACTTGGACCACCATGATAAAACCTTTGATATGCCACTATCACATATCAAATGTTTTTTTTTAAAGTACATGTACACTTTAAAGGGTTTATAATGGCAATAAATGCCTTAAAATAATTAAAATAATAATAATAGAAAATCCTATACCCTTTCTCTCTCTATTTTCTGCTCCACAGCTCCAAACCTCCTCCTGCCGTTTATGTACAAGGTGTCAGCAGTGATGGTTCATGCCATATACTCCTGAGTACAATGCTTGGCTGCAGCGGTCATGTGCCATATACCTGCATGTCACCACTGTAGCCATATATACAAACAGCAGGAGAAGGACAGGACTGGTGGCACGGAGGACGGTAGGGAAGAAAGGGGTAAAATATAGGATTTTCTCTTCTATTTTAAGGCATTTAGACTGGGACTGCAACCTTGTAGTAGTAACCAAGTAGTAACAACACCCCTGTGCAGTGTAAACTATGTTGCCAGTGCTGTTTTGGGGGTCTGGAAGGAGAGGAAATTGTGTTTGCTTACATATAGGCATCCATGTTCGGACTGCTGTAGTGATGACATGCACTGATCTCCATGTTTGTATCTCATCGTTATAATCCACTAGGTCTATATTGACAAAACCACATCCAAACCACAGCTCCCATAGGACATAAATAATTGGTCAGAAATAAAGGTAGAGAATAGGAAAAGTACAGGTTGGACTGCAATGTGCATTATTGTGTGGCAGTCTTTCTAGGTAGATGTGTTTTCCAGAGGAACCTTTTCTTGTAGTAATTTGCATCTGGTTGGTTAGTAATGTCCTTACTTCCTGCATAAAGTTCTTACATCCTTACTTCTTAATGACATAATCCGGAAGGTTTCAGATATGATTAGCACCTGTCATAGACAGAGTTCATGCTTTATGTTCTTGATTTCCTCCTTTTCAAGTCGTTTCTCCTGTAAACAATGACACTTGAAAATCACCAGAAGACTCTGTAATACTTCCTCCCTTTAACACTCGCTAATGTGTCATTGTGCTGGTGACAGCATTCAGGATTACATGCTGTTATCTCCTGCGCAGAATTCCCCATTTGTCTATACACTGTTTAGTGAACTACCAGGAACTGTGCTCTGTATGACCATATATGATCATGAATTGTTTAATATACAAATATCAAATTTATACATTTTAAAGGTATTTTATTTCTTTTACACATCACAAAATATCACACCATCAGCTCCAAATAAATGCTATAGTGAAACATTAGCTACCCCTCAACACCAAATAAATACTATAGTGCAGCACAAAATACCTATCTAACAGCGCCAAATGAATACCACACTGCAGCACAAAATGCCTCCCAGCAGCATTTTCCCCAGACCACCTTTCCTCAACCAGCAGCAGTATTGTCCCCCTAACTACCCTTCATCTGCTGGAAGCAACATTGTGCCCGTAACTACCCCCCACACTTGCAGTTCCATTGTCCCTCTAAGGGTACTTTCACACTAGCGTTTTGGATTCCGTTTGTGAGATCCGTTTCAGGGCTCTCACAAACGGTCCAAAACGGATCAGTTAAGCCCCAATGCATTCTGAATGGATAAGGATCCGTTCAGGAATGCATCAGTTAAACTCCGTTCGCCTCTATTCCGTTTTGGAGGCGGACACCAAAACGCAGCATGCAGCATTTTGGTGTCCGTCTGAAGAGACGAGCCTAACGGATCCGTTTTTTTACAATGTAAGTCAATGGGGACGGATCCGTTGTCAGTGACACAATATGGTGCATTTGAAAGCGGATCCGTTCCTATTGACTTTCAATGTAATTCAAAACGGATCCGTTTTGGACTTTGTCATTTTTCTTTAAAGCTAATGCAAACGGATCCGTTCTGAACGGATACTAGCGTTTAGCAGGTTAGAGAGCGGATCCGCCTGTACAAATAAACAGACGGATCCGCACCAACGCTAGTGTGAAAGTACCCTTACTACCCCTATCCCGCTGGCAGTAACATTGGACAGAGTCAGACACACCCAATACTGGTAACACCCCGTAGTACCTTTACTGCAGACTGCTGGAAATGTATTTGTAAACTTCGAACAGGAATAATAATGCAGTTGTACATAATAGAGTCATGAGAATAGATGCTCCAGAATTGTTATTACATGGGGAATGCAAGTAGTTACTAAGACAGACATGTCAGGAGTGGTGACAGGTCCTCTTTAAGTTGGTAACTATTGCTAGTGTGACTATCAATCGAAAAATGCTAGTTTAATTCTTGATTACTTTGT
Source organism: Bufotes viridis (assembly GCA_033119425.1). Taxonomy (NCBI): domain Eukaryota; kingdom Metazoa; phylum Chordata; class Amphibia; order Anura; family Bufonidae; genus Bufotes; species Bufotes viridis. Next base: position 292,732,225 of record CM065589.1, on the reverse strand, counting down.
TGGCAATGTGACATTATATTGATGGGGAGCTGCCTCTCAATAATGTGGTGAAACAAATTGGGAAATGTTTGGAAGGAAATGGGCAGCTCATGAATTTCTTGCTTCCACAAAGACAACTTGCTGAATTTGCATGTATTGCAGTCAGAATTGCATTAACGTTTGGCTTTAAGAAAAGAACATCTAAGATGGTAACAGAAGCTGATTCCAGGGTTGTCTGTTATGTTTGTATGGTTTTTTATGTGTCATTTTTGAGAAGCGTACACTTTAGTAGTTGCAGTGCTTGAACCCTCTTAATGTACTAAGTCTTGATATTCATGAGTTGTGAGCTACCCTCTTGCTCCAGCTCTTGATTGACAGCTTTCTTCCTATGCTCAATAATAGGTAAAAAGCAGTCAATCAGGGGCTGGAGAGTGCAGTTTGCTTGCACCTCATGAATATTAACTTGTTTCTTATGCACAATGAGGAGAGGAGTAGAATTAAGAAACGGTATGTTACTCTAATCTACATTCTACCCCCCACCCCCAATAAAAGCATGAAGATAGTGACACATTCCATTTGATAATGGTTCAGTATCCTAAATTAGCAAATGTGATTCCAAAAGAGTTTGCTCATTTGTCGGCTGATCAGGGGGAATGTTTTCACTGGGAAAACATCAGGAACATTTGTCTGACCCCATGTAAAAGGGTCTTTAGTTTGTAGCACTGTTGCACTGCAGAACTAGGGTACTGGATTTTTACCTGACCAAGGGCAACGTTGGCTTTGAGTTTGAATGTTGTCTCTGTGTTTATGTGGGTCTCCTCCAGTTACTCTGGTGTCCTAACATATTTCTAAAACATACTTATAGATTATTTTGGAATTTAGACTGTGAGTCTCAATGTGAACTGGAAAAAAAGAACTCTAAGTATTAATGCAGCGAGTCCCAGAAGAGTGGTGGTGTAGTGGCCCTGATGGTGATTTGTCACAGTGTACTCACTCAGACCGTTGCTCCCTGGGGAAATGGTGGTTTAAGGAATCAGGCCAGAAGTAAAAGAATAAAAGTCTCTCTTTAGTTCAAAATAGGTAGTACATCCAGTAGTAGTTGTACACAGTTCAATTTCTCTCCCAGGTGATGGGGTATGGTGGCTGGCAGAGTAGCTGATAATGGCACCTCTGGTATGCTATCTTGTTGATGTATCTCTCCTGAACTTCTGGTTCATAGCTGCAGGCTTGCATTTGTGGCTGTAGGTGTCCACTTAGTGAAAATACAGGCTTTTATGAGTTGGCCTGGATGTGATCTAAGGTCATGGATGACTGAGCCATAGTCCCTCATTTGCAGCAGGGTCTGGATAGCTATGGTTGCTGGTCACTCTGCTCACTTTAATGCTGTAGCTCTTCAGAATGTCTGTAGTTTTTGGACCGTCAGTCTCATTGGAGTAGTGATCTTACAGATGAGTTGCTTCTATGGTCCCTAAAACTCTTGGAGCAGGAGCAATATGACATGCTATCTCACTCCTCACTATCCTAACTAACACTGCCTGTCTTAAAAAGGAAGCAGGACCAGCCCACTCCTACCAAGAGGGGAGGAATGGAGTGGTTAGCCCCATTCCTATGCCAACCATACCTCACCTGCTGGTGTACAGTGCAAAAATGACATAACATTACAAACATTACAAACAAACCAAACTTTGCAGATACATCCAGGTCTGAGGCACTGCACTAACATCTACGTAAAGTGTTACACAATATATTGGCAACGCCGCCCCCACACGCCATCGGCAACCATCCGCGCAGACCATACCCCATGCGGCGAAGGTGGCGCATGAGCACTGGCTGGACGACGGCGGGGGAACTGTCTCAGGAGAGGAGGGGGTTGGGGGAACTGTGCAAGCAGCGGAGGACGGCGGGGAAGCTATGGCCAGCGCCCGACGACGGCGGGGAAGAGATGGCCACCCTATAGGTTTAAATGTAGTAAAACCCGTGAGATACACTGTGTCCGTGTGCAGCGCAGCACTGTGTCCTGATTGGATGCAGCGCCGCGCATGCCCAGTATAAAAAACTGGTGACACACACACAGACACAGCAAACTCACACAGGGATTTTATTATTATAGATTACCCAGAATGTTGAATTTTCACCAAAGGACCATTTACACTCTACAGTTATCACTAGAATTCACTTGTTTATGAGCGATTATAATAATAATTGGCCAGTTGGCCATGTTGAATATCAGCAATTTATGATAATGCTATTATTGTTATCAGTAGCAAAATAAGAAAATTTAAATGATAATCTTTATTTATACAGTGCCAATGTAATTCTCCAGCACTTTACAGATCAGAGGGAACATATACAAGCAAAATCATACATTACAGAGTAGCAAACTAATTTCCCCAAAACAAAAGTAGTGAGGGTCCTGCTTGCAAGAACTAGTTACAATCTATGAGACCACTTGCATCGCAGCCCACAAAACAATGACTTTTCTCTCCCACTGGCTGTGAGGAGTAGTTTCTGCTTCCGCTGCTATGAGGATTGTATTGGTGGAAATGTCTCATTCACAGATCCCTCTTTGGTAGATTTAAAAGTCGCCATGTATAGACAGGCCTTAAACTTGTAATTTGTCTGTAAAATTAGGTAAAACAAATTCTCACTTAAAATATTCTCACAAAACTTCTCCTGTGTCTAGACACTGCTGTTACATACTTCTTATGGCTCCATGCTTGTGTCCGGTGCCAGTGGGAGCTGCTTTTAAGTATTTCATTCTTATTGGCGATCCTGCACAATATCAGGAATTACTCCACCACTCATATATAAAACTATCTAACTAAAATACTAATTTACTGGACATGTATGTCCACTGGCTTTGGAGATATTAGAAAGAAAGTCTGAATGGGAATGAATAAAGAAAGAAATTATTCCATTTGGCTAATAATGTTTTGTGCAATAAGATAAAGAAAATGTTGAACCGTGGGACAAGCCATTTAATTGTGCAATGCATTTTGTATGTTTGAATATATTCTCTTCTTTCCTTTTAATCTTCTAAAAACAAGGAACCAGCTTGAGATATGAGCTCATCATTCAGGAAAGGTCCTTCATTCCAGCCCTCACTGCAGTCTACTTGGAGATATTTTCTTGTATCGGTTATCCTGTTACGCTGAAAGTGAGAAGGAAGCTTATTAGAAGCTGGAAGGAAGTCCAAAACTTACAAGAGATTAGGTTATAACAATGAACAGTGTGTTGACATAATTACGTTTCTGATTCTTGTGATGGGGTCAGGGGAGGAAGCAGAAGTGTGCTCATGTGGTGATTGCAGCATCATTTTTACACAACCAGGTGCTGAAAGCTGGAAAATAAGGATATTAACAAACCAATGTCTAGAATTAAGCAGCTCAAGAATGAAAGCTAGTTACCCAGGCTATCCCTGCAATAATTTATATTTAGGATGTTAGAAAAAAATTGATGTCCAATTGTGTAAACTCAACAAATTGTGGGGGCTTTAAATGCTCATCGCATTCAGCCACAGTCAAGAGAAGAGACATATTTTTGCACAGTTGTACTGGCAGAAAGGAAAAAATCAAGTTCTAAAACAGATCTTTTTAAATCTGTTTTTGATTTTGGTAACATACAAATGGAGGGAACACAGACCACAGGCATAGAAAGCTCTTACCAAAACACATATACATACACACAACACAACTTTTAGAGATGAGAAAGATACGATAGAGTGCCCTTACAATAGAGAAAACAGATTATTGTAATTTTTACAGGGGGAGATACTACTTAGGGTAGTTTCACATTAGCGGCAGATGAGTCCGTCAGGCTGTTCCGGTGGGTGAACAGCTTGTCGGATCCATCCTGACGCTAGTTCACATGTGCCCCTTGACTGCCGCTCCGTCCCCATTGACTATAACGACTTGCAGTACTTTTAGTCCGGCTGCCTTTCGCTGTGCGCTGGTGTGCTGCCACCGGAACTCCGCCCCCGCCCCCATTATAGTCAATGGGGACGGAGCAGCAGTCCAGGGGCACACGTGAAATAGCGGCAGGACGGCTCCGACAGGCTGTTCACCCGCCGGAACAGCCTGACGGACTCCCCTGCCGCCAGTGTGAAACTAGGGTCAGTGTACAGACAGGCTCATGTTTCATTATAAAACTGGAGAAGACATTATTATTATTATTTACATTATGACATTGATTCCAGGGCACTGTACATCTAAAATGGAGTATACATGCAGGAGTGATAGTAGCAGGAATGCTGTGGTGTAGATGTTACTAACTCTGTCGACCCCTTGGACCATGCAGTGATTGGAAGTGCACACCTTTCTTTCCTTCGGGGAACACCCTGGTTCTTAGATATCCCCAGCCTGATGGTGATTCAGGGTCCCCTTTTGTCCTGACAAATTGTGAGATGCAAAGCAGGGTCTTCTGCAGCAGTAGGGAGGCAATAATGAGCCACTTTCCACAGTAAAACAGTTCTTTACTTGCAGATCAAGTTCAGGCACATTGGTAACAGTTCTCATCATGCATGGACTGGCAGTTCTTTCACAGCTGTGCAATTTTACAGATCTTATAAGTCTCTGGCTACAAAGATAGTTCATAGGCAAATAAATTTTCCACACACTTCACCATTCTTGCTGACTTTGGCATAAGTATCCAGGAACAGGGGTGCAACATTTCTCTTTCTATATGCAACCATGGGGTGGCCTGCAATATCTAAGACTAAGTTCTGCACCTTTTTTTTACATGTTGCTATACTCATAGTACAGTCTACAAGGGAAGGGAAAAGGCACAGTAGGTGAGAGTAAAAACTGTTTATCTGGCTGTTTGATAGCAGCATACTTATGGTATGCTGTAGGCTTTCCTGTAGATGTGAGATTTTAAGTTGCTTTTGTAGGTTTGCATGTTGGGAGACAGTCTGATGTGCTGAGGTGGTAAGTTCCATTGTATGGGAGGTCCATGTGAGAAATCTTAGAAATAATTACGTGAGGAACAGACAACAGTAGAGCAAAGGAGGAGGGCTTGTGAGGATCTGATATTAACTTCTTGCCGACCGCCTCACGCAGGATTGCGTCCTGCGGGCGGTCGGTCTGTTCCTCCTTGACGCGCCCGCGCGTCATCTCGCGAGAGGCGAGATTTCCTGTGAAAGCGCGCGCGGGGAGAAGGTAAACTACAGCCTGCCAGCGCTGATCGTGCGCTGGCAGGCTGTAGAAGTTAAAAAAATGGCATATCAGACGCTGTTTTGTTAACAGCGTCTGATATGCTTGCTGATCGTTCCTTTGGTGGTCCCTTTTGCTTGGGACCACCAAAGACTTTATAAGTGCACCAAATCACCACACAGACCCCCACCCATCCACCCCACCCCCCACCCCGTCACTGATTAACCCCTGATTAACCCCTGATCACCCCATGTCACCCCCTGTCACCCCTGACACTAATTACCCCCTGTAAGGCTCATTCAGGCGTCCGTATGTGTTTTGCGGATCCATGGATCCACGGATCCGCAAAACACGGACACCAGCAATGTGCTTTCCGCATTTTGCGGATCCGCACATTGCCAGAACTATATAGAAAATGCCTTTTCTTGTCCGCAGTTGCGGACAAGAATAGGACATGCTCTATCTTTTGCGGAGCTGCGGCCGGATGTTTGGGGGCCGAAACCCGGAAGTTTGCGGCCGCAGCTCCGCAAATGCTGATGCGGCGGCGCATAGTGTGCTCTCCGCATCACCGCCAGCCCCATTCACACTGAATGGGTCGCATCTATTCCGCAGAATTGCGGAATAGATGCGGACACTTTGACGGACGTGTGAATGGGGCCTTACTACTTTTTTGCACATTTTTGGCAGAGATTTATTCATCCACATTGATCGATGCGAATGAAATCTGTGCCGTTTTGTTTTTGCACATTTTTGGGCAGAGATTTTTCATCCACATTGATTGATGCGAATGAAGAAATCTGTGCCGTTCATTTTTCTTTTCAGCCCAGAGGCTGAACGGAAAAAAATCTCATTACCAGTATGCTCAATATAAGGAGAATCGCAGAAACTCCTAATGCTGGCCATACGTGTAATGATTGCGGAGACCCTCAAATGCCAGGGCAGTACAAAAACCTCACATGTGACCCCATTTTAGAAAGAAGACACCCCAAGGTATTCCGTGAGGGGTATGGTGAGTTCATGTAAAATATTATTTTTGTCACAAGTTAGTGGAATATGAGACTGTAAAAAAAAATAAAAATAATCAATTTCCGCTAACTTGTGCCAAATTTTTTTTTCTGTGAACTCGCCATACCCCTCACGGAATACCTTGGGGTGTCTTCTTTCCACAATGGGGTCACTTGTGGGGTATTTATACTGCCCTGGCATTTTAGGGGTCCTAAAGTGTGAGAATCCAAATGCGTAAAAATGCCCTGTGAAATCCTAAAGGTACTCATTGGTTTTAGGGCCCTTTGCGCATCTTGGCTGCAAAAAGTGTCACTCATGTGGTATCGCCGAACTCAGGAGAAGTAGGGCAATGTGTTTTGGGGTGTATTTTTACATATACCCATACTGTGTGTGAGAAATATCACTGTAAACGACAACTTTTTAAATTTTTTTATTCAAAGTTGTCAATTTACAGAGATATTTCTCACACAAGTATGGGTATATGTAAAATACACCCAAACACATTGCTACTCTCCTGAATGCGGCGATACCACATAGTGACACTTTTGCAGCCCGGTGCAAAGGGCCCAAATTCCAACGAGTACCTTTAGGTTTTATATGGCTGCTCACAATTTAGCCCCACCCAAAATGCCAGAACAGTACAAACACCCCACAAATGACCCCATTTTGGAAAGAAGACACCCCAAGGTATTCGCTGAGGGGCATAGTGAGTCCATGAAAAATTTAACTTTTGTCAAAAGTTAGCAGAAAGGTAGACTTTATGAGAAAAAACAATAAAAAATCAATTTCCGCTAACTTGTGCCAAAAAAAGAATCTTCTATGAACTTGCCATGCCCCTCACAGAATACCTTGGGGTGTCTTCTTTCCAAAATGGGGTCACATGTGGGGTATTTATACTGCCCTGGCATTTAGGGGCCCTAAAGCGTGAGAAGAAAAATGCGTAAAAATGCCCTCCTAAAAGGTACTCATTGGTTTTAGGGCCCCTTTGCGCATCTTGGCTGCAAAAAGTGTCACTCATGTGGTATCGCCGTACTCAGGAGAAGTAGGGCAATGTGTTTTGGGGTGTATTTTTACATATACCCATACTTTGTGTGAGAAATATCTCTGTAAATTGACAACTTTGAATAAAAAAATGTAAAAGTTGTCGTTTACAGCAATATTTCTCACACGCAGCTATGGTATATGTAAATACACCCAAGCACATGCCCTACTTCTCTGAGTTCAGCGATACACATGAGTGACTTTTGCAGCCAAATGCAAAGGGCCTAAACCAATGAGTACCTTTAAGATTTCACAGGCCATTTTTACGCATTTGGATTCTCACGCTTTAGAGACCCTAAAATGCCAGGTCAGTATAAATACCCCACATGTGACCCATTTTGGAAGAAGACACCCAAGGTATTCCGTGAGGGCATGGCGAGTTCACAGAATTTTATTTTTGGCACAAGTTAGCGGAAATTGATATATTTTTTTTTTTAATTTTGTTTTTACAAAGTCTCATATTCCACTAACTTGTGACAAAAATAAAATTTTACATGAACTCACCATACCCCTCACGGAATACCTTGGGGTGTCTTCTTTCCAAAATGGGGTCACATGTGGGGTATTTATACTGTCCTGGCATTTTAGGGGCCCCTAAAGCGTGAGAAGAAGTCTGGAATCCAAATGCGTAAAAATGCCCTGTGAAATCCTAAAGGTACTCATTGGTTTTAGGGCCCCTTTGCGCACCCAGGCTGCAAAAAGTGTCACACATGTGGTATCGCCGTACTCAGGAGAAGTAGGGCAATGTGTTTTGGGGTGTATTTTATATATACCTATACTGTGTGTGAAAAATATCTCTGTAAACTGACAACTTTTAAAAAATTTTATACAAAGTTGTCAGTTTACAGAGATATTTCTCTCACCCAACATGGGTATATGTAAAAATACACCCCAAAACACATGTGCCTCTACTATCTCCTGAGTAACAGTGATACCTACATGTGTGACTACTTTCTTCTGGAGTAAACACACCCCACAAATGACCCCATTTCGGAAAGTAGACACCCAAGGTATTCACTGAGGGCATAGTGAGTCCGTCTGAGATTTCTTTTTTTTTGCCAGAAGTTAGCAGAAATTGAAACTTTTTTTTTTTTTTCTCAGAAAGTGTCATTTTCCGCTAACTTGTGAAAAAAATGAAATGATACATGAACTCACCATGCCCCTCCGCGAATACTTTGGGGTGTCTTCTTTCTAAAATGGTGTGATTTGGGGGTATTTATACTATCCTGACATTCTAGCACCTGAAGAAACATGACAAGTGCTCAGAAAGTCAGAGCTGCTTCAAAATGCAGAAATTCACTTTTTTGCACCATAGTTTGTAAACACTATAACTTTTACCCAAACCAATAAATTTACACTTATTGGACTTTTTTTTATCAAAGACATGTAGAACAATAAATTAAGAGAAAAATTTATATAGAAATGTAGTTTTTTAAAAAAAAAATTTACAACAGAAAGTGAAAAATGTCATTTTTTTGTAAAAATTTCGGTCATTTTTGATTAATAGCAAAAAAAGTAAAAATGTCAGCAGCAATGAAATACCACCAAATGAAAGCTCTATTAGTTAGAAGAAAAGGAGGTAAAATTCATTTGGGTGGTAAGTTGCATGACGGAGCAATAAACGGTGAAAGTAGTGTAGTGCGGAATTGTAAAAAGTGGCCTGGTCATTAAGGGTGTTTAAGCTAGGGGGGCTTAAGTGGTTAAAGGGGTTGTCCCACAAAAAATATTCTACAGTTTTTAAACCAGCAACTGGTTCTGAATCCTTTTGTAATTGCATGTGAATAAAAATTTTGCATAGCCACTGAGTTATTCAATAAAATATATCTGTAGAGCGCCACCTGCTGTTAGTTTTTTTTGTTATTTCTTTGACCTGCTTACTGAGATGGCCGCACATGCTCAGTTTCATCCTTGAACTCCCTCCTGAGCAGTGATAGGGAGAGCTGAGACACGCCCCCTAGCTGCAGCAGAAAAAACACTCCTTTGAGCTGCCAGCTTGATATAAATCTAGCACAGTAATGAATGGGGAGATCTCTGGACCCATGTAGGTGCTGGTTCTGGCTTTGTTAGAAAGAGATTGTCATGTACTGTATGATGCCTGATTTCCATTTATTACATTAATCATGGAATAACCCCTTTAGGTGTGGGGATGTATCGAGTAAGTAGGTCAGAAATATAAGGAGGGGACAAATTGTAGATGGCCTTCTGTGTTGTTAGTATTTTGAACTGAATTTGTTGGGCAATAGAGAGCCAGTGATGTGACGGGCAGAGGGGAGAGCTGGAGGAGAAACTAGAGGAAAGGTGGATTAATCAGGCAGCAGAGTTGAGGACCGACTGGAAGAAAGCAAAATGTTAGATGGGTGGCCCCAGAGGAAGATGTGGCAGTAGTCCAGACAGTAATGCTACTAGGATGGACTGGCCATCCAAGTTGGGCATTGCAGAGAAATATTGAGAGTGATTGCATGCCTGAGAAAGACTGCACATACCCATACAAAGAGGGAAGACCATCACCATAGCCATACCTATGCACAGCCTTTTGGGCCTTCAGACATCCTAAATCTTACTTGTCGTGATACAGTCTATGAAATTGTAGTTTGAATGCAAAATTATTTCAATAGACGACGGGTGTATGAAATACAATACTTGGGGGGATAAATTAGATTAAAAGAAAACTGACTTAGGTGCTTATAGCAATCAATTAGATACCTCCGTTTATTTTCCAAAGGAGCTCTGAAAAATAAAAGGTGGAACCTGGTTGTCTTTACGCCAGTTTTGATAAATGTCCCTCTTAGTTTGCAAGTATGTCTGATCCAGTATTTTATTTATAGATGATCTACTTCAAAGGTATTTGTTTTCTGAGTTGAATTATTCTTCTAACACTCTACTCTTTTTTCCTTCAGCTCTACTATCAAGGGATGTATGTAATTCTTGCCACCAGAATGCCACATGTATAGAAAAAGATAACAAATATTCCTGTATGTGTAACTTTGGATTGATTGGAAATGGAAGGACACAATGTTTGGGTAAGTAAAAGCAATTTTTTCGAAGTTTTTTTTATATTTCTTTCTAATAACAGAACTACTAAATGAAAGAAACTTGGACAACCATTTAAGGGTATTTTCAAACACTGAAATAAGCATTTTAGATGGTTATAATCAATGAATTTTGGTAGCTTGCAAGTCAGTTTCTGTCCAAATATAACACAACCATGAATTTCCTATTAATTTCTAAAAACACCTCAGAAATCAGTAGATCAGACAATAGGACTTGCATGTGGGTGACATTTGTTCCTCCATTTTCCCTGGCATTGTTCGCATATTTATCTATTATAAATGCACTGGTAGAAATATACTTTTTCTAATACGATTGAAGTATAGAACTCAATAAATTAATTAACTAATCTCAAACTTAAAAAATAATGCAAACACTCCCTAATATTTCAATCTTGCATAAATGTACAGATTTTCAACTATTAAGAAAAATGTTTTCCTATCCTTCCTGCACTTAAAGGAAATGACAAATGACAAATGACATTTATCATGTGGAAAAAGTTGATACAAGGTTTAAATACAGGGTGGCAAGGAAGGGAACTGCGTGCCTATACATGCGTGCCTATATGCACTCCTATGGTTCTGGCCACCAAAGAGGCTGGCGTTTTTTCCCATGCGTGCAAGCATGACCATCGCTGCTGGATTGCAGGGTGTCCATAGCCCCTGGAAACAAGCAGTGTGTATTGGGATTAAAAAATGAACCAAACCAGCAAATGAGGCAATATGGAGAATCACAGTACATTAGTAAGTGCCTTGTATTAAGTTTCTCTACATGATAAATGCTATTTTCTTAAGTGAGACAATCCCTTTAAGTGGTTGTCTGGCCTTCATGCTGACAACCGCTTTGGTCCAGACTTGTGCCCCTGAACATAAAAAGGGAAGACTCACCTGTCTGCGGTGCTGCCACTCATCAGTTCCCATGACCCATTCACTCTAGTAGGGGGTGGCATACAAAATGACTGGAGCAACATTTCTAAACAAACATGTTAGATTTAAAGATGTGCCAAATCAACATGAGCTGTATAAGTATGCATCAGATGTTACCGTCATAATAAATCCCCGCCTATGTGTATATACACAGAGACACAAACTACACTGCTATTCACAGTACCTCTATATTCTATAACTAGACTCCTCCACAGCAATAGTAATGTTACTGAAGAAACTTATTACGATGGTAATATATGAAGTCAGTTTTGCTTGAGTCTGCGTTGGCATATCTTCCACCAAATTTATCAAATACCATACATTGTTAAATGTGCTGCATCTTAAACCTAACACTTTTTGGCTAGAATCGCTACTTCACTTTTAGGTTTCCTTCACACGAGTGAGTTTTCCGTCTGAATGTGAAGAGTGTTGTAAACGCATAGCTTCCGGACTGAATCCTGACCCATTCATTTCAACGGGTCTGTGTACATAAGCCTCATTTTTTACGCATCATCTTTGCCGTTCGGAAAAATTGAAGCATGTTCTATGTTGTGAGTTTTTCATGCAGCCCTGGCTCCATAGAAGTGAATGGGGAAATCCATATACAATCTGGTCGGAAAAAAAGCACAAACTGATTCAATTTGCGTGAATCTGTTTTTTCCTGAACAGATCCTAACACAATCTGTATTGCTCGTGTGAAAGTGACTTTATTATGCCCCCCCCACTAGAGTGAGTTTGTTACTTTTAAAAAGTCACAATGATAAATCTGGGGTGAAACTATTTAACATAGTTAACCCGCTTTCCCACCCACTTTTCAAAACTGGAGTGAGAGGTGTAAAAATGTGAATAGTTGCATCATTTTGGCCCAAACGGTTGCAAAAACATTATCTTGCGACTTTTTGAAGCCAGAATTCAGATTTTATGTTATTTCTATGTTTGATCTCAAGTCAGCTACAAATTGACCTGCACAAATATCAGCAATATTAATTTGCTCTTCTTATGATTCAGTTGATATTTTATTTTCCAAGTTCAGGGAAATGTTAGATGAAGATGTGACATATTTACAGAATACTCTCAAATTAATCTGTTCAAAGCAGTGTCATCGTGTACTGCATATGGTCTTTACAAGTGTGTTGGCTGAGATGGAAAAAATTCTCTCTGCCTCCAATTATACTTACTTTAGGGGTATTTAATAGTATTCCTGTAATATCCTTTAGGATCTCGAGGGACTTAGCAGGTAGTACCTGTTATATTTAATTATATGGTACAAGATGATGAATGATGAGGGTATGATGGGATTAACGAACATGGAAAAGTGGAATTTATTAATTAAACTTATTTATTAAATTGAACCTCTAGTTTATCTCAACCAAATAGTTCCAGAATTATTATGGAGGTCAGAGTTGTGTATTTTTACTAATACATTCCTGTACACTACCATCCTGTAAAAAAGAGGTTGGCTAATTTGTTAAAGAGGACCTTTCATATGAAAAAATAGTATGAACTAAGTATCATGATATGGAGAACGGCGCCCAGGTATCTCACTGCACTTACTATTATCCCTGGGGGCCCTCTGTTCTCCCGCTATGTCCTCCGATATCTTCGGTGACCTGGTTTTACTGGGAGGAGTCTGCCCTTTTTGTCCTAGGCGTCTCCTTCTCCCTGGCTGTAGTGCTGTCCAATCGCAGCGCAGAGCTCATAGCCTAGGAGAAAAAAAAACTCCCAGACTGTGAGCTCTGCTCTGTGATTGGACAGCGCTACAGCCTGGGATAATAGTAAGTTCAGTGAGATCCCTGGGCACCGTTCTTATCATGATACTTAGTTCATACTTTTTTTTTCACATGAAAGGTCCTCTTTAAAAATGTGTTGCAATAACCCCTAATCTGTTGTTAATACATCTGTATAGTACATCTGTATATCAAATCATAACTTATCCCGGCCAAGCTGCAGAAGGCCCTCTGGTCCAAATCTTGTAGCCCATGTAAGCACTTCTGATCCTCCAGTACTGTGCCCATAGGTCGGAAGATGGAGGTGGTGACTCAATTTACTCACGTTAACGTGTTTAACGCTATCACAGAAGAAGATCTCTCCAGAGACACTGAAGAAAGCAGTGACGTTGGTGAATCAGAGATAGTTTAACTGGAGAGGAACCTTCTAGTTCCCTTCCAGCCCTCTCCATTCCAGTCAGTCTAGTCTACCCTTCTCAGGGAGAGGTTGTGTGTCGGCCAGCAGAGCTCTGTCTGCTCTGCTAGGTCCAGAGGCCCTGCCTCTGAAGTCTACATGGTTGCTTGTCCCCTCCTGGGTTTGCATTGCCTACAGCCAAGCTAAGTGAGCTTGATGCCAGAAAGTAAGTTCCTAAGATTAAAGATAAAGTAAGAGACAGACTACAGACAGCTAAATTCCAGCAGAAGAGGAAAAGGTTCCTATTTAACCCAGCCAGCATAGCAGAGCTGAGATGGTTGCAGAAGTGTTTGCCTGCCAGAGTTAAGCCAATACCTGATGATGACCAAGATAAAGTTTGGAAACTGTTTGGATTACCGTTTATGCCAAGTAAAGCTGTGTGCAACATTACTACAAAGTCTGAACTCCATTTATTCTAATTATTCGTCACCCAAGTTCAACAACCCCTTTTTGCACATGCTTTGGACTACACCTCGTCTGGGATCCAAGGATATCCATGTAGGAGCACTGTGACACGTGCATGCAAAATCTACAGAGATATTGTAGGCCACTCTGTCAATCCTACCCCTAGCAGCTCATTCTTTTGTCCTTAAGGCCAAAAAGATTATATTTTCTTTTAACATATTACATTTTCTTTCTACAGATAAAGATGAATGTCAGATGGGAGCACACAAGATATGTGGGGAACACACAGCCTGCCATAACACACATGGAAGCTACTACTGCATCTGCCTAAAAGGGTACCTACCATCCAATAACCATGAAAACTTTATTCCTAATGATGGCACTTTTTGTGTAGGTAAGTAGCAGAACATAATAAGTAGATTTTATACATGTAAGAAATGATCAGTGAGAAAGAATACGGAGGTCACTGTCCCGGACTACCACCAGCAAACTCTTAATCTGTTATCTTCCTTAACCATTCGGTTTAGTAGATCTAAGGCTACCCCTACGTGTTCACCAGAACCCACTTCAAGGCAGATCGGATTTGGCTGCTAGGGAACCAGGTTACCTGCAGAGCCAGGCAGCAGAAAACAGGTGTGACGAGCTCACAGATAGCAGACCTATAAGATTGAAAGAAGTAGCAGGAAAGAAGTACAAGCCAGAGTCTAAAGGTGGATTCAGACAGGACAATTCTTCATCCAATTGTCGGGAAGGAAGCGATCCTTCTCGACAGTTGGCTGTTTGTTCAGTAAAGGAGACTGCTGCATTTACATGCAGTGATCTCCTTCACTGTATGAGGACGAGGGATCGCTATTGCGAACCCTCATCCTCATACAGATTCATAGTTTCTGAGCAGCAGATCACTGTTTAGACCACGCTATCTGCTGCCCAGAAACTATGATCAGTGGTGCCTGCATGAACGACAGAATGATCGGCACTCGGCAGCACATTTACATGGGAAGATTGTCGTGAACCACATTAACAGTTGTTCCCGATAATCTGGACGATTATTGGCTCGTGTAAATGCAGCTTTAGCCAGGAAAGTCAGTGCAAGTCGAATCAGTAAACACGGGAGTTACGGTAATCCATAGATAAGCCAAAGTCATTTCATCAGGAGAGACAATTGAAGCCCAATCATTAGACAAGAGGTTAATCCAGAGATAAGCCAAAGCCAATTCACTAGGAGTTCAAAGCAGTAGTTGAAAGTATCACAATGCACAAAATAAATAACAGGAGCCAGGACACACATAAATCACATGCAGAGACAAGCAGCAAATTCCAGTCTTAAATCCCCCGCCTAGCTCTGGGAGTGGACGCCAAGCCAGGAACCTAATTGGATTGGTGTCCAGGCTTACTAATAGGTCGAACAGCTTTGTAATAAATGTGGTAATATGTAAATTGTTTGCCCTTTCCAGATAAACTCTGTTATTGCATATTTGTGAAATGGCTTAACGATTGGAATTGTTGAATAATTATTGTAATCAACACCCTTGTGAGGAATTGATCACCCTTGTAAATAAGTAACTGTCCCTATAAATATAGCAGAAATAATTGTAACCAAATACTTCCTATTGTTTGATGTCTGATGTTTGATTTCATACAGAGGAATATAAAGGATTTTTTTTTTTTCAATTGGACTTCTACAGAAAGAATGAACATTGTCTGGATGCTGTATCTTCTCCTAGAATTGTTGCTTTTAGAGAAGAATATGGACGTTTTATGGTGCCAAATAATGGCACCATCAAATGGCACAGGGAATGCGTATGGTTCCATAGTATGAACCAGGACTCCATGTGCCTTTCTGCTGTGTACATTAAGCATGATTAAAATTCTATGAATTCTGACCTTTTGGTTCTAGTTTTATAGAAAACTGTCTTGTGGATATAAAGCTAGCCTTGAAATATTGTTGCGTTAAAAGACATTCTGCAAAGTGGGCTACTCTTTCTTAAGTTGAACCCTCTACCCCTCTCCCCTTTAACGTTTTAATCAACCCTCCATGTACTGTATAGAGTTAATGCTAGGGCTTCATACACATCGATTAGGTAAATTCAGTAGTCCCTTCTGGCAGAGGGACAGACTACCAGAGTTAGTGTATCTAGCATAGTAAGGCACCGCCATTTTCTATTATGCGATCTGGCAGGTTTCCAGTATAAATGCCAGAAAACTGCCCACAGTGGTATTTTTCCACCAGAAATTCATTATTTTTGTGGGAAAGCTGCCGGATCCCATTAAAAGGATTGAGGATCTGGCAGTTCCTGGCTATAGTATGAACACAGAAAAAACGTATGCCAGTCCTGTGCTTCTGCTTAAACAGACCACCGGATTTACAAAACAGTGATGTGAACCTAGCCCGACACTGTGATAGACTTTATACACAGAAATCTGAGAAGGCAAAGCTGAAAGGAGGGAGCGGCAGCCTGGACCAGTGATGAGACAGGAGGTATGTCTCTGACTCTCTATAGGCACTTTAGCTAAGCTGTAGACACAGATCAAAGCAATAAGCCAAATGGAGCTAAAACGCAGCCAAGCAGCAAAATGTAAGGAAAATCAATAACATGTGATTATCCCCTGGGTACAGATTGGATATAATTTCTGTGGTGGAGGGTCAATTTAAAGGTTTTGTGTCATCGGAAAATGACAAAATGTTTAAAGCTACTTTTTATGTTAAATATATATATATTTTTAAATTCTTTGGTGATTTAAATTTTGCATGTCCCTATCTATATTAAAAAAAATATCTAAAACCAGCCAGTTTTAACACTGACCATTAGGCTTAAAATACGTCAAGATTTCCAATACTTTGAGAGCAGCCACATGGGCCATACAAACAATGGACAGGAGGAGACATCATTGACTTCTGTGCGAGATCTTTCTGGGCATGCTCTGTGACCTGTGTAGAGGTCAGGAAGGAGTAGACAAGTTTTGACCATCCTTTATTGTGAATGGTGGATCTTGTGTTATCTGTAAAGAGGTGATATCTGTCATTGTATTTCTGCTGTGATGATAATGAGACCGCTACTGAAATTTTACCTATACAGAACAGGAAGTCTCAACATAGTTTTAGGCCTAGTGGCAAGTGCAAAAACTGTAGGATTTTAGATATTTTTTTAAAATTATAGATAGCGACATGGAAACTTAAAACAAAAATCACAAAAAATTCTAAAAAAAATGTTTAACATAAAAACCTGATTTAAACAGTAGATCACTTTCCGATAAAGCTTTCCTTTTTTTTAAAATAAGTAATTGTAATTGTGATTGAAATGTCATTTGTGTCATGTCCTATCAGACCCTGCAGAAGTCTTATTAGTTCATATGTTCCCCACCCCCTAAGTGTTACTTTAGATTTAAAACAACTATTTGCAATCATTGCTACTAAAGGTAAAGAAACCATTTAGTTTAGTAAAACTGTTGCAGTTCCATATGTTTTACTCCTATTTAGCATATGATTAGAATACGTGTCTCTTATTTGCAAACTGTACAGCTGCACTTGAAATGAAAAGGGTATATTTTCAAAATGGATATAATCAGGGACAGTTATCCCTCATGTTTTCCTTGTTTGAATTGAACAGGAGTCTTGTATACATTTTGTTTGGTTGGAAGATTTGAAAAATGATATATGATTTTAAGGATTTAATCGGCACAAGTGCTTATTTCCTGTACGAGTCCAGGTTGTGATAGATACACTGTCATCAGTCTCATTCAACAGAAGAAAGGTGTTTTCTATAGACTCACACCTGCCTTGCACAGTGCTTTATGGTTTTTACACCTTCTTTTTCTTGTGACATACAAATTTAACAGACTCTTAAATACCATTGCAATTTAACCGTTTCATAATTTTAGATGGAACATTTCTAATTGCTTTCGGTGGTGTACATTGCCTCTGTATACTAATCAAACTATGGTAATTTTTGTTCTCAATTAATTCTCATTAAGATAAGTTTTTGTATTCTGTAGGTATAACTTGCCTACAAATGAGTGTTTGATGACCTGTAGATATACATGTGCCAATTCTTGAAAATGAGCATTCATACGAATATTCATTACCATTAGTTGGCCTGATCATCTGCTGGTATGTAAACAAGACAAGACTAGGGTGTTACAATGCAATATACTGTAGCATTTGTTGTCAATAGACCCATTCATCACCGTTAAATCAATCCCTGAGCCTTGGCTATAGGTTGTGCAGAGGTAGCAGTCACAGCCGGGCCCCCTGCCGTATAACAAGACACCAGAAATATAAATGATACTACATAGTAGGTGAAGGGTCCTATTATGAGTGTTGCACTGGGGGCAAAAACTTCAAGTTATGCCTCTGAATTAACCTCTAGTATCCTTACTCTATGGCAGTGGCAGGCATAGAGGAGACTGTGCCCAATATTAAGATCAGGCAACTTTTCGTGCAGGTTGATAGGTTAACAGAACAGACTGGTGCTTGTTTTTCTCCCTACAGTACCTACTTCTTGCAGAACAAAAAGCAATTGTGGTCCTCAGGCTGCTTTCTCCATTCTTTTTTCCTAATATGGAGGTCATATCTGATTTAGGCCCCTTTATTTTTTGGCGGGGCAAATACAGATTTTGAATGCTATAGGGACTCATGCACACGAACGTGTGCCGGCCGTTCCGTGCACTGGGGACCACAATTACGGTCCCCAATGCACTGGCAACATCCGTGTGGCTATCGCAGACGGATCCATACCCATTCAACATGAATGGGTCCGTGGTCCGTCCGTTCCGCAAAAAAGTAGGCACGGCCAGAAACACCACAGAAGTCCTTCCACACCACATCTCCAGGATCGCGGACCCATTCAAGTGAATGGGTCCGTGATAAGGGATGCACACAGCTGGTGCCCGTGTATTGCGGACCCACTGTATGCGGGCCGCAATACGACAACGGCCGGCACACAGTCGTGTGCATAAGTCCTAAAGCTGACCACACTTTTCATTTATGGCAGGAAAATGGGTATGGCCTTCCATTTATAAAGCATTGTTTTTGAAAAGGGAAGTATAAAAGGGTAGGCCATCAATATGTGATCAACGGAGGTTGGACGCCCAACACGCCCGCCGGTCAGCCGATTGAGTAGGCACGGCACTCTGGTGAGCGCCACAGCCTCGGTGCATTTTACCAAGCACTGCACTGTCCATTGGAAAGCGGCTGCATTTGATATTACAGCTCAGCCCCATTCACTTGGAGAATCCAGGGCATGCTAAGTCCTTTCATTTGAGTGCTGCTTAGTCAGTAGGCCAGTATTCATAAATAACACATTTTATGTGGGTTCATGTAAATGAATGGGATGTAATACAGTAAATGTAAAAGCTCAGTATGTTTTCAACTGGCAGATGCATTGCATCATTACTTGATGCTCTGATACATACTTATATTTGGATAGATTATATTTATGTTAGTCAAAATCAACCCATGTTAATTTTCAGCCGAAATGCAGAATTAATGCAGTTGTGATCCTAACCTTGATAAAATTAAACTTCAACTATGAAGATTCCAATAATATTACCCCATTTATTAACCAGTGCATTGCTCAAAGTATGTTTTTACCACAATACTGTATTTTTGACTTTTCTCTTGTAGATATTGATGAGTGCGAAGATCCTGATATATGTGGGGTTAATGCAAAATGTAAAAATATTCTTGGAAGTTATGAATGCTACTGTAAGGAAGGATTCAGTTTACAAAACGGTTCTGGCCCATTTCAGGCAAACGGTGCTCAGTCTTTGTGCAATGGTAAATCAATAAAAGATAAGTCCAAATGTAGGCTTTTTTGGAATATTTTGCTTCACTGTTCAGTCTTTGGTTCTGTATATCTTTGTTTTGCAGTCATATTATTCACTTACACTAAGTGAATCATTTTTTAAGAAAATACTTTATCCACGATACAGATGTGGCACCCTGTCTATTGTGCCAAGGTTTGCTGTGCTATTTGTATAACGCTGATAGTAAAATAAAGTACAAAACCACAAAAATGGAGAGTGCTACATCTGTATTTAGAAGTCTTGTAATACTTGTAATGCTGCTGAGTTTCTTTTTTATGACCATTGCAAGTATTTACCAAAATAGATGTGCATGGAGAGCAGATTTGCTGCCTTGGCAATTTATACACTTCAAGAATACACAGTCTGTCATACACATATACTTTGTGACCATACCCAACTTTAATATTGTAAAAATGCCACCCAGCATGTTATATTTATAGCCACAACTGTACTTAAGTACCCAGGTGGCATACAAACCGATGAAACCTTTCAAATACATTAGACTTTAGACAGAAAAATCAGCATGTTTTTCATGTGACAAATTTACAAATGATGTACATTTTTAAAATTTGTCACAAAAATAGCTTTAATCCAAGCATAGAAAAAAATGTCAATAAGTCGCATTTTGATACTTTACCTCCCAAACTAGCCAGCATTAAACTGCACCATATTTTTCATAATAGCTGATGCTGCATGATACATCTGCCACATCATTGTCTAGACCAACTTTACACCATTTACAGTATTTGTTGGTTTACAAATCACAGTGTGCTCAAATAATGAATACGTCACTGATAATAAACAGAAGAGCTGTAATGAAATCACCTACATTTACTGGTATGCATTAATGGGGTTTTCTGGGAGTGCAATGACCTATCCTCAGGATCAGATCAGTGGGGTTCCAACACCCAGCACCCTCAACAATCAGCTATTTGAAGAGGTAGAAGCGCACAGTGAGTGCTGTATCTGCTACACTGTATCCACTCCATTTCATGTATTCTTTTAGAGTAGACAGAGGGATAAGCATGCAGAGTGATAGCATGTGATGACAACAGTCTTGTAATTAATAATTTTTACAGTACATCCACTCTTTTTTCTGTGTTCTTTGAACATCTCAATAGCAGGAATATGTTAATAGGGACTATATCCAGATAGCTGGATATAGCACTTATATTTACAGAATGTTTTTTTACATAATTATTACTGAGGGGATGTAAATGCAGTTTCATCTCCTCAGACAATCCGACAACTATCAGGAACATCTGGTTCATTCCTGATAATTGCCTGAAACACCAGCCCATATAAAAGGACCCTTACTCTGCATCTTTATCCCACTATGGGAAGTAATACCAGACAAAAATAAAATAAAAATTGGAAAAATTGAAAGGCAAGTACCTTTTTGACATTTCATTTGCCACCCCATGTGTGAAAATGTCATGCCAAAATTTAAAATAAAATAATTTGCAATTAAATTTTTAACTCAAGCAAGTAATATGTGACAAAAATACTAAAAAAAAAAAAAAATGCCTTTTGTCATTTAAAGTTTTTTTCCCTAGATTTTTATACTGATGACCTATTCTCAGAATAGGTCATCAGTATCTGGTGGGGGTCTGACACTCAAGGCCACCGTTGATCAGCTGTTTGAGAAGGCAGCGTCACTCCTGTGAAGCTCACCAAGCACTTGAATGGGACTGATCTTCTCCTAGGCTACATGACACATGAACATGTCATCACCAGGCCTAGAAAAAGCTGAGAGAAGGCTGCAGTGCTACTGTGAGTGCCACTGCCTTCTCAAACCCCTACTGATCAGATACTGATGACCTTTTCTGCGGATAAGTCATTAGTATAAAAATCTCAGAAAACTCCTTTAATTTTCATTTTTGTCATTTCATTTTCATTGCCTATACTGGTATTTTATGGCCAATAAAAATTTTTTAAATGGATAAATAAAAGGCAAAGCAAGATTTCATTTTTCATCCCTGAAAGCATTTTTAATGCTAAAATGAAAATGAAAATTTTACAGTGCCACCAAATGCTAATTTTTTTCATTTTCAAGTTTTCCAATATTCCAATAGAATAGTACTAAAGTTCAAATTAGTACTAGTGGGCCAGGCTCAACATGTAAATAAATGTTGATCAGTCCCAGACTGAACATAGAGCACCCTCTGTTGGAATTACAGACATATGAGCTGAAAACGAGTTGCTCCTGAGAATAAATCTATTATTCCAATAGAGGGTACTCTGCATAACAACTTTAATAGCACATTCCTCTGCTCGGTCACACACAGGTTAATGGAAAGCTTCTGACAGCTCGTACCCGGCTCGTGTATCTGTAAATCCAATAAAGGGTGCTCTACACAACTATGTATAGCACTCTACACAGTA
Organism: Bufotes viridis; assembly: GCA_033119425.1. NCBI lineage: Eukaryota > Metazoa > Chordata > Amphibia > Anura > Bufonidae > Bufotes > Bufotes viridis. Next base: position 292,710,300 of record CM065589.1, on the reverse strand, counting down.
CTGACTAAGTGATGAGCAGCAGCAGTGGTGAATGGGTGGGTAGCATCAGGAGAGGAGGGGCTGGAGTACCAGCCTCGCTATGTGACGAAAGGACGAATGGCCTCGGCAGACCACCGGTGAATGGGAGTGCTGTGTCAGGAGAGAAAGAGGAGGTAAAGCTCCAACCTCAATAAGTTACTAGCGGTGGTATAATGAGGAATAGATATGACAGGGTGGCGGGGCTCCTTAGCACTTGTGCACACAAACGTATGTATTTTGCGGTCTGCAAAACACGGATCAGCATTGCCATGTGGAAACGGAATGCACATGGAGTCATTTCCGTTTTTTGGACACTTGCTTGTGTGCATGAGTTCTTAGCCAGTGTTATGTACAGCGATACATATAGTTGTGTAGAGCGCCCAGTTACAAGATTGCAGTCACCACAGGCTATCACTCTGTATATCTATTCCTCTGTATAGGGGCTCACACACACGACTGTATGTATTTTGTGGTTCCCAAAAAACGGATCTGCAAAAAACCCGGATAATGTCCGTGTGCATTCCGTTTTTTGCGGAATGGAACAGCTGGCCCTTAATAGAACAGTAGTATCCTTGTCTGTAATGTGGACAATAATAGGACATGTTCTATTTTTTTGTGGAAAGGACATATGGAAACAGAATGCACACTGAGTAACTTCCGTTTTTTTTTTAATGGTTCCGTGTACGGTCCGCAAAAAAAAAACTAACGGACATGGAAAGAAAATACGTTTGTGTGCATGAGCCCTAAATGAATGCATAAACAAGCAGATTTTTGGTATATTCTTATTGTGTCCTATATAAAACATGGTAGGGTATGACTCAAATGTATAACTCTATTTAATAAAACTCTATTTAATGCATACCAATACATTTAGGTGATTTTATTACAGCTCCTCAGTCTATTCTTCTGTATAGGCACATTTTTGCCTCACAATGGCACATTTCTAAGGGTGTGACTCTTTCCTCATGAAGTTACACCCTTCTTAGATGAGCGGCAAAAAATGTCTGAAATGTGGTGTAAAGCATGTACCCCTTTTTTTGCGCAAATAATGCTAGAATTCTGGCTCATTTTTAAACATAAATCTCCCCCATTGATTTAACAAATGGTCTGATTAGGTACTGGGGAAAGGGGGTTATATGCAACTGGTCAATATCTATAGTGGAAAAAAAAAAACTAAATATGGCAAGCAATCAGCATTTCTATCCTGATTGATAAGAGTAAGAGACGCCTTGAATAAAAGTTCCTATATCTTTCCTCTGGGGCCCCTGAAAAGATGCACAAGAGTAGAGATGACAACCATAAGCTGTAAACTTTCTTCTTGATGCCACTTGCAGCTTCCAGCCTTCCAACCCTCCCTTAGGCTACTTTCACACTTGCGTTGTTCATTCGGGTATTTTTGCACATCAGGATGCATTTGTTCCGTTAGGATGCGGTTGTGTGAAATCAAAACGGAAAAAAACAGGTCTGTCACTAAATACATTGAAAGTCAATGGGTGACGGATCCGGGTTTTTAGGCTGCTAAAAGAATGGATTCGTCACCATTGACTTACATTGTTTTCAGTAATAAATCCGTTTACATTGCAGTGTTTTTGTGTCCGGTCACAAAACGGAATTCTGTCAGAAGGTAAGACATTCTGATACATCCTGAAGGATCCTCTGCCCCACAGTTAAAGTAGCCTTACAGGCAAAAAGTAAACCAAAAAGGAAAAATTCTTGCTGCCCTCTACCTTCAACCAATGCTGCACCCTGAATATTGCACCTAGAATACTGATATCACTTTAAGCTTATGATTTTGGGCTTTAATATGAACTACTATAAGCTCTTTCTGCAAATCTAGCTGCAGCAAGTGATTAAAGTTCTGATGTTTTACATACTGTATGTCTATGTCAGTGAAAGGTTTAACTATACATAAAGGAATGATGTGTTCTCTACCCACCACAAGGTTGACTAGGTAGATTTTAAGTCAAGTTTCCCTTTAATTTTCCTTTGCTTCAACACACAGAGGTTGATTGTGGACCACCTCCTTCACGTCTTAACTCTGCCATGATACTGTCAACCAAAACCACATTTGGGAGCCAAGTGACTTACACATGTACTTCTGGATTCGGTCCTGATCATGGAGTCAGTACCTCTGTCTGTACAGCCAGTGGGATATGGGAAGGTGCCACTGTGAGCTGCACAGGTAGGGCTAGCAGCTTGGCCATAAGCAACATAGAATTTGTACCATTAGAAATATTGTATGAACTTATCATTGGCATATTCAGATTGTTCGGTGACTTATATTGTAATGTTTGGCTCTAAATAATATTAAAATAGTAACAGCCAGTATAAAATATAGACCACCATTATTATCAAAGAGGTTGCTCCATCTCACCTTTCATGCCCGAGATGGGGATAACCGCAGCAAGCACTGGCCAGGAGAGGCAGAGTATGCGGCACTCCTTTGCTTCTGTAATTCCCATAGCAGTGAATAGGAAATAGGCAAACAGAGTACCACAGCAAGCTACACTACCTTCGTAATTTAGGAATTATGGAAACATCATACCTTTATGTGTTACTCTGTTTGCATAGCTCCCATTCCCTGCTATGGGAATTACAGAAGCAAAGGAGTGTCGGCCACTCAGCTGTTTATGTAAGTCCATTGACTGCTGGCTGACATTACTGCATTTATTTCCATCTCGGCCTTTCGTGGTATCGACACCCCAGTGTGATAATTTGGTTGTTACAACTGGTTGCTATACTTTTTCCTAGCAACTTAAGGGGGCTGAATCAAGGTGATTGACCATGATCTATCCATGCAATACTACTGAGCACACAAATACAATAAATCTCAACATTTCACTTAACAATGCAACATCAGAACAAGCAACCTTTTTGCACCGTCCCTGTTCTAGGATACTTCAGTGGCAGTCACCTTTAAAGGAATCTGGTGGAGAACCAGAATGGAGCCAGCCTGGGAGAAATGTAGGGCACAAGGGATATTAAATATACATGTATCACGTGCAGTCAAATTTTATGTTTTGTAGGGTCACATAAGTGGCTGTAGTATGGACCTATACAATATTCATATGAATCCTTCATATGGCATATCCATACACCAGTCTTGATCTTTCTGCACGGGCGGGAGATGCACCTAATTTATTAAGAGGCAGATGTCTCTTAACAAATCAGGCACATCTCTGCCCTGATGTGCGCCAGATACTGAAGACTAAACGAGCTACAAGCTGATGCAGACATCAGCTATAACTTTCAACACTTTCTGGCGAAAGTTATAGTAAATGCAAAACATTGGTCCCTTCCACCTTTTTAAGCCCTGCGCCTTTTTCTTCGCCACTTCTGAAGAGAAGCCTAAAAAAGTCCTAAATTATATATATCCTTCTAGCAAGTATGAGAAATTATCTTTGTAATATGGTGTAGCACATCTTAAAACAAAATTAAAATTTGGAAATAGTATTTGTAATGTTCCCCTTTCAAAGCTTCTGCTCGTCTCTACTTCCTGTTCCCACTTTGACACACAGGACATGCTTGGAAATCCAATCACTGGCCAGTGCCCCTCCTCATGCAGTGATTGGATGAGTAAGCATTTCCTGAAAAACCCCTTTAATGAGACAGCTTTTGTATGACTGAACATAGTAAAATGGTAAGCGGACATGTTCTTCTATATGAACATTTCACAGCATATCCCTAGGTTTAATAGCAGCCTTATACATCATAAAAGTGTAAAAAAGATTTCATTTTTTCTGTTTATAGATATTGATGAGTGTGAAGTACCTGAAACCTGTGGTATTAACAGTCTTTGTAAGAATCTTCCTGGTAGTTTTGAATGCTCCTGTAAAGAAGGCTACAAGTTGCAAAACAGCAAAAACACTTCACAAAGCAGTCTCAATTTTACTTGCCAAGGTAAGGAAAAACTACTTTAAATGAATATACAAATTTTAGTTGAAAAGTCCACTAAATAGCAGCAGCACAGTTCCGCAGGAATAGGTCAGCTTCCTATGGATATAGTTCACAAAATAGGGGATGGAACGAGCGCTTGCAAACGATCCTAGTTCTTGTATAACGGTGTTGTCCACATCTACGTGTTTATAAAGCATCCACCTCCGCGTCACAAGTCTGAGCGTCCTAATATCCTCACACTTCACAGATCGGTTCCTTCAATAAGCACCTTTACAGATGAAAAAACACCATAGCGTAGAACCATAGGGATAAGATAAGTATATAAATTTATTATACTCACAAACATCCGATAATATGCACACATAAAATGCCCGACCCGGGTTTCGCCTGCGCTTCGTCCGTGAAGTGTGAGGATATTAGGACGCTCAGACTTGTGACGCGGAGGTGGATGCTGTATAAACACGTAGATGTGGACAACACCGTTATACAAGAACTAGGATCGTTTGCAAGTGCTCGTTCCATCCCCTATTTTGTGAACTACTGTAAATGAATGATTTTATATTTATATGAGTTCAATATTCTTATGATCATTATTTATTATTACTATTAATATTATAAATTATTACAATACTGAAGTGGTTTAGTCAGGGGCATAACTATAATTGATAGGGCTCCATAGCAAAATAATAATAAAAAATAAAAGCAGCATAAATAGCAATAAATTAAAGATATGTATAATCGCTTAATAAAAAAAGCCCATATTATAGTGTAGCACCCCTTGGAGTTGACCTCTGTAGGCAGGATGTGTGGTAAGATAGTTCTCACTTCAAATTGGGCGCAGTGCAACCACCCAAATGTTGCATGAAGCTTTTCTGCCAGGGGTTGACTTGGGAAACCCCTGTCCAGTTCAAATACACATTCTCTCCAGAAAAGGAGTAAACTGATCAACAGATTTATTAGGATTGGGTGAACAAAGACGAACAACATCTGGGTAAGGTAAACAAAAAGGCAATAAACAGATTACAATTTGGCATAAGGGAGACCCCTAGTGGTGGGGCTGTACTAATGGTACCATACACAATTATCACAGTCACACACAATCTCCGGTGAAAGATAAGGACAGCACACTCCTCCTAACTATCTACACCTATCCCTCTGCAGTAGAGGCTTCTGTCTAAATGCTGATTGGTTGCCAGTCTGACCATCGGGGCCTGTAGTACCCTTCACCTGAGAAGAATCAGCACTAATGTCTGCAGGTGTGAGTCCCATAAATGTACAGCAGACACATCCACTTTATACTGCTTTCACTGCAGGGGTTACAATAGCAAAAAGCCTCCATATTGTTATTCCATAGAAAAATGTACAATGTTCTTGTACCTGTTTAGGCTCCTTCAACCTCTGGGACCCATACTAGGAGCTATGGCTATAATTACAACCCTGGGTTTAGTCATAGATTAATAGATCACTTGTAGTATAAAACCTAAAGGGGTTAACCAAGCTAAAATGTTAACTATACTAATTTGATGGGGACAGTGAAATAATAAAATAACTTATCTCACGTTCACTAGCCTCCCTGACCATCTTTCCCTTGTGCAGTCAGTGGTCCATTGTTGGGGCTGCAGCAGTGACATCCTCTCTGCTACTGCAGCCAATCACTGGCTTCATTGTCTGAGACTGCTGAGGCCAGTGATTGGCTGCAGCTGTATTTGGGACATCACTGCTGCAGCCACAACAGTACATATACCTTTTTAGTTATCAAAACAATAATTATGTATAATAAGTAAACAGTCAGTTAAAACTTAATGTAAGTTATAGTTTGTGCTATAAATGTTTCTCGATATGTAGTAGTAAACACTATAATCATATCCTTTACTTCTACAAAAAAGATATGCAGTATATGGGAAATACAAATGTGTAATATTTCCAACTAAGATTTTCTATGGGAATTATTAATATAATTGTGCAAACCTCTTTACTTGCAAACATCCCAGTTACAAAAATTCTGGAAACTCATTGTGTCTTGCCAAGTTTCTTTAACCAGCCTTAGTCTGGGAGTTAGCATAACATATTCATTAAAGGAATATTCCCATCTGGGAAAGTTTCCCTTTGGGAGGAGATGAAGTAGCAGATGACAAGAAGTATGACTGTGGAGAAACATTGTCATGTAGTGGTTATAGTTACCACTTTTCGTGTGACCGAAATGGATATCCGTAGATAAAGAACCAGAACACTATAGCGACAACCCCTTGTACTGTAGAGACCATTGAACTGCACTACGAGTACCACTCAAAAGCTTCCATTCTGTATCTCACATTACTAATAAGTTTGCATCCTGTAAAAATGGACCGAACACATAACATTAGTAGAAAGCCAGGAGTATGCAAGCTTGTAACCCACAAGAAGGGTCCCCGTTCCGTACCTGGTGAAATATATTAGCTTAAATGACGAAAGAACTTTTTATGTGTTTCCTCAGCTGTTGACTGTGACCAGCCTCCAGTTCTTCCCGACACTGAAATGGTTCTATCAGGAGCCACAACATTCGCTAACCAAGTGACTTACACATGTATTTCTGGTTTCTTTGGATATGGCCACAACACATCTGTCTGCACTGCTAACGGAACGTGGGAAGGCGCGACTCTGGTTTGCACAGGTAACCTTTAATATTAACATCCTGATGACAATTGAGGGGCTGTTCATGTAGTACCCCAGAAGGACCATTTCAGAGAGTTAATTATTATTACAAGATTTAATGCAATGTTTTATATGTACTTAATAGCAATGTATACAACCAAATGTTAACATTTTGGCCAACTGATTAAATTACCCGGGTGATTGACTGGGTCCATACCATGGTTAGTTGAGGAGTCTAGTCTGAACAGAGCAAGGGAGAAGATGTGTGCGTGAAAGCTCCTGCAGACCAGGCCAAATTTAAGAGAATATTAGTCTTTGGGACTTCATCTGAAGCAAATCTACTACCAGAGTACCCCAGAAGGAAAGGGATCTGACATTTTAGGTCTAGAAACTTATCAGGGCTGTGTTAAAATCAATAAGATATTTACTTGTTTATTCGATAAGATACTTTAGTGGTGTGGAAATTATTATTGCCTCCGGCACCTACCACACTTTGAGACAGACTGAAATCTGCACCCCTAAGTCTTTACAGAGGGAGTACTATAACCACCAACATTGATGTTGTCGTCCGTATGCTGCTACTGAGAGAATATGGTACTGTGATATACTTTGGAACTGTGCCTTTTGCTGCTATTTGTACTAAAATCCCTCTCTTCAACTTAGTAAATACAGAGTTAGAGACTTTATTTATGGCAAACAACAGCCTGATTATTGTCTTCATGGTTCACCAGTCCTGCCATGCACCCACCATAACATCCAACATTAGGGGAATCCCAATAAACACCAGGCAGGAGCCCCAATACCAAGGCGTGCCGTGAGCGAAGAAAGGGTGGCCCTAGGTAACGTAAGTGTGGAGATCGGCACTGTAATCTGTGAATACTACAACCTTCCTCAGAACCACAACTACCACTCCCATCCTCCATGCACTCCCCAGCAGCCTGCTGCAACAGAACACTCCCTATGCAGCGAATAGGGGATAAGTGTCAGATTGCTGGGTTTTCAACTGCTGGGACTCTCAGTGATCACTTCTATGGAAATGCCGAGATAGCACTGAACACTGTGCTAAGGAGTCCCAAATAAGTTAATGGAGTGGGGGTCACACATGGCACCATGGCTTCATTCACATAGGGAGCCTTCATTCTTATGATTGCTGGAGGTCCAAGCAGACAGACAACCAACGATTAGACACAATACCCTATCCTGTAGATGGGGTATAAGTGTGTTTAGTGTAAAAAACTCTTAACACTGCCATATAGGTAAGTCAAAATAGACAAACTTTTGCTAGACCCACTAGTATTAGTGGAAACGTCTGACCATCTCAAGTGTATGGGGGCTTGCATACTGTCTCCCAAAGGCTGGGGGTTTAGGCATGTTTAATGGGCCTCTATCTCCTCTAAATTGCATGTGTATGACCATTTAATACCAAGTCATGCTTTACTTTCAGAGAACCCTTTATACATTTTTGTGTTCTATATGTATTTTTGTCTTTCCAGCTATAGACTGTGGACCACCTGTGGGCATGCTAAATACCGAAATCCACACTTTTAACAGCACCACATTTGGGAGCAGTGTAACGTATATATGTGCAAAAGGATTTATTTCAGTGGGTGGTTACAATTCGTCTGTATGCAATGATGCAGGACACTGGGAAGGAGCTAATCTTGACTGTAGAGGTAAGGCTGGTAAGGTCATGTTTAAATTGGATATAAATAGCAGCAGAATAAAATGCCATACTATGGTAAGGCTTAGAACTAAGGACTAAGAAGAACTAAGGATCTGTGCACTGTAAATGAATACATATTCATTCTGCAGAAAATGTATAGCTCCTTCCTCTGTCAATCACAGTGACACCTCTTTACAGGCCATTATCAATGGTCGTCAGTGCCGCTGATGTGTACTAGTACTGCCAGTAACTTGACAGGGCTGACACCCCCATCAATGAGTTGGACTGTCATTTGGATCATTTGGAAGCCAAGGCAAAGCAGGATTCAGGATTAGAAAGAAAGGTGTGCATTTTGAAGGAAAAAAAAAACAGATACACTGACCTATAACTGGTGTAGCGCTGTTGTTTATAGCTGAAGACTTATGTCTGAAAAACTGCTTATTCATAGACTTGCAATGAAGCTCTATATATGTCTATGGTAGACAGAAATTTGAACTATGTTTCTGTTTAAGCTGTGTTTCTCCAAACCAACCCTTTCACTAGAAGGACCGTGTTCCGTTAGAAACTGTATATAAGGATAGCAGTTAGAGCCCGTATTTGGCAGCAGATAAGGACCAATGCTTAATAGGAAAGAATCTGCCAGACTGTTTGAGTGACAAGTAGAAGATCCAGAGATGGGGATGCTAAGCCATGGACCCTGGGTTATCAGCCTGTTGACCAGGGCTCTAGGCAGACAACTGAGCCACAGACCATGGGCAAACAGCCTTTGGCCACGGTACCTGACTTCTGAGAGAGAGGGACAGCTAGCTGAGGCCATTCCTCAGCATGAAAGCTTTTTGTGCCCAGGAGGAGACCGGAGAAGCCAGCTCAGTGCCTTTTCTTTATTGTTTTGCACTTGAGTTCCTCCAGTAAAGAACCACAATGGTTTACTACAGACCCTGACTCTCTGGGCTTATTTCCCATTGGGGTGCACCACGCCTTACCAGTAGTGTTGGGGCCATCTGAGACCCAGCCACTGTACAGGGGAAAAAAGCCTTCTAAACAATAAATCAATTTGCTCAGCTCCTCCTCTACCTTACAACACTGAGCTAGTGGATAGGACAGCATATCCAACATCAAAGATCCACTTTAAATGCCTGTAAGAATTTTTGTTCAATTTTTATAACAAAAAAAGGCTTTTATTGCTATTGCTTGCAAAAATACTTTGGGATATTCATACCTATAACATAAATATTTGACTACTTTTGAATTAGTATAATAGGAGCATCTAAATTACACACATATTAGATTGTCTCATTTTAATGTCCTTTTCTTAGCTGCTGATTGTGGGCCTCCGCCATCCTTCAATAACACTAAGAACAATGTAATATTAAATACTACCTATGGGAGCACTGTACAGTTTCAATGTTTGCCTGGCTTCGTTATGGACAGCAAAAATAAAACTGCCACCTGTAATGCAAATGGAGAATGGGTAGGCGGTAGCATTGTATGCAGAGGTAAGAGCATATTATACAGTATGTATCTAAGATAATATATATATATAATATTATACATCAGTCATTAAACAGGTTGTCTCACTTCAGCAAATGGCATTTATCATGTAGAGAAAGTTAATACAAGGCACTTACTAATGTACTGTGGTTGTCTATATTGCCTCCTTTGCTTGCTGGATTCATTTTTCCATCGCATTATACACTGCTGATTTCCAAGGGTTATGGCCACTGCTGCAGCGCAGATATGAGGTGGCCAGGGCAGGAGCTGCCACCTCTTGTTCACCACTATGGAAGTTCCAAATATAGCTGAGCGCGGGCTCAGCTATTTCCGGTAGTTCCATAGCAATGAATGGAGAGGTGGCCATGCTTGTGCTGTGCACTCTCTCACTTCTATAGGACCTCCAAAAATGTTTGGACCTCCCATAGCGATGAATGTAGAGCACAATGTGCATGCGTGGTATGCTCTATTTCCCTTTGGGGGTCCCGTTCTCTCGATAGGAGAGAGTCCCAGAGGTGGGACCTGCACCTATCTGACATTAAAGCATACCCTAGTGATATGCTTTTGTTGACATCCAGATTATAGGGAATAGCTTACTGATGTACTAATGTTGTGTCTGACTCTATTCTACTAAAGGCATGGGTAATTTTTTGCACTCTGCACATGCTCAGTCATATTCAGACTGTGCACCACACTAGCTGCCAATAGTATTGTGTTTATGCATTTTGTGTATATGTATGATTATACAGTTCACTTCAAACATAGAGCAGTATCTTTGGGTACGGCCACACATTCAGGCTTCTTGATGCAGTTTTAGAAGCCAAAACCAAGAGTGAATTAAAAAAAAAAAAGAAGTCCTGTCTTTTATACTTTCTCTTCTTTTATGATTCACTCCTGATTTTGGCTTCCAAAACTGCATCAAGAAACCTGAACATGTTGCAGCACCCTTATAGGAGAGAAAAATATGGAGAAATGCACCTATATTATACAGTGCATTCAAAAAGTCTTCAGACCGTTTTACTTTTTTACATTTTATTTTGTGGCCTTGTAAGTTAAATTTTCCTTATCACTCTGCACTCAGAAAGTAAAAACAGAATGTTTGAAATCTTTGCTAATTTATTGAAAAGGAAAAAATAAAATATTGCATTGACATACGTAGTCAAACCCTTTACTCAGTACTTAGCTGAAGCACAGCCATTACAGCCTTTCGCCTTATTGGGTATGATGCCACAAGGTTTGGACAGCTAGATTTGGGGATTTTCTGCCATTGTGTAGATCCTCTCAAAGTCTGCCAGGTTTGATGGGGACCATTGAGGGACAGAAATTTTCAAGTCTCTCCAGAGATATTCGATTCAAGTCAGGGCTCTGGCTGGGCCACTCAAGGACTTTCCCTAAGCCACTCCTGCATTCTCTTGGCTGTGTGCTTAGGGTCATTGTGTTGTTGGAGGTAAACCTTTGGATCAGTCTGAGGTCCAGAGTACAAAGGATCAGGTTTTCATTCAGAATATCGTTGTGCTTTGCTCCATTCAGCTTTCCCTCAACTCTGATCAGTCTCCCTGTCCCAGCCACTCAAAAACAACCACACAGTGTGATACCAACGTGCTTCACTGTAGGGATGTTATTGGGTAGTGCCTGGTTTCCTCCAAACATTGGCTTAATCTTGGTTTTATCAGATCAGAGAATCTTGTTTCTCACAGTCTGAGAGTCCTTTAGATGCTTTTTTTTTTGCAAACTCTTTTACTCCTTTACTAAGGAGAGGCTTCTTTCTGACCACTCTGCAATAAAGCCCAAATTGGTTCAGTGCTAGAAGTTTCTCCCATCTACACACAGGATCTTTGGAGCTCAGCCATATTGACCATTGGGCTCTTGACACCCCTCTTACCAAATACCTTTTCCCTATAATTACTTAGTTTGGTGGGAAGGCCAGCTCTAGGAAAAGTCCTGGTTGATCCAAACTTCTTCCATTTAAGAATTATGCAGGCCACTGTGCTCTTGGGAACTTTCAGTGCTGCAGACATGTTTTGTGCCCTTGTCTGGATCTGTGCCTCCACACAATTCTGACTTTGAGCTCTAAAAGCAGTTCTTTCTTTCCTTATAGCTTGGTTTTTGCTCTGATATGCATTGTCAGCTGTGAGACCTTATAGACAGGGCAAGTCTCTCCAAATCATGACTAATCAACTGAATTTACCATAGGAGGACTCCTATCAAAGTGTAGAAGCATCTTAAAGATGATTAAGAGAAACGGGAGGCCCTCAGAGATAAATTTCAAGTTTCATAGTAAAGAGTCTGAATACTATCTAAAATTCTGTCTTCAGTTTCTCATTATGCAGTATTGAGTCCAGATTGATATGGGGAGAACTTGAATATCTTTTTTATTTTAGCACAAGGCCACAACATAACAAAATATTGTGTTTTAATGCATTATGGAGCTCTCTAAAAAGATTTCATGAGTGCCCTCCTCCCCCGAACATTGGACCTTTCTTCTGATGTCTTCACACTGACTTGAAGGGAACCTGCGAAGAGCTTCACATTTTGCAAAACAAAACCACAAGCAGTATGAAACCCTGACATGCTCCTTGGTTACAAACAGTTATATTTTACCCTGAAACCATAGACAGAGATTTATGAATTTGTGTAAAAGAAAAAATGTATTTGCTGCCCATAGCAACCAATCACAACACTAGTTACATTTTTCCAAATGCAAAATATGAAATGAAAGATGTGCTGTGATTGGTTGCTATTGGGGAATACACAGTTTTTAATATTTTTATTGTGTAAGATTGCAACAAAAACAAAATTAAAATTAAAACTAGACATATGAGGTATCACTGCATCCGTAATGACCTGCTCTATAAATATATCTAATGGTCTATCCCTTCAGGTGAATGCTGTCACATGTTGTCACATTGCCTTGCAAAAAGTGTAATAGTGAGCGGTCAAAAAGTACTATGTACCCCAAAATGGTAGCAATGAAAACAAAATTAGCCCCCAGACATGATGATCAGCAGAAAAAAAATATATGGCTCTAAGGAAATTGTGACACAAAACAGGATTTTTTAAAAATAATTTGTGTAACAGTGGCAAAACGTTAAAAAAAAACCTATATAAATTGGTATCTCTGTAATCGTACTGACCAGCCGAATAAAGATAACGTGTAATTTTTCCCGCAGGTGTTCGCCGCAATAACAAATCTCAAAAAGCAATGGTAGAGTTGCTGCCTTTTCTTTATCTTGCTTCCCAATAAGCTAAATAAAAAGTGATCAAAAAGTTGTCCGTACCCCAAAAAGAACCAATGATAAAGCTCCATTGAGAGAAAAATATAATGTATGGTTGTCAGAAAATGGCTATACTGGTCTCCTGAGGCTGATCAAAAGCAACATGGCGCCCATAACCCATTCCACCAATATCTAACCAAAAACCATATGGCACTCCTTCTCTTCTGATCCCTGCTGTGTGCCCAAACAGCAATTTACAACTACATATGGAGTGTTGCTGTGTTCAGGAGAAAATGCTTAACAAAATTTGTGGTGCTTGTTCTCTTGTTAACCCTTGTGAAAATGAAAAATGTTGAGCAACATTTTATTGGAAGAAATTAACATTTTTATTTTCACATCCAAGTGTTTCTTAATTCTATTAAAAGCCTGTGAAGTCAAAGTGGTCAGTACACCCCTCAAAAAAATTTCTCGAGATGAGAGATGTAGTTTCCAAAATAAGGGGTCCTTTTTGGGGGATTGTACTGTAGGGGTACCTTACTGTGCCTTCAAATGTAACATGACACCCATAAACCATTCCAGAAAAAATCTGCCTACAAAAACCATATGGCTCTCCTTTCCTTCTAAACCCTGCTGTGTGTCCAGACATATGGTGAATGTTAATTAATAACTACTTTATGAGGTACCACTATCCGTCTTAAAAGCGGAGAAATTCAAATTTAGAAAATAGTGGATTTTTCTAAATTTTCCATACATTTTGTATTTTTTTATAAATAAAGGTAAAACATCAACCTAAATTTACCTTTAACATAAAGTACATTGTGTCATGAGAAAACAGTTTCAGAACCACTTGGATCAGTGAAAGCGTTCCAAACTTATTACCACATAAAGTGACACATGTGAGATAAGCAAAAATAGGCTCTGTCAGAAAGTTGAAAAAAAGGCTGTGTCCTGAAGGGGTTAAATTCAGGCTCCAGACCAGACCCCATTATAAATACAATACAAACCCCCAAAACGGTACAGAACCGTGCCCAGACTCCAATACAAACTACTAAGCTAAAAAAAAAACATACACCCTAGTATAGACAGTGCCCAAAATAAATACACACACCAGATCCCAGAATAACTGCAGACCCCAAAATCTAAATAATTACAGACCCCCAGAGTCAATAAAGACCTAGACCAGACTCTCTAAAATAACACAGAGCCTAGACCAGACCCTAAAATCAGTGGCGTAGCGTGGGTTACCAGCACCCGGGGCAAGCCAAGTATTGCGCCCCCCCCCCCCCAAACTGTGACCATGCCCCTTTTCCCCTTTTTACAAATAATGCAGTAGATGTCATCTGCAGTCCTATGTAACACCACAGATAACACAGTGATTGAGTACAGATAATGTAGTAGATCGGTGTGAGGCCCCAGAATTCTGAACACTCACAGTGTGACCTGAAGTCTGGGGCCGGTCTGCAGCAGTGTGGGCCAAATTCTATATCCACCCCCCAAAAAAAAAAAAAAACAACTGATATTTGGATGGACATAACATACATTGCTATGAAATATACAGTAGAATACAGCACCACATATCTCTTACATCCAGTGACATCTCCTGTCATGTAGATTCTTTCCGCAGCGTCTTCCTTCGGGGATGGGGCCGTCATGATGCCTTCTTTCAGCCGTGTCTCCTCTCTGCAGTTTCACAGAAAAGTTTTTAGATTCCTCACTTTACTATCATCTTCAGATAACAGACTTCCCCTCCCCTCGTAGTGCCCATAAGTATAATGCCCTCTGTATAATTATTATATATAATGGCCCCTCTCTATTATTATTATTATCATTATAATGGCCACCTCTGTAGTATTATTGTAATACTTATGGCCCCCTTCAGCATACAGTCCCATGTAAAATACAACCTTCCCCCTGCCTTCAGCCCCTCCAGCATACAGTCCCGTGTAAGATAAATCACTCTCCTGCCTTCAGCTTCTCCAGCATACAGTCCCGTGTAAGATACACCCCCCAGAGGATGCCATCTGCCCATCTCTGCTGTCCATATATACCAGGCCTACCAGTATTACCCCTTCATATACCGCCTGGTCACCCCACCTAACAGTCTGAGTCACTTGTCTTCCTAAGTGTTAGGTGGGGTTACCAGGCGGTATATCAAGGGGTAATACTGGTAGGCCTTGCTTGGTATATAGACAGCAGAGATGGGCAGATGGCATCCTCTGGGCAGTACTGGTCATCCTTCACCAGCACCCTGACTGCCACCTCATTGGCCTGGCTCTCATGGCACTTCACTGCCTGGTGGTTGGCTATCAGCAGCACTGAGTGACAGTCAGTGTCACAGTGTGACTGAGTCACTCAGTGCTGCTGATAGCCAAGCACCAGGCAGTGAAGTGCCATGAGAGTCAGGCCAATGAGGTGGCAGTCAGGGTGCTGGTAAAGGATGACCAGTACTGCACAGAGGATGCCATCTGCCCATCTCTGCTGTCCATATACCAGGCCAGGCCTACCAGTATTACCCCTTGATATACCACCTGGTCACCCCACCTAACACTCAGGGAGGGACTCAGTCACACTGGGACACTAACTGTCACTCACTGTCAGTGTCGCTCATTCCGTCTGCCTGTGGAGCCTGTCCTGAAGGGGCACTACGGCAGCCATCTTCTTCTTCTTGCTCCGGCTCTGTAGTGTCTTTCCCGTCTGGAAGGTGGGTGGAGGTTCATACTGCAGTGGGCGGAGCTTTGTACTGCCGTGGGCAGAGCCTATCAGTCAAGTGCTTTCTGCCGTGCGCTCTCCTTCTGCTGAAACCACAGTGCAGCAGAGGCACAGCAGAGTGAAAAATTGAAGTTAACAGATTTTTTTTGCACCAGCAGCCAGCGCCCCCCTGCAGTCTGGCACCCGGGGCAACGGCCCCCCTGGCCCCCCCACGCTACGCCCCTGCCTAAAATACAGATCTCAGACTAAATAAAGACCCCAGATCTCTGCATAAATATAAACCCCAGTCCAAATACTGAGAATTACATCCAGTATAGAGGACAAGAGAACGGGTACTGTGCAGTGTCCATATATACAGAATAAGAGCAGATACTGAGAATTACACCCAGTATACAGGGCAGAAGAAGTGGTACTGTGCAGTGTCCATATATACAGAATAAGAGCAGATACTGAGAATTACACCCAGTATACAAGACAAGAAAAGTGGTACTGTGCAGTGTCCATATATACAGAATAAGAGCAGATACTGAGAATTACATCCATTATACAGGACAAGAGAAATGGTACTTTGATGCGTTTATACATACAGAATAAGAACAGATACTGAGGATTTGTCATGGCTGTATGTGAGCAACAAGAGCATACACAGTGAGTTAGCTACTGACCGGACCCAAACTAGGGAACATAAAGGGTGACCCCTGTCAGACCCTAAAAGCTCTCCCTATGCTGCTAAGCCCATGTCCAGATCCAGATGGTGGATCGAGACATGCCCGCGTACCTAAGGCTGATGACCACTGTAACCCCTACAGTAGTGGAAGGGGCACGGCCACCGGTGCCCTGCTCAGTATATGGACGGAACCGGGGTCGCCTCGGATCCAGTCAGCAAAACAAACAGAAACATACAATGTCTGCACACTTAACTGAAGGAGCTGCAGCAGTAGTGAAAACAGATCCAAAGTCAGCAGACAATGTCCGAAGTACTTGCTTCAGCAGAACACAGGTCCAGAAAAGATATCACACCAGTGAAGATACTCAAGCGAGAGATACAGGTCAAATGAAGTAGTATAATCCGCACCGTACAAAGGAAGAGAGGTGATTTAAAGGGAGAGCAATCAAACACAGGAGGGACAGCTGGGTGGAAGGAAACAGAAAGTAAAGACCTCATCACAGGGGCGGAGAAACAGAGCTGTGGGAACGTCTCAAAGCTCTAGTAGTTACATCATCACAGGGGTGGAGAAACAGAGCTGTGAGAACGTCTCAAAGCTCTGGTAGTGACAGGATTACACCCAGTATACAGGACAAGAGATGTGGTGCTACTTAATCTCGATATGTACATAGTAAGAGCAGATATTGAGAATTACCCCAGTATACAGGACAGGAGAAGGGGTACTGTGCAGTATCCATATATACAGAATAAGAGCAGACACTGAGAATTACACCCAGTATACAGGACAGGAGAAGGGGTACTGTGCAGTATCCATATATACAGACTAAGAGCAGATACTGAGAATTACCCCCAGTATACAGGACAAGAGAAATGGTACTGTGCAGTGTCCATATATACAGAATAAGAGCAGATACTGAGAATTATACCCAGTATACAGGACAAGAGAAGTGGTACTGGGCAGTGTCCATATATACAGAATAAGAGCAGATACTGAGAATTATACCCAGTATACAGGACAAGAGAACTGGTGCTGTGCAGTGTCTATATATATACAGAATAAGAGCAGATACTGAGAATTATACCCAGTATACAGGACAGGAGAAGTGGTACTGTGCAGTGTCCATATATACAGAATAAGAGCAGATACTGAGAATTACACCCAGTATACAGGACAGGAGAAGTGGTACTGTGCAGTGTCCATATATACAGAATAAGAGCAGATACTGAGAATTATACCCAGTTTACAGGACAAGAGAAGTGGTACTGTGCAGTGTCCATATATACAGAATTAGAGCAGATACTGAGAATTACACCCAGGATACAGGATAGGAGAAGTGGTACTGTGCAGTGTCCATATATACAGAATAAGAGCAGATACTGATAATTACACCCAATATACAGGACAAGAGAAGAGGTACTGTGCAGTGTCCATATATACAGAATAAGAGCAGATAATGAGAATTATACCCAGTATACAGGATAGGAGAAGTGGTACTGTGCAGTGTCCATATATACAGAATAAGAGCAGATACTGAGAATTACACCCAGTATACAGGACACGAGAAGTGGTACTGTGCAGTGTCCATATATACAGAATAAGAGCAGATACTGAGAATTACACTTATTATACAGGACAGGAGAAGTGATACTGTGCAGTGTCTATATATACAGAATAAGAGCAGATACTGAGAATTATACCCAGTATACAGGACAGGAGAAGTGGTACTGTGCAGTGTCCATATATACAGAATAAGAGCAGATACTGAGAATTACACCCAGTATACAGGACAAGAGAAGTGGTACTGTGCAGTGTCCATATATACAGAATAAGAGCAGATACTGAGAATTACACCCAGTATACAGGACACGAGAAGTGGTACTGTGCAGTGTCCATATATACAGAATAAGAGCAGATACTGAGAATTACACTTAGTACACAGGACAGGAGAAGTGGTACTGTGCAGTGTCCATATATACAGAATAAGAGCAGATACTGAGAATTACACTTAGTATACAGGACAGGAGAAGTGATACTGTGCAGTGTCTATATATACAGAATAAGAGCAGATACTGAGAATTATACCCAGTTTACAGGACAAGAGAAGTGGTACTGGGCAGTGTCCATATATACAGAATAAGAGCAGATACTGAGAATTACACCCAGTATACAGGACAGGAGAAGTGGTACTGTGCAGTGTCCATATATACAGAATAAGAGCAGATACTGAGAATTACACCCAGTATACAGGACAAGAGAAGTGATACTGTGCAGTGTCCATATATACAGAATAAGAGCAGAGATACATATCTGTGTCCAGGAGTGTAAACACGTTAAAATGCTGCCCCAACTGTGAGGGGACCTGCAATATTTTTACTAAAAGCCTACTTTAAAAACAGTTTTCGCTAACAACGCATGTAAATAAATAAAAAAAAAACTTTAATGTTGTCTATAGCCTAAAAGTATATATTTTTTCCTTTTAAGAAATAGACTGTGGTCAACCGCCATTGCTTTCAAATGCAATTATGAAATGGAATGGAGCTACAAATCTTGGAAGTGAGGTTCGATATACATGTCAGAAAGGCTTTTATCATCCTGAAATTTGGCATGTGTCAAGATGTACTTTAAATGAAACATGGGAAAACATAACTTTTTCTTGTACAGGTAATTTATGGGCTGTATCAGGTTGACACTGGATTTTGGGGTCAGCATGCCCCAGTTCAAGTGTCACTGCTATGAAGATAATCATGTAGCTACTTGTGTCTTTTAATGCTGTATGGGGAGATCATATATGATAATGTTCTACATTCCATTCAGCAGAGACAATCAGCAAATTATTTAGCAAAAATGGCATTTAAGAAAAGTGAAAAGTAAAATACAGTAGAAAGTATCTTAGTCTGCTTTGCACTGTATATTCAATTTCCTTCTAGGCTTCTTTTACACTAGCCACTATTGAGTTAAAGTATTCTGTTGTTTTGACTATAATGTAATCTCTCGGATTCCTGTCAGTCATTTTACATGCCAAAATAATTATGCATGTAGGAATTTTTTGTCAAATATTTTTAATGGAATCTACAATGGAAGCCCCAAATGGAGCCTCTGACGCAGATGTGAACAGCCTTATCAAGACAGTTCGGCTTATTATATGGAATGTGGTGGCCATATATTTTGCATTATATGCATAAATAATTCTATGTTTTCTATTGGAGAGGTTGACTGTGGAATGCCTTTTTTGATTGAACATGCTGATTGGACGTGGACTAATCGGACCACCCTGGGGAGCTATATCTATTATCACTGTAAGCCTGGATTTACCCACAATGGCAGAAAGAACTTTTCTGTATGCCTTGAGAATGGTACTTGGGAAGGACTGAATATGACCTGCTCAGGTATGGTATTTTACTATATATTTAAATTTATACAAGTGTGGGTAAAGACTACACCTGAGAATGCACAGGCTGATTGTTATACTGAATAACCAATTTGCCTGTGCATCCAAATTGAACCTTGATCAGGTATTTAGTCCATCAACACCATCTTATAACACAGTAAATGGTATTCTAATGTTTAAAATAACTATAATAATAATATTTATTAACTAGAAAGTCATCTCCCTCCTAAAGGACTGTAACATATTCCTCTGTGGCCTCCCATCTGGCACTCTTGCACCTCTCCAATCTATCCTCAGCAAGACTATCAGGTTAATCCACCTCTCCCCTTGTTTCTCCTCTACCTGTTCCCTGTGCCAGTCCCTTCACTGGCTCTTTATTACCCAGCAAATTCAGTTAAAGATACTAACAACTACATATAAGGCCATCCACAATCTGTTCCCATACTTACTTCTCTGACCTGCTTTGCACACATAACCTCTGATCCTCACAAGACCTCCTTCTTTGGTTTCCTCATCTGTTCCTCCCACAATCACCTACAGGATTACTCACATGCATCCCCCAATACTCTGGAACTTACTACCAAAGCATATCAGACTCTCCCCCAATTTCCAAACCTTCAAAAGTAACCTCATTCATTCTAAACTGGAAAGGTGCCCCAATTACATGCACCCACACTGCTACAAATTAAGCAGAGAGATAACATTTCTGTTGAAGTCTCTGAAATAATTTAATACCTATGAAGCTTTTGTAGCACCAGTTGTCCATGCCTACTAGAAACTCCCCACTCAGTGAACCATGCTGACATCTTCCCAGCAGACATGGCCACTCAAGTTGCTGCCTGCTCCATGTTAGTATGGTCTGGCCTCTCAACATCTTGCCCAAAGCTCTCAGCCCACACAGGGCATGTGCATACGCTCTATATGGCTCTTAAAGAGCCAGCATTTGCACATCCAAATCTGCCACCAGCTCATGGTTGCCTTTTCTAAGTTATTTAAGAAATTGTCCTCTATGGGAGTGTGCCTGAGCAAAAAGGTTATGTAGTTTGATAGTCCCAGCAAAGGTTTTTTGTTGATATCTGATTTTCTGAGTCTGACCTCTGCCTGCTAACTGCATTGTACTGCCCACCCTGACCTCTGGCCTGTTTACTGGATCTAACATACTCTGCCTGCTCCAACCTCAGCTTTTCCACAGACTATGATTCTGCCTGAACCCTTTGCTGCAACACACTTTTGTCGCTTGACTCACCTGGGCCAGCTGTCACTTAATAGAGACTACACCAAGAGGTAGTTCTCTTGCAGAGACCAGATCTTTGTATTGGGGTGAAAGTGTAAAAACTGGGGGAGGCAATTAGAAAATGCCCTTAGTAGTAACCCTAAGCAAAATCTGTTCCTTGACACAATCCACACCCGCATTTCAATTTTCTAAGGTCATGGACACCATGGGTCTCCCAAGTTGGGGATACAGGATGTATTCAAAGATATGACTAATCAGTGTAGCCACCAGAAGCAACGTCTGCAATATGCTAATACCGTTTTTGCTTGCCTGATCTCTATGACTGTCTCCGCTTCCACTCCACCTTATCAAGCCACAGAGTCTGCACCACAGCCTTAGCCAGTCCCTCATTCTGGTAGCGCTGGATTGCATCTACCACCACAGGTCTTGGTATCTCCCTCATAGCATTTCCTGTGCTATGAGTGAGATCCCAAGACCTGCTGTTGGTTTTCGTACTAATAAACAATCCATTTGAGGTACAGGCCCACCAGTTCCCCACAGATTGTGCCAAGTTTTCCTTCCTTGTGTCTCTTATGTCTGGTGAAGCCTGCGCCACACCACTCTGCCAACGAGGAGATACCATGACATCTAACCCACAATAATTCTTGTCAACCTTCTGGGATCTTTGAAGAACCTGGCTTGACAGCCTTCACAGTATCTTCCGTATTATGCCTCCTCCAGGATAACTTAACTGTCGGGCAATATGCCATCCAATTCTGTACTCTGTCCTTGGAGTTGTTCTGGAACAATGAGGCTAGGGAGATTGGTTTTGGAAGGGCCTAGAACACCACATCAAAGGTCAGGGTTTATCAGCTACCCTGGATGACTTCATCATGCTGGACACATGCAAAGATTCCTAACCTTTATTGTAATGTCGGAGCATGTTTTTCATTGACCACCCTTTCTGTGATAGGATCGGTGCCTAGATTGAGCCTCCAGGATTGGTGCGGCCAGACCCATATATAACTCTGCACTTAAAATAATGGCCACTGCTGCTATCTGTCCCATATGCAGACCACTCACATTGACACTGCCTAATGAGCCTATAAGCATAATGAAACATGTAGGAGAAAGGAGTAGGTTATGCTGCAGATAAAGTTAGGGCAGGTCAGGGCTAGGTTACAGTGGCTGGGGGTCTCCTCAGGCAATATTTCCACTATATGGCTAAACAGTAGAACAGTGATCTAAGCAAGACTAGGGTTTGTAGCATATTGTATGCTAGTCTGAGAATACTGACCCCATCCAGCACAGCACCAGTGAACCTCAGAACTACCTGACTACCTGGACATTTATAAAATATTTTCTTATACAATTTCTGGGTCTGAGATACTCAGTTTTATTCTGCATTACAATAAAAAAGGGGTTCTCCGGGACTACAAAAGATGGCTTTATTATCCCAAAACAGCACCACACCTGTTCATTGTGTCTGGAATTACAGCTCAGTTCCATTGAAGTGAACAGGGCTGAGCGGTAATATCCCACAAAACCTGTGTATGGTGCTGTTTTTTGAAGAAAGCAGACATCTTTTTGTAGTCCTGTAGAAGTTTTATTACTAAACTCATTATATTGTATATAACCAATCCAAGGTTGGTAACATCACAAGGGTTATGGTGTATCAACACATAGATTGCTGCTTCAGGTAATGCTGCTTCAGGTAATGTTTCAAGGAATCTGCTCGGGAGAGGAGACTTCCATGACTGGCACATTCCTTCCAATGGCCCTTGCTCCCCTAATCATTATCTATGCAAGTGGAGTCTATGCAACTAGATATAGTCAAGCTGCCCGAGCAGGTGCACCAGCCCAGACGCAGCAACAATTTGTGTCTTTACTGCCATGATAGGTACCATTTGGTGAAAAGTGCCTGACATCAGCCTGTTAACCACCTGCCCTGCCCTTTGGCCTTTTTACTGGACTGAACGTACTCTGCCTACTCCGACCTTGGCTTGTCCACTGACTATGATTCTGCCTTTTTTCTTTTGTTGCTCTGCATCGTTGTCTCCTGACCTGCCTGGATCAGCCATTTATAAACAGATACCGCTGCAAGAGGTAGCTGCCTGCTGGTTCCCTTTCGGCGAATACCAGATCATTGTATAAGGGTGAAGACCAGGGTGCTACTTAGATAACGTCCTTAGGAATAGCCCCTAGTCAAATCCAATAAGTGACATAGTGGGTCTACACCCACTGTGTTACAGCTTTGCTCGAATATTGAGCAAAAAATGTCCTGGGATGAACTGGTTTGGATAGTGCACCGCAGGTCTGTATCATTGCTATTTTAAGTCATTTCTCGATGACAGAATGTGCCCTTTAATGAAAAAAGTATTTATTACAATTATTAAATTGTTGTGGATATATCCTACAGGGAATCTGTTATCAGTTTATGCTGCCCTTTCTGAGGGAAGACACTAGATTATTTGCAATTCCAATAGCAATTAGTGGCAGGGGGCGGAGAGAGCTGGCAGGTCATGAATATGAGGACTTCTGAGCTTGCAATTTGCAATCCAGCAGTGGAACTGCTCAACACAATTTTTTTGCTAAATGACTCAGCCTGTTTAAGTAATTGACCTAGCATTTTGCTCATGGTCTTTGTCACCAGTTTATACTGCCCTTAAATAAAACTGGTGACAGATTCCCTTTAAAGAGGTTGCTTTCTCTGGGCAATCCCTTTCTTTCTACAAGGGTTTCCTGATGATGATCACTGGGTTGTTCAACTGTTAGCATCCCTAGCAATGAGCTGTAATCTGGAAATTTGCGCCACCACAGGAAAAATTAAGCATTACGCAAGTTCTCATTGAAATCACTGCAATGCCAATGTAACGCACTTGGTCCTCCATAGCAAGATATGTTCTTTGAAGCCATTTTACCCATTTTGTAGCTAACAAATGCAGATTCCAGGGGCGTAGCTATAGGGGTGCAGAGGTAGCAGTCGCTACCAGGCTCAGGAGTCTGAAGGGGCCCAAAGACACTTGTGCCGCATAAGAAGACACACAAAGCACTGAGGGAAGGGGGGCCCAAGCTGAACTCTAGCACTAGGGCCCATGAGCCTTTAGCTACGCCCCTGGCAGGTCCTCTGATTACTCCCTAAGATAGATGGCATATGAAAATACATTTTCTGAACCAGACAAGGAAATTTTGTAAACTAGATAAACCAATAGGAGGACTCTGTGTTTAGAATTATATTTCCTATATCAATGTAACATAAAATAGCTATTTTATTTGCAATTTATTCCTATATCATTCATACACTAGTTCTGTGATGACAAAATAAACCAGAGTTTAATTTATTTTCAGTAAAAGAAGATCTAATCAGTAGTTTGAGCATTTTTAATGAAACCTGTCTGCAATGGCATAAAAGTACTGATATATCTGGTTGGGAGATTTTGTATAAGGTAAGTCCAGACAGTTGACAATTTTATATGTAACGGTGTAAAGAAAAGTAAATGTTAGGGTCACTTCAACAGATTTGTTTCTTATTTCTTACAACAGTTCAGTATATATGGAATTAGATGGAACGATAAAGACTTTGTTGACAAGAAGAGTTTGAACTACACTACAGACAATGAAAATCCAGTTGTATGCTTGGATCTTCTTCCTGACACTAATTACACAGTCTCTATGGTGGCAATCTCTCCCACTCTTCCAGCCATACAGCTCAACATTACGGTGGAAACAACTAGTAGGTAACCATTTATTTTAAGTTAATACATAAATTCAATTTGGATAAGACATTATTGTTACACTGATCTTCTACTGTAAGTTCCTCTGTAAGTAATTATATGGAAAACAATGTGCCCTAGTATTTTTTAAGCAATTGCCTGCCATATGCATTTTTTGGCAATCAGTGCCATGAATCAGGGAGAACAGTCAGTCATTGTTGTTAAAACAGAAGCTTCACTATAACTATGGACAGACTGTCCATTTAAATGGGATGCATCTCGCTATCTTATGGGCCTGTGGCCCTGAACATAAAAAAGAAGATTCACCTGCCTGCATTCGCTCTATTGCTCTGTTCCCGGTTGTTTCCACTTGCCACAGGATCAGGAAAAGACTAGGTCCCATGACCACTGCGGCCAGTCACAGGCCTCAGTAGTCACATTGGTTTTAATAGTACTCAGAACTGTGATGTAGCATTGAGCCCGATGTGATGTGACCCAGCCACTTCCTGGTTTTGTGGGGGCTGCAGACAGGTCAGTCTTCAGTCTATTTTTTTTGTGTTTAGGAGCGCAGATCCAGACTCTGTAGCATAAGGGTTGTTGGCCCCAAGGCTGGAAAATCCATTTAACACTTAAAGCTGGCCATCAACATGAGAGTTTTGCCCAACCTGAAAACAGATTTATTTGCAATGACCAAAAATATAATGTTAAGGGCATGGTTGGCTAATTTCAGGCAATCATTTGCCTTTGTGCTCAGGGTCGGCGGCCGGGGTGGGGGGGGGGGGGGGCGGGTTTCGGGTCGCTGGAGTTGTCAGTTAAAAAATTAATAAAAAAATAAAAAACACTCCTTGGCTCCTTGGTCAGCCAGTTTGGTCAGGCATGTTGATGGTGGTATAGTTCAGTTAAACGATCCCACGGATGACTGATTGTTGCAACACATCCAATAATTGTCTTGTGTATGGCTGGCTTTTGATGCTGCAAACAATATTGATTGCAGGACTAAGATTCGAAAGCAAAGGGAGAGAACTGCCATTACTTTAGATATGCCCTATCAAATGCCTGCTATTTTACATGCAAAGACTGTAAGGTATTAGAATTTAAAGATACACTAAAGCATTAGAGTTTTAAGTCAAAAGTGAATGTCCTTAAGGGGAAATAATAAAAATATAAATTAACTAACACATAAAAAAAAAGAAAAAGCTTCATACTAATTTTAAAAGAAATTTTATATTATAGAAATATCACAAAAAGAATAAAACATACAAATTTGTTATTCTTGTAACTATGACAACTCGAACTGTAAAAAAATGTATAATAACATGCATTTCTATATCCTGAATGGCACACAGTTTTAATAGAAGAATGGTATATGCCTTGAGAAATATGTATACATTTGTAAAAGTTTAAAATTTAAGCACTAATTTAAATGTGCCCTTACATTCCTAAAAATCTGCAACACATACAATAGTTTTGCAAACAAAAAATGTAAACCGTTATAGCTATCCAGCAGCAGGAAGATAAAACCACTGTATGCTGCAGAGTTGAATGGAGAAGTGTTGAAATCTATGACCAAGCTGATAATAATGTTGTAGGTGCCTGGGTCAGATAAGTGCTGCCTTTTAATGCAACATGGGGCGATTGTTCATTTCTCAAGTATAATGCCAAACATCAGAGATCATTCTGAAAACCCTGCTTGTCCCATCTATGTTACAAAGTGGCTATTAAAATCAGTAGGCTTTTCATGTAAGGGATGTTATATCAGATCATCAAGGGGAAAACTCTTTGCAGAAGAGAAGTTTCTCATTGTCAGAAGAATTTGTGAAGGTGGTTAAATTAGAGATGAGACAGTGAAATAAACAATTTGAACTGTTACGTTACATTCACATGTATCGTCATTTTCCACTACTATCGAATCTGTTGTAAAATCCATGTGTTACAAGGTGATTTTGATGAGGATTTCAGGTGGGATTGCTGTGGATATTTACATTTCCAATGCAATGCAAAGGTGAATCTTCAACTCCATTGCAAATCCAATTTCAAATCAACAATAGTGGTGAGCGGCAGGGGCACTATTCGAATTCACGTTATTTCGTGAATATTCATCATAAATTAGTGAATTCGAGAGTTTGTGATTATTTTCTTGATTGCGAAAATCGTCAATGTAATATGCACGTATTGCTATATTTTTCAAGCTGCTAAAAGTTTCCTGAGATTGGAGACAATGGTTGGCACGGCAGAACATTACAATAGCTTTATATGCAGATAAAGTGCTCCGATATATTCTCGATTGCACAAATTGGCAGTTATTGATGCGCATATTTTTGCGCAGTACGTGCAACTTCACATTTTAGCAGGTCTGACTACATATTAGTGATTGGTGCACAAAGTATTGTTGTGACATCACAGCACTATGTATGTCGCATGTATGTATGGACAGCACTACCTAACACCCTGCACTGGAACTCAGCTAGACTATATCACGATCTAACCTACACTGACTATCTCCCACTAAATATCTGTATTATATATATAAGCTAACTATCTTATGTAATGACACAGGAAAGTAGAGAGCACAGCAATAACACTGCTCTCTCTCAGAACTGCAAAACACTGCAGAAAATGGCTGCTGGGGAGGCTCTTATATAGTAAAGGGGTATGCATTGGCAACTTTCCTATTGGTTGCTAGGGATATTGCTAAGCTCAGACAAAAGCATTGCATCCTTCTCATTGGCCCACAATCAAGAAGCAGGGAGGGATTATGGGTTCAGAGGGGAAAAATCTTCACGATTAAACTTCGCAATTAAAATATTCGCGCCCAACACTAATCAAAATTGAGTGGGATTTGTCGGTAGCAGAAAATTACTGTGCTATGAAAGGACCATTAAACTATACATAATAAGTTAATCTTTTTATTTAGCAGTGAAACAAACATTTGGTGACATTTTGGTACTGAATAACACATGCTTGACATGGACAAGGAGTTCATCAGCAAGATCACCTGAAGTGTATACAGTAAGTACAGGATATGTGAGTATCAGTATGAAAGCCAAATATTACTTACTGGCACTGCACCTGTTGCCTTCCGAGCTATGGTCTTGAAAATATGTAATTGTTCATTGCTGAAAAGTCCCGCCTACCTGAACTGAAGTTCAGGGCAGCATACCTTTAATGAATTTTTTCAAAAAAGTCTCTCAAGAGGTGAAGTAGTACTAATGGATATACACACCTTTTTATTTTACTGTTGATTTAAAAACTTTAAGAGCTTGTTGCTTCTGTGGAGTAAAGCTGTGAATAGTCTACACCTTCTTGTCTAATATACGTCATACTGTTCCATGCCATAATCTGACTTCTACAAGGCTGGCTCATCAATCACCTGTAAGAACTAAGGGCCAGATTTATCATTACACTTCCATCTTACTCCGCTTTTACATCTGCCCAAAGTCACTTTTAGTTAGTCAGATTCATTAATGGTCCTTTAATACTGTGATAAATGTGGATTGACGGTAGCAGTTTATTCTTCAGTAAGCGGCTTTACAAAAGTCGCACGTCTTTACAAAAAAGTCGCATGTTCTATTAAAAAGTCGCATAAGATAAGCATGGTCCCCCCTGGAGTGAAATTGCGCATTTTTTGCGACTTTTTTGCAACTTTTTAAATGGTTGCAATAGTAAATCTGTCTAGAGATTCATTTACATAAGACAACACGCCCACTTTCACAAAACTGGAGAGCTTAGTGCAGAGCTTGAAAAAGTCGCAAAAAAATGCGCAATTTTGCCGATTGCGCATTTTTTTTTGACTTTTTCACTCCATTAAAGTGACTTTAGCTAATGATAAATCTGGCCCTAAGTCTTTACATCCTGCCATGCCAAAATGATGTCTATAGTTTTCCTACTGCAATGTTGTGCATCAAAATCAATGACATATCCACCTAAAGTGTTATATATGTTGTTGAATGAATAGTACAGTTTTTTTACAGTTGTAATGTGCTGCATATAATTCTCTTGTAGGTGTTTATCCAAGGAAGGACTTGGTCTTCAGGTTTACTCGACAGAATAATGTTTAACTTCAGCACAGACAAAGTTACTCCAGTGCTCTGCTTGGATTTGTCTCTTGCAGCAGAATACTTTGTTAATATTACAGAGCCATCCACAGAACTGTCTGCATCTACTTATATAAACGTTACAAGTGATGGTGAGTATGGATGCTTCCAAACATTTTTCAAGTTCCAAAAATGTATTTAGTGGTTTTGGTGTATCTGCACATGAGTGGTGGCCTTTTTTTATTTTGTGTATTTTGGGGTATCTTCCAAGTCCTGTTGAGAAGCCTAATGATGTTTTCTGTTATGCTAATAATCATAATAATTTTTGGAAAGATAAAAATAAAAGTACATTATGGGACAGTATTGTAGAAAAGTAAATGAATGCATTAATGATATGGATTGCATGCATCTAATTTAACTTATGAGGGAGTATGTGGTATTACATATCAAATTACCCCACACCAGAGGATAGGTCTTCAGTTGGAAAACCCCTTTAAATCACATATTGAAACTTTAAATTGTGTAGTGTTATCAATGGTCAGTGCAAACCAAAATGATCACATGATTGAGCACTGGACTAACCTGAAAATTAAAGTAAAAAATTTGAATCACAGGCGGATCCAATCTGTGTGAATTTCATCATAACTCATATTGTGTCTCAGTAGTGTGTGACCCCACATGCCTATATGCATTCCCAAAAACATATAGGCATGATCCTGATGAGATGGTTGATGGTGTCCTGGAGGATCTGCTCCCAGACCAGGATCAGGGCATTAATGAGCTCCTACACAGTCTGTTGCACTATTTGGTTAGATAATCAGATTGGATGCACTGAACCAAATTGTCCCTGAGGTTCTAAGCTGGATAGAGGTTTGGGGAACAGTCAATGGCATCAATGCCTTTGTCGTCCCAGAACTGTCTACACACTTGTTCTACATGACACCGGTCACTGTCCTATACCAGGAGGAACCCAGCGTTCACTGCACCAGCGTAAAGTCTTATAATGCCTCTAAAAATGTATTCCTGGTACCTAACAGAAGTAAGGGTATTGTTGGTATCGCATGGAGTTTTGTGCCACCCTTCAAGGATGTGTCTCCCCAGATCATCACTGATCCACCACCAAATCGGTCATGATGGATGATTGCAGGCAACATTGCATTTACCGTGGCATCTCCAGGATTTTTCACATCTCTTCAGTATGAACTTGTCAGTGATGGACAATTAATTCTGGTGTTCTCTGGTGTTCTTACTGCAGAATGTCAGCCCATCATGAGACCTCATGGACTCTGCTTCTGCCAATTTCGTCAGAAACATGCAGAGCAGTAGCACACTAGAAATAATATTGAAGGGCTCTGGCAGTGCTCCTCCGGTTCCTTCCACACAAAGGAGCAGATACTGGTCCTGATGCTAGTTTATATCCTATCCAGCTCATTTCATGTAATAGCTCATGCCCTCGAATTATCTCGATGCTCTTGAGACTGTGGTGGGAGACACAGCAAGCCTTCTTGCAATGGCATGTATTTATGTGCCATTCTGGAGAAGCAGGACTACCTGTGCAATGTGATTGGGCTGCAGGTGACAAGGACACTAAGCACATGGAGAACTAGAGAAGAATCAGAAAGGAAGGATAAAGAGAGAGCAATTGTCTGTGTCTGCAAAACCATTCTCTTTTGAGGGGTTATTTTGCTGATTCCTCTCCAGTGCACCTGATGTCATTTTCCTTTGTACCAAAGCACATTAAATTGATACACAATTGCTTATGTTTTTTTACTGGACAGATTAATTCCTGAAGTTTAAGTAAATTGGGGTTATACAGTCATGCTTGAGCGGGTTGTCCAGCTTCAAAACTATTCTCTCCATCCCTCCCTCCTTGCTAGACCTGTGGAGGAAAGGACACGTACCTGCTACACGCTGCCGTGTTGCAGCTCCTTTGAGCCCAGTGACCCAAAGAAACCAGAAGCAGTTAAATATCCTGTCCTCCACAGGTCTGGTGGGGGAAATATAGGAGGATGGTGTAATTTGCTTAAATGTTGGACAGCCCTTTTAAGTGTTCCCTTAATTTTTTTGAACAGGACAGTGCACACATTACAGAATAAAATAAGTTAAAAAAAGTAAGATAAGTTATTCCTTCTATAAAGATTCTGGATGGAGTTTTCACTCTATGATATCCTGGGAAACTTTTCTGCTCATTTATTATTCAAGTTAAAACTGGTATGCAAAGAGGTATCGGCATCGCCAAAGAAAGAGAACCTTCTCGACAATGCCACCTATTGAAGCTGGCTACCTGTGAGTCAAGATCTGACTTTCCAACAAAGGATTTCACAAGGGAACATAGCCAGACAGCTGTTTTAGGGCGTTTGCCATTCATCAGTATGGAGTAGGATTCCGGCTGGTCCAGTGTGATGCCTTGAAATCGGCTTAGGCAGGGTGCTGAATCTCCCTAAAGAGACTATGTCCTGTATAGAGGCTTACTGGAAGTAAGAGGTAGTGGTAGACAAACTTTTGGTGTTACGTTTGGCACAACCAAATTTGGGAAAAACGTGACTGTTATTTCGAATAGAATAATCAGGCGACAGGCAAGAACTAGTAACATAGTAACATAGTATATAAGACCTAAAAAAGACATTTGTCCATCCAGTTTAGCCTGTTTCCTACAAGTTGATCCAGAGGAAGGCAAAAAACCCCTGTGAGGCAGAAGCCAATTTTCCCCACTTAAGGGGAAAAAATTCCTTCCCGACTCCAATCAGGCAATCAGAATAACTCCCTGGATCAACGACCCATCTCTAGTAGCTATAACCTGTAATATTATTACACTCCAGAAATACATCCAGGCCCCTCTTGAATTCCTATATTGTACTCACCATCACCACCTCCTCAGGCAGAGAGTTCCATAGTCTCACTGCTCTTACAGTGAAGAATCCTTTTCTATGTTTGTGTACAAACCTTCTTTCCTCCAGACGCAGAGGATGTCCCCACATCACAGTCACAGTCCGGGGGATAAATAGATGATGGGACAGATCTCTGTACTGACCCCTGATATATTTATACATAGTTATTAGATCTCCCCTCAGTAGTCTTTTTTCTAAAGTGAATAACCCTAATTTTGATAATCTCTCAGGGTACTGTAGTTGCCCCATTCCAGTTATTACTTTAGTTGCCCTCCTTTGAACCCTCTCCAGCTCTGCTATGTCTTCCTTGTTCACAGGAGCCCAGAACTGTACACAGTACTCCATGTGTGGTCTGACTAGAGATTTGTAAAGTGGTAGGACTATGTTCTCATCACGGGCATCTATGCCCCTTTTGATGCAACCCAATATCTTATTGGCCCTGGCAGCAGCTGCCTGATACTGTTTTTCACAGCTTAGTTTGCTGTTTATTAAAATTCCTAGATCCTTTTCCATGTCAGTGTTACCGAGTGTTTTACCATTTAGTATGTACGGGTGACTTGCATTATTCCTTCCCATGTGCATAACTTTACATTTGTCGGTGTTAAACCTCACCTGACATTTCTCTGCACAAGCCTCCAATCTATCCAGATCCCTCTGTAGGAGAACTGCTGTACGTAACTTGTTTTTAATCCAAGCAAGGTTCAAAAGTGTAATGGTCACAAATAGATCTGCATCAAAGCCTGTCCAAGTCTGATGCTGTCCAGGTCAGGAGCACTGAATAATCAGGTAGCAGACAAAAACTGCTGAACATAGCTTGTTTTTCATCCAAGGAGGTTCAAATTGGTACTATGCAACAAGGTTTCAAAGTGTGGCAAATACAGATCATACTACAAGGATGCTAGAAGTTACTCTCTCTCAGTTTCTGTCAATTATCCAGATGACATGATAGTTTAACTGTGTAATTAGAATAGGATGGTGGCTCTTTCACGCTTATCTCCAGAAACAAATACAACACCTGGGCTCTATCGGGGTTGGCTTCTTTCAGTCCCACAAGGTAACCTAAACCCTATACACTTCACTTGATTGGTCCTCTTACTCCTCTGCACTGATGAAGAGGTGACACAAATAGGAAGCTCTGTCCCTATCTCACACTACTGGTCTTCTCCAGGAATTGTGACATGCACTCAGATTCTTAGTGCACAACCTGGGCATCACATCAACGCGTACTACTTCCTTTTTTTGTCAGAGACATCCCCTTTACAGCCCTAACTAACAGCTCTGCTTTCTAGTGATGTCACCACAAGAATTTTGTGGCCACAAGGAGTTTTGCCTCGCCCATATTACAGACTCAAACCTCTGACTGGTAAAGAACAGCCATCTCATTACACATATGAATATTCTGAAAACAGATAACCATTGCCATCACCACAGTTCAACCTACAGTATATGGGAAGGAAAGACAGAAAAGTTTGTCTAACCAAGATATCCTGTAACATAAGGCAAACAGCCACCCCTCAAACTATGAGAACTTGTGCAAAAGTTGTTTAGCTTTTGGGTGTAAATTCAAATGTTTTCATCCTTTGACAGAGTTGCATTATAGTGCAGAAGGTACAGTTACTTCCACCATTCAGTCCCTCCAAAACTACCCATACACTCCTAGCAGCCAAGGGAGTTTCATCATCATAGCCAGTATATTACATTTAGTATAATAACCATATCCAATAGATTACATTTAGTATAATAACCAATCAGCAAGTATAAGTATACATTTGCAAGTATTTCTATTTAGAGGCAGACGTAGAGGGACAAACTCATTTAGATGAAATTGGTAGCATGGATTGGCTGCTCCAGAATGATGATAAAACAGATATCAGATCCCCAAATCAGGACCTCACATCAGACCCTCATATCAAGAACTCAGTTCAGACCCCCATATTTGGACCTCACATCAGATTCTCATATAAGGACCTTACATCAGACCCCCATATCAGGACCTCAGATCAGACCTCAGATCAGACACCCATTAGACTTCCATGCCAGACCTTCATCACTTCAGATCAGACTTTCATACCAGACCCCATCAGACCTCCATATCAGACCCCTATTGGACCTCAGATCAGACTTCCATGCCAGACCCCTATCAGACCTCCGATGTCAGACCCCTGTAAGACATCAGATCAGGCTTTTAAAATAATTAACATCACTTAACTCTGTGTCTCTGCTGCTCCTTTCCAGGTCCTGCGGTCTCTGCAGGAGTTGAGCTCCCTTGTCTTCTCCGGGCCCATGCTGCACTGTACGTGGTCGGGACCTGAGGAGCAGCACAGCCCCAGGGAAAAAGACCAGGGAGGTTGAGTACAGAAAGCACTCACAGCGCTTCACTCTCCGCTCCCCTCACCTAATGCATACTAGTGACCACTTCCATATTGGTATTCACTTTATAAGAAGCACTGCCATTTTCTCCCCACTTTTAGGGGAAAAAGTGAGTCTTATAAAGCGAAAAATACAGTAATTACATTACTGCACTTGTGTGGCTACCCTCCTTCTACACGCTCCATAGCAAATGATCTGGTTTCTCTGAATGTAGTTACACTCATGCTGCTGTTTTCTGTCAGTGAATGGGAACATTCTTGTTTACATCTACCATAAAACTTATAGAATATCTAAAATGGTGAAAATACTAAAATGCTGAAATCAACTGTTAAAAGCGTAAAATGAAGACGTCACATTTTGTTCTTCAGAAGTTGAAAATTCTACAAAAGAACTCAAATTTAATGAAACTTGTCTGTGGTGGAATCGAAGTTTAGATGGATTAGAAAAGATATACAAAGTAAGTGATTATCTTTATACTCCTGTGACTTTGCGTATATGTTGTATGGAGGTTCTATCAATCTTAATAATGATTAGTAATGAGCGAGCACCAAAGTATTCGGCCCAAACACATTGCTATATTCGTGTGCTCGGCGAGCACCCCAATTATAATGGAAGTCAATGGGAGACAACCAGGCACCCCCTGCTCTGAAGAGGGGAGGGTGCCTGGTCCATTGGAAAAGGTCTGAACGTGACAGAAACACCACGGAAAAGGAGCGGGAACAGCATGGGGACGATGTGTGGATGCATCTTGGACTCCCAGGTCGCTGCTGGGAACCATGTTCTCTGAGTTGTACTCCACTTTTACAGACTGACGCCCAAAACCCCCCATATTGTATATGAAGTGCAAGTGCTGCCAAAAAGTACAAGCAAGAGGCACTCTAAAACAGCCTGTATATCACATAAAGGAGGGCCCCCTTCACATTGTGGTACAATTGTTCAGTTTGTGGGACTCCTACACTCATAAAGCATATGCATTAATTAAAAGGGCTGCCAAAAATTACAAGGAACGGCCACTACAATACACCCTTTTTTACACACAAAGGAGGGCATCATACACACCCTTGAAAAATTATGATTGGTGGCCTGCTGGTGACCCTCTAAAACATTACAGGCATGGGCCTGCTGGTGAACAGACCCTGTAAAACATTATGCTTGAGGGCCTGCTGGTGAGCTAACCCTGTAAAACATTACGGTTGAGGGCCTGCTGGTGAACAGACCCTGTAAAACATTATGCTTGAGGGCCTGCTGGTGAGCTGACCCTCTAAAACATTATGGTCGAGGCCTGCTGGTGAGTTGACCCTCTAAAACATTATGGTTGTGTGCCTGCTGGTGAGCTGACTCTCTAAAATATTATGGTTGAGGGCCTGCTGGTGAGCTAATCCTTTTTAAAAATTGTAGTGGAGGGAATATATACAATCTGGATGAGGAGGAGGAGGAGAAAACAGGATTCAACCATATACACTTTTTTTGTGATGGAAAAGGTGCATGTGAATACACTACGTAGACTGAGTACATTATAAACAATACATTGAAATTACCTTTATGTTCATCATCAGCTCAGCTGTCCTCTGGTGGAGTTGAGAAGTCCGGGGCAATCCAGGCCTTGTTCATTTTTATCTGAGTCAACCTGTCAGCATTCTCAGTGATCAAGTGGATACGCTTATCAGTTATAATGCCACCAGCAGCACTAAAGACACGCTCAGACAAAACGCTGGCAGCAAGGCAGGCCAGCACCTCCAAGGCGGAGAGCGCAAGTTCGAGCCACGTGCCCAGCTTGGACACCCAGTAGTTGTAAGGCACTGAGGGATCATTTAGGACGCTGACACGGTCCTTCACCATCTTCCAAAATTTTTCCCTCCTTGTGCCACTAGGCCGCGCTTCAGGGTGAGGTTGCTGGTAGGGTGTCATGAAAGTGTCCCATGCCTTGGAGAGTGTTGTCCTGCCTTTGTTGGAACTGCTGTGTGTTCCCCTTGTCTACCTTCCTTGGTTGCCTAAGGAAGTACGGACTCTGCCGGCCGCGCTGTCAGATGGAAAATTTTTGAGAAATCTCTCAACAAGTACCTTCTGGTATTGCACCGTTTTACTCGTCCTCTCCACCACAGGAATGAGAGATGAGAAGTTCCCTTTGTAGCGGGGGTCGAGAAGGATGAACACCCAGTAATCTGTTTTATCTAAAATGCGTATAACGCGGCCTAACATGAAGTCAGCCATGTGTGCCAGAGTACCAACAGGCAAGACGTCGATTTCAACATCAGGATGACTCTCCATCCCCTCATCCTCCTCCTCTTCTGCCCATCCACGCTGAACAGATGGAATTAAAGTTCCATGTGTACTACCCTCTGTAGCAGAGGCAACTGTCTCCAGCTCCTCCTCCTCTTCATGGCCCAATTCGCGCTGAGAAGACAAACTGTGGGTGATCTGGCTATCACCCTGTGTAATGTTCTCCCCCATTTTCTCGTCTGCCACATTCAGAGCATCGTCCTTAAAGCATAACTGTCATATTTTTATTTTTTTTGTTAAAGTGTAGGGCAAGTGATAGGTAACATTTTTGCAATAGACTTTATTTAGCCGAAACATTTATTTTTGGTAGAAAACTGGGGCTGAAATGGCCCTTAGCAGCACTCTTTCAAATGAGCGTTGCTAAAGGCTATCCGTCTCCTATTAGAAAAGGGGAGACGGGCTGTGCAGGCGCTGTGCTTCTGCCTCCCAGGCTTCCCTAGTGGGCACAGGAGTCTTAGGAGTTAAAATTACATTTATATTCCCCCTTTCTATGCAATCTAATGCTCCGGTACATTCACTGACCTGCAATCCCTTTGATAGTAACTCATGAAGCAGCCGCCGGAAGTAGAAGCACTGTGCGCAGGTGAGCCAGCGGCTGCTTCATGAGTTATTATCACAGGGATCGCAGGTCAGTGAATCTACCGGAGCATTAGATTGCATAGAAAGGGGGAATATAAATGTAATTTTAACTCCTAAGACTCCTGTGCCCACCAGGGAAGCACGGGAGGCAGAAGCACAGCGCCTGCACAGCCCATCTCCCCTTTTCTAATAGGAGACAGATGGCCCTTAGCAAAGCTCATTTAGGAGAGTGCTGCTAAGGGCCATTTCAATCCCAGTTTTCTACCAAAAATAAACGTTTTGGCTAAATAAAGTCAATTGCAAAAATTTTACCTATCACTTGCCCTACACTTTAGCAAAAAAATAAAAAAAATATATGACAGTTATCCTTTAATTGCGAGCAGCGATCGTTTGAGTAGACACAGCAGTGGGATGGTTACGCTGATAATAGCGTTATCGCCACTAACCATCTGTGTGGATTCATCAAAGTTTTTTAAAACCTCACAGAGGTCTGACATCAATGCCCACTCCTCGCTTGTGAATAGTGGCAGTTGGCTGGAAAGGCGACGACCATGTTGCTGCTGCTCACAAAACCTGGCCAACATGTAGAACATAGAGTTCCAGCACATGCTCACGTTGCACAACAGTCGGTGAGCTGGAAGCTGCAAGCTCTGCTGCAACATTGACAGACCGGCTGAAGCTGTGGACGACTTACGGAAATGGGCACACACGCAGTGCGCCTTCACTAGTAGCTCTGCCAAATTGGGGTAGGTTTTTATAAACCGCTGAACCACTAAGTTTATGACGTGGGCTAGGCATGGGATGTATGTCAGGTTGCCGAGCTCCAAAGCCGCCACCAAGTTACGGCCATTGTCAGACATAACCATGCCTGATTGTAGGTTCATACGTAGGTTTTTATACCCTGCCAAAGCTCTGCGGCGGTGTGCGGTTTGTCCCCTAAGCAGATCAGCTTCAACACGGCCTGTTGGCGCTTATCCACAGCAGTGCTACACAGCTTCCAGCTAGCGACTGATGGCTGACTACTGCTGGAAGTGGAAGTGGAGGAGGAGGTGGCGGAAGAGGAGAAGTAGGGGTTGGAGCCAGTAACATAGCTGCTGGCAGAGACCCTGGCGGACGTAGGGCCCGCAATCCCGGGCATGGGCAGCACCTGTGCTATCCCAAAGTACGACTCACTCCCAGCCTCCACAACATTCACCCAGTGTTCGGTCAGGGAAATGTAGCGTCCATGTGTCCGTGGTGAAGTGGACCCTCCCAGTCAGGGCACAGGTGAAGTTGTTGGACACATACTGGTGTAAGGCGGGCACGGAACACCATGAAAAATAGTGGCAGCTGGGGACTGCGTACAGAGGGACGGCCACCAACATCAGGCTGCGGAAGGCCTCAGTGTCCACAAGCCTAAATGGCAATATTTTAAGGGCCAGTAATTTTGAAAGTTGAGCATTTAGTGCTATGGCCTGTGGATGGGTTGGTGGGTATTTGCGCTTGCGTGCAAATGCCTATGTTATCGACATTTGGACGCTGCGCTGGGACAGGGAAGTGGATTTTGTCGCTGATGGTTCATGCGATGGTCCAGGTGAAGGGCGAGGGGCATCCGGGCCTGTGCCTTCGACAGGGGATTGGCCAGCAGTGCGTAACACAGGGGAAGAGGAGGCAGTGGTGTGACCCGCAGACCCAGATTGTGGACCCAGGCATTCGGCCCACTTATTAGGGTGCTTGGATGCCATATGGCAGATCATGCAGGTGGTGCTGAGGTTGCTAGTGTTCACGCCCGGCTCATTTTGGTAAGGCACAGGTTGCAAACTACCACTCTTTTGTCGTCTGCACTTTCCTCAAAAAAGCGCCATACTGCCGAACACCTACCCCTTGGCAAGGTAGATTTACTCATGGGGGTGCTCGGTGTAATGGTTGCGGGCCTACTTGGTGTGGGCCGACTTCTCCCTTTTGCAAACCCTCTGCCTCTTCCAGACTGTTGCGGTGCTGCGGATCCCTCCCCATCTGTACTGCTGTCCTGACTCGGCTTTTCACCTTCCCATGTTAGGTCAGTGACCTCATCTTCCACCATCTCCTCTTCTATTTCCTCCCTCTGCTCATCCTCCTGAATTGACCAAACCACCACCTCAGTGATTGGCAACTGTGTCTCATCATCATCCACCTCGTGAACGAATTATTGCCTTTCACCACCGTCATCTTCTTGAGACTGTGAAGGCTCAAGAGGTTGGGAATCAGGGCACCTCTTCAAGCGTGCTTGGCGAGAGAGCCAAACCAAGTACTGGTGATGAAAAGAGGTCATGTGAATATCCGAGTGTGGGATCACTTGTTTGGCTAGACTCGACATGGTGGGGGAGGGAGGATCAGAGCGAGGATTCGGTTGACCAGACGATTGGCTACAGAGACTGGACTTAGTGGAAGAGAGGGTGGTGCTTAACCGACTGGAAGCATTATCTTCAGCAATCCAACCGACCACCTGTTCTCACTGGTCCGACTTGGACAGTGTCGTCCTGCGCCGCCCAGCTAAGTTGGACATGAAGCTGGGTAAGGTAGATTTTTTTGTATTTTCTGGTGCACTGGCAGCAGGCACAGTTTCATTGCACCCAGGGCCATGGCCTCTGCTTGCACCATCAGCATTACAGTGAGGGCAGTACTTACTTGCACCTTGATTGGCTAATTAAAACCCGCGAAACGTGCGGGGAGGAGACTCGAGCACATGCTGTACTTGGTCGAGTACCGCCATGTGCCGAGCATAGCAATGCTCGAGCCAAACAGATGTTCGGCCGAGCATGCTCGCTCATCACTAATAATGATGGCTAAGTTACCAGAACTATTACAACCAGGTCTGGACTGCGACTGAAATTCAGCCCTGGCATTTTAAAACAGACAGGCCCACTTTTTGTTGCTGTTCACAGACCTTCTCCGTCAAATTTGACTGAGCTTGAGTTATTTTGCAAAGAAGATTGGGCAAAAATTTCAGCCTCTAGATGACATACCCCAAAAGACCTGCAGCTGTAATCGCAGCGAAAAATGGTTCTACAAAGTATTGACTCAGGGGTGATGAATACAAATGCACGCCACACTTTCCAGATTTTTTTTTTTTTTTGAAAACTATGTAGCATTTTCTTTTTACTTCACAAATACTTGCTACTTTGTGTTGGTCTATCACATCAAATCCCAATAAAATATATTTAGGTTTGTGGGTGTAACAAGAGAAAATATGGAAAAGTTCAAGGGGGATAAATAATTTTTCAAGGCTCTGTAAATGTCTGAAATAGGAATACCCCTTTTAGTGGTACCTCAGATACCCCTACAAATAGGGGAGAATGCTTCTCTAAAATGTCATTTGATGAACATACCTAATATATTTCAGATTCATATGGAGTTCCACAGAATAAAACTGTATGTGGAGAGTCATAATCATACAGCGATAGAATACAGCCCTTTGATTGCTGTATTACAGCTCCATAAAACTAAGAGCCTGTACAGAGCTAAGAGCCATAATACCACTGCATGTATGTGTCCTAATGCAAACATTTTCCCTGGGACTGTGTCCCTGAGATTAGTCTTCATTTGCTGGATTTTATGAGGGTATAAAAATATGAACAGTACATATGGTCTGCTAGTAGGCTATATCTATGACTGACATTTAGTATAAGTATCTATAACTAATTCTAGACTGGTAATAAATGAAATTTCATTCAGTTTTGCAATTTTATCTTTGTACTTACAGCTGTATGCTCAAGGGGAGAGGTGGTCTCCAAAAGAATTATTTCAAGATCTGATGTACAAGATTAATTCAGACCATAATATAAGTGCAATATGTGTAGACATTCCCATGGATTCCCAGTATATCAATGTGACTGGAGCCTTTTCCAACCTTATTAGTAAGTTAAATATTCTAATATAATTCCATTTACATTGAATGGATCCAATATATCCCCCTTTAGCAGAAAAAAAAGATTTAAAATTCATTCCATATCCAATGTAAGGCTATATAATCATATCGCTCTGTAAAGTCTCAAATAAGCTTAAAAACATTTTCATACTATCTTTTGCCTTTATATTTTATAGGTGGAGAACCAATTCAAAACTTAACTGTATTCAATGAAACATGTCTCATTTGGAGAAGACACTTCAGGTCAAAAGAGCTCTATGTGGTAAGGTCATACATTTCTGACATAAATGGGCAAATATACTATGACTGGAATTACATACGCAAGTCTTATTATAAAGTCCATCAGCGCAGAATGCGCCAAATTTACTAAGAGGCACGCACTTTAGTTTTCAGTGAATCTGAAACTCTTGGGATTCAAGCAAATTGCTCAAAATGGCATCCACCATTTTACAAATCAGAAGATAGGGAAGATTAAGAAGGAGGATCTCATCAGGGCTGGTACTATAATAAGGCAGACCAAGCGGCTGCCTTAGGGCGCAGAGAAGGGGGCGGAAAAATGAACCTTTTTTTTAAAATCACTTGCGTCGAGTTGCGCCACAGTGCTGCGGCCACCCACCCACCCCAGCCTGCATGTGCCATGCAGCTCTGGTCCTCACTCACAGAGCGGCAGCACAGCAACACGGTCATGGGGGCACTCAGGGGGTGTGTGACTGGCGAGTGGCTCCGCGGCGGGCAACAGCAGGGACTGGAGCAGCTGTTGGTGACTGTGACTCACACAGCCAGCCCAGGCCAGCCCAGACGGACTGTCGACTCCCGCAGGGTAGGTGATGAGCGCAGAGCGCATATTGTTTATAATTATTACACAACATTAACGGGGAGGTCACGGGTGACACGATGCGAGGGGGGACAAATCAAATGTCTGTAGTCTGTGTCATGGAGGGGGAGAAATGTGACATGAGGGGGGATGATGTGCCATGGGGGGGGGGGGGGAGAAGTGTGACACAATAGGGGGTCATAATGTGTTTATAATTATTACACAACATTAATAGGGGAGGTCACGGGTGACACGATGCGAGGGGGGACAAATTAAATGTCTGTAGTCTGTGCCATGGAGGGGGGATAATGTGCCACGGGGGGGGGGGGGAGAAGTGTGACACAATAGGGGGTCATAATGTGATCATGGGGGGGTGGAGGGCGCCAAAATGTAGCTTCGCTTGTTTTGGCAAAAAATCTTGCACCTGCCCTGGATCTCATGACCCCATCCTGGTGGGCTTGTCCATGATGCCTTGCAGTCAGCCTTGGCAAATCATGAGGGACTATAGGTCTGAAGTAGTGATGACTCAGTGGACATATCATAGGCACTATATAACATCCTCCTAACAAGGAATTGCATGTGTTTTTTTGGCTTATACATTGGAAGGATAGGATGTCTGGCAAATCGAGATAAGAGATCTTAAAACACAGAATACAGCTAGTTTAGTGTTAGACCGTTTCTTTCACAGTGAGGAAAAGACAATAGCTGGTTAGATATATAATTTATTCACAGACAGATAGTTTTAGAGACAGGAGTCAGTGTGCTATTGTGTAATTTTTTTAGGCTGCCTCATTCTATTGAATGCTAGTACATAATTTACAATCCCAGACACAAATCTTTTACAATATTAATCCTGGTGCCTGATGTGTTGTCCTGCATCAGTTACCTTTTATTGTGCTGGACTTTTCCCAAATGACAATTTTTATAAAAAATAAAAAGGTTAATAGTTAATTTAAAAAATCTGATCACAAACTAGTGTGCTTGATGTATTCTTCTTCTGTAGTTGTATTGTACTGGACTGTCCAGCTTTTTTTTTAAACAATTTTTAAAATTTAATTTAATAAATTCTATAGATTACACACTATTGTGCCTTGATGTACTGCTTTGCATCACATTTATATTGTAGTGGACTCTGTCCAACAATACAGTGTGCTTTTAGTGGACAGACTGTGTGACTTCTGATTGTTTTTCTTTATAAATATCAGGTTAAAGGGCTTCTGTCACCCCCAAAATGCATTTTTCATCAGCTGACATTAGCAATTTGCTAATGTCAGCTGATCTCAAACATACTTTTCTTACATTCCCCTGTGATTTCATTCCAACTTCCAGCAAGTTGGGCGGTAACTTGCTGGTAGCCGCCGCATCCTCCAGCTGCCGACACGCCCCCTCTCCTCTTGATAGACAGGGCCAGCGAGCGCTCTCCTGCTGCTGGCCCTGTCTTCTCATTAAGTCCCGCTCCTGCGCCGTAACATTCTTCAATCGGAGCAGGCGTACTGAATGAAGGATAGTGAGCAGAGAATAAAGATGAGCCGC
Source organism: Bufotes viridis (assembly GCA_033119425.1). Taxonomy (NCBI): domain Eukaryota; kingdom Metazoa; phylum Chordata; class Amphibia; order Anura; family Bufonidae; genus Bufotes; species Bufotes viridis. The sequence goes on along the minus strand of CM065589.1, from coordinate 292,667,310 downwards.
ACTCACCATCCGTAGAAGAAATGTCTCTTTATTGATTAAATCTTCAGGGCTTCAAATCCAAGACAAAAGTAGCTTGGGTGGGGGCGCAGGTGCGGGACTTAGTGAGAAGACAGGGCCAGCGGCAGGAGAGCGCTCGCTGGCCCTGTCTATCAAGAGGAGAGAGGGCATGTCGGCAACTGGAGGATGCGACGGCTACCAGCAAGTTACCACCCAACTTGCTGGTAGTGAAGATATTTGCATATAATAAAAGTAAGAATTTTAAAAGCATGAAATCACAGGGGAATGTAAGAAAAGTATGTTTGAGATCAGCTGATGAAAAATGCATTTTGGGGGTGAAAGAAGCCCTTTAAAAATAAAATGTCTGCTAAAAGACAGACTGCTAATGGATGGAGCAATGTAAGAGGAAACAACTATGCCACATCATCCACCAGTGAGAATGTGGGTGGCTGTAAGCAGCAGCAGCAGCATAGTCAGCACCAGCCGTCCATCCAGTAGTAGCTGTAGTAGGCACAGTTGTCCCTCTCCTCTAGTAGGCGATGAACTATTATTCTGCCACCGATATATGTGAGAGAAGTCTCTGATGAGTGGCAATCTGTTGTACAAACAGTGGAAGATGAACTCGTTATAATCATTCCCTAACAACATCAGTTAAAAAATCTAAGGAAAATCCTCTCTTCAGCTCTGTGATGCATGTCTGACAAAAAAGAAAAGACTTTAAGACACAGGATGTGAGCTCACAGAATAGGAATTACAAGATGAACGACATAATGAATTACAACCACAGATAACTTACATAAACCAAATATAACAATGGCCACTAGATGGCAACAAAGTACACCAAGCATAATGGCTAACAAACATAATAATTGAGTCATAACTGGGACAAAACAACTATTTTTGTAGATGAAGTGGATGACACTATGAAGTGGAGGGCTTACTCATCATCTCAGTAACAGCAGGATGATGTTGATGATACCTTTCAGTCTGGCCAGTGGAAAGAATTAACATAAAAAATGGATACAGTGTCAGATTTTCATGCCTGGCTATTTGTTTTTAATGCTTGTTTTTTTATCCATTTTTCATCTGCTTGTAACGGCTGTTAAAAACGGAATTAAATTAATTGTCTTTTTTTTTTTCTTTTAACACAAACCCCTGCTGTGCCCTCAGTATATATAATGTCCTTAGGAAATATAATGGCCCCTATTGTGCCCCCAGTATAAATAATGCCCCTCTGTATTGCCCCCAGGATGTGTAGTTATTAATTAATTTTACTAAGTTATATAGTGCTACTATATTCCACAGCATTTTACAGACATTAGCATCAAGCTGACCACAGTGGAGCTCACAATCTAGGTTCCCTATCGGTATGTTTTTGGAGTGTGGGAGGAAATCGGAGTACCTGGAGGAAACTCACTCAAGCACAGGTGGAACATACAAACTTCATGCAGATGTCCTTGGTCAGAACTTAAAAGGGTTTTCCAAGATTTTTATTACTGATCAGTGATCAGTGGGGGTCTGACCCCGCCTATCAGCTGTTTTGAGAAGGTAGCGGTGCTCCTGTGAGTGCCGCTGCCTTCTGGCAGCTTACCAAGCACATCACTGTATATTGTATAGCAGCTGTGCTTGGTATTGCGCTCAGCCTCATTCACATGAATGGAGCTGAGCTGCTCCTGGACCATGTGACACATGAACATGTCGTCCAGGGGCGTTGCTAGGGTCTCAAAAGATCCGGGGACCAAGCCCCAATGAATATGGCCCAGTTCTCTAAGTTGCCCTCCACCCCTCCTCCCACACACTGCATTTTGCTATACTTGCTATACAGCATCACATACCTCTTACATTCAGTGCCTCTCAGGTGACGTCTCCTCTGATGTAGATTTTCTCTGTCATCATCTTCTCCATTTGGTCTGTACAACTTCTTTCAGCTGCGCCTCGTCTCTGCAGAGTGTGACACACAGACATCTTAGCTTCCTCACACTTCTATCATCATCCCCCAACCTCGAGTCACCACAGTGTTATCCTGCTGATCGCTGTGTTCCCCAATACCTCCAAATACTATCCTGAAAAAATAATAGTGCCATACAGATAGTCCCCCTATAGCAATAGTGTTCCCCAATACCCCCAAATACTATCCTGAAGAAAAATGAGCACCCCCATAGTAATAGTGCTCCACAATCTCCCACCAATAGTAATTCTCTCATTAGTAATACTGCCCCCTACAGTGCCCCCAACTGTTATAATGCTCCCCAAAAGTTCCCCCATTATTAGAAGAGCCCTCCAGTACTAATAATACCCTCACAGAGCCCCCAGTAGAAATAAGGCCCCTTATTGTTCCCCCAGAGGTAATAAAGCTATCCACAGACCCCACAGTTTTAATAAGGCCCCTCACAGTGCTTTTAGTAAAAATAAGGCAGATCTATAAGTCCCTTCTAGGGAGCCCCCAGCAGTAATAAGAATGCCTATAATGTCCCCTGGATTTATAATACCCCTACCCCAGTATTTTTACTGCCCCCTACTGTTATAATGCTCACCCTGAAATGCCCCCAATATTTATAATGTCGCCTGCAGTTATATTCCTCCCTCCACCATACAGTCCCATGTAAATAGCATCACACTATCTCTCCTGCCACCTCCAAAATACAGTCCTGTGTAAATAACATCACTCCCCTCCCTTCAGCTCCTCCAATATATAGTCCCATGTAAATAACACTATTTCCCTTCCTCCGCCATAGAGTCCCATGTAAATAACATCCCACATCTCTCCAGCCCCCAATATACAGTCCCATGTAAATAACATCCCTCCCTATCTACAGCCCCCTCCAAAAGACAGTCCCATGTAAATAACATCACCTCCTCCCCAGCCACCTTCAACATACAGTCTCAAGTAAATAATATCACCTCCTCCCCAGTTGCCTCCAACATGCAATCTTATGTAAACATCACCACCTTCAACATACAGTCCAATGTAAATAACATCATTCCCCCCGCCAGCCACCTTCAACATACAGTCCCATGTGAATAACATCACCCCCTCAGACCCCTGTAACATTCAGTCCCATGTAAATAACATCACTCCATCCCTCAGCCGCCATCAACATACAGTCCCATGTAAATAACATTACTGCCTCCCCCAGCCCCCTCTGACATACACTCCCATGTAAATAACACCACTCCCTCCCACAGCCCCCTCAAACATACAGTCCCATGTAAATAACATAACCCCCTCCCACAGCAGTCTTCAACATACAGTTCCATGTAAATAACATCACCCTGCCCCAGCCCCCTCCGAAATTCAGTCCCATGTAAATAACATCACTCACCATCAACATACAGTCCCATGTAAACAACGTTACTCCCTCCCCCAGCCCCCTCGAACATACATTCCCACGTAAATAACATCTCTCCCTTCAGCCTAGTGATATCACTGATCTTTACTACTTCAACATCTTTCTTGTTCAAGATAAGGTGTAGAGGCAATAGGCAAGAGAAATATTTCCCATGGTCTGAAAGATTGTTTAGTGGGAACTTTCTTTTCCTTTGTTGCTCCTTCCCATTAGATGTCCCAACAAAAAAACTTGGAGGACTTGTCACATTGTGGCCACATTTTTATGTCTGTAGCCTGTTGGATACTTCTATCCTGCGATAAACATACATCTTAGGCCTCATGCACACGACCATATTTTTGGTCTACATCCGTTTTGTTACGGACCAAATGCAAACCCATTCAATTCTATGAGGCTGCAAAAAATGCGGACAGCAGACGAATGTCTGCCGCCAAATATAGAACATGTCCCATTCTTGCCCATATTGCAGACAATAGGCATTTCTATAATGGGGCCCGTGAAAAGTGTACAATGCACATGGACTGCATCCGAATTTTGCAGATCTGCGATTTGCGGACTGCAAAATGGATACATTTGTGTGCTGGAGGCCTTAGGGTGGGTTTCCATGTAGACAATATTTGTAAGATGTTTAACATTCGGCATAGTAACTGCTTTGCCAGGGGGATCTTTGCAGTTTAGTAACTTGTAAACGACTATTTGGAATACATGAAAACTTGTAACAAGCGCTTAAATTATAAATCAATGCGACTTACAAATAAGCCTATATTTTCTATCTGGCACCAGTTTGAAATTCAATATGTGCGGCCAGCCATGTATTCATTGGAGCCCTGCAGTCATTGATTTTGCCTATATTACTAATGCAGTGTTCTAACAGTTCTACCCATTTTTTCTATTTTTCAGTTCTTTATCCACGGTTATAGAACAGATGAAAAGAGCATCTCACACAAGCTGCTGTTTAATCTCACAACAGATGAGAAACAACCTGTTGTGTGTTTTGAACTGCAGAAAGGCATTAACTACACAGTGGATGTTGTGTCAGCATTTTTCCCTCAATCTCCCGAGCAAATCTCTATCTTTACCCCACGTTCAGGTATGCATTCAGTCATCACTGCTCTGTTTCAGATGGGAAATGAATCAGGGAAATGTGTTTACTTGTTGAGCCAAGCAACAAATATGTCGTCAAAGCTGGGAAGCAAATAATACTGATACAGTGTGGCAGCGCTTTTATTGTTTCTAGACTAAATGCTTTTCTAATACTAGTTTCCTGTAATACGGAACAATTTAAAGGGGTTATTTTACATCAGCAAATGGCAATTATCATTAGGGATCAGCGAATTGACTTCGGATGAAACATCCGAAGTCGATTCGCATACAACTTCTTTCTAATACTGTACGGAGCAGGAGCTCAGTACAGTATTAGAATGTATTGGCTCCGATGAGCCGAAGTTATTGCTTCGTGAAGTCTCGTGAGACTTCAAGTAATAACTTAATAAATAAATTTTTACTGTAAAAAAAACATTTCCCAAACTTGGGTTCTGTTCCAAGGTACCATTTGGAACTGAACCTGAGTTTGGGAAATCATTTTTTACAGTAAAAATTAATTTATGCAGTTATTACCAGAAGTCTCGCGAGACTTCACAAGCAATAACTTCGGCTCATCGGAGCCAATACATTCTAATACTGTACGGAGCTCCTGCTCCGTACAGTAATAGAACAAAGTTATATGCGAATCGACTTCGTATGTTTCATCCGAAGTCGATTTACTCATCCCTAATTATCATGTAGAGAAAGTTAATACAAGGCACTTACTAATGTATTGTTATTATCCATATTGCTTCCATTAGCTGGCTGGATTAATTTTTCCATCACATTATATACTGCTTGTATCCAGGGGTTACAGCCGTCCTGCAGTCCAGCAATAGTAGTCGTGCTTGGACACTATAGGCGCTTTTTCCTATAGTGTGCAAGTACGGCCCTGCTGCTGGATTACAGGGTGGTTGTAACCCCTGGATGTGAGCAATTTATAATTTGATGGAAAAATGAATTAAGCCAGCCAGCTTTGCCGTTGCACCTGGAGCTCCAGCAGTGTATGCGCCGTTCACGCCCCCAACTGCAATGTTTGATCTGTGCACAGGCTTACCATAATGAAGCTTGCTGAGTGGATGGAACCTGCACTGCGCATGCATCCATTATGTACAGTTCATCAATATGTCCAGGATGCCAATCACAAACACCAAATCCATTACTACATTTATTTACCTTTTCAGCTATTTTCTAAGAATTCTCAGTGTTATATTTATGATGGAATCTGCAAAGGGTTTTCATATCCATGGTACAGTTAGCTTGCTTTTCTGTCCGTTTCTAATCCAGTAAAAGCTATAATGCTGTGAATGGCTGGGTAGGGTATCAGCCATGTTAGATAGTGTGCGAGATTTATTTGTAGCTAGTGTGGTAAGGTGCAAGGTGTCATATGCGATGGCAGGTACGTGTCACCGAGGTTGCTGGCCTCGGTGAGGTGAGAGCCGGGTTTTTGTCTGCAGCAGCTAGTGCTGTTTGACTCTTTTAAATAGCATGGCTGCAAAGCCGATCCGGGCCGGCTCTTACTGGGAGCAGCTAAAGAGTAGGGTGGGTGGCTGCTCCCCACGGTCCAGTCCGAGTTTTGGGCTGGGTATAAAACACAGCCATCAGCTGTGTCTGGGGTGATTATCCTGGAGCCTGCTAACAGGGCTGAGGAGTTCTCTGTGCTGGAGGACGGAGCTCAGCAAGGTGGTGTTTCCCTGCAACCTGAAGGAGGAATCGCCTGCGGCTGAACCGACTGCTAGGTGTGAACCCGCACTTAAACCACCCAAGGTGACTGGACCCTGTGTTGGCCTGTTTTTGGTTTTGCCACATGATTTCTGTTGTGTGTGAACTGTCACCAAGAGACTGTTTTCATTTCTGGTGTGCAAGTGTGAATAAAACACTGTTTGATGCACAATCTGGACTCCTTGTTTTGCCTCTAAACTGCACCCGCACCGCTGTCTACCAGAGCGACTCCCCACACTAGCCTGAGCCTATTCTAACAAAAGTATAGAAATTATGTTATGCAGAGATCCTGGAGATCCTGGTATTAAATGTTAATATGTGTCTATATTGTGAAATCACTGGCACCATTGTGGCTCAGTGGTTAGCATGGGTTCTTTGCTGCACTGGGGTCCTAGATTAAAATTCAATGAGGGACAGCATCTGCATAGTCTGTGTGTTCTCCCCGTGTTTGTGCTGCCTTCCTCTGGGTACTCCGGTTTCCTCCCACACTCCAAAGACATATTGGTGGGGAATCTAGACTGTAAGCTCCTTTGGCGAGAGTGAGCGATGATAAATTCTGTAAGGCGCTGTAGGTTGGCTCTATGTAAATAAAATACTGTATTTTTCGCCCCATAAGACGCACTTTTTTCACCCCTAAAATGGGGGAAAAGTGCCCCTGCGTCTTATGGGGCGAATGCTATACAATTCTTAAAGGGACCACAGCACTCGGTCACACTTTTGACCAATGTTGGGTGCAAGTCATGTTGAGTTCCTACTCCACCGGTTGGAACTATTTGAACTTTAGAATAGATGAGACTGCACTCCAATGATAAATGCTTGTTATGTTTTATTTAGCCGGACATGGTGGTGCAAATAAAGCAACGTTTCAGGCAAACAATGTGCCCTTCATCAGGCGAGTAGTTCGCACGTGTAAGAGGTGCAAGGCCGGCGTGAATGGGGCGAATGCTGACATTTTTACATCGCCAGCTGTAATGTACGCGCGAACGCGGAGGGACTGGGAGGAGGAGCTGGGGGCCGGCAATTGCAGCCGACACACGGCTTGTTCAGTTGATAGCAGGCATTCCGGGCAGCCGGCGCGTCACTCACTGACGTCCAAGCCTGCACCGCCTGCTTCATTCATAAAGTAGGCGGCGCAGGCACGTGACGTCAGTGAGTTACGCGCCGGCAGCCCGGAATGCCTGCTATCAACTGAACAAGCCGTGTGTCGGTAATATTAGGGGTGGGGGCATGGACCAGAACTTTTAATTGATTTAGATACCTTATATTTTATTAGTGCAGCACTGGAGCGGGGGCCGGGTACAGTCACTGCACCGGCCCTCCGCAATTGCCGGCCCCAGCTCCTCCTCCCAGTCCCTCCCCACTAGCTCAATTTTATGGGGGAGGGGTCTGTGGATGGCACTGTTATGGGATGGGGATCTATGGATGGCACTGTTATGGGGTGGGGAGGGTTTGTGGATGACACATATATAACAGTGCCATCCACAGATCCCCCATAACAGTGCCATCCACAGATCCCCCATAACAGTGCCAGCCCTATTATGGGGGACTGTAAAGGATACTGTTACAGGGGGCTGTAACAGTATCCTTCACAGATCCCCCATAACAGTATCCTTCACAGATCCCCCCATAACAGTGTCAGTCACAGATCCCCCATAACAGTGCGTCATCCACAGATCCCCCCATAACAGTGCGTCATCCCCAGACCCCTCCATAAGTGTGTCATCCCCAGATCCCCCATAACAGTACGTCATCCCCAGATCCCCCATAACAGTGCCATCCCTAGATCCCCCATAACAGTGTCCTTCACAGATCCCCCCCCCCATAACAGTGACATCCACAGATCCCCCATAATAGTGCCATCTACAGACCACCATTAGTTCCAAAAGCACACCTTTTGGTTAAAAATATTTTTTTTCTTATTTTCCTCCCCAAAAACCCCAGGTGCGTCTTATGGGCCGGTGCGTCTTATAAGGCGAAAAATACGGTTATTAAATCTTTGACATGAGCCAAGAAAGCTAATCTGACCACTGGCCATGAATCAAATTGCCACCGCCCACCAGTTAAAGGGGTTGTGTCACTTCAGCGAATGTCATTTATCATGTAGAGAAAGAGAAAACAAGGCACTTACCAATGTATCGTTATTATCAATATTGCTTCCTTTGCTGGCTTGATTTATTTTTCCATCGCAAAAGATTTTTGTTTGTACCACACAGACAGCCCAAAAAGCATCAAATTTATACACGTATGTGCACTTCTTAATAAATTTGTTACATTGTCGTCCAATGGATTTTTGACTATGCCAGTTCTAGTAAATCTGCCCCCAGCCTATGCTTTGGCTTGAAATACTGCATCAAAAACCTGAGCCTTAGATACAACATAGTTGACGTCTAGTAAGTGGATATACGGTAATATAGTTACTTTTATGCAAGAAAATAGCTTCATTGTCATGTGAGTTCCTTCTTTTCAGCTGCAGCTATGTGTAAACTGATTTGTAGAAGTTTAGCCAGTTAATGGTAATGTGAGAAGAATGGGGATTTTCAGGATAAGCTCACATGCTGGTCTACAGTCACATGGATATGTGAACACAACAGATGACTCTATGATGTGCCTTTGATGTAATGAAAATGCCTTTGTTTTCTAGTCTGTTGGGCTCTTACAGCTTTATCCGTTGGACCCAGCGATCATGTGAATGTCTCGGGCATAGCAAGGCAGCTGGGTCTTAGCAGACTAAGCTCAACTCTGCATGTGCAAAACAAAAATGGGGGCTTGGGAAGTGACATATGAAGCCCCCATAGACTCCTTACATGCCTGGGTCACTATCTCCACCATTAGATTGCAGCCACAACTATTACAACCATTGCTCTGCTCCTGTTCACATAGACACACTTGCATTATCGGCACGATCATCAGTACAGGATGCTCATGTTATTGCATAGCCACTTAAGATGTGCCTACTGGGCCTGTGTTGTGAACCAGTTAAGTAACATTTGATCTGGTCATAGCAATATGGGGTAACCTTGTCCACCTTCAGGATACCTGCTGTTCTGGATTTCCTTGGCAGGATCTGGTTCTGCAAATATATTGCAGTTAATGTATATTGCACATATCATATATGCACATACTGTATATTGAACATATTACCAGGACCAGTTTTAGACAAAGTGTGGCCCTGAGTAAATTTAAAAGTGGGGCCCCGAATGCTGAAATGTAGTACCAACGATGTTACATTCTCCTCCCCAGTTTCAATGGAGTGGCATGCTGTTGCTTAATTCAGCTCTATGGGGCTGCCAGAGATAGCCAAACGCTTGTACACTAATTCCAGCAGTCCCATAGAGTTGAATGGACAGGTGGACACCCAGGACTGCCACTGATCAGACATGTGTCCCCTATCTTGTGGCTAAATGGGACAATGCTTCCATTCTTCCATACTTAACATAAGGCAGTATATAAAGACCATTATTAAAAATAAAACCACTGTACAAGCCTAAGTAATTCCATCATACTATGCCCATGACCATTGCCACCACCTAATGATTTAAAAATAATTACCATACTATCAGTGAATACGAACAACTAGGCAAAGACCAATAATACCAGCAAACAAGGGCCAAATATAGTAGCCCTCCAAAAAGAGTGCCACACATGCAGTACCCCTGAAAACAATTGTACCAACTAGACAGTGCTGCCAAAACAATAGTGCCATGGAACTCTATGGTGATGGATGCCACTGTACGGCACTGGTCAAAAGTATCTTTTTAATGCATACATTTTTTAAAGACATTAAACGTGGGACAAAAAAGTGATGTGAACCCAGCCTAATAATCCCCTTTTGTACCTTCAGAAAGTAATAATGTCCCATTTTTACCAATAAGATACCCCTAGAAGTTAATCTAAGTTAATCTTTTAGAAAATTTTTGTGCTTCAGAAATGATCCAATTACCCAATGAACGAGCGTTTCCCTCGTTCATGTGGTAATCGACAGTGCATTTACATACTGGCAGATCATTACTGATGGGCAATGCTGCCTGAGACTGATTTGAACTCTTTCTATACCAGTGCCGTACATGTACTGGCCGGCAGGTCTCTGCTGTTTTATGACATTACCTTCGTAGTAATTAAAAGCTTTAGATACCAGTTGCGGTAATTAAAGGCTTTAGATACCATGATCAAGTGAGATCACGGCATCTAAAGTGTCAAAAACTCTACCGATATCCCCTGCCGCCATGGAGATGCCGGTAATTGCTTTGAATGCTCTGAGTCTTGCTGGCCAAAAAAAATCCGCAAAATTTTGAGTCAGGTCCTATTATTGTCCGCAAATCACGGTCAGTGGCTCCATTCAAGTCAATGGGTACGTATAAAAAACGGAATGCATACCGAACACATGTCCGTATGTCATCTGTTATTTGCAGATTCATGCTGTAGAAATGCTATGCCCAGCCCATTGTGCACATGTGTTTGGTGTTTGCAATGACTACAAAGTTCCTGTTTTTGCGGAAAAACGGAGCGGAAACGGAACAGAAACACAATGGATCAAAGAAACGGAACAACGTATTCGTGAAAAACGGACCGCAAAACCATACAGTCATGTGAACAAGCCCTAAGGACAGAAAAAAAGAGGGGTCTTTTCTCAATCACCTTAATGGTATATTTTTATCACTGCTGTCTAATATCTAACATTCAGTCTTTTTGTGCTATTATCCAGGACCACTGCTGAAGTTGATAGGATTTCTGATAAAGCAGCTTATGTGTGCATATGTGAACATATGATACAATAATTCTCTGCAGAACTGGTTTTGAAATTCAGTACCAGCAAACTGAATTTTCACCAGTTTGTGATTTAATTTATGTACGGCTTTATGTACACAAAGCCCTGTGTGCTATCCGTATTTTTTGGGCATAGCGCACTGACCCATTTATTTCTACGGGGCTATGCACACATCCATATTTTTTGCAGATCCGTGTGACTGTTCCACAAACGTATAGAACATGCCCTAATTTTGTCTGTATTTCCTACTGATGGGGGGGGGGGGATTTTGTGGACTGAAATGCAGACGTGGCCGTGTGCATGAGGACTTACGATGTGGAGATCTACTTATGTACCGTAATTTGATGGTTTCCTTCATCTGTTAGTAGCAAAGGATAATTAGTAGAAAGTAAACTACAGGTTAACACACTGCAAATAAAACTAGACAACATGAAAATGTTGTTGGGTCAGTTTCACACCGCCACATGTTAAGGTCCATATCACAACAGTTGAAACTCTCTCTCGGTTCTACTGAATTGGATTTAGACCAGCATGGGGGGGGCAAGGGGACTACACCTTGAGGGTTGTGGCTTTTGTGTCCATAATACACATGCTACAATGAAGCCTCATCATGTGCTGATTTTACTAGAAATCTTTATCTAGAAATGCTAGAAATGCCAGTATTTTTGCATTACGTCCCATTTTAATTACTGTCCATTCTTCACAGTATATTGTGAGTGAAAGGAAAGAGATTAATGCAGAAATAACATAATTGGTCATATTCATTAGCTGTAATTAGCTGTCCAAAAATGACCTTAATAATCATATGAAGATCTAATTTTTCTGTGCTGTTTGGGAATAAGCTTAGATAATCAGGCGGCTTCAGTGCTTAATTAAGAAGAAACAAGAGACATAGGTGAAAGAAACAAACTACAAAAGCCCCATTTTATAGATTACAAGTACAGTCCCCTGAAAGTGTGCACTTAGTGTTTAACAATGCTCTTTTATGTGATCAAATCAGGACAAAATTCCCATTTTGCGGCTGGGGACAGAGCCACAAACGTGAGATGCAGGGGGCTGATAGAAATGGCTAATGTTGTTATCAGCAGCCAGAGTACCAATTTCTGTCCATTCAAGCATATCTTATATCTAGCATCATATAGAAACAACACACTTATTTGAATATATTAGATAAAGACAGTGTATTAGATGTGCTCACACTACCCTATACACACTATATGGAGAAAAGTATCGGGACACACCTAAATTCAGGTGTTTCATTCAGTCCCATTTCCACAGGTGTATAAAATCCAGCACCTGACCATGCAGTCTGCATTTACAAATAGTTGTGAAAGACTAGCTTGTTTTAAAGAGATCACTGAATTCCTGTGTTGTTCTGCAATAGGATGTCACTGTTGTAACAAGTCACATTTCTTGTAAATTTAAGTTTATTAAATTTTTCCGAAAAATACAATAAAAACATAAACATGGGTACATAGGTAGATACATACAGGTTCCAATTAAGAAGTACAATTCCGTAAACATAAAAGCATCATTACAATTCCGCTCAAAAAGGATATGTCCCATAAGGCAAATATGTCTTTCTGAGTGAGTATCAACGCAATCTGAAATTACTTGTCCAAAATTATTATCGATCTACATTAAACACCATAAGAATGTATGAAATAAAATATCAGCAATCAGCTTACATAAAAACAGAAAACAAATGTGTACTGGTCATAGAGATATTCGCAATTAGAGTTGAAGTGTAAACGTGGGTGAACCTGTTATATGTAGGTGAATAGGAAAGGGAGAGGGAGGGTATAGAGGGGTAGGAAGGAGGGGAGAGAGGGAAAGAGGGGCATGGGAACAAAGTAAATGAACAAACTAACGCATGGAAAACAAGAAGATTGTCACATGTTTATACAAATATTATCCACCTATCAGATGGACGAAGATCGCCCATTAATCCAAATATTTTACTATCTTGTCCGTAAGAATGTAATCATTCCACCTTGACCAGATCTTCGAGTATTTTTCATGCTTTCCCATAGTAGACCATTTGATTCTTTCGAAACTGTTAGTTAAATTAATCTCCAAAAGCCATTCATTTATAGTCGGTACCTTGTCGCTCATCCAGTGTCTGGGGATTATAGCTTTAAAAGTTGTTAACAAGAAGGGGAATAATTTATCTCTCAATAAACGGGAATCCTGAGTATATAGTCCCAGTAGTATCATATCTTTATTCAATTTAATGGAGTAACCATATATTTCCGTTAAAATTTGACTAAATTTATCCCAAATTGGTAAAATTTTGTGGCAAGTAACCCAAATGTGTGAAAGAGAACCCCTTTGATTCCCACATCTCCAACAATCTGGTGAGATATTGTCATTTATTCTGTTGAGTAGGACTGGCGTACGGTACCATCTCGAGAGTAATTTATAGTGTACCTCTTGTAGCCTGGTTGATGTGACATTAGGGGTTGCTGTGATTAATATGCTTTGCTTCTCTCTGTCGTTGAAAGACTTTCCCAATTCCTTAGCCTATCCTTCTAAGTATACCGGGGGAGGGTTATCTTCATGCAATTGTGAATATATTATTGAAATACTGTGTGAAATTGGACGTTTCTCTAGATTTAGTTTGGAGAGCCCTTTGGGCTTTAATATTGGTGAAGGGCTAATGTTTAGTGACCCAATATGTACCCTTAGTTGGGAATATTCCTTAAGAGAAATTGGTGGAAACAATATCAATTTCTTAATCGAATCATATTTCATCATTTTATCGTCCACCAAAATATCTTTTAAGTAAATATCTGAACTTGTGTTCCATTTTTCCAATTTATACATGTCAGCCTATTAACCTCTTCCATGCTGCGGTCCGTAGGGACCGCTGTATGGAAGTGGTTAAGAGGGAGGGAGCTGCTGTGGGGGGCTGCTGTGCCTGGTGCAGCCCCCCTAGCTCCAGTCCCCAGCTTCCCTCCCTCCCCATCCTCCGCTGCTCTGTTATAGCAGCGGAGGAGGGTAACCATGGCAACAGGGCGCCTTCAAAGGCGTTCTGCTTGCCATGGTAACAGAAGTCTGATCAGACTTTTGCTAAAGGCAAAAGTCTGATCAGACTAAGTGTCAAGTAAAAAATACAGTACAGTACATTATATAATGTACTATACTGTATTATACAGACACCAGATCCACTGGATCTTCAAGAACCAAGTGGGTCTGGGTCCCAAAAAAAATGTTAAAAAAGTGAAAAAAGGTAAAAACAAAAAAAAAACATTTATCACTAATAAAAAAACAACAAAAAAAATACACTACACATGTTATATATATTACGGCGTCCGTAACGACCTGATCTATAAAATGGGTTTGTTACTTTCCCAGTACGGTGAACGTCATAAAAAAACCCCCAAAAAAACTATGATAAAATTGAAATTTTGCCCACCTCACTTCCCAAAAAAGTTAATAAAAGTGATCAAAAAAGTTGTATCTACACCCAAATGGTACTAATCAAACTGTCACCTCGTCCTGCAAAAAAGGATACCTTACCTAAGAAAATCGCCCAAAAAATAAAAAAAATTATGGCTCTTAGGCTATGCAGACACTAAAACATGATTTTGTTTTTGTTTCAAAAATGATATGATTGTGTAAAACCTAAATAAATAAATAAATAGTAGACATATTAGGTACCGCCGCGTTCGTAAGAACCTGAACTATAAAAATAACACATGAACTAACCCCTCAGGTGGACACCGGAAAAAATAAATAAAAAAAAATTGTGTTAAAAGCAGTTTTTTGTCACCTAACATCACAAAAAGTGTGACAGCAAGCGATCAAAAATGAGCCCCTACCTAAGACAATTGGACAAAAACTAAACAAACCTGACTCTCAGACTATGGAGATACTAAAATAGTTTTGTTTGTTTAACAAAGGATATTATAGACGAAACACAGTTAAGACAGCACTACTCACGCCAGACACTTCTGACTTTTCCCAAAATGTGGCGGTGCCCGCAGTGTGGGGTCCCAACCTTCGGATCCCCTCCTTGGTCCAAAGCAAATACGAAAAAATCCACCGCAGCACTCGATTATCCAGCACAGAACTTGTTTCTTTATTTAGCACCCAAGTGTAGCAGCAACGTTTCAACCTTACGGTCTTTGTCAAGCTCAAAGATACAATTCACTAGTGATCCTTATATATTTCCCCCAACATTATAATTGGATAAAACAAACCCCTCCCTCCGGGAATGATGTGTCTCCTCTTATAATTGCTTATAACATCCATTTTACATATAGAGTGCTAGTTGGTGCACATATTGGTACACAATCACAACTTTCAACTATGTACCTTAACTAGTTACCCAGCGGGATCCCTCTCCGCGGACTCCATGGACTTGATACATGTCGGCGTTCCCCACACAGCAGTGCGCATGCGCTAGTAGCAATCCGTGCGCTTCCCTGCCACGATCACGTGATCCGCGCGCCTCCCTACTTCCGTCACATGATCGAGGTACGTGACATCACATAGGAAACACATCTCCATAACCATGGTCACGTGACCGCCGTTACCATGGGGAAAAAAATAAACAAAAAGGAACTTCCAGCGATACCCAGGATGGGAACTGCACCCAGGAAGGGAGAGCGAACACTGCCAGCACGTACGCACGGCATTAGTAGTTAAGCGGACAGTATTGCGGCCGACCTCACTCTCATCAGATCATGCCAGCACTATAAGTCACCATTTTTCGGACCTCCATACAGTGCACGCTGATCGGCATATAGAGATCTGGACCACCGGTGAGACCACCCGTGACCACCAGACACCCCCTGCCGCTTCATAGCACAGGAGTGGAGTTAGAGTAACCACCACCACTCCTCTGTCAAACCAACCATACTCGGTCCCTCAAGTGCATGGTCATAGTCCCACTTAAACACACCTTAGCCGCCTGTCCCTCACCTAGGGAGAATACTCTCCCAGATATACACTTACTCCGTGCTGAAATACACACAAACAGTGCGCTCTCCCAATCTCAGGCAGAACCCCCTAGTGGTCCCTGGAGTCCTCAAAAGTCAATTCCATAATGTAAAATACCGACAGTTCATGGAGTTCTCGGTCGGTGTCACGCTGTGCCACATGATTCTTTCATATTCTTCATGGGTCCACTTAAATACAAAGAAAATGATATATAAATAACAGTACACGGTACCCCGGAGTTTCGGATTACATATTAAAACACAGCAATCAATGCTGGGCAACAAACCTTAGTTACATACAACATACACCAGATAAGGATTAAAAGAAGGGCCCTAATGCAAAATCCCTATTCATACCTCTTGGCTCAAGAGTGTCCAATTCATAAATCCATCTAAGTTCTTTCTGTTTTAGTCTTTTCTCCCTGTCTCCTCCCCTTCTCAGCGGGGGCACGCTATCGATTATTCTGTATCTCAGCTGAGAAACATTATGTCTAGCATTCCAAAAATGCTCAGGAACCGGTAATTCAATCTCCTCTACATATATGGTATACTTGTGTTGGTTGATCCTATTTTTACACACTTGTGTGGTCTCCCCCACATATAGGAGACCACAAGGACACTGCAGCGTATAGATCACATATTCAGATAGGCATGTATAGAAATCTTTTATATGATACTGCTTCCCTGTCCTCGGGTGTGAGAAAGTGTCACCCCTGATCAGGCTGCCACAACTGTTGCAGCCCAAACACGGGTGGCACCCACCCTTGCCCTCTCTCCCCTTTAAAGTCATTGTGTCGGCTTTCCGTCACAATGTCTTAATATCTTCCCTATTTGCATGTTCTTGGGAGTGTAGGTCGTAACAAATGGGATCCTCTCTATCCTCTCACCTTCCCTTTTATCTTTAGATGTCAATAACTTCTGTCTCTCACACTGTCTAGCTTTTATCTTATGTTGCTGTACCAGGTTTTTAGGGTACCCGCGGGCCTGGAACTTTTGGCCCATCTTCTCCATTCTATCGTCTATCAGAGACTCCTCTGACACCACTCTTCGTACCCTTAAGAACTGGCTATATGGCAAGGATTCGAGTAGTGATATAAGAAAACCCTGGACATCCTCACCAAAAGAAGACCTAGACAGCGACCATCTAACTGCCTCCAGCCAAAGGATATTATAGTGTACAACCTAAATAAAATAAAAAGAGTAGACATATTAGGTATTGCCACGTCCGTAAGAATCTGCTCTATAAAAATAAACATGACCTAACCCCTCAGATGAACACAGTCACAAAAAATAAATAAATACGGTCCCAAAACAGCAATTTTTACAAAATTTTCCATTTTAATCATTTTTTTCCAGTAACAAAGCAAGGGTTAACAGTCAAACAAAACTCTATATTTATTGCCCTGATTCTGTAGTTTACAGAAACACCCCATATGTGGTTGTAAACTGCTGTATCGCCAAACGGCAGGGCACAGAAGGAAAGGAACGCCATATGGTTTTTGGAAGGCAGATTTTGACGGACTGGTTTATTTACACCATGGCCCATTTCAAGCCCTTCTGCAAACTATAGAATCAGGGCAATAGATATTGGGTTATGTTTGGCTGTTAACCCTTGCTTTGTTCCTGGAAAAAATGGATTCAAATGGAAAATTTGCCAAAGAAATTCTGAAATTTTATGTCCATTTGCCATGAACTCTTGTGGAAAACCACAATTTTTTGGTGGTTTCTTTTAGGTAAGCCTCACAAAGTGACTTCAGACTTGAACTGGTCCTTAAAAATTGGGTTTTTGAAATTTTCTGAAAATTTTCAAGATTTGCTTCTAAACTTCAAAGCCTCAAAACGTCCCCAAAAAATAAAATGGTGTTCCCAAAATGATCCAAACATGAAGTAGACATTTGGGGAAAGTAAAGTTATAACTATTTTTGGAGGTATTACTATGTATTTTAGAAGTGGAGAAATTGAAACTTGAAAATTTGCAAATTTTTCAAAATTTTTGGTAAATTTAGTATTTTTTTATACAAAAAAAATGAACTTTTTTGACAAAATGTTACCAGTGTCATAAAAGTACAATATGTGACGAAAAAACAATCTCAGAATGGCCTGGATAAGTAAAAGCGTTTTAAAGTTATTATCACCACATAAAGTGACACTGGTCAGATTTGCAAAAAATGGCCTGGTCCTTAAGGTGAAATAGGGCCGTGTCCTTAAGGGGTTAAAGATCTTGGCTGAAATCCTGTGCACTGCTTGTTTCCATGGCTACTACCACCCTGTAATCCAGCAGCGGTGGTCGTGCATGCACAGTATAGAAAAAGGCACTGGCTTCTCTGGTGGCCGGGATCATGTGAGTGCACATAGGCTAGTGCTTTTCATATAGTATGCAAACACAGTTATCACTGATGGATTGCTGGGTGGTCGTAACCAAGGAAGCGAGCAGTTTATAACGCGATGGAAAAATAAATCCAGCCTGCAAAGGAGGCAATATGGACAATCACAATACATTAGTAAGTGCCTTGTATTAACTTTCTCTACATGATAAATGCCATTGGAGACAACCCGTTTAATGTGAGCACAAAAACTGTGCTCTGGGAGCTTCACAGCATGGGTTTCCAAGGATAAACAGCTGCAAGCCTCACATCACCAAGCACAATGCCAGGCATCAGATGGAGTGGTGAAAAGTATGCTACCACTGGACTCTGGAGCAGTGTAAATGTGTTCTGTGGAGTGATGTATCATGCCTCTTTTTCTGGCATACTAACGGATGAGACTGGGTTTGGCAAATGCCAGGGAAACGTTACTGCCTGACTGCATTGTGCCAACTTTAAAGTGTTTGGTGGATAAGGGACAATGTTAATGGGTTGTTTTTCAGGGGTTGTCCTAGGCCCCTTAGTTCCAGTGATGGAAGATCTTAATGCTTCAGCACACCAAGACATTTTGGAAGATTGTATGTTTTCAAGTTGCCAAATAAGACACTCAAAATTTGTCATGGAGTGGCTGTGTACCCACTGTGTCAATGAATAGATTAGACTTGGGGCTAAACCTAAGGGCACAGCCACATGTTTAGATTTTTTAATGATGTTTTGGAAGCCATAGTAGTATCTGTCCTTAATACTTTCTCTCCTTTCATTTTCCACTCCTGAATTTAGCTTTCAAAACTGCAAAAAGAAACTTGAATGTGTGGCTGTACCTTAAGGGCTATATTTAAGGGATTTGGACTAAGCTACAGGGGAACCACCAGGCCACTACTTGAAGTAAAATTAAAGTTTAAGCGGGTGCTCACCACCTTAGCTATACTGTATCTTCTTATAGCTTCATATCTTGCAGTGCTTAGAGACCACTGACCAGCAACAACCATATATAGAACAAAAGCAGGATCTCTAGTCCTTGAAATAAATCATTTCTTTATTCCATCTTCATAAAAACCACAATGCAAAATAGTTTGCTCCGCTTACGCATTTTGCACTCTTGTTCACAGATTGTGCTTTTGTTCTACTTCCAACTCTTGAGACTACTTCTTGAAGTAGTCTATGTTAAGTGACAGCTGGGTCAAGAGATACTGCATGGCATACAGGAGACAAAATTGTAGTCAGTGGACAAGCCGAGGTCAGGGCAGGCAGAGTACATTCAATCCGCTAAACAGTCCTTAGGTCGGCGAAGCAACACAGGGTCAATAAGGGAGTCAGGTAGATGTCAGATCAGGCAGCAGAGGGTCAAATCTGGTAAATGAATGGGAAGTTAAAATGTGATAACAGTGCACCTTTGCAGGGATTAGCAAGGTAGAGACAGAAGAGAAGAAAGGCAGGAAGAGGCCAAACAGAAGAAAGACTACTCTGGTGGCCATGCTCGCAGGGGGAGGAAGGGGGATGGGCTAATGAGCATGGACTGCCTCAATGCCGGGGACATTGAGGCTTTTGTCTATGGCCCTGGCCGCTGTCTGCGCCTCCCTGGCTGTTGTCTCTGCCCCCTTGGCCCCTGTGTGCTCCACCCTGGCCCTTTCTGTGGCCCCCTGGCCCCTGTTGGCGCCTCCCTGGCCCCTGTCTGGGCCGTGGCCCTTATCTGTGCCCCGTCCCTGGCCCTTATCTGTGCCCCCCGGCCCTGGCCTGTGCCCCCACTGGTTGCGAAGCGCGGAGGGGAAAGAGGGGGCCCATACAAAAATTTGCTGTGGTGCCCAGTCACTTCAAGCTACGCCCCTGCCTTTTGCCCAGATGCAATGTTAGGCCTCAGTTTCACTGTTTAAGCTCTACAGAATACTCTTCCTCCATAACATGGCAACCTACAGAGCACTTAGAATTCTAATTATTAGTTCTCCCATCAATCTGGATCAGTTGTGTAGATGAACAAAATGAGAAACTAAGGACTCAGCTCCCCTAGACTCCTGTGAATACAACTTGGATAGTAGTGGGAGGATATTCTGTTGTCCTGCCCTTCTATGAAATTGAACATTTGTTTCTAAATAATAAACATGCTATTATAAAAGCAAGCATTGTCATAAGCAAGAAATATTAAAATCTAATCTGGGGTGCGGATGGGCATAAAGTGGTTAATCCAATCACATTACTTGTTATCCGTACCATTCTTAACTTCTTAATGGGAGTATAGATTTTAAATAAAAGGTCTGAGTACAATAGCTGTAATCACAAAATGGTACAGCCAACATCTGTACCCTAGATGGCGCTGTACATCAATACAAACTAACTGCATAATCTTTTGAAACAATAGCAAAACTAGAAAAATGCACACAGCAAGAACATTTTAAAAAGGCTTTGTTTCACAGTTTCAGCAGTGTGTTGCATTTTGCAGTTTCTACTCTTGAAGGGGTTTTCTAAGAACACGAACCCATGGATAAAGACTCTCCAGTCACGGGTACTCTGGGTCCGGTGCCCAGCACCCTTCTCCACTGAGTCCTGCCCTGCTGAACTGGAAATGTGAATTGCCACCTACATGCATTTCAACGCTGCTGGCCAACCAAAGGTATCAGCTGTGATGCTCAGGCATGGTCATCGATTGGCTGGCAATGATGACCTCCATGTAGATAGCACATCTACTTCTAGTCCGGCAGGAACCAGAAACGGTGGAGAAGGGAGCTCAGTGATGAACCCGGAGCACCTAGCCATCTAAAGATGGGTTCCCAAGACTAACACAGTGGAAACTGTACATGTCATCCAGAGACCATAACTGCTCTTGATGGCAGTCTTTAAAGGGGTTCTGCACTTTGTTTAAACTGATGATCTATCCTCTGGATAGATCATCAGCATCTGATCGACAGGGTTCTGACACCCGCTGTTTGAGCGCCGCTGCCTTTTCACTGCTTACTGCCGGCCCAGTGACGTCACGACTAGTATCAACTGGCCTGGGCGAGGCTAAGCTCTGTTCACTGCAGTGGAGCTTAGCCATGCCCAGGCCAGTTGATACAAGTGACGTCACTGGGCCGGCAGTAAACAGTGAGAAGACCGCAGCGCTCCTGGAGCGTCGCTGCCTTCTCAAACAGCTAATCGGCGGGGGTCCCAGGTCTCGAACTCCCGCCGATCAGATGCTGATGATCTATCCAGAGTTTAAAAAAAGTTCAGAACCCCTTTAAGCAGACAGAATTTTAAAGGATGTAAATTGAAATAAAAGTTAAATAATGAATTCCCTTACAATGAATTCTGTAAATAGAAGCTTTTATAACCTTGTAACCAGGGCTGGCCGTAGGTGTTCAGGCGCCCTGTGTGAGCTAATCTTGTGCCCCCCCCATATAGATCAACTATAGATCAGCTTCAATGTCACTGTCTGTCTGGGGTCTTTGCGAATGTGGCAAATTCCCAGACACAGTGACAGTGCCACTTTAATAGTATAATCCACAGAGTCAGTTTATGTATTGTAGAAACAAGAGCAATGTTGTCAGTACACTATATTTAACCATTTTACACTAAGCCTCTCCCTCATTTCTTCAACCCACGTCTTTGTTTGGCCCCCTCTAGACAATTTCTGTGTAATAAGAGCCCCCCACTATGTGCCAGCAGCCAGAGCCCCCCACCCATATCATGTGCCAAGGATGGCGATACAGATGACTATGGAGATGAGCGCAATGAAGCGCTCATCTCCTGCTGTGCCCTGCCGCCCCCACTTGTCACCAGGGCCGCGGCAGGCCAGTCCGGCCCTGGTAGCCTGTAGCATCTGCGAGCTGTGTCGGCCGCCGGGCCGGGTGCCCCTGTTGCCATGGCGCCCTGTGCGGCCACACAGCTTGCACACCCCAAAGGCTGGCCCTGCTTGTAACTTCCACCATTCGCTGGGACTACTTGGAAGCACCCCCATTATCATAAAGTGTTGCCAATAAGCTACTGCAGAGTTTAGAGGGCAGATATCTATATGCAGTTATGCAGACATGAGACATTCATGGATACCAGTGTGTATTAAAGTTGTATCCTAAATTTCACTTTCCTATGAACTTGGAGCAACTTGCTTCTTCCTTGGTCTTGTTTTCTTGAATAAATCCTGGTATACTGTATGTTATCCATTTTCAGATGTCCTACTTCCAAAAGTGAAAATCGTGCCAGCTCACAGTCAGCTGCCAAAAATTAATTTTCAGAGAAGTGCTAGAAATGGACCAATTAGGTAAGTGTCCTTTCAACTTTAAAAACCACATTAATATATTGCTTGCACAACCACACTGTAGATGCCAAGGGCATGAGGCTCACAGTAGCAGTATTGTCTTAAAATTGCCATGTGACAATTTTTTTTATGCTTTGGTTTCTAAATGAGAATTTTCAGCAAGAGGAATAAAATGTTTTTTTTTTTTTTTTTTTTTTTGTGAATGCCAGAGTGAGGAATGCCATACTCGCTTAGGAAGATAGTATGTAGTCAAGCAGATGAGGCTTGAATCCGTGTATCTGACAATTACACTACCATGATAAATAAAACACTAACAGCTATAACATTTTTGAAGGTGCATGTCAGTCACAGCTTAAAATAGCAGGGGCAGAAACAGACAGCAGAGGGCCCCTGTGCAAGGAATGGACCTGGGCCCCCTACCCAAACCACACATACGTGAAAAAACATCTTGGGTCATATGGGTCAATATGTTTACAATATGTATATATATTTTTTTCATACTAGGTCACACCTCTAACTCTGCCCAAAGCATAACTATACACAACCAGTCCCCCTAATGCCCCCATATAGTAATTATTCTCATAGTAATTGTTATAAGTAATTATTATCATAGTAATTAAGCCCCCTTCACAGCACTTATGCCCAGATAAGCACCCCTTCACAGCAGTTATGCCCAGATCTGTGCCCATTTCACAGTAGTTATGCCCAGATATGTGCCCCCTTCACAGTAGTTATGCGCAGATATCTGCCCCCTCACAGTAGCTATGCCAGATATGTGCCTCCTTCACAGTAGCTATACCCAGATATTTTCACCCTTCACAGTAGTTATGCCCAAATATGTGTCCCCTTTACAGTAGTTATGCCCAAATATGTGCCCCCTTCGCAGTAGCTATGCCAGATATGTGCCCCCGTCACAATAGTTATGTCCAGATATGTTCCCCTTACAGTAGCTATTCCAGATATGTGCCCCTATCACAATAGTTATGTCCAGATATGTGCCCCTTCACAGTAGTTATGCCCAGATATGTGCCTCTAACAGTAGTTATGTCCAGATATGTGTTCCCTTCACAATAGTTATGTTGAGATATGTGCCCCTCACAGTAGTTATGTCCAGATATGTACCCCTTTCTCAATAGTTATGCCCAGATATGTGCCTTTAACAGTAGGTATGTCTAGATATGTGCCCCTTTCACAGTAGTTATGTCCATATATGTGCCCCTTTCACAATAGTTATGTTGAGATATGTGCCCCCTTCACAATAGTTATGCCCAGATATGTGTCCACTTCACAGTAGTTATGTACAGATATGTGCCCTTAACAGTAGTTATGTCCAGATATGTGCTCCCTTCACAGTAGTTATGTCCAGATATGTGCTCCCTTCACAGTAGTTATGTCCAGATATGTGCCCCCTTCAAAGTAGCTATACTTAGTTATTGTCCGCCTTCACAATAGTTATGTCCAGATTTGTGCCCACTTCACAGTAGTTATGCCCAGACATGTGCCCCCTCACAGTAGTTATGCCCATATAGTTCCTACTTCACAGTAGCTAGGCCCAGATATTATCCCCCCTTCACAATAATTATGTACAGATATGTGCCCCTTTTACAGTAGTTATGCCAAGATATCTGGACATAACTACTGTGAAGTGGGCACATATCTTGGCATAACTACTGTGAAGTGGGCACATATGTGCCCCTTACAGTAGGTATGTCCAGATATGTGCCCCCTTCACAGTAGCTATGCCCAGTTATTGTCCCCCCTTCACAATAGTTATGTCCAGATATGTGCCCACTTCACAGTAGTTATGCCCAGATATATGCCCACTTCACAGTAGCTATGACCAGATATTATCCCCCTTTACAATAGTTATGTCCAAATATGTAACCCCTTCACAGCAGTTATGCCCAGATATGTGCCCACTTCACAGTAGTAATGCCCAGATATGTGCCCCTCACAGTAGTAGAGTGCATGATCAGAAAGTCCTGCAAGGAGCAGGTGGGCTGCATGGCTGCCCCTTATATCAGCCTGCTACAGCAGGCTCATTACTTTAACGACCGGCAGCCCTGTGGCCTAACCCCTTCACTGCCAGCCACACCTAAGTCTCCCCAGCTTGGTGGCATCTCCGCACTCACTGTACAAATGGCACTCTGCTCCCTCATACGCACGTTCGGCGGCATGAGGGAGCGGAGTACTCCCTCATACCGCCGCACGTGCGCCAACAGATGGAACTTGTCACAATCGCACTTCAGGCTCACACCAGAGAAGCTCCCCCCCACATAGCACGCAAAATGGTAGGCAGCATAAAATTGTTGGCGCGCAGAGAGAGACGGGTAGGTAGGTGGGGGTGGGGGATACTGGGCAGCGGCAGCTATCAGCAAGTGAAGTCTTAGTGGCAGGGGCGTAGCTAATGGCTCATGGGCCCTGGTGCAAGAGTTCAGCTTGGGCCCCCCTTCCCTCAGTGCTTTGTGTGTCTTCTTATGTGGCACAAGAGTCTTTGGGCCCCCTCAGGCTCCTGGGCCCGGTAGCGACTGCTACCTCTGCACCCCCTATAGCTACGCCCATGCTTAGTGGCAAGCTAACCTGTTGGAGCAGTCGGCGTGGAACGGGCTCCCTGTTTTCATGAAGACAAGCTTCTGCAGTGTTCAGCGCGGGAGAATGGGGGTGGTGTGAGAGGAGTAGCGTCCAGTGGCAGGGCAGCTCACGGATACTATGACCAATCCGCAGCCTGTTCACTAATAACAGAGCTCTGTACTGTGCGGAGCTCTGTTATTGGATTGCTGTATGTCTGCTGCATGAAATCCCGGTTCTTCTTAAAGAGGCAGAGCAGCGGAGGGCCTAGGCGCAAATGGCGACGAAACTACAAAGTCTTGGTCGCCATCTGAAGCCTTGATATGGATTAAAGGTACTGTTTTTCCTTAAAAGGTATCACTACAATCAGCTGAGCTAGCCCTACAAAGCAATGTGCTTGGTTTATCAGCGAATTTCCAGGTGACACACTCCCAGTAATTTCATGTCAGACTGCTCAGCTTTTCCACCATAACATGCCTTCTGCATGTTGGACAAAATGTTTACTTTGAATTCCACAGCATCTAATGTATTGAGGATTTTTTGAAGAATGTACAGGTATTTCCTCTATAAGATATCCTAAATGAGGTTCTAACAGCTGGACAACCACTAAAGTGGGGATATAATAGTTAGGGGAGACCTCTATTAGCCACAATGTTCTCGATGAGTTTATTTGACCATATTACAGCACATGAAATCCCACTCATTTACATGGGCACTTCGTAAAGTTATATATAAATTCAACTTTTTGGAGTTTTGTTGCATTTCATTCTTCTGCATGCAAACCTTATTTATATGGGACACCTGGGGACTAAAGCTGAGTAACACTGGTTTAAATAATATGCAATATGACATTGAGTATTTATTGCTACATGCTTTATGCAACTAAGTGCATTTCGAGACCTCCCCCCACAATACCCACACATAATATTTAATAATTGAAATTGTTCTCTGTAACATTCTATGATGGTATAATTACATTAATACCAGTTACATACAGTAATATCTACTTGCTCTTAGGGCGTAGAATGAGTAGCTATTCATTTTTATGACTTTACCAATTTCAGTTCCTACCAGGTGTTTGTGGTCCCATTGGTCCGCCGGTGCTCCTTTACCTGTGAGACTTTGCAGGCTGTCCCATACTTTAATAATACATCAAAGACACATGGATATGTCACTGCTGAGTTTTTCCCTAAAGATGATCCCGACCATCTGGAATTCTTCATTGGAGACAGACAATATTATGGAAAATTCTATAATGCTCCTCTAGAGAGAGGAAAAGATTACTGCATAGTATTACGAACTATAACAAAGGTAAGTCTAATGTAAAATCTTATTACATCCAATTATGTAGTTGAGAGTTAGATAATGATTTTTACTACTTTTTATAATGGCACGTTGTGGAATATGCAAGTTAGGTATTTTCTGTTTGCCAAGCAACAGCTAGGTTTGTCTCAAGCCCACAAAAGCTATTTTTAACACTAGAAAGTGGCCTTTTCAGGACCTAAATTGGTAGAAAATGTTTGCTTTATACTGTAGCTATTGCAAGAGAATAAGAGACATCTTATTGGAAATGAATAACTTGGATCCCTTTTTGGCAGCATTTGAAAAATGAAGGTGAACTAAAATGTCATTTGTAGAGAATAAAATATTTCAATGAGTAAAACTTTACTAAAGCTTAAAAAATTAAAATGCACCAAAAGTACTCAAATGGAAAATTCTGTGCCTATAGAGCTTTGGAATCCGTACACTACTGACATGTCAGAGGTGTAATGGTGTACGGATTCCACTGGGACTGCATTTAGTGTGGTACAGGCTGGAGCACCGATATCTGCTCCAGCCTGTACAAGTGCTGTACAAGGCAGGCGCAGTGACATGCTATGTGAGCTCCTGCCTGCGCCTGCTCTCTCCGTTCTGCTGACATGTCAACTGTGATATGAATGTACTGGTTCAAAAGCGCTATAGGCACCTGAATGTCTGATGCTTATTTCACAAAGAAAGTGACAGTATATAAAATTTCATTTTAACACATTTAGAATAGGTTTTAATAAAGTTGATTAAAAGTTTAGCTACACTTTATGCAGCATGTAGTATACTAATGTGCAGGACAATTAGATGTATAATATTAATGAGTATTTTTGCTATTAGATGTATTATATTAATAAGTATTTTTGCTATGGTTTTAATATTTTAAGGGACTAGAACACTACTTTGTATCCTCTTCTTCAACCCCTCACACACTTGGGCATAACTGTACTCCCGATGTGCACGATGAATGCATGAAGTGAGATCATGGTCTATGCCTGCTCTATACACAGCAGTAACACTCATACCAAGGAGCCGAGATAAAAATTAACTCTGGTCCTGGTCATGAAACACCCCAGATGCCACAGACACTATTGTACTGTACTGGACTGTAGCATCTGAAAGGTTAAACAAAGGCAGGGGGCTCCCTCTGTCCTCCTCTTAACAGCACCGCCGCAATGCAGTTGAGGAGTGCCAACTGGTAGCTGTGCTAGCCAGGGGCCTCCTGTAGGTACTCAGGCCTAATAAGTTTCAAATCCACGTCCATCTGAGAAACAACTGAAATTATGGTTTATTTTACTTTATTGCTGAGATAATAGAAAATCATGTACAAATATTGTTTGAAGAATTAAATAGATGATCATTGAGAAAAATTTGCATGTGCACGAAACTTATCTAGTATTCTGACAGGGTTGAAGAACCTTTTTCTGGTCCCACTGCAGCAACCTACGGTGTGCTTCTCCAATATACATTCCCTATAAAGTTTCAAATCCAGTTACAACTTACAGGGTATTATAGAATGCTGGCAAAATCGCTATAGTACAAGAGATAAAACAATTGTATATTCAAGTCTCAAAAGTAATAGAGAAACTTGTTATTAATAAGAAAATTGCCTAATTCCTCAGAGAAAACTGTAATTCTGGTGGTTGTTGATTGCTTCAGCAAGATGTCGCACTTTATAGCATTATCAGGTCTACCTAATGCTAAAACTCTCGCACAAGTGTTTGTTGATAACATTGTGAAACTACACGGTATCCCCTCTGATGTGGTGTCTGATAGGTGGACTCAGTTTGTTTCCAGATTCTGTAAGGCGTTCTGTACTCACCTGGGAGTCCAATTGTCCTTCTCTTCGGCTTTTCATCCTCAGTCGAACAGACAGACTGAACGCACTAACCAGAATCTGGTGACGTATTTGAGATGTTTTGTCTCAGAGAATCAGGAGGAGTGGTCTTCATTTTTCTCGTTGACCAAGTTTGCCACCAATAACCGTAGACAGGAGTCCACTGATAAGTCGCAGTTTTTTGGAGCATATGGAATCCATCCGCAGTTTGGCACATTTTCTGGTACTGAGACTACTGGTATACTGGAAGAGGAAAGATTTTCCTCTTCATTGTCATCTATTTGGCGGAAAACTCAAAAGAAATTAAAAAAATGGGCAAAAAGTATAAACGTATGGCTGAAAAGAGACGTATGAGTGGTCCGGACCTTAGAGTGGGTGATTC
Organism: Bufotes viridis; assembly: GCA_033119425.1. Classification (NCBI taxonomy): domain Eukaryota; kingdom Metazoa; phylum Chordata; class Amphibia; order Anura; family Bufonidae; genus Bufotes; species Bufotes viridis. The sequence continues at coordinate 292,638,770 of CM065589.1, read as the reverse complement.
TGTGTGGCTGTCCACAAGAAACATTAAGTTGAAGGTACCTTCTTGGAAGTTGGGGCCAAGGTTTATTGGGCCATATAAAATCTCTGCCATTATTAATACGGTTGCTTTTCGACTTGAACTTCCGCAGGCTTTAAAAATTCATAATGTTTTTCACAAATCATTGCTGAAAAGATATGTCAAAACTGCTGAACCATCCTCCTTACCTCCTAATCCTGTCTTGGTGGACGGTAATCTTGAATTTCAGATTGCCAGGATAGTGCAATGTGCAGTGGCGTACACACAATCCATTGGGCCCCAGTGCAAAACTGATCCATGACCCCCCCCCCCCCCCCCGTTCTAGCCTGTTTATTGCATACAGTAAATGGTTCCTAGATATTGTATGTAGTGCTGTATATATAGTTCCTATTATGTGATTGATATCAGCCGCTCCTCTTATAACGCGCCAGCACTGATATAACCATCAGAGACATTACATCATGTGTGACTTATATCATCCACTCCTCTTATAACGCTCCAGCCCCGATATAACCTCCGGAGACATTACATCATGTGCCTGATATCAGCCGCTCCTCTTATAACGCTCCAGCACTGATATAACCTCCAGAGACATTACATCATATGTGACTGATATCAGCCGCTCCATTGATAATGCTCCAGTACTGATATAACCTCCAGAGACATTACATCCTATGTGACTGATATCAGCCTCTCCTCTTATAATGCTCCAGCACTGATATAACCTCCAGAGACATGACATCATATGTGACTGATTTCAGCTGTTCCATTGATAACGCTCCAGTACTGATATAACCTCCAGAGACATTTACATCCTATGTAACTGATATCAGTTTCTCTTCTTATAACGCTCCAGTACTGATGTAACCTCCAGAGGGCAGGGGGAGATGTCAAAAGGTGACATGGTTGGTGGGCAGGGGGACACTAGAGTTGCAGGGGGCTCTGTGAGTTCAGGGGGCACAGAATTACACTTGAACACAGGTGATAGGCAAAACTTTCAGGACTGACTTAACTTGACCCCCTACAGTAACTTACCCACCTGCTGCTGTGTGTAGGAGAGATGCAGGGACCAGTGAGGGGACTTCAGGCTTCCAGCACCACACATGAGGCACAGTAAATTACCTGAGGTGAAGGCTCAGAGTCTCTGCTGCCAGTTCTCATCTTCTCCTGTAGCCACTGCCGGACTGGGAGGAGCTGCCTTCTCTTGGGGTTAGTAAACTTGGTGGGGGGTGCTGTGAGTGGCCCCTATTTTGCCTCTTTGCAGCAGGGCCCTGACAGTGCTCAGTGCCAGTAGTACTGCACTGATAGTGACCCTGCTGCGCTGATACACACAGGGGAGAAGACGGAGCTGCCACTACTGCAGGGGCCAGGTGAGTCCACAGGCGGCCGGGCCCCCTGGAGTGCCGGGCCCGGTCGCAAGTGCGACCCCTGCGACCCCTGTATGTACGCCAGTGGCAATGAGGGTCCTTGAGACCAACGTTAATGCCAGTCGCCTTGTGAAGGCCTTTCACAGGGCGCATCCTGATAAAGTCGGCCCTGGGTGTCAGGAGGTCACCCGTAGAGGGGGGGGGGGCACTGTCACGGTCCCTCCCATGACAGAGATGAGAAGATCTGAGAGACTGGCAGCAAGTGAGGATATCTGACGGTCTCTCTGTTTTCATCTTGCAGTGTTGTTGTTTGGTAATGACCACACCTCTTGTCAGGTGCAGCTTGTTATCTTTCCTTCTGGAGTTGGTTGAGGTGGTGTGTTGTTCCTTTGGATCTCCTGCTCCTCCATTCTTCTTTAAGCTAAGTGCATTTTGTTTTGCATTTTCTTGTTCGCTTGTGTGTGTTGTTGTCTAGGCCTCAGGGAAACACGGGTTCCTTCATTTGGGGAGGAACCAGTGGTCTCATTCCCTGCCACCACTCCTTAGGGACTACTAGGGTCTTCAGGGCTAAGGTTCCAGTGTATGAGAATTTCCACCTTTAGGGTCTACTCATATTGGCACGAGTCAGGGAGAGGTCTAGGGATTCCTAGGAGGTCACTATCTCTTTCCCTTAGCTTTGAGGCCTAGACTCCACTCCTATTCCTCCTGTGTGTTATCTGGTGTTCTCCCCTCCCCATTACCCGTGACAGTTAGCTGCTGCCAAGTCCAATAAGATAATGGGTTGCATCAAAGGGGCAAAGATGCCCGTGATGAGAACATCGTCCTGCCACTTTACAAATCACTAGTCAGACCACACATGGAGTACTGTGTACAGTTCTGGGGGCTCCTGTGAACAAGGCAGACATAGCAGAGCTGGAGAGGGTTCAGAGGAGGGCAACTAAAGTAATAACTGGAATGTGTGGATCAGGGTCGTACATAAAAATCATTTGGCTCCATAGCAAGAGTCTGAATTGGGCCCCCAGCTCCGCCCACTACCCACATTTGGCCCAACCCACTAGCTACCCTTGCTTACTTTTAAATAAAGTTTAATTAAATCTATTGTAAGTACCATAGAATGACATTTTCTAACACTTTTTTCTCTATGAGAAATAGATGCTTAATTCAGGTGCGTATAACGCTTTATAATCCGTACTCTCATAAACCACTGATATTACACTGGTGTATGGGAGTAAGGATTTCACTGGGGCTGCAGTGAGCCATGTACAGCACACATCACTGCTCCTGCCTGTCTGCTTTGTTAGAGCTGGGCATAGATGGGCTATGTCAGGTTTTAGCAGAGTGGACACAGGGCGCCATATGTATGCGAGCACAGCTGAGCGAGTGCAGGGACACGCATACACATCGCTCCTCCTGCCTGTGCCCACTGTGCTAAAGCCTGACATAGCCCATCCCCCCTTAGTGTGCACCAGGGACCCCCACCCCCACACCCAGTTCATGGTGAGTGGAGACTGCCCTATGGCACACTGTCCTCCATATGAGTATTAACAGCAAGGGGGGAGGGCCACACTGTTCTCTATATGATAAGCCTTATATTCAGAACAGTGTGACCTCCACCTCCCCTCCTCCCCGCTCAGGAACTCTGCTTGCTTCTGCCCCAGAAGAGCCCCCTTTTCCACCCACTAACCATCCATCCATTAACTTTTTTTAAACATAGAGGCACTCACTTCTGTGGCAAGTCTTAGAAAACTGAAAAATAAGGGGGTGCAAGTGTAAAACATAACATTTAATTCGTTGGTTAAAAATAACAATCTTATGAGATTGATCAGCACAATATGTTCCGTTCGGGCAACATCAAAGCTCAATCAAAGCAAAAAATATTGCCATATCAGGAGGAAAGGCAATTCAGGGTAATAACGATGCCAATCTTGCCAATGTAACTGGGAAGTGTTTAACCCTAGAACATCTCTACTTGGCCTATCGGTCCCTAAGCCTGCTAACAGTGTCCTGTCCTGCAAGGGACAGCACCGTTACCGGATCCTGTCCCTGGACACGCTGCCCCTGGTTAAGTGGGACAAGAGAAAAACCTCCTGACAAAAGTTAAAAATTCATCACAAGAGAACAGCCACGTTTTCTCCTACATATGGTTCCGGAGCAAAAAATAAAAACGGGCCTCCCTGGATTATACTAAAGAAAGTAGTAGTACTTATCAAATGCCGTTTTCAGATGTGTCTCACGGTATTCCCAGCCTGCTTGTGCAAACCCCGACGCGTTTCATCTCAAGTCAGGCGTGCTGAGTGGCCCAAAGACTCATCAGGGGGCATAAGGCCACCACCGGGCAAAGGGGTCAAATAGTTCAACACCCTTGTCATATGATAACCTGAATGACGTATGGTCCAAGGAGGTATCGAGGAGCTTATGCAGGGACCGGTATGTCCCGTGCGCCCGTTCAGAGGGATTGTGCCCGTTCAGAGGCCTTATGCCCCCTGATGAGTCTTTGGGCCACTCAGCACGCCTGACTTGAGATGAAACGCGTCGGGGTTTGCACAAGCAGGCTGGGAATACCGTGAGATGGAGTGACACATCTGAAAACGGCATTTGATAAGTACTACTACTTTCTTTAGTATAATCCAGGGAGGCCCGTTTTTATTTTTTGCTCCGGAACCATATGTAGGAGAAAACGTGGCTGTTCTCTTGTGATGAATTTTTAACTTTTGTCAGGAGGTTTTTCTCTTGTCCCACTTAACCAGGGGCAGCGTGTCCAGGGACAGGATCCGGTAACGGTGCTGTCCCTTGTGGGACAGGACACTGTTAGCAGGCTTAGGGACCGATAGGCCAAGTAGGGATGTTCTAGGGTTAAACACTTCCAAGTTACATTGGCAAGATTGCCATCGTTATTACCCTGAATTGCCTTTCCTCCTGATATGGCAATATTTTTTGCTTTGATTGAGCTTTGATGTTGCCCGAACGGAACATATTGTGCTGATCAATCTCATAAGATTGTTATTTTTAACCAACGAATTAAATTTTATGTTTTAGACTTGCACCCCCTTATTTTTCAGTTTTCTGACTTCCATTGGGTAGCAAGTGGCCATCTGTCTCATAACGACCTTTAGGCCACGGAGGTATATATTTTTTATTTGCAAGTCTTAGAAACTTGCTAAATGGCCAGTGCAGTGCCAAGCTGACAGAGGAGAGCGAGCGCCATGGGCGTAGCTTTAGGAGGTGCAGAGGTAGCAGTCGCTACCGGGCCCAGGAGCCTGAGGGGGCCCAAAGACCCTTGTGCCGCATAAGAAGACACACAAAGCACTGAGGGACAGGGGGCCCAAGCTGAACTCTTGCACCAGGGCCCATGAGCCGTTAGCTACGCCCCTGGCGAGTGCTCACCTGGCCCAGGGCTGGTTGTCAGGGTCAGGGACATCGCTGTCTGTGCACTGTGTTATGCACACAATGTATATAAGGGGGAGTTGGGCAGAGCAGAGGGGAAGCAGGGCTCGTCTGAACCGCAGATAGGGCTGTGGCAACGAGACATTGTAGGGGGCGGGGCCTTCTATCCACTCCAGGCCCCCCCTGCCACGGGCCCCGTAGCAGCTACGTGGTCTGCCTATATTGAGGCATACTGGTGGTCTGCCTATATTGAGGTATACTGGTGTGGACTACAGTACCCTGAAAGATTATCAAAATTAGCATTATTCACTTTAGAAAAAAGACAACTGAGGGGAGATCTAATATCTATGTATAAATATATCAGAGCATGGGCATCCACAGAAATTTTTCCAGGGGGGCATCATTTTATTGACACCCATGCTCTGTGGTAGAGCGAGACAGATAGTCCCCATAATACCATGCTCCCAAACTGTCCTCCATGGTAATAGCGTTCCCTACACCAGGGCTTCTCACCTCTGGTCCTCAGGGACCTCCTGCCGGTCCTGTGCTCAGGATTTCCTTAGTATTGAGCAGGTGATATAATTAGTGGAGGGCCCTGAGGCCTGGAGTTGAGGAACACTGCCCCACAGTACCTCCAATAGCATACCCATTAATATGTGCTAAATAAAAATGCCCCCATAGGGCCCCTAGTAGAAATAAGGCCTCCTATAGTGTCCCCATCAGTAACAAGGCCCCTATATTATAATTATGGCCCCCTTTGTATCACTATTATTATAATGACACCCTCTATATTATTATTATTGCCCCCTCTGTATTATTATTATTATAATGGACCCCTCTCTATTACTATTATCATGGCCCCTCTGTATTAGTATTGCGATATATAATGGCCCACTCTGTATTAATAATAATAATAATAATAATAATAATAATACAGAGTGGGCCTTTATATATCACAATACTAATACAGAGGGGGCCATGATAATAGTAATACAGAGGGGGCCATTATAATCGTAATACGGGGGGGGGGCATTATAATAATAATAGTACAGAGGGGGGCCATTATAGTAATAAATAATACAGAGGGAGCCTTTATATATCACAATATTAATACAGAGGGGGTCATTATAATACTAATACTAATACAGCAGGGGCCATGATAATAATAATACAGAGGGGGTAGTAATAATAATAATAACACAGAGAGGGCAATAATAATAATAGAAATACAGAGGGGGTAATAATAATAATATGACCAACCCCCTCTGTATTATTATTATGCGTCCCTCTGTATTATTATTATGCCCCGCTCTGTATTATTATTATGTCCCCTTCTGTATTATTATGGCCATGGCCCTCAGTGCTGCCTGCCTTAGGGTACTTACATAAAAAATAAAATAAAAATACTCACCTCTCTTCCTCACTCCATCACTGCTTCTGGCCTGAGTTCGCGCGTCCGGCGCAGACGGTCACGAACACATCACTGTAGCCTCCTGCACCACATCATCACATCATCTCGCGAGACCCGGCGCAGGAGGTCACAGTGAGGTAATCACGATCTCCTGCGCCGCTCTACTGCCTCATAGGATTCAGACCTGGTGGCCTGAAGCCTATGAGGCAGAACAAAGGGGACAGGAGCCATAGGCTCCCATGTCCCTCATTGAAATGCCTGCTGCCCGGCGCCCCCTGCAATTTGGCGCCCGGGGCAAAGCTTGCCCCTTCTTGCCCCCAGCCCCCCCCCCCGGACGCCCATGTATCAGAGGGCAGTATAGAGATCTCTCCCATCATCTATTTATCCCCAGAATTGTGACAAGGGGACATCCTCTTCGTCTGGAGGAAAGAAGGTTTGTACACAAACATAGAAGAGGATTCTTTACGGTAAGAGCAGTGAGACTATGGAACTCTCTGCCTGAGGAGGTGGTGATGGTGAGTACAATAAAGGAATTCAAGAGGGGCCTGGATGTATTTCTGGAGTGTAATAATATTACAGGCTATAGCTACTAGAGAGGGGTCGTTGATCCAGGGAGTTATCTGATTGTCTGATTGGAGTCGGGAAGGAATATTTTCCCCTAAATTGAGGAAAATATAAAGTGAGGAAAATTGGCTGGACAGATGTATTTTTTCAGCCTTATAAACAATGTTACTAAGGCCCCAGGCACACGACCGTATGTATTTTGCGGTCCGCAAACCGCGGATCCACAAAACATGGAAGCTGCTCTGCATTTCGTTCCGCAATTTTCAGAACGGAACGCAGCCCATTCTAGAAATGCCTATTCTTGTCCGAAAAACGGACAAGAATAGGACATGCTCTATTTCTTTTGCGGGGCCACGGATCGGAGCATTGGATGCGGACAGCACACTTGGCAATAGCCATGTCCACCTTGGGAATGGATCCCCATGAATCCACCAAGGGTTAAGCCATCGGGAACATGGATTTAAACTTCTTTGTTAAAACAGGACCTTTTCCAGGTTTTTTCCACTCTATATCATGACAGAGAGAAGGGTCTCATCCGCTTTGAAGACACGAGGTGCCCGAGTAGCGGGAACAGGAGGCTCCCCACAGTCAACATCATGGTCCCCCGACCTGATGGACTTGAGCAACTTCTGTGTCTTTCCAGGGGAGAAAACACAACGTCAGCTCCTTCTCATCCGAGGAGGAAGAAACTAAGGAGACCAAGAAGGTCTCTCTACCGGGACAGAGGTCTCCATAGGGGTCTGGGCAGGAATAGGAAGCCTTTCCATCCAGCAGGCCTATGACTCCTTTAACAGAGCCATTGATACATTTCCTGCAACGTAGGTTCACTAGAGGTCAGAAACCTCTAACGGCAGCTGTAACACCTGGTGTAGGTTAAGTCAACGGACCCAGGGATTCCCAACCGGTCTCCCAAGCTGGTCTTAGCCTAGCCTTAAGCTGTTTAGCTTCTGCGATCTCACGAGTGCTGGTATGAGCAGCTTACAGTAACCGTTGACTGCTACAATGGTAGCAGGATAGATGCTTCCTCTTGGAATCCACTTTCCTGCCTTCCGAATCCCGCGGAGAAGACATCACTGCGGGAAAAAAAGGGACAAATAAAACATTTGTAAACCACCTATCTACGCAGGAAAGGAAGAAAAACAGACCGGAGGCAGCTGAGGAAAAAAACACCACAAGTGGAACAACACCAATTTTAGGACTCTGGGAGCTAGCTGAAAAAGCATATGTAGCCAGAGACTGAACTGGAGCACACAGCCTCCCAAAATAGGGGAAGGGGAGGGATAGCCAATCCACCCTTCCCCCAGTAAATCCTCCACAGGAAGATGCATAAAAAAATCGTATCTATGAAAGAAATCGTGCCCGTGAAAAAATCACTGCCGGATTACCCGGAGGTGATGCAAAAGAGAGTCCCCGCGTCACCTCCGGAAGATGGCGGCGCACAGGGACCGAGAATAATCCTTGGAGAGGAGCACTATGGGGCATTTACTGGGGGCACTATATAGGGTATTTTATACTGGCACACATTATGGGGGCACTATGGGGACATTAGCTCAACTAGTGGCACTAAGAGCGGGTAATTTTTGTAAATTCATTAAGTTAAATGGGCACCTTGGTATAATGACTGTTGAACAGTAACCTATAAAAGAATATATACTGCTTTACATTGCTGTGTTTGTGCCTGACAACCGAGTATTGGAGGTCATTTATCAAACTGGTGTAAACTAGAACTGGCTTAGTTGCCCATAGCAACCATTAAGATTCCACCTTTCATTTTCCAAAGATGCTGTCAAAAATGACAAGCGCCAAAGTTATGCAAAGGCATGTGGCAGGGCTCCATAGGAACTAATATGCAGCAGCCTCTTGTTACTTGCTGGCGCACACTGCATCTGGTTCTCTAGATCCTCACCGGGTGGAGCTGGAACACACCTGGAAGTTGTGTTAAAGACCCAACATGTTATGTACTATTACGTCACATGTCGGGAAGGGGGTACTTTTTTAAGACATGTGGCTTGTGGGTCCCCTTCAGGGGTGGATTGGCCATTGACCCTACAGGGAAATTTCCCAGTCGGCTGATGCCTAAGAAGGCCACCCAAGCCCTCCTCTTGGCCAGCAGCTGGGTTCATAATGAACTGATTCTCTCTTACACATCTGGCCAGCAGCCGCAGGTGCCCTGCTGAAATTAACTGTATCGACATCCTCAGGACAGTGACACAGTTCAATATTGTGGAGCAGGTGGTAGTATTTAGTGATGCACTGGGGTATTTGGTTCTGCTGGGGAAGTATGTTACTCCCCACCATGGTATTGCTGGCCTTGCTTACTTCTGTTGTCCCTGCCCATATATGTTGGCCCTGCCTAATTATGTTGCCCTATCTTCTGTCAGTTTGGACCCACCAGCAACATGGGGCCACTTTTAGCTTTTTTTCCAGGACCACTTTTAGTTCCAAGTCCACCTCTGGTCCCCTTTGTGGACAAGGCCTGGACATTTTCCCAGTTTGCCACCTAAATGCCAGCTCCACATACTGTACATTTGTATATTAATAATATAACCGTTCATTATTGTCTCCAATAGCATATCAATATGTGCACAAATATGGACAAGTCCAGATAAAGCAATGGATGTATCGATACATTGGAGACTATTCTTGTATTTCTTTCAGTTCTTTCCAGTTGCTGCCATTTCCTATATAACTTTAGACATAATACGATCATTGGACAAAATCCAACTGCAACTCCATACCTATCAGAAAGACCGCTTCTTGCTTAAGGGGCAGATTAATGAATGGAATGCTTACTAAAATTTGGACAGTGTAAATTTAGACTAGACAGCCTAAAGATGTGCTAGATGTATCACAGTGGCTTATGCTAGATGATAAATTTGGTGCTGTAGACCGTCAGATCTAAGGGTCCATTCAGACGTCCGTAGAACGGGTCCTGATTCATTCTGCAATTATGCGGAACGGGGGCGGACCCATTCATTCTCAATAGGGTCGGAAGAGATGCGGACAGCGGCTCCCTAAAAAATAGAACAGGTCCTATTCTTGTCCGCAATAGTGGACAAGAATAGGCATTTCTATAGGGGTGCCGGCCCAGTGTATTGCGGATCCGCAATACACAACGGACGTGTGAATGGACCCTTAGTCTATACCACCTATTAGTTGGCTTAAATTGTGGCAAAATGTGGCAACAAAATTCTGGCGTAAATGTTATACCCACTATGCTCTAATTTAAAGGGGTATTCCAGTTAGATTAAGTTACCCCTATTACCCACAGAATAGGGGATAGCTATTAAATTGGTGAGGGTCCTACCACCTGCAGCCCCCCTGATGCATGCATGAGGCTGCTCCATTTATCTTTATGGGAATGCCAGAGATACCCCTAACCGGAATACCCCTTTAAGGCATGCCCCTTTCTGCTAAGCCATACCCATTTCCTCTATAAACTACACGCTAGTGAAGTGAGAGACGCAAAAAGTATCTGACATTTAATATATGTAGCAGGCATATGCGCCAGTATCCTGGCTCAATATATTCTATTGTGAATTTACTCCAAAAATAAAATGTAGTCCAATATTGCTGAAAAGATCCCATGCTAATCCTCCCATTAGTCCTGGTCCTACCTGACTCTACTAATATAGTTCATGAATAGAAATAATTGATGTACAACCTGTGAAGAAGGAAACATTTCTTCCATCTAGTCACAGCCTAATATGCTGGTGAAAACCATTTGGCCTCATCTAAGGTAAGGCTTTCTGCATTTAAGGCCTCGTATTCCGGATTTGCTCTGGATGCGTCCCGGATGCATAGCGGGAAACCTGCGCGAGTGCACACGCAATTTCAGTCAGTTTTGACTGCGATTGCATTGAATTCTTCAGTTTTTTCCGTGCGAGTGCAATGCATAAAAAAACTGAATGTGGTACCCAGACTCGAAACCGGACTTCTTCACTGAAGTTCGGGTTTGGGTTAGGTGTTGTGTAGATTTTATTATTTTCCTTATAACATGGTTATAAGGGAAAATAATAGCATTCTTAATACAGAATGCTTACTTAAATCTGGTTGAGGGGTTAAAAAATTTAAAAAAATTAACTCACCTCATCCAATTGCAGTCGGGCATCATCTTCTTTCTTCTTCTTTCAGGACCTGCCAAAGGATCTTCTATCTTCATTCAGCAGGACCTGCGCTGACGTCACCACGCTCACCACGTGGTAAGCGTGATTATGTCAGGGCCTTTGGCAGGTTTTGAAAGAAGAAGAAAGAAGATGACGCCCGGCTGGGCGATCAATTGGATGGGGTGTGTTAATTTTTTTTATTTTTTAACCCCTTAAGCCACATTTAAATAAGCATTCTGTATTAAGAATGCTATTATTTTCCTTTATAACCATGTTATAAGGGTAAATAATACAGTAAATTGACTTTTATCAATTTACTTACATCTTCTTCTAGCAACCATGCGTGAAAATCGCATTGCATCAGCACTTGCTTGCGCATGCTATGCGATTTTCACGCAGCCCCATTCATTTCTATGGGGCCTACGTTGCATGAAAAACACAGAATATAGAACATGCTGCGATTTTCACACAATGCACAAGTGATGCGTGAAAATCACAGCTCATCTGCACAGCTCCATTGAAGTGAATGGGTCCTGATTCAGTGAGGGTGCAATGCGTTCACGTCACGCATTGCACCTGCGTGGAATTCTCGCCCGTGTGAAAGAGGCCTAAGTAAACCAAAATAATTGAAACCATAGTGACTTCCATTATATTCTATCGACTATCTGTCTGTGCTTGCTTCTTGATTAAATTGCATTGCCAAAGCCATCTGCAGAATATAAACTGTTCATTAGTTTCCTGCAGAGCTGAATTTTAAAGGAATCCACTGCGATCACGTGAATGCAGTATGTAAATGGCCAGATGCTCTTTCTAAAGGCAGGGATGAAAGTTGGGATTATAAAAAAAAATAAAAATGAAAGCACATTGAAGTTAGAAGGATTCTGTAAGTTATTTGGAAACATGATCCTAAAATGTACAGTATGAACTCTTTACCAGCGCAATAATGACAAGGGCACGAACACTTGTATGAAAAGGGATGAAAGCTGTTTATAAGTGCCTTATTCATTCAAAAGGGGATTGAAGGGGCCCTACATGTATTTATTAGAATAGTAACATAGTAACATAGTTTATGAGGCTAAAAAAAGACATCTGTCCATCCAGTTCGGCCTGTTATCCTGAAAGTTGATCCAGAGGAAGGCAAAAAAAAAAAAAAAACCCTATAAGGTAGAAGCCAATTTTCCCCACTTTAGGGGGAAAAAATTCCTTCCCGACTCCATTCAGGCAATCAGATAACTCCCTGGATCAACGACCCCTCTCTAGTAGCTGTAGCCTGTAATATTATTACACTCTAGAAATACATCCAGGCCCTTCTTGAATTCCTTTATTGTACTCACCATCACCACCTCCTCAGGCAGAGAGTTCCATAGTCTCACTGCTCTTACCGTGAAGAATCCTTTTCTATGTTTGTGTACAAACCTTCTTTCCTCCAGACGCAGAGGATGTCCCCTTGTCACAGTCACAGTCCTGGGGATAAATAGATGATGGGACAGATCTCTGTACCGACCCCTGATATATTTATGCATAGTTATTAGATCTCCCCTTAGTCGTCTTTTTTCTAAAGTGAATAACCCTTTCAGGGTGTTGTAGTCTACACATTCCAGTTATTACTTTAGTTGCCCTCCTCTGAACCCTCTCCAGCTCTGCTATGTCTGCCTTGTTCACTGGAGCCCAGAACTGTACACAGTACTCCATGTGTGGTCTGACTAGTGATTTGTAAAGTGGTAGGACTATGTTCTCATCATGGCATCTATGCCCAGTGTCGGACTGGGGTACCCAGGGCCCACCAGTAAAATTTATTTATGAGGCCCATCATACAGATACATTTAAATATAATAAATAATCTAAGTTTTTTATATGAACATAGGCTGTTTGAGGTGCTGTACATTGAATATATGTATATAGTGCAGCCAGCCTACTGTGTTATGTGCCACTTGTGCAGGGGGTGGGAGACTAGGAGCCCACCTTGCTCAGGGGCCCACCGGGGGATTCCCCTGTATGCCTGTGGGCCAGTCCAAGCCTGTCTATGCCCCTTTTGATGTAACCTATTATCTTATTGGCCTTGGCAGCAGCTGCCTGACACTGGCTTTTACAGCTTAGTTTGCTGTCCACTAAAATTCCTAGGTCCTTTTCCATGTCAGTGTTACCAAGTGTTTTACCATTTAGTATGTATAGGTGACTTGCATTATTTCCCATGTGCATAACCTTACATTTGTCAGTGTTAAACCTCATCTGCCACGTCTCTGCCCAAGTCTAGATGGACAATTTCATCAGAGGCTCAGAACGGCAATGGCTATCCATAAGCATACAGTGCTAGTCTTTCCCATAGACACCATAGCAGAATCCTGATGGTCTCATTATAAGTTAGTGAGGTCTCAGGGGCACCGTTGGTATTCACTGTACGGCTGCTGTATGGAAGCCAAGTTTTCTTATACCACACTGAGTGCATGTAGTTTGTTACTGTTGTGTTGTGTTGCTATTTGGTTGCTTAAATGGATAAGTGGGAAAGTGGAGGGCGTGCATCCTAGATGCTGGGCGGGGGTGGATGGCATCAACAAATCACATATTTAGATCCAGGACTAGGGCAGCAAACTGAATTTTTGTCCTGGGTGAAGGACAGCCTAGCTGTATACACTGCACAAATGAATGAGCTTACACAGTTTTTTTTCCCCGTAATGAGTAAGGGCTCATGCACACAACTGTTGCCTGTTTTGCGGTCCGCAAATTGCGGATTCGCACAACACGGATACTGGCCTTGTGTGTTCTGCACTTTGTGGAATGGAAATTCCTGCCATCTATAGTCCGGTCCTATGCTTGTCTGTAATACGGACAAGAATAGGACATGTTCTATTTTTTTTGTGGGGCCATGGAATAGACACATGGATGCAAACAGGACACAGCGCTCTATCCGCATCATTTGCGGCCCCACTGAATTGAATGGGTCCACATCCCACCCGCAAAAAACGCAGAACGGATGTGGACCAAAAATATATTCATGTACATAAGCCCTAAAGCAGCACTGAATTTACATATAACAGGCATGTGCCTATAGGTGTCACTATGGGAAGGCGCCTGGTACTGGGAAAATTTGTATATGAAAATATGTCCAAACATTATTCATTATATGGGAGGGAGACCCCCTCTTCTCTCATGCTGTTTGTTACAAAGCAGGTAATCTTATCGATGTATCTCAAGCTGGGAAGCTACTTTCCATCTCTAGCAGGGTGATCCCTATTATCCCTGCACTGCTGCACAGGACTCGCCCCTCTAGCAAGCTGCTCCCTGATGTCTGGAGGAAGCTATTTCCTCCATACTGCTTGGCAGCAGGCCTTCCTAACCTGCACCCTTGGTAGGGGATGCGTGCGGAAAGGCGAGCATGCACCCAAACTGCAGCAGATGGCATTCGCCAGTGCAGTTATGTGGCTCTCCTCACTGTTCATCAGTGGGTGATGCACAGACAAGCACCACCGCTCTGCATAAGGGGTCATAAGAACTTGCTGGTCATTTTCTGTCATTTTTTTTACCAGTCTGGAATCCTTAAAGGGAATTTGTCACCAGTAAGCTAAGTATTAAACTGTACACATGGCTGTAGTCCACCTGATTATAACAGCCTTTCTTTTGTTGAGCCAAGCCTCCGTTCCCAAATTTTCTTAATATGCAAATTAGGCCTTTGGTGCAATGAAGGCGTCACCAGTGCTCTTGTTGCATCCAAGGTCCACTCCTTTCTATCTCACATCTGCAGTATTAATCGATCAATCTATCTATCTGTCTGTCTGTCTATCCATCATATCAACATGATCTATCTATCTATCTATCTATCTCATATCTATCTATCTCATATCTATCTATCTATCTCATATCTATCTATCTATCTATCTATCTATCTATCTATCTATCTATCTATCTCTCTCATATCTGTCTCAAATCTATCTATCTATCTATCTATCTATCTATCTATCTATCTATCTATCTATCTATCTATCTATCTATCTATCTCCTATCTATCTACCTATCTACCTATCTATCTTAATATTGCATTTTCATTCACAATAACATGATGTGCAAATACAAAGTGTGTTAGGGCTGATTAATATAATTACTAAACACATTGCAAAATTATTCATTTCAAACCTGAAAGCAAAAAGGCATAGTCTTACATTTATTCCTATGAGAAAGTCATACCACAGCATGTGACTCCCTCATGGTTTTAATGAAGTCACATGAATTCTCATATCTGGCTGTATGCTGGGATCATGTGCATCACATGTTTTCGTTTCTTTTCATTCACTTTTATTGTATCACTTAGGCACATGATTTTTTTTTATATTGCTCTTATTTAATTTCTGGATGGAGATAAGCAGAGGAATGGAATGCACGGTGTATACACCTATGTAATACATATTGAATGTGCGGTTGTTTAACCCTTATAGAGCCTGGTTGTACTGGGGCCCATGAAGTAGACCATAAACTATATACAGTGCCTTAAAAAAGTAATTTGATACCACTTGAAGTTTTCCACATTTTTTCACGTTACACCCATAAACTTAAAGGGAACCTGTGATCAGCTTTATGCTGTCCATACTAACGGCAGCATAAACTAGAGACAGGTGAGTTGATTTCAGCGGTCTGTGATTTAAAAGTTAAAAGTAAGTGGTTGCCGAGAACCAACATCACAATCCTTGCAGACTAGGCCTGGAAAAGAGTCACGACCACCTGAGAAGAGTCCTGGTTATTCATGAGTTCCTGCTCTCCTGCCCACCTGCTGATGACTGACAGTCTTCTACCTAGTTTTCTCCCCTTCTCTCTAGGAGAGAACTGTCAATCATCAGCAGGTGGGCAGGAAGATTATGAATAATCATGACTCTTCTCAGGTAGATTTGACTCTTATCAGGGCCTGTGCTGCAATGATTATGATGCTGGTTCTCAGCAACCACTTACTTTTAGCTGATGTGTGACACATCGCTGAAATCAGCATTTCTGTCACTAATTTATGCTGCCCTCAGTGAGGTCAGCATAAATGTGATGACAGGTTCCTTTAGAAATAGCAAGAATGTGTGAAGTGAAAAGAAAATCAATTTTCAAAATTTTTAATAAATAGAAATCTGGAAAGTGTGGTGTGCATTTGTATTCAGCCCCCATGAGTCAATATTTTGTAGGATCACCTTTCGCTGCGATTACAGCTACAATTCTTTAGGGGTATGTCTTCACCAGCTTTGCACATCTAGAGGCTGAAATTTTTGCCCATTCTTCTGTGCACAATAGCACAAGCTCAGTCAGACTGGATAGAAACGTCCGTGAACAGCAATTTTCAATTCTTGCCACAGATTCTCAATGGGATTTGGGTCTGGACTTTGACTGGGCCATTCTAACACATGAATATGCTTTAATCTAAATCATTCCACTGTAACTTTGGCTATACAGTATGTTTAGGGTTGTTGTCCTCTACCAGGCATTGCTCCAGCATTCAGCTCCATCCCTCTTACTTTCAACCCTGTCCAGCTTCCCTGTCGCTGCTAAAGGAAAGCATCTACACAGCATGATGCTGCCAACACCTTGTTTCACGGAGGGAATGGTGTGTCCAGGGTGATGTGCAGTGTTAGTTTTTCCCTACATATAACATTTTGCATTTAGGCCAAAAAATTCAACTTTGGTCCCATCTGACCACAGCACCCTTTTCCACATGTTTGCTGTCCCCTACATGACTTTTGGCAAACTGCAAACGGGACTTCTTATGGCTTGCATTAAAAAATGTTAGTTTTTTTCTATTCAGGCCAGATTTGCGGAGTACATGACTAGTAGTTTATTGTGGACATATTCTCCCACTTGAGCTGTGGATCTCTGCAGCTCCTTCAAAGTGACCATGGGCCTCTTGGCTGCTTCTCCTTGCGTGCGCTGTCAGTTTAGGTGGACAGCCATGTCTTGGTAGGTTTGCAATTGTGCCATACGCCTTCCATTTTCAGATGATGGATTGAACAGTGCTGCGTGAGATGTTGAAAGCTTGCGATTTTTATATTACCTAACCCTGCTTTATACTTCTCCACAACTTTCCGTGACCTGTCTAGTGTGTTCCTTGGTTTTCATGATGCTGTTTCATGACTAATGTTCTCTAACAACCCTCTGAGGCCTTCACAGAACAGCTGTAGTTGTACTGAGAATGAATTGACTAATTAGGTGACTTCTGAAGGTAATTAGTCACACTGGATTTTATTTAAGGGTATCCGAGTTCAGGGGGCTGGATACAAATGTATGCCACAGTTTCTAGATTTATTTATAAAAAAATTTGAAAACCACATATCATTTTCTTTATACATATTTAGTACTTTGTGTTGTTTTATCACATAAAATTCCCTAAAATACATTTAAGTTTGAGGATGTAATGTGGAAAAATGTGGAAAAGTTCAAGGGCTATTAATACTTTTTTAAGGCACTGTATAAACATATGAAAGTGACAGCAGCACATATTTCTTACTGATAAGGTTTATTATGATTTTTTTCACAATTACCTTATCACTCATATTGATTATATGGACTGTGTGCGGAATGATGATGGCTAAGTTTGCAGTATAATGAGATTAACAGCACATATTTGATTGCTCATTATAACTTTCTAGGAAATGGTCTGGAGGTCTGGAGGTACTACAGCCTGAAGCCTCTTTTAATGATGAGAATTTTTAGTCTGTGCAGTGATGACCATAACAATTAAAATTAGGGTTTTTCATTTTTTTTTGATGGAGGTATATTTTTTGTCTTATTTTTATATATATATATGATAAATTCTATAGTCTATTTAATAAGCCGTTTTACTGGGCTTTATTCAGCAGAATTGATTAAAAAAATGCTTTCCACATAGCATCTCTGACATGGGCTATATCTGCTACCCGGTGTACTTTCCATGGCTGTGCAGAAGCTGCCTGTATTGACAATTTCCGTTATAATGTAACTTTTTGCCTTGCTCCGCCCCCCCCCCCCTTTGATGTCAAATCATATTCTGGGGGCTCAAAGGGGATACAAAAGAAAATGTCAATAACAAACCCGTAGTGTCAATGCATGAACTGGTGCTCTATAGGAGAATCCTAAACCTTGTTGGGTCCTCCCATGTCACCTCTGGTATAGGCAACCTCTGCCCCCAGATGCAACCTCCATGGCAATATTTCTGTGGCCAGGTCTGACAATGTTAATGACAACCTCCAAGACAACATCATCATTGTTGATATCACCATGCCAGTGACATTTGCCCTCTGATGCCACTCTCACTGTATCCCTCGCTGTTGAGAATTAAACATGGACCAACTCTGTTCCTGGCTGCAGCTGGGAGTACTTTTAGGCCTTATTCACACATCCGCAATGTAGTCCGCATGTATTCCGCAATTTTGCGGAATACATGCGGACCCATTGACTGTGAATGGGGCCGGGAACGGTGCGGAGAGCACACACTGTGCTCTCCGCATCCGATTTTGCGGAGCGCGCCGCCGATTTTCCGGTCCGCGGCTCCGCAAAAAAAATAGAGCATGTCCTATTCTTGTCCGCAATTGCGGACAAGAAGAGGCATTTTCTATGGAGTTCGGGCAATGTGCGGTCCGCAAAAATGCGGAATGCACATTGCCGGTGTGTCCGTGTTTTGCGGATCAGCGGCTCCGTGGATCCGCAAAACACAACGGATGTGTGAATAAGGCCTTAGAGAGTTGGTTTCCCATATGATGTCACCGTCCACCATTACCCGTGACATCACCACCCAGTTTGTGGCGTTGAAGAGAGCAAATTAGACAGATTCTAATTACTTATTGTGACATCAGCTGACTATTTAGGTAATCTCTACCACTTTCTGTACTAGGCCTCATACACACCGCCATACTGTGTTTTGCAGTCCGCAAATCAGGGATCTGCAACACATGGATACTGGCTGTGTGTGTTCCTCATTTTGCGGAACGGAAGGCTGGCCCTCAATAGACCAGTCCTATCCTTGTCCGTGATATGGACAAGAATAGGGCATGTTCTATTTTTTTTTTGCAGGGTTGTGGAACGGAGGTACGGATGCGGCCCCATAGAAGTGAATGGATCCACATCTGAGCCACAAATAATGCAGCTCGGATGCAGACCCAAACAACCTTCGTGTGCATGAGGCCTTACACTGTATTCATATGGTTGCACTGACGTGGAGATAGAGCTAGCTCTTACTTTCCTATTGTGTGTACTGCTGTGAGTGAGAGCCAGCCATCTAATTTATGACTGTTAATCCTGCTGTGCCAAATCTTGTGATAATGACATTGATCACCATCAGATACTTAAAAGGTTACTCTGACCTAGAACTGCAGACTAAAATATTCTGTATAACATGATGACATGATGTCCCGGCCAGGTGTGGATGTTGGATGGGTATACAGACTGGGATTTTGACCTGACTGTTCCAGTCTGATTATTATGATTAAAGATGAATTTCTCAAAAATCCAAAAAGATTCAATTTGATCCGAATTTATTTGTGGTGAATCGCGTTAAAAAAATGATATTTCCTGGCTGCAGAGAGCCTGTATAGTGGTGTAGAACACTGTGGCTTGCCGTAACACGCATAGGGAGTCTGCTGCGGTAATAAAACAATACTGTGAGTCAGTATGACACGCACATGACAGGCTTCGCTCTTAGAATCACTGCACACTTCACTTGTTTGGGCAGTTATGGGGCCAAAGCTTACCAAATAACTCAAGTGGGAACTCAGCCTTACAGGTCGATGCCAGGTAAAAAGAACCGTGCAGAGGCCCAAGATCCTACTGTAGCATGAAAGAGCGCACTCCTTTTACACCATCGTCAGCTGATTCCACATAGATGTCTACAGAACCTGTTCTATTAAACGCTTAAACAAGTAGAGCCCCCCTGACACAGTGGAGAGGGTGTCAGCAGTAAGTTTGTGTTGATGTCACTGATTATTTTGCCCTTCCTCTGATCCGTCAGAACAATAACCCCCCAAAAAACGTATCCTGTCTGTTGAGCATCCGCCTTCAATTGGTCAACATTTGGTCAGTAATCCATCAGTATTGCTAAAACAAAAAGAAACAGGAATGGATCCAAAACAGAGATGACACGTGAATGGAATAGTTGCATGTCTTCTGTGTTTTGTACCCACTTCTGCTTTTGGCTACCAAATCATAAGCCAATTCTGATGGGACCATATAGGCCTTACAACTGCTACACAGACAGAATCCATTGTGCATCTCATTTTTTCTTTCTTCTGACAGATCAGAAGAAGGGTCAAATAAATGATGATGTCAACCAGGCCAAAAAGGCAAAATAGTGGCCCAGTCATGGAGTGGTTAGGGTGGGAGAACAGCTAGAGAAGTCCACAGAGTGGCCCAATGACATAGTGTTGAGGTAACAACAGCTTGAGGAGACCACAGAGTGGCCCAGTGACATAGTGGGGAGGTGGCAGCAGCAGCAGCATGAGGAGACCACAGAATTGCCCATTTACATAGTGTTGAGGTGAGGTGACAGCAGCACGTGGAAGCCACAGAGTGGCCCACTAACATAGTGTGTTGAGTTAGCAGTATGAGGAGGCCACAAACTGGCAAGTTGACATAGTGTGGAGGTGGCAGCAGCATGAGGAGGCAACAAAGTAGCCCAGTGACATAGTGTTGATTTAGCAGCAGCATGAGGAGACCACAGAGTGGCAAGGGGACATAGTGTGGAGGTGGCAGAAGCAACAGCATGAAGTGGCCACAGAGTGGCCCAGTGACAGTGTTGAGTTAGCAGCAGCATGAGGAGGCCACAGACTGGCAAGGTGACATTGTGTTAAGGTGGCAGCAGCAGTAGCATGAGTAAGCCACAAAGTGGCACAATGACAAAGTGTGGAGGTGGCAGCAGCATGAGGAGACCACAGAGTGGCACAATGACAGAGTGTGGAGGGGTCAGCAGCAGCATGAGGAGGCCACAGACTGTCAAGGTGATATAGTGTGGAGGTGTCAGCAGCAGCAGCATGAGGAGGCCACAGAGTGGCAAAGTGGCATAGTGTTGAGTTAGCAGCAGCATGAGGAGGCCATAGAGTGGCATGGTGACATAGTGTGGAGGTGGCAGCAGCAGCATGAGGAGGCCACAGAGTGGCACAGTGACATAGTGTTCAGTTATCAGCAGCATGAGGAGGCCACAGAGTGTCAAGGTGACATAGCGGTGAAGTGGCAGCAGCATCAGGAGGCCACAGAGTGACCCGGTGACAGAGTGGGGAGGTGAGTAGCAATAACAGTACCCGCTGACAATGGTGGTTGTAAGAAGGAGCACTTGGCATAAGATGTGTGGCATCAGGTGGGTGGCAGCATCAAAATAGTAGCTGAGGCAGGTAGCCAAAAGAAACCGGTCTCTTTTGTTAAGGTTTGGATTATCTAATCTGATGCATCAGGCATTGGTGGGTGGCAATCTTGGCTGATCCACGCATGATTCATCTTGACAAAGGTCAGTCTCTCCACATTTTGGGTGGACAGGCGAGTTCTCCTTGGGGTAACTATGGCCCCCGCTGCACTAAACACCGGCTCTGATGCCACTCTACTGGCCAGGCAGGACAGCTTTTCGAGGGCAAACTCGGCCAGTTGCGGCCACTAGTGTTGATCGAGCACCCAAGTGCTTGGGTCGAACACATTAGGATGCTCCAGTGCTCTACAGAGCACCCGAGTATAATGGAAGTTAATGGGAGAACCCGAGCATTAAACCAGGCACCCCCTGCTCTGAAGAGGAGAGGGTGCCTGGTTCATAGGAAAAGGTCAGAAATTGATGGAAACACCACCAAAATGGTTCGGAAACAGCATGGGGAGGATATCTGGATGCATCTTGGACTCCCAGATCGCTGCTGGAAATGATATTGTCCGAGTAGTAAGCCACTTTTACAGTCTGGCAATAATACGCACAAAACCAAAGATAAAATCGATTTTAGAGGAAAAATTGTTAGAAAACATTCTTTCCTGTATATTTACTTGTATACAAAGTATAAGTGCTGCCAAAAAATTACAAGCAAGAGGCACTCTGATACAACCTGCATATCACATAAAGGAGGGCCTCATTCACATTGTGGTACAATAATTAATGAAGTGGGACTCCTACACTCATAAGGCCTATGCACTAAGTGAAAGGGCTGCCAAAAATTACAAGGAACCTGCACTCCAATACACCCTTTGTTACACATAAAAGAGGGCATCATACACACCCTTTAAAAATTATAATTGATGGCCTGCTGATGACCCTCAAAAATATTGGGAGCAAGGGCCTGCTGAACTGACCATCTAAAACATTAGGGGTGAGGGCCTGCTGCTGAGCTGACCCTCTAAAAGATTAGGGGAGAGGGTCTGCTGGTGAGCTGACCCTGTAAAAGATTGTAGGTGAGGGCCTGCTGGTGATCTGACCCACTAAAAGGTTGTAGGTGAGGGTCTGTAGGTGAGCTGACCCTGTAAAACATTATATGTGAGGGCCTACAGGTGATCTGATCCTGTAAAAGACTGTAGGTGAGGGCCTGAGGTGAGCTGACCCTGTGAAACATTATATGAGAGGGCCTGCAGGCGCTGACCCTATAAAATATTATATAAAAGGGCCTGCAGGTGAGCTGACCCTGAAAAAGATTGTAGGTGAGGGCCTGCTGGTGAGCTGACCCTCTAAAAATTTATATGCGAGGGCCTGCAGGTGAGCTGACCCTGTAAAAGATTGTAGGTGAGAGCCTGCTGGTGAGCTGACCCTCTGAAAGGTTGTAGGTGAGGGCCTGCAGGTGAGCTGACCCTGGAAAAGATTGTAGATGAGGGCCTGCAGGTGAGCTGACCCGCTAAAACATTATATGCGAGGGCCTGCAGGTGAACTGACCCTGTAAAACATTATATGACAGGGCCTGCAGGTGAGCTGACCCTGTAAAAGATTGTAGGTGAGGGCCTGCTGGTGAGCCGACCCTCTAACAGGTTGTAGGTGAGGGCTTGCAGGTGAGCTGACCCTGTAAAACATTATATGTGAGGGCCTGCAGGTGAGCTGACTCTGTAAATGATTATAGGTGAGGGCCTGCAGGTGAGCTGACCCTGTAAAAGGTTGTAGGTGAGGGCCTGCTGGTGAGCTGACCCTGTAAAACATTATATGCGAGGGCCTGCAGCCGCTGACCCTGTAAAATATTATATAAAAGGGCCTGCAGGTGAGCTGACCCTGAAAAAGATTGTAGGTGAGGGCCTGCTGGTGAGCTGACCCTCTAAAAAATTATATGCGAGGGCCTGCAGGTGAGCTGACCCTGTAAAAGATTGTAGGTAAGAGGCTGCTGGTGAGCTGACCCTCTGAAAGGTTGTAGGTGAGGGCCTGCAGGTCAGCTGACCCTGTAAAACATTATATGACAGGGCCTGCAGGTGAGCTGACCCTCTAAAAACTTATATGCGAGGGCCTGCAGGTGAGCTGACCCTGTAAAAGATTGTAGGTGAGGGCCTGTTGGTGAGCCGACCCTCTAAAAGGTTATAGGTGAGGGCTTGCAGGTGAGCTGACCCTGTAAAACATTATATGTGAGGGCCTGCAGGAGAGCTGACCCTGTAAAAGGTTGTAGGTGAGGGCTTGCAGGTGAGCTGACCCTGTAAAACATTATATGCGAAGGCCTGCAGGTGAGCTGACCCTCTAAAAGGTTGTAGGTGAGGGCCTGCAGGTGAGCTGACCCTGTAAAACATTATATGCGAAGGCCTGCAGGTGAGCTGACCCTCTAAAAGGTTGTAGGTGAGGGCCTGCAGGTGAGCTGACCCTGTAAAACATTATATGCGAGGGCCTGCAGGTGAGCTGACTGTAAAAGTTTGTAGGTGAGGGCCTGCTGGTGAGCTGACCCTCTAAAATATTGTAGGTGAGGGCCTGCAGATGAGCTGACCCTGTAAAAGATTGTAGGTAAGGGGTCTGCTGGTGAGCTGACCCTCTAAAAGGTTGTAGCTGAGGGCCTGCAGGTGAGCTGACCCTGTAAAACATTATATGACAGGGCCTACAGTTGAGCTGACCCTGTAAAAGATTGTAGGTGAGGGCCTGCTGGTGAGCTGACCCTCTAAAAGATTGTAGGTGAAGGTCTGCAGGTGAGCTGACCCTGTAAAACGTTATATGCAAGGGCCTTCAAGTGAGCAGACCCTGTAAAACATTATATGTGAGGGTCTGACAAGAGTGGTGTCCTGCACCGCCCTGCAAACTGGGACATGAATTTAGGTATTGTGGATGATTGGTTTCATCGCGCCCAGGGCCACAACCTCTGCGTGCACCATCAGCATCACGGCTACTTCCCCGTCACTTACTGCTCGTCTTATTAATTTTAAATGTTATATATGCTTGAAAATATGTCACACATACAGTAGCGTAGGATTTGGAAGTGTATGTGCAAAACAATTTAAAAAGGTATTTGGGATGAGGAAATGTTATACAGGAGAGGTACCACAGGTAATGTCACTGTCCGCAGCGTCTACGGAAAAAGTACACTGTATGTGTTACACTGGAGATGGGCCCCTGGTAATGTCACTGCCACAAGCAGACACCGTCTATTGGAAAAGTACACTGTATGTCATAGATACATTTTTTCGGAGCACACGGTACACTAGAGATGGGTCACTGGTAATGTCACTGTCAGAAGCGGACACAGTCTATTGACAAAGTACACTGTTTGTCACAGATACATTTTTTAAGCGTACACATTACACTGCTGATGTGACACAGCTAATGTCACTGTCCGCAGCGGCCACCGTCTACGGAAAAAGTCCACTGGATGTAACAAATATTTTTGGGATGCGCACACTTTACACAGGAGATGTGGCGCAGCTAATTTAACTGTCTGCAGCGGACACCGTCTAAGGAAAAAGTACACTGGATGTCACAGATATTTTTGGGATGCACGCACTTTACACAGGACAGGAGATTTGACGCAGATAATTTAACTGTCCGCAGCGAACACCGTCTACAGAAAAATTACACTGGATGTCATAGATATTTTTTGGGATGCGCACACTTTACACAGGAGATGTGGCGCAGATAATTTAACTGTCCGCAGCAGCCTATTAGACGCTATTTAACGCAGGATGCGCTAAAAAAATACATTGCTGCTGCCACACACAATAGTCCTTAAAAGGACTTTTGGGTCTGTAAAGTTTTAGCAATTTAGCGCAGGTTGCACTAAAAATAGATATTGCTGCTGCCACACACAATAGTCCTTAAAAGGACTTTTGGGTCTGTAAAGCTTTAGCAATTTAGCGCAGGTTGCGCTACAAATATATATTGCCGCTGTCACACACAATAGTCCTTAAAAGGACTTTTGGGTCTCTGAAGAGTTTTTCTAATAAAAATTGTCCAAAATCACTCCCTACACTGTTTGTCCCTTCCTATGCACAGCTCTCCCTGACTAAGACTGAGCTGAACATGCCTCATCAGGTGCTATATAGCACCCGATGACGTGTTCCGGCCAGCCAATCACTGTAATGCCAGAAACCAACATGGCTACGGCATTACAGTGAGGGCAGTACTTACCTGAAACGTAGAGGGAGTAGACTCAAGCATAGTGCTCGAGCATACGCAGTATTCGGCTGAATACCGCCATGTGCCGAGCATAGCGATGCTCGAGCCTAACTGGTGCCTGGGTCATCTGCCTAGTCTTTCTCATCTTCCTCTTGCTCCTCCGCTGCTCCTGCTCCTCCTCTTCTGTCACCGTTGTAGAATAACCACCTATTTTGCTACACATTCGCTACACATTGCTTGTGCTCCAATGCCCTGCTCCTCCAGTTCAGCCCCCACAGGTCTCATGTGGCCCTGAGATGTAGGCGCCACGTCTCCAGTCCCCTGACAGCCAGATTTACCAGCATCTGTTCCAGAATATGAAGCAGTGGAATGATGTTGTTTATCCCGTAGTCCTGGTGACAGACAAATAACGTGGCATCCTCAAAGGGCCTGAGAAAACAGCAGGTGTCACGCATTACTTGCCACTGGCTAACATCAAAGTTTCATAGGGCAGTACTCCTGTCTGCTTGGATCATCAAGAAATCGTTTATGGACCTTCTCTGTTCGTATAGTTGGTCCAACATATGGAGGGTGGAATTCCAATGGGTGGAAACGTCGCATATCAGCCTATGTTTGGGGACTTTTCTCGCTTCACCACATAATGGCTAATTAGCTATTTTTTCCCACTAATATACCCCAAAAAAGTCTTTAGAACATATAACTGCACAGCTGAACGGCAAATAAACCCTTATTTTTTTCCACTTATACACACCAAAAAAGGCATTTGAACATATAACTGCACCACTAAATGGCTAATAATACTTTTGGTTTTCCACTAATACTCTACAAAAAAGCTGTAATTTTCTCACTTCACCACACAACGGCTAATAAGCCCTTTTTTTCAACTAATACACCCCAAAAAAGGCTTTAGAGTATATAACTGCACCGCTGAGCGGCAAATAAGCCCTTATTTTTTTCCACTTATACATGCCAAAAAAAAAAGACTTTAGAACATATAACTGCATCACACAAGGTCTAATAAGACCTAGAAATATTTCCTAGTAATAAACCCTGTTAATGGCTGTATCACACAGCACTTGCATCCCAATAACAAGAACAGTTTGCTGGAATTACAGAGCTGTATAATGGCAATTTGGATCCCCAGTTAGTGCAGCAAGGTGTAATAGGATTGCTCCTATTACCCAGGCTGTACACTCCCCTATCAGACCCTGCTTCAATACTGTGGAATAATTCCTCCCTATCTTTTCCCTACACTTCTAATGATCTTTCCCTGAACTTCTATTCAGCAATATAAAAGTTTTCAAGTCTTTCCTGCACTTTCCCTAGCGCCTGCTAACGTCTCTCCCTGCACTAAGTACACTGAAAAATGGCTGAATCCAAGATGGCTGAGGGTATTTATAGGGCTGTGCCATCACAGGGCTGGCTGGCTGCTGATTTGCTGCATGCCTGGCATTGTGGGTAATCCCTCGTTCCCAGAGTTCTTTTCTCTATGTCCTAACATGTGCAGCAGCAATTTTAGGAAAATATGCGAATCATTACCACGAAGCGTGAGAAAATTCAGATTCGGTGCAAATCGAATATTTCCTGAAATTTGGATTGAATTCCACTTAGTCAACTTCTAGGTGCTTTTCTCTAATTATGATGTTTGCACGAGAAGACAAGATGGACATGTTTCCTTTATATCACTGATCACAATTAGAGGACAGACATTCCTTTGGTGACAAATGTTATTTACACATAATAATCGGTAGCAGAAACTACCCCCATTTTCTTGTAGGTCTCAGTGACAGTGTAAAAGGCTCACAGATGATGAACATCTTAGTCATTGACTTTGTACAGTCAGTATTGTATTTGGCATGTTGCCCCCTTATTCCACATAATAACTAGAAAACTTTAGACATGTTTCATTGAGGATTGCAACTCAGCATTTAAAATTGGAAATGTATTAGTAGATAAGAGTGAAAGCCAAGTGAGTTAATTATGTATCATTTAATTTCAGAGATATTGAGATTTAAATTCCAATGTGCTTTTTATTCTATGTGCGAAATTGTAGTTGTACTGGTTGTGTCACTGTTGTATTAGATTATATTTTTCCTTTACCATTAAAGTGGTTTCCAGTGTTTAATACTTAGAACTAGTGTTAAGCAAATTAAAGTTTGCGAAATGGACTCCAATCCAATTTCAGGAAAATTCAACTCACTGCGAAGTTGAATTTCCTAGTGCTCCGTGGTAAAAATGGTAAAAAATCAATTTTCCTTAAAATGTAGGTGAAAAAAAAAATCATACTCACCTCATCCATTTGCACGCAAAGAGTTGTCCACGGCCATCTTGATTGAGGATCCAACGCGAAATCTCCTGCGTGGTGACATTTGAAATCACCTCACCGGCCAGCGTGAGATTATCTGGTGCCCTCCTTTTCATTCATTGTGCCAGCAGGCCCCTCTTGTGAACATCAATGGGCATTCAGAGAGCAGGGGGAATGTCTAAGACTACCCAAGCACAGTGTGCTTCTGGAAATCTGAGAAGCACTGTGGCGATGTTGAGGGATAGGAGAGACTAAAGGGTAACATTTGGAGAAATGATGTCTACACAAAAGAGAAGACTGCCATTATCTCTGTAGGATCAGAAGAGAGAGTCAATATCTCTTTAGGGTCAGAGAAGACTGCCAATATCTCTGTAGGACAGAGAAGACTGTCAATGTCTCTGTAGGGTCAGAGAAGACTGACTATATGTGATAAAGAAGCTGAAGGTAATCCGCAAGGTATTTACCAAAGTCTGAATACTGTAAACACTGCATTAACAATTGGTATAGGTGTTTTAATTAGTCATAGATGTTACTTTTATATGTTTACACTCATCAACATTTTTTTTTGTTTGTTTTACTGGCAAAAATGACATAGACATGCACCTCATACAGGGAGTACAGAATTTTCATAAACATCAGAGTATAGTCACATGTAGCAGATTTTCTGAAACTTCTGTGACTGAACAACAGTCCTATTCATCTAAATGGGGGTGTTTAAAGAGGACCTTTCATTAGAATAAAAAATATAAACTAAGTATACCGACATGTAGAGCTGCGCCCAGGGATCTTCCTGCACTTACTATTATCCCTGGGTGCCGCTCCGTTCTCCCGGTATGTCCTCTGGTATCTTCAGATTTTTGGCTCAACTGGGAGGAGTCTGCCCTTGCTCTCCTGCGCATCTCCTTCTCCCAGGCTGTAGCACTGGCCAATGGAAATTTTTCTTTTCTAATGAAAGGTCCTCTTTAAGCAGCTAGCACATGGATTTCTGCAAGCTCCAACTGCAGACATTTCTGCAAGAATTGTGCCCCATGTGAATGTACCTTTTAACAGCCAATGACACCTCTGACCTGCAATACATTGTAGAAGGGCAATGGTTGTTTTGGCTGGTCCCATTTACTGCACAGCTCTATGTCTTACTGTCTGGTGGGTGTATACTAAATTATAGTACTATCTTGTATGAACATCTTAAAGTTTTGGTTGGAT
Source organism: Bufotes viridis (assembly GCA_033119425.1). Lineage (NCBI taxonomy): Eukaryota > Metazoa > Chordata > Amphibia > Anura > Bufonidae > Bufotes > Bufotes viridis. The sequence continues at coordinate 292,609,960 of CM065589.1, read as the reverse complement.
TTAAGGGGTTATCCCACCAAAAAATATGTATTAAATATCCACAGATTAAGTGATATATATATCGAATCGTGGTCTCACTGGGACCCTCCCCATAAACTCAAGAACAAGGGGTCCTTGAGTCTCCACTCTACTTCTATAGACGGATGAAGCACTGGATCTATATGCACACTACAGCTCCATTCAGAGAGGGGATGAGGTCACCCCTTGTTCTCAGGATCAATGGAGGTCTAAGCTGTGGAGGCCCCGGAATCTGATATTATCATCTATCCTTTGGATAAGTGATAAATACTTTTCGTGGGGTAAACCCTGTAACTTCTCTCATATAGTTGCTGAATACTAAAATACTCACAAAATTTGGCAGCTGCATATGAGATACATAAGAAATAGACCCACACCTATTGAATCCACAGGCCGCTTTAGTGCTAGCAATTTCATAACCCCCTCCTGGCCTCTGTTCACATTGCAGCACTGATGATCATCTGACATACTGACAGGGGACCACTGAAGCTAATGACTGTCTGCAGTATTAAGGGGCTTTCAAACATACTAAATTAAAAATGGCAATATGGTAATGGAGTCCATTATTTATAATATTTACCCAATACTTGCTATCATTTATAGAAATATATGACGTTCTGAATCAGCACTGAAAGCTATGTCTTATAAAAGTGAAATTCAGCGTTACTTCATTTGCATATGTTTTCTTTTCAGATGAAAACACAGTCATGTACACTTATGGCACAAATTGAAGGTAAGAATAATGAGAGAACTTACATTCTACATAAGTCTATTTGTCATTACTGCAGAAAATAAAAGAGGACAAAATATTTACCGATAGGAGACCAATGGTAAAGTATTTATGATCTGAAAATCTTAAAAACGGCATGACACATTTAAAGTTTGACAACCATCTGCCAGCTTGGCCCTGAAGGCTGACTACTTGAGGTTTCTGATACATTCAAAAAAGGGTTGTGTTCATGAGACAACCTAATAAAGGGGTTATCCAAACCTGTAAATCCCCCCACAATGCCCGGGCCTCTCATACAGAGAATACTTACCTGGTCCCCAATGCCTGTGTTCTTCTGTCTCCCTCCATGGCCATCGATGCATCTCCCTGTCGTGCAGATCACAACATCGGACAACAGGGGGTGCAGCCAATAGCAGGCCGAGACGGTGACCTGCTCCCCTTGCAAAAGTCTGTTTAAAAAGTGATGTAAAATGGAGCATCTAGGCTTTCTACACTTTTTTCTGACATGCTTGACAAGCGGGTGAGGCTTAGTAGAAAGTGGGTGGTGCTTTATAAACAAGAGATGGGGCCTAAAATGCACCTTTTTGCATCAAAATGTTGGTACAATTCTAGCACCAAAAAGGTGCCTCAAAGTAAGCCAACCAATAGTTGGTATAGAATCGGAGAAAAGTGTCTATCCCTGCATCAGATTTATAATCCAGCCTGAGCCCCTGTTGTAATTTTGGTGCAGGTCTAGACAAACTGTCTAAGCTTATGCCATCTTTAGGATTAGTAAATCTGGGCCAATGATTCCCCTTGTGGTCACAAACCGACCTTCTGATGTGATGCGGTCTTCTAATAGTTCTGAAGTTGAGTGAGCCGGCTCAAGGTCACGACACATAGACACATGCAAGATATGTTCCTCGTAATGCCCCTCTTTATTATAATGAGCAGTGCACATATTTATACACAAACACAGTAAAAGTGTCATAGTGGAGATAAGCTTTGAGTTACTATATTTAGTTTGAGATAAGAAAATAAATGGTTAGCATGGGAGTAGTAGGGGCCCACAGTGGAATTTGTACTTCCTTCCAAGGATAAATCCCCCTGTTATCTAAGTGCAGGTGTATAAATAGATATAAAACGAATACATACTGTATACAAAATGAATGCCTTTATGCTTTCCCTCACACCCTCCAGTCTATTGTGTCTCTTGCCTATGGTGGTTGTGGTAAATTGTTCTCTGTAAATATGGTTAATAGCAGCTACTTTAGAAGAAAGTAATATATCTGATTAGTAAAAATTAGTAAAAAATAGTGATATATTACCTTTATGGCAACCCAAGTAATTACTAAGAGATAAGGATGAGCGAATTTCTGTAAATTTGCATCTCTCTCTCTCCCTCTCTTTTCAAAAATTCTCACAAATCGATTTACAGTACCTAAAATTCTGATTCTACTGAATCTGAATTTTTCAAAAAAATTGGGAACAAATTCTTATTCTGTGGACCTGATTTGCTTACCTCTACTAATGGCTCAAAACAGCAGCTATTTAAAAAATCATCTCAATCAGACATTTAGTACTTTGTTGCAGTACTGTTTATTTTAATTAAGGTCAATTTTCACCCATAATGGAAATTAGGATATACATTATTGCATCAAATTTTGACAGAAAATTTGATAATTTATTTCTAGAGATGCTAGTATTTTTCTTTCTGTTGTTGCATATATTTCTGAAAGAAGTGCAGCAATATTGGTTTTTCTTTTGCTCCTTAAAAACTGACTTTGTCAGCATCTTCTTTAGTTTTTCGCTGGTTTCACACATTCAGTGTTGAATTCAAGGTCACAAATCACTGTATGGCAGTATTATTGGTTATAGTGGTACTTGTATAGTGGTAGCATAAATTTCTCCTAGACTAAAAAAAAATTGACGCCTGTCCCAGACCATGTGATTATCTGTTTCTATGTTCCACTTTTATTTTCCATATTAGGTTGATGGTGTGGCCAGGGGTGGTCTGGCCACAGACCCCACAGGAAACATTTTCAGTGGGCTGATGCACAGGGGACCAGCCAAGCTCTCCTCTCTGCTGCTGGCTGGGTACATAATGAGCTCTCAGCGGTAATTAATGCTGTTAGAATCAGTTCCTCATGTACCTGTCCGGCGACTGCACATGCCATCCGGAATTCAACTGCTGTGGCCTGCATCTCACCTCCTAAGTAGTGTTGATTGCGAATATTCTAATTGCAAATTTTTATAGTGAATATCGGCACTTCGAGAATTTACGAAGATATTTTTTTCATCAGTACCCATGATCCCTTCCTGCTTCTTGCTTGTGGGCCAATGAGAAGGCTGCAATGTCTTTGTCTGAGCCTAGCAACATCCCTAGCAACCAATAGGAAAGTTGCCTACCCCTTACTATATAGGAAACTCCCCAGCAGCCATTTTCTGCTGTTTTTTTGCAGTTCTGATAGAGAGATAACTGTCATTGCTGTTCTCTGTGCTTTGCTGAGTCATCTGCATCCTTATTCAATTACATTAGATAGTCAGTTAACTCATATATATAATACAGATAGTTAGTGGAAGATAGTCAGTGTAGGTTAGATAGTGATATAGTGTAGCTGATAGGTTCCAGTGCAGGGTGTTAGATAGTGTAATAGGAATTACTGTGCTGTGATAGGGATTAGTGTCTATCAGCTTGAAAAATTTAGCAAAAGTGAGCCACGCCTATATTGCGCATGCAATACGCGCATATTACATTGCCGATTTTCACAATCAAGAAAATAATGACTGGAGATCCCAAAATCTAGAATTTGCGAATTCATGGCGAATATTAGGCCAAAAATTCGAGAGATATCGCGAAAAACGAATATTGCCTTAGCTGCTCATCATGACTCCTAAATCCCCTAATCCATATCTCAATAAGAGACAACTGGAGTAAAAGGACAGAAAAGGGCAGCTATTGATGGCCACCACTGAAGGCCAGCTTGTGGGGCAGTATATTGTGCTGCACTGTGGTATTTCGTTCTTCTGGGATGGAATTTTGCACTGTGGTATTGCTGACCCTGCCTACTTGAATTGTCCCGCCCTCTGTCAATTTGGACCCTCCTACAACGTATGGCCAATTTAAGTTTTTTTTTCAGGGCCACTAAGTTCCCAGTCTGCCCCTATGTGGCTTATTAAACTGACAGTTTCCATGTAGTACAATACAGCATCAGAGCCTCAAAAGTTGAATACCCTTACTGGGACAAAAATAAATAAAAATAAATAAAATAAATACAGTAGTTGTACCTGCGCTATCAGTGGGTCACTTTGCTATCTCTATGAACAATTGGCGCACAGAGCTGCTGCTAAATACTTAAAGGATATTGGCTGCCCCGACCAATAAAACATGCAAATATGTGTAAACGTGATTATGGTACTAGTGCTGGAATAAAGGAAAAGTGTAACCCAAACAGTAATAGAGAGTACCTGTCCCAATGGATAGCTGGGATGCTACTGCAAAGCAAAGGATTTCTTCAAACCATCGATGATGCAGGGTGAGTAGCAGTGCTTCTTGCTCAACTTCGAAAAGCGCGCGCTACTCCAGCCGGTAGCTGGCGTGCGTGCGAAGGAGCGAGTTGGTACGGGATTCCGGAGCGTGGAAGGGTTTAATAGTGGTGAGGGGTGTTACCAAACAAAACTAAAATCACTGCACTGTGCAGTGCATGCCACTTCTTTTCTGCGATATAGGGGGGTGATATTGCATGCGGGCTGGTGGGGTTTGTGTGACAGGGCTGCACATGAGTGTTTTTGCCGCCACACTAGTCTCCTTTTTGGAGCTGTTATGTTTGCATAGGAAAATGCCTCTATAGATATATTTTTTTGCATGGCAAGTGATGAAGAAGGATGTTTACCCTTGTTAATAATTGAGAAAGGAAACAGATTTTTCTTCACAGTCCTCTCCATAGGGTTTCCATGCATGTATTATTCATCCAATGAACTGGTAATGCTGACAATAAATATATAATTACAGCTCTACCCTAAAGTGTCTCTCCATTGTGAAGTTAAGTGAATAATGGTGGTTGATTCCATCGAGATTATCAAACTTTTGGATGAGTCCTCAGATGCATAAATCAATTTTCAAATATGATTGTTTTGGCCACATGCAGCCGGATGTCTGCTCCTTATCATAGAAACAGTTCTGGCACAATAGATTGGAAGATTTATGCCTTAGTCACTTTATAGCATATCAAAGTCTAAGTAGCCATTTCATGATCTAGTTATAAAGCAATTTCCCATGGTAGCTTTTCTGCCACTTTACTTATCCTGACATTTAGCTAGATGATAATTAGGTGTCCCCTGCCCTTCCCCTGGCAGAGAGGGCCCGTGACATTAGCTGTGCCAGACTTCCAGAATCAGTTCATTGCTTTCTTCTATAATCCCCATTTTCAGTACCACTGTAGTATGTGCTCCCCCAGCTAAGTTCACATTCAGTTGTCATAGCAGCTCTGACATCTCAGTATACTTTAAAGGGGTTGGCCACAAAAAATATTCTGCCTTTTTAAAGCAGCGCCTGGATCTGAATACTTTGTAAATAAAAATGTTGTATAGTCAATAAATGTATCTGTATAGCGCCATGTGCTGTTTGTTCTTTTCCTTACTTTTCTGTCCACCTCAGCAATATCTCTGAGCTGGGTGCACATGCACAGTTCCACTCTTCAACTGCCACCAGCTGTATCTACTGTTATAAGCTGCAACAGTTAGGCTCCATTCATTCCTATGGGGACACACTATGTCCCGCCCGGATCCGGAATTGCGGTTCCGCACTTCCGTTCCGCAAAAAAATAGAACATGTCCTATTCTTGTCCGCAATTGCGGACAAACAGGCCAAGGACACCCTCATCACCATCAAGCGACTATTAGGCCAGTGTTAGCTAAGTGCAGAAATCATCATCTAGTCAGCCTGCCACCATACCTCCTCCACAGACGGAATTTGCACTAAAGCCTTCTGAAAACATTTGTATTTTCAAGCGATGGCCTGAGGTAGGCCACCATGATACAGCTACAACTCTACATCAGGGCCACCACCACTCCCATCCTCTACACCGGCTCCCACGGAGGCTCACTGCAGATACAGCTAATGGATCAGGTCACCACCACTGCAGAGCTTGCTCAGGAATGGCAGCAGGCAGATGTGAGTAAATCTGCATGCGCAGTGAGACGAAAGCCTTTAGAGAATGGTCTGGCGTCAAGAAGGGCAGCAAAAAAGCCACTTCTCTCCAAGAAAAACTAATGAAGCCCACTTTAGAATGTAAACTTTGGGACATCTGGAAAAATGATTGTCTGGAGAAGAAAAGGTGAGTGCAACCATCATTCCTGTGTCAAGGAGTTGGCTCACTGACAATTTTGCCTAAGAACACTGCCATGAGTAAAGAATGATATCAAAGCAATTTTGTGATGAACGGTGCTTTGGAGTACCATGTCACAAGGCAAAAGTGATAACTACGTGGCTTGGTGAACAAAACAATGAAATTGTGGGTCCATGACCCAGATCTCAATCTCATTAAGAACCTGGTGTCAATCCTCAAAAAGTGGGTGGAAAAACAAAAAACTCCAACACCAGGCTCTGATTAGGCAAGAATGGATTGCCAATCAGTCAGGATTTGGCCCAGAATCTAATATTCATCATGCAAGGGCACATTGTAGAAATCTAGAAAAAAGAAGAGTCAACTTAGGAAATATGGAGTCTCTGCATAAACATGATGGATTTGTCAAATAATAATAACAGTGAAAAAAAACCTTCTGAAATGCTTATAACTGTGCTTCAGTACACCACAGAAACATCTGAAAAAATATCTAAAAACACTGAAGTGGCAAACTTTGTGAAAAGCAAAATTTGTGTCAGTCTCAATTTATGGATATCTCATACATAGGAAATATTAAAAACCTTACATGAAACATAACATGTCTTAAAGATGACCTGTCAGCTCTCCTCACATGTCAGTTTTAGTAAATACTTTACTTGTATTCCACATTAGATAACAATTCAAGAACATCTTTTCTTAGATCCTTTCCTCTGTTATTCCACCTGGAAATTAAGTGTTACACTGTCAGAACTAATTGGAGTGTGTATGTATGCATCACTTTAACAAGGAGAGTGGTAAAACCCAGTTGTTTGTAGACACATTCTCGGGAGGAATAACAGAAGAACAACACAAAAGTTCTAACATTTCTTGGGGAATGCTCGAATTTAAAAGAGCATACAGTGCATATCAGGAGAGTTGATAGGTCCTCTTTACGGAGCCATGCACAGACCTTACATAACTGAATTTGTCATTTAACTGTTCTGTGCCCTGTGATAACTCATTGTAATTAGATAATACTGGAGATTCTTATGAAAAATAAATAATGAATGCTATCACTGATTAAGAGATTACAGTGCCCACTGTTTAGCTGTTTTTCAGTCCTCACCCCTCCAAAAATAAAAATTTCAAGTTTTTACTACAATAGTGCATGATAAGTCCTCTACAATGGGGCTATTAAAAATACTACTTATTCCATCACATGGGCATAAAAGGGAAGCCAAGAGTAATCTATAGGATAGTTTGACTCTTATTTTTTATTGGGAAGCAGAAATGAAGATTATCTATGGACCAGGTCGCTCCAATCCTGTTGTCCAGTTTAATGTCCAGCCACTGTAACCCCAGCTTCCTATTTATGGCTGTCAGGAACCAGTGGGATCTTTTGCTATAGCTCATTCACTTTAAGGTTCTACATGCTCTATGTTCAGATAATCTCTTCTGCATGCATTGATGCTGCTTGTTTATTGAGTTTGTCGCCTTTCTGTTAGATTTTGCCGGTCTGACCCTTTCCTTTGACTTTCCTTTAATATGGCTTAAGCCATAGAACTGGTCTTCATTGGATGTTTTATATTTCTGTGTTATGCATGAAAATCCTAGAGAGTCATCCATCCCTAACATTACTTCTCCAGTTTGATGTTTGGTCTGTAAAACAACAGAACCTCTTGACCAATTCAACCTTCTTTTAAGCATTATACTGGTGCCATGTAATCGGTGGATTTTATATTTAAATTAATGAGCCAGAATATTTCAAGGAACGTTAAACATAGAAAATGTGCAAAAAAAATAGAAAAGAATCTCCTAACAATTCCTCCATCTTTTCCCTTCATTTTATCCTATTTTGTCTCATCAACTAAGTTTGAGAAATGCATAAATAAATCTTCCCTGTGTCACAGGAGGTCAGCCAGTCTTCACAATCCTGTGTCTGGCTGTAAGACAGCTGGCCAGAAAAGAAGCCTCCTTACTCTGTCTGCAGTAGGACAGAGATATTTTTAAACCCTTGACCCTCAGTCGGTTTCTTGCAAAACTGTATGTATATTAAGAAAAAGGCCCCTTTCACATCAGCGTTTTTGCTTTCCGTCCTAGAGTTCCGTCCTCAGGGCTCTAGGACGGAAAGATTATCCCATTCTGAATGCAGAGAAATCCGTTCAGGATGCATCAGGATGTCTTCCGTTCAGTATGTGAACGTTTTTTGGACGTTGACAAAACCAAAGCATGCTGCGGATTTGTCTCCGTCCAAAAATCCGGAAGACATGCAGCAAGGACGGATCCGGAATTAATGCCCATTGAAAAGCATTAATCCGGATCCGACTTTAAGCTAAACGTCGTTTCGGCGCATCGCCGGATCCGACGTTTAGCTTTGAAGAATGGTAACCATGGCAGCCAGGATGCCACTAAAGTCCTGGCTGCCCTGGAAAAGCAGCGGGGAGCCGGGGTAGAAGCTACTTACCTTCTGTGCGGCGGCCGGGGGGCTCCTCGATGACGTCACCGGGTCCCTGCGTTGCATGGTTCACATAGCTATGCTATGCGAGCAATGCGCCGTATGGATCGTACGGCGCATTGCTCACATAGCTATGTGATCCATGCGACGCAGGCACCCGGTGACGTCATCGAGGAGCCCCCCGGCCGCCGCACAGAAGGTAAGTAGCTTCCCCCCGGCTCCCCGCTTCTCTTCCATGGCAGCCAGGACTTTAGTAGCATCCTGGCTGCCATGGTTACCTGAAAGCATATTGAAGACTGATCAGTCTTCAATATGCTTTCAGTTGTCTTGTGTTGTGATGGATCCGGTGGGCATTTCCAGCGACGTGAAAGAGGCCTAAGCAATCAATTTTTAAGGTTATAGTTATGAAATTTTGGTTCCTGTGGTCCTGTTTTTTGTTTCCAATGTTCTTAGAGTGTTTCCTTTACTAGCAACCAATGTGCATTTTGTTCTTCTCTCATAGAGCTCTCAAACAGTCATCATCACATGGGTGTGGTTTTATTAGGATCCATTGCTTTTGCGTGCTTCATAGTATTTATCTCTTACTCACTGGCACGGTAAGTATCTTATATTTAATGCATAACTGTCTTAAGTGAAAATGTATTTTACTTCGCAGCATCGTTGTATTATGTGCGCTATAACTTTTACTTTCTTCCAGATAAGATTATTTCAATATGGAAAATATCTGAGGAGTGACTGATAAATGCAGTACAATAGTACCTGACGTAAACAGAGTCACTTAATTTTGCCCTCCATTGACTTGTCTAAAAACCCTGTCAGCAATCTGACAACAGTATTGTGAAATCAGAATCAGCCACAGCAGTATAAACAGCAGGGAAATTGGGTCAGTAGTGGACAAACTTTAAAATATAGACAGGGTTGAGATGCAAAAAATACCTATCAAATATTCCCAGGGTTTGATAGTACCTATCTATCTTTGATGTAGACATAATGCAATTTTTTATTTCTTTGTATATCTTTATAACCTTTGGGGCACCTTGTTCTGATAAAGAGCTTTAAATCACTTGCATGGTTATAAAATTCTGTAACCTACAGCTGTCACTTGGGGGCGCTAAGGACTGGATACTTTCTGCTCGTACACAGGAGTTTATAGAAGCAGAGTGCGACCCTTAACCTTTTAAGAACCTATTTTGACATTAAAAGGGTTGTCTCGCTCCAGCCAATGCCATTTATCACGTAGAGAAAGTTCATACAAGCCACTGAGGGTACTTTCACACTAGCGTTGGTGCGGATCCGTCTGTTTATTTGCACAGACGGATCCGCACCTATAATGCAAACGTTTGTATCCGTTCAGAACGGATCTGTTTGCATTAGTTAAAAGAAAACTGACCGGATCTGTTTTGAATTACATTGAAAGTCAATGGGGAACGGATCCGTTTTCAAATGCACCATATTGTGTCATTGAAAACGGATCCGTCCCCATTGACTTACATTGTAAGTCTAAACAGATCCGTTAGGCTCCGCCACTTCAGACGGACACCAAAATACAGCAAGCTGCGTTTTGGTGTCCGCCTCCAAAACAGAATAGAAGCGGAACGGAGCCTAACTGATGCATTCTGAACGGATCCTTATCTATTCAGAATGCATTGGGGATGAACTGATCCGTTTTGGACAGAGCTTCAGTACTTGCAGTGTTACCTTCTTCACTGACAGCACTTTTAACTCATTGGTGATCACTCTGCCTTTTTAGATGTTTCATTCTAGCTTTTCAAACTCTGCAGTCAACTTTCAGTCAGTCTTGCACACAAAACAGGTCTCCTTTAAATGAGCTTTGCTTGTGACTAGATCCTGTGTCTTTACTGCAGATTCTGCTCTGTGACTGTTATTTTCATTTTCTGATTGTCTCTTGAACTCATCTACAAGCTTTCCTTTAACATACTCCACACTGAGGTCATTATCTGGACGTGCATCTCGTGCGGTCACAAGTGTGTCATAACTTTCTAGAAGACCGCTGAGTAACGCTGGGTTCAGACCTGAGCGTTTCTGAGACGCGCGTTTTCCGCGCCTTTATTGTCGCGCGTTTCATGCGCGTTTTTGGCAATAGTAAACGCGCGTTTTACGCGCATTTGTGTGATTGACTGCAGTGTTGTCCAATGACCAAATATCCCTGTCTATATGAAGTTTGGCCAATCAGAGCTGGGGTTTGGCCTTTCCAGCATGTTGCAAATTCATAAACGCGCGTTCGAACGCGCGATTTCAGTGTCAAAAACGCGCAAAATACAAGCGTTGTGCGTTCCCATTGAAGTCTATGGGCCATAACGCACGACAAACGCCCCAAAAAAAGATCAAATACTTGTTTATGCGTCGGGCGTTTTTCAGTGCGCTCGAACGCGCTGTAAAACGCAAAAATGTGAACCAGTCCCATAGGGAAGCATTGGCTTGCATCGGTTATGCGTTTTACAGCGCATTCGAACGCGCTGTAAAACGTGCAAGTGTGAACTGAGGGTAACAGGCAGCCAGTTGGAAATCTTTTATTTCTTCTCCAATACCTCGCAGATGCTCTACAGTTTCTAAGGTATTTCTTATATAGTCCTGCATGTTCTGGCCCTTGCTTAAAGAGGACCTTTCACTTCGGATTAAGGTAGTGAAATACTTACACTACCTTTCTGGGCGGCCCCCGCTGCGGTCCAGGCAACAGTTTTGTTTTTTTTTTTAAAAATATCCCCTGGTTCATCGGCTCCGGTTATTCTATCATGCACTTTCTGTAGCCCCTTCCACATCTCTTTTGCAGGTTCGTATTTATATATGTGCACAATCTGACCATCATCTATACTGAGGGAGATAGGGCTCTGTGCTTTCTGATCCTTCTCCAGCCGATCCTCTGGTAGTGGATCTGTTTTACATTCCTATGTCTATTTCCACAGACCTTCTCTTATTAGAAGGATTCTAATATTTCCATGATTAGTAGTTCTGGTTAGTCACTGTGCACTGGCACTGTGAATTTCACTGGGCTGCTGCTGGTGGCAATCTTTGGTTTTCTTTGTACAGAAGAGGCCTTAATTGGTTGGATCTGAGTCTGAGGCATTGTATGTTGAGTCTGGTTTTAACTAACGATGGGTCAGAAAAGACCATTGTATGTTGAAAATATTGTATCCTGAGGCCATTGTATCTTGAGGGATCACTGTACACTGTTGTCCTTCTATATGCTGTGTGCCTCTGGGCCCATAACCTGTTGTCAGTGGATTAATCAGGTCTTCATCAGGCGTAGCATGAGGAACAACAGGGTTTTATTCAGAAATAACAGAACAAAATATGAATATAACTTTTAATAAGATCAGAATCTCAGCACATCTGCTTCTGGCTTTCTCCTCTCTCAGCCCTCTCTGTACATGTGTAGCCAGTCTCCGCCCCTTCCTGCCTTTTCTTTTTAGCAGTACTTTATTAACAACATAACACTGTGTCTGGAAAAAGGCAATTACATAATGTAGTTGTTGCAATACACAGAATAATGAGCATTATTCCAAAAATATCCCATCCAAGACTTTCATAGTCCAGGACAACCCCTTTAACAGGGATAAGAGCTTCTTCTGACGCCAGTTGTAAAGAAGGAGCCTGCTGTATGTAAGAACCTGAGCTGTTACTATAAGTTGGTTGTCAGAACAGAGGCACTATGACATTTAGCAGCAATTTAAAGTTCCCACCTATAGCACATAGTGGGACACTACATAAGCCATGGAAGCACATAAAATAGTAATATAGTATAAGCCATGGCAGCACATGCAATAATGTAGTATAAGCCATGGCAGCACATACAATAGTAATGTAATATAAGCCATGGCAGGACACACAATAATAATGTAATATAAGCCATGGCAGCACATACAATAATAATGTAGTATAAGCACATACAATATTAATGTAGTATAAGCCATGGCAGCACATACAATAATAATGTAGTATAAGCCATGGCAGCACATACAATAGTAATGTAATATAAGCCATGGCAGGACACACAATAATAATGTAATATAAGCCATGGCAGCACATACAATAATAATGTAGTATAAGCACATACAATAATAATGTAGTATAAGCCATGGCAGCACATACAATAGTAATGTAATATAAGCCATGGCAGGACACACAATAATAATGTAGTATAAGCCATGGCAGCACATACAATAATAATGTAGTAAAAGCCATGGCAGCACATACAATAATAATGAAGTATAAGCCATGGCAGCACATACAACAGTAATGTAATTTAAGCCATGGCAGCACATACAATAATAATGTAGTATAAGTACATACAATAATAATGTAATATAAGCCATGGCAGCACATACAATAATAATGTAATATAAGCCATGGCAGCACATACAATAATAATGTAATATAAGCACATACAATAATAATGTAGTATAAGCATATACAGTGTCGGACTGGGGTACCTAGGGCCCACCAGTAAAATTTATTTTGGGGGCCCACTGTATGGATACATTCAAGTATGAGAAATAATCTAACAAGTTTTTTACATGAACATAGACTGGTTGAGGTGCTGTACATTGAATATATGTATGTAGTGCAGTAAGTCTAATGTGTTATGTGCCACTTGTGCAGGGGGTGGGAGACTAAGGGCCCACCTTGCTCAGGGGCCCACCGGGGGATTCCCCTGTACCCCTGTGGGCCAGTCCGAGCCTGAGCATATACAATAATAATGTGATAAAAGCCATGGCAGCACATACAATAGTAATGTAATAAAGGACAATGGCAGCGCATACAATAATAATGTAGTATAAGCCATGGCAGCACATACAATAATAATGTAGTATAAGCACATACAATAATAATGTAGTATAAGCACATACAATAATAATGTGATAAAAGCCATGGCAGCACATACAATAATAATGTAATAAAGGACAATGGCAGCGCATACAATAATAATGTAGTATAAGCCATGGCAGCACATACAATAATAATGTAGTATAAGCCATGGCAGCACATACAATAATAATGTAATATAAGCCATGGCAGCACATACAATAATAATGTAATATAAGCCATGGCAGCACATACAATAATAATGTAATATAAGCCATGGCAGCACATACAATAATAATGTAGTATCATTGTTATCCACTGTAAATGAATCATATTCTGTTTGCTTTTTGTAGGTGCTGTAACAACTAACAGGGATATCTGATATGTACAGTAAGTTCCTATTTTATATTATAGCTTTCTATCTTAAAAAAGTATTCCGGTTGTGTAAAGTCATCCGCTAGGACCTCCACCAATCACGAGAACTGTGACCCTGTACCCCAATGAGCCCCATGCATTAACCTAAGCACCTGGTCAGGTATGCATACAGCTGCTCTATTCATTTCTGCGGGAGCTCCGGATATAGCTGAGCGTTATACTCGGGTATCTCCAGACCTCCCATATAAATTAATGGAGCAGAAGTGTGCAAGCTTGACCAGCTGCTCCATTCTTTTCAAGGAGCTCCGCAAGGTACAGGGTCCCCTTTCTTGCGATCAGATGGGGTCCTAGAGGTAGGATCCCCACCAATGTAATAGTTATCCCTATCCTGTGGATAGGGGCAACTTCACACAACCAAAACACCCCTTTAAGTGATTGATATTAAAGCAAACCTGTCAGGTGATTTCTGTGGCCCTATATGATATAGGGTCATAAGCTGAGCTATGTGATATATAGAAGAGTAAATCCTGACAGGACTCCTAGGAGAGACAGTGAGAATCCTGATTATTCCACTCACAGGATGACTGACAGCCTTCTCTGTATGATGTAGGGAGAGCTGTCAATCATCATGTGTGGACTGGGTAATTAGGACTACTAGGGCTCTTTCACACGAGCGGATGCAGTGCAGGTAATCCGCTGCGTGAAAGAAGCCAAGCCCTGTTTCGGACAGCAGAGACACGGAGCATTAACATGATTGATAATGCTCTGTGCCTCTCTGTGATCATTTTACTACAAAATCACAGTTAGATATAGTTCTCAACGTGATTTTGTAGTAAAAAGATCACAGAGAGACACGGAGCATTATCAATCATGTTAAGGCCTCTTGCACACGACAATATTTTGCGGACCGTATACTGGCAGTTTTTTCAGTTCAGTATACTGACAGTATACTGAGCCATTCACTTCAATGGGTCTGCAAAAAATACTGAAGTGTCTACGTTTGCCTTCCGTTTCCATTTTTCTGTTCCGTTTAAATATAGAACATGTCCTATTCTTGTCCGCAAATCACGTTCAGTGGCTCCATTCAAGTCAATGGGTCAGCAAAAAAAACGGAAAGCATACGAAAAGGTATCTGTATGTCTTCCGTATCCGTTCTGTTTTTGCTGAACAATCTATTGAAAATGTAAAGCCCAGCCCAATTTTTTCTATGTAATTACTGTATACTGTATATGCCATACGGAAAAACGGAACGGAACAACGGAACCGAAACGGAAACACAACGGAAGCAAAAAACGGAAGAACGGATCCGAAAAAAACAGACCGCAAAATACTGAAAAAGCCATACGATCGTATGCAAGAGGCCTAATGCTCTGTGTGTCTGCTGTCCAGAGCGGGGTTTGGCAATCTTTCACACAGCGGATTACCCGCACGGCATCCGCTCGGGTAAAGCGCCCTTACCCTGGGTTCACACCTGAGCGTTTCTGAGACGCGCGTTTTACGCGCGTTTTTGTCGCGCGTATTACAGCGCGTTTTTACAAATAGGAAACTCGCGTCATACGCGCGTTCGTGACTCTTGAGACCAATTGAAAAAGGCATATCTACACTTTAACGCGTGTTAAACGCGCGTTTTACGCGAGTTCCCATTGAAGTCTATGGGTGCAAACGCGCGACAAAACGCCCCAAAGAAGCTCAAGAACTTTTTTGAGCATAGGGCGTTTTACAGCGCGTTCAAACGCGCTGTAAAACGCTCAGGTGAGAACCATGCCCATAGGGAAACATGAGTTTTCTCCTGTTGAGCGTTTTACAGCGCGTTCGGACGCGCTGTAAAACGCGCAAGTGTGAACTGAGGGTTAATGTCTTTCCCAGGAGTCCTGTCAGGATTTGCTCTGACTTTCACTCTGAACTCTTGTTCCTAATCATACACTTCCAAAAATTAAAGAGTTCAGCTTCTCTGCCTATGTCATAGCATACATGTTTTTCCATGGACTATATCTGGTATTAGAGCTCCGTTCCATTCAGGTAAACCGGGCTGTGCTGCAATACCAGAAACAGTTTGTGGACAGGAGTGGCGCTATTTTAAGGAACAAAACAGACCTTTTTTTAATCCTTGACAAGCCCTTTAAGTACAATCAATATATTCTTGGTGTGTTTTTTCAAATTTTAGATCCAACCATCTTACCATGTCTGCACTAAACGTATAGGTAGTTTATATGGTTCCAGTCTCATGAAATGTGCACTCAGGATTCAGAGGAAGTATGTGATTGCATGAATCCTGGCATTCTTTCCTGATGAGTAATACCATACAATGAATACATTCTAATTTATGGCTCTGGGTTACTGAACAATGATTTAACTTTTTAACCCCAATACTACCATCATGTGCCTAGTAAGGAATGCACATGTCTCTTGTGTCATAAAGTCTGGTACCTTGTTAGCTTGTAGTTAAAGGGGTTGTCTCACTTTACCAAATGACATTTATCATGTAGAGAAAGTTAACACAAGGCACTTACTAATGTACTGTCCAGCCTCCTTTGCTGGCTGGATTCATTTTTACATCACATTATACAATGCTCGTTTCTATGACCACCCTGCAATCCATCAGTGGTGGCTGTGCTTAAAATCTATAGGAAAAAGCACTCTGGTGGCCGGGACTGTGAAAGCGCACATAGACACGCATGCGCAGCAGATCCTGTCCTGGTCATCTTGTCTTTGTGCTGCAGCGGTGGTCTTAACCCCTGGAAACCCC
Source organism: Bufotes viridis (assembly GCA_033119425.1). Taxonomy (NCBI): domain Eukaryota; kingdom Metazoa; phylum Chordata; class Amphibia; order Anura; family Bufonidae; genus Bufotes; species Bufotes viridis. The sequence continues at coordinate 292,593,509 of CM065589.1, read as the reverse complement.
CGTCACCGGAACTGCCTGACGGATCCGAAAATCCGTGCGCAAACAGAAAGCATTTGTAGATGGATCTGGATGTGGATCCGTCTAAGGAAAAAGCACTCTGGCGGCCGGGACTGTGAAAGCGCACATAGACACGCATGCGCAGCAGATCCTGTCCTGGTCATCTTGTCTTTGTGCTGCAGCGGTGGTCTTAACCCCTGGAAACCCCCGTCACCGGAACTGCCTGACGGATCCGAAAATCCGTGCGCAAACAGAAAGCATTTGTAGATGGATCTGGATGTGGATCCGTCTAACAAATGCATTGAAACACCGGATCCGTCTCTCCAGTGTCATCTGGAAAAACAGATCCGATATATATATTTTTTGCATTTATAAATACCGTATCCGTTTTGCCGGAACACTTGGTGCCAGATTAATGCATTTCGGCATTAATGCATTTCAATGGAAAATAATGTCGGATCCTGCTTTCCAGCAAGTGTTCCGGAATTTTGGACGGAGAAAATACCGCAGCATGCTGCAGTATTTTCTTTGACCAAATACCGTAAGAGTGACTGAACTGAAGACATCCTGATGCATCCTGAACAGATTACTCTCCATTCAGAATGCCCATAGGACGGAACTCAATGCCGAAAAAGAATAACGCTAGTGTGAAAGTACCCTTAGGTCTCTTCATCAGGCATAATATAACAGTGTCTGAAGAAACACATGCAATTTAAAATGCAATTAATATGTAATTTCAAATCCCAAAGTGCAAGGGAATATACATTTATGACACTCTTATGACACACTGAACACCGGACAAAGGTTATTTTATTATTGCTGTAAAAATTTAAATTAGACAAAATATAGTACAGGACATAGAACCAGCCTTGTACCTCACATGAATCCAGAGAACCCCCTATTCATTGTTCTAATTGCTCTGCTAGATTTTCTTCAGGCTGACAGCGGGGGAAGGGGTGGGGGGTCCTTTCTGCTGCAGCTCTCTCCCTATAACAGCTCAGGGGGCATGTCATTTCTTCTATCACAGCTCAGGGAGTGTCATTTCTGTTTCAGGTTTCTCCTTGTCATAGCTCAGGTTATGTGTCTTTTCTGCTACAGCTCTCTCCCTGTTTCTGCTCAGTGGGCGTGTCCATTCTCAGGGGACATGCCCTTTTTACTACAGCTCTCTCCCTGCAACTTTCCCAGCTTCTAACAGTAGGGTCTACTAGTGGCCTAAAGGATGGGACTGAGCATGTGCGTACACCTCAAGGAGGGAATGTGCACGTTACTATACAGATTATACACAAAGGGGTGGGATTATAATTAGTGTTGAGCGAATCGAGCTTCGGATCATCGATCCGAAGTCGACTCATTCAGAAACTTTGATTTTAATGCTGTCTTCGTACAGCATTAAAATGTATTGCCTCCGTGGAGGAAAAATGTGTTTCGGACAAAGTCTCGCAAGACTTCAGTGAATTAATTCGCTATTTATTTCGGCATCTTTAAAAACATTTAAAATTAGGACTTCGGCTGAAACGAATTCTGCCTCCACGGAGGCAATACATTTTAATGCTGTACGGAGACAGCATTAAAATTTAAGTTTTTGAATGAATCGACTTTGGATCAATGATCCGAAGCTCGATTAACTCAACACTAATTATAATGAAGTAAGAAAATATCTTACAACTGGAGCATTTCTGTAAAAGAAAGTAAATTACAAATATAACAAATTTATCATGCTGAATTATATTAAAAAAACATTTAATGGTGGCATAACCCATTTAATTTTTCCCAAGGATTTATGTTATGTAACAAGATCTAAAGAATCTGCTGCAGAGATAGTGGGGGCACCAGATGTTTGAACTAACATCAATTAGATACAACATTTTCCCACTGCTTATCTGTATGATAATTAAAGAGGAGTAGAGGACCTTTCACTAAGATTTAGGTAGCGAAATACTTACACTACCTTCCTGGGCGGCCCCCGCTGGCGTCCAGGCAACATTTTTTTTCCCTCAAAATAACCCCCTGTTCGTGCGCTCCGGTCCCCGTTAGTTTTCAACGGGGGCGGCCCAGGAAGGTAGTGTAAGTATTTTACTACCTAAATCTTATTGAAAGTTCCTCTTTAAGGACCTAAGAACCCTTCACTTGCAGCAGTCATCTCCTCTGTGTGGGCACTAGTGAATGCTATTGTGATTGCCCGTCTCTGCTATTTCAGGGCACAAGATCCATGTTTACACAGAATTATCTTCAGGTGACCACATCCACGATGCTATACCCGATGAATGAGCATTTGTTCTGCAGCCTCCTCTGGTAGGGTCTGTAAGTTCAATTTCCACTGCAGGGAAAAAGAAGCATTACAGGTTGTCCCTGCCAGATTCTGCAGAGAGGAACTCTTTGTAGCTGTTCAGTTCTAAATTTAAAAAGCATCCCCAGCCCCATATAAATGTGCGTATGATAACAGAATCCCCTCTACCATATAGATGTATATACTGTATGATAACAACATCCCCACCCCCAAATAGATGTATGTATTATCAAAGAATCCCCACCCCTATATAAATGTATGTATGATAACAAAATCCTCACACCATATAGATGCGTGTATAATAACAGCATCCCCACCCTCATATAGATGTATATATGATAACAGCATCTCCACCCCCACTTATATGTATGTATGATAATAACATCCCTACCCCATATAGATATTTGTATAATAACAGAATCCTCTTCCCATATAGATGTATATATGATAACAGAATCCCCACCCCCATTTAAATGTGTGTATGATAACAGCATTCTTACCCCCATATAGATATTTGTATGATAACAGAATCCCCACTCCCATATAGATGTATGTATGATAAGAGCATCCTCACCCCCATATAGATGTATGTATGATAACGGCATCCTCACCCCCATATAGATGTATGTATGATAACAGCATCCTCACCCCCATATAGATGTATATGTGATAACAGAGTCCCCACCCCATATAGATGTATATGTGATAACAGAGTCCCCACCCCATATAGATGTATGTATGATAACAGCATCCTCACCCCCATATAGATGTATGTATGATAACAGCATCCTCACCCCCATATAGATGTATATGTGATAACAGAGTCCCCACTCCATATAGATGTATATGTGATAACAGAATCCCCACTCCATATAGATGTATGTATGATAACAGCATCCTCACCCCCATATAGATGTATATGTGATAACAGAGTCCCCACTCCATATAGATGTATATGTGATAACAGAATCCCCACTCCATATAGATGTATGTATTATAACAGCATCCTCACCCCCATATAGATGTATGTATTATAACAGCATCCTCACCCCCATATAGATGTATGTATGATAACAGCATCCTCACCCCCATATAGATGTATATGTGATAACAGAGTCCCCACCCCTATATAGATGTATGTATGATAACAGAATCCTCAACCCAATAACAGAATACCAACCCCAAAGTTCAGTTTGGCCGAGCGGTATCAATAGGGAGAGAGCCGCCATCAGACACCTCTGGTGGCAGCTTATTTCCAGGGAGGACAAAAGATTTGGGTAAAAAAATTAACTTTGCCTGATCCTTTTGAAAAATATTTGGAAGCTCCTCATACACATTAGAGTGTCAGCTGAACAGTTTGTTCTCAGCAGCAGTCGGGTAACTATAGGGGTCGCAGTGGTCGCAATTACAAGAAACAAGTAGGGGCACCGGTAGGGCCGTGGGAAATGAGCGCTTCCATTGTAGAGGTACTCATCTCGCTATATCCAACTGTATCTCCCTCCTCAGGGTGGTGTTACAGTTGAATGCTGCGGCGGCCTGAAGCCTATCAGAGGCAGGCACAGGCAGCACAATAATCATCATCGTGCCACCTGAGCAGGGCAACTACAGATCAAGAAACAAACCAGAAAAGGCCTGCACCGCATCGCTGACAGCCACATGGAGGTAAGTATTTGAGTTTATTATTTTTTATTTTGCACCATGCTCTTGGGCCACTATGGAGGACATAGAGGGGCATTGTTTCTACTTGCGGCACTAAATAGGGGCATTTTGTACTGGCCCACATAAGGGGGCATATGTTTGTACAGGCACACATTGTGGGAAGCACTATTGGGATACTGGCTCTACTAGGGGGACTAGGAGGGGGTATTGTTTGTACTGGCACACATTTTAAGGGGGCATTTTTTGCACTGGCACACACTATAAGGGAGTATTTATATACTGGTACACATTAGGGGGCATTTTTCTACTGCCACACATTATAAGGAGAACTATTACTACTGGGGGGCTATGGGGAACAGTATGACTAATATGGGCACAATAGGGGCATTATTACTACTGAGGGCACTGTTTACAATAAGTGCACTCTGGCAGTGAACTATTACTATCAGTAGGAGCACTATTGCTGTGGGGGGCACTGGCACAGTATCAGCTTAGCACAATTATTTTGGGAGACCTTATGTTTAGCATACTAATGGTGTCAGGGACACTGTTTTCTGGGCACAGTTATCTGTGTGGTACTAGTATTTACAGGGGGACGGTTTTTGCAGTATAGTATTGGGGAGCATAGCGGGCACAGTATTGAGGGTCACAGGATGGGGTGTTTAGAACATGGGAGGATGATGTAAAAGTAGGAAACCAAGATGTCTGTTTGTCAAACTCCTTGTATGTTTTGTAGCACTGTATGTAATGTTTTTCAAGTATGTCTTTAACAGTAGGGCTGGGAGGAAGGGATTAGGTTGAGAATTTGGTATGGGGGTAAGGTGTCGTTTCAATTTTCACCTCAGGCAGTGGAAAGGCTAGAGGTGCAACCCCAAAGCACTGACGGACTCACCGTGACCGCAATATTGAATTCTTGCTCCCAGCCTGTGCGATCTTTACACTACACATGCAGCGTGCAGCACAGGCTGCCTAGAAGGGATGGGCAGGGCCGCAGTGCACGCGAGTCTTGCACAAAGAGCAAATCGACACTTCCAGACTTGCAGGATGCTTGTTTTGGAAGACAGCCTGGGCCAAGTCAAGGTGTTTTGAGGTATGGAGTTGAGGTTGAGGTTGAAGTTGAGGCGCGAAGGGTATTGAGGGTAGGGGCCCCAAGCTGAACTCTTGTTCCAGGGTCTATGATCCTTTAGCTACACCCCTGCTCAGCAGGTTCTACAGATAACATGCTAATGTGTATGGGGGCCTTAAAGCAACCTGTGAGATAAAATATCTATGTCTAATGACTTTCTGTGCTGATACCTTATGTACCCAGTGGAAAGTTTTCAGAGCTCAGCCCCTCAAGGTTGTCAACATCTTTATCAGTAGCATACTTTTTACATTACTTGCTGTTACCATATCTGCCTTATACAGTACACATATCACTTTTAACTCATCACTTGCACAGCACTTGTAGCTAACGCTGTATTCAGCCTGTATTTGTGGGAGGGGCATGTTATATTTATTCACCCCTCCCGCAGCAGGCCGTGTGCGCTGACAGCCGGTCAGCTTACTGCCACTCCCAGCTTCACCTCTCTCCAAACACCATCAAAGTGTATTTAGCCGGTATCCAACATCATCGTATGCTGCTCCACCCGTCCAGGGGCTTCATACTCTCGATTCAGGCTATCAGGGCTACCCTCAGAGGCTTACAGAAAGCCGGAGGGGGTACCCGGTCCAAGAGACTTCCGGTCTCGGGCGAGTTGTTTAGAGCTCTGTCGTCTGCCCTAGACGGCTGCCCTTTTGGGCCCTCTCTCAGCCTGACATTGAAGGCCGCAATCTACCTGGGATTTTACGGCTTCCTCAGGCCTGGCGAGTTCACCACTAGACCAGGCCAGCGCAGGTTCCTCCGAAAGTCTCACCTGAAGAAGGTAGATAGTCACTACGTCCTCTACCTTCAAATCACCAAGACCAACCAGACAGGTCCTCCAACCGAAGTCCGGTTCTACCCGACGGGGAACCAATGGTGCACAGTCAAGGTTTGCGGTCAGCTGTGCTCTTCATTATTGGATTCCCCCCCCCGATGGTCCGTTGCTTCCTTGCGAAGGTAAACCTCTCACCGCTAACGTGTTCATGTCTTACATCCGCTCGCTCATCCAGGGAATGGGCTTAGATCCCAGCGCAATTTCAGGTCATTCCTTCAGAATCGGGGCGGCATCGGCTGCCTCAAAGCATAACACTCCGGCTCATATTATTCGGTCCATGGGGCTGTGGCGTTCTTCCTGCTTCACCAGATATATCCCGAATCCGCAGCAGGAGATTGCTCAAGCATTTTGTCATCTAGCTTTGTAATATGATATTTAATAAATGATTATGCAAACTACATGGAGTCTTTTGCCCCCTTCTTGGCATACCCGCGACGTGGCTCCCGGCACACCACAGCCACTATTGTAGGTAGGGGTTACCGCTCACCCGAGTGTTAGCCCTGACCACAAGTAGCTAAGGCTGTATTCAGCTTATCCTCCCGCCCATAACTTTTCTCTTCATCTAACCCAGGGTATGCCCCCTTCTTGGCATACCCGCGTCGTGGCTCCCGGCACACCACAGCCACTATTGTAGGTAGGGGTTACCGCTCGCCCGAGTGTTAGCCCTGACCACAAGTGCAAATATAGTAAGGCAGTGTACCACAGGAGTGCTTGAGTGCAGATGTGGTCTTATGGGTGTAGTAGTAGTTGTACTCACGATTCTGAAGCTTCCTGGGTGCTCCTGCCTGATGGGGGTCAAAGTGCCCGTGGTGTTGATGGTTTTACAGTGCAAAGCCAGGTCCCTGTTGTCATGATGCCAACATCTTGTGGTGTAAATGTAATGCAGGAAACAATAATGAGACAGTTGTGGAGCAGAACAGTTTCTTTACTGGGGAATTCAAATGGAAACAGTTCAGGACAGGTCTTACTTATAATAAACTGGCTGATATTACACAGGAATGCAGTATCCTCACATTTTACAGTTCTCACAGCTGCACATATAATCATAAGCCAAAAGGAGTCTATTTTAAACAGCTGAGGCAATCTTTCTTTCTCTGCACTTTGCTAACTAATTTTTACTTCACTTTAAGGGCATTCCTCTACATGGTAGGCATACACCACTGCTACATTATTTGTACAGGTTTCTAATCCATTCCTCCACTTTGGGATGTGTGCAAATGCACAGATGGGCCAAACTGTGTGGAGTGTGCTCAGGGACCGGAGGCTTCCCCTGAACATGGGTGCCATAGAGTCAATTAAGTCTTTCATAAGACTGGTCACCTCTACAGTTCTTTCTCTACACCTCTCTTGCATCCGATCCACTTTCTATTGATATACTGGCACTATCATGGATGGTACCATGTCCAGGATGAGCTGGCCTATCAGTTGTATACATACTCCCTTCTCCTAGCCCATGCTAGGCTAGACTAGCTTAGACTGGCTGAAATAGACTGAAGTAGACTGGCTCTAGAATGTTCCGCCCTCTCTTATATAGAGGGTGACACCAGAGCCATTTAGTGGTGGCTAAAAATATGGCCTGTGATTACCATGTGCACATACATACATATGCAGGTATTACATATTAAAGTGTATACATTTTGGTAACCCTCTGCAGTTTGCAGTATATGGTGAGTCGTGACTCTTGGAGCAGGATACTGCAGGAATATTTCCAAATAACCAGAAGTGTAAAAAGTATAAGCTATATACTATAATCTCTGCTCATGAGATGGGCTATATATGGTGTACATACTGTCCTTCCTGCTATTTACTATACAGACAGATTTTTCTGCAGGGGACTGAGGGTTTTTCTGAATGGGAAAGGTACTAAAGGCTACTGGCAGAGGATGATGTTGGCACTTTCACCTAATAACATTTATTACAAAATTGAACATATTCACATGTAAGGCCTTATTCACACAGCCAGTTTGATCAGTAATTCTGAGCCAAAACAGTAATGGAGCCTAAACAGAGATAAGGTATAATGGAAAAATCGGCACCTGTTCTGTGTTTTTGACCCTCACCTGGTTTTGGCTCATAATCACTGATAGAAATCACTCACCAAATACTGACTGTGTGAACTAGGCCTAAGGGTATATTCACATGATCATATGTATTTTGCAGTCTGCAAAATTGGATCGGCAAAATACGGATACAGTCTGCATTTTTTGTGGACCTATTGACTCCAGTGAGTCCATGGTCTGCATTTGCAGACAAGTATAGGACATTTTCTATCTTTTACAGAACGGACATTCAGATGCGGGAAACACATGAAAGACATCATTTTTACTATCTAATGTCACCAATTTATATTGCATACAATGTAGTGGGAAGTTGGAAAGAAATTGAAAATGGTGTGGAATTGGAAATTGGAAAACGCAATTCCGCCACAGTTTTATGGGTTTTGCTTTCAAGGCCCCTTTCACATCTGTGTTTTTGCTTTCCGTCCTAGAGTTCCGTCCTCGGGGCTCTAGGACGGAAAGATACTGATCAGGATAATCCTAATGCATTCTGAATGGAGAGAAATCCATTCAGGATGCATCAGGATGTCTTCGGTTCAGTATGTGAACGTTTTTTGGACGTTGACAAAACCGCAACATGCTGCGGATTTGTCTCCATCCAAAAATCCGGAAGACATGCTGTAACGCCGGATCCGGAATTAATGCCCATTGAAGTGCATTAATCCGGATCCGGCATTAAGCTAACCGTCGTTTCGGCGTTTCGGATCCGACGTTTAGCTTTTGTGAATGGTTACCATGGCAGCCAGGACGTTAAAGTCCCGGCTGCCATGGTAAAGTGTAGTGGGGAGGCAGGGGAGAAGTATACTTACCGTCCGTGCGGCTCCCGAGTCCCAGGGCGCTCCACAATGACATCAGAGCGCCCCATGACGTCATTGTGGGGTGCCCTGGGAGCCGCACGGACTGTAAGTATCTGCTCCCCTGGCTCCTCACTACTTACTATGGAAACCAGGACTTTAGTAGCGTCCTGGCTGCCATAGTAACACTGAAAGCATTTTGAAGACTGATCAGTCTTCAAATGCTTTCAGTTTTCTTGCGTTGTGACGGATCCGGCGGGCATTTCCGGCAACGCAAGTGTGAAAGAGGCCTAAGGCATTTCCTATGCGGTAAAACTGACCTGTGCCCTTCTTTCTCTGGGTCAGTATGATTACAATGATACCACATTTGTGTAGTTTTCTTGTGTATTAATACGTGTGGAAAAAAAAATAGACTTTGTAAAAGATTTTTCTTCTTTTTATTGTCATATTCTGACCCTCATAAATGTTTTATTTTTAAGTCTATGTAGCTGTGTGAGGCCTCTGTTTTTGCGGGATGATTTACTTTTTATTGATACCGTTTTGGATGGTATTTGACTTTTGATAATTTTTTTTTTTTGGGGGGGGTGAAGCAACAAAAAAATTTCGAATTGGCAGTACAGTACAGGTATTTTTGGACATGGTTATATCTATGATGTTTTTTTAATTGCTTATTTTAATTTTAGTTTTGGGGAAGAGGGGTGATTTGAACTTTTGTATTTTTTTTTTAACTTTTTTTTTTAAGTCATCCTAGGTGATTATTACAAGAAATCATTAGATTTTTATCCATTACAGAATACAGAATTCAGTATATTGCATTGCAGTGCTGTCACCTGCAGGCCTCTATTGGAATAGACCGGTGATAGGCATTGGGGCCTCAAGCAGGCTCTGACCTATCGCTGCAAGGTAACAGCTTTCTCAATCGCAGCCAAGGGAAACTGTTACTGGAGCATCGATGGCCCCATTGTAGAGAAATTAGGGGGTTTGTTTTATGCTAATTAGTACCTGAGTGCACTGAGGGTGGTGATATTGCACCTCCTGCACGCAAGGATGCACGCTGACTGGCCCTGAAGTTTCGCAATTGCATAAAATAAAACACCTAATTTCTCCACAACAGGGTCACCAATGGAAACTGGACCAACAACATTAGAATGCTTAGGGAAGCTCGCAACTGGCATAAAATGATTGAATAGCAAGCTATACGGTGACAGATTACCTTAACAGAGGTTTTCCTGGATTAATATGTATTTAACAGATATGCTCATGTAGTTGCATACCTCGTGTAACTCTTTCCCATGCTTTTCTTATGATTTTGGACTATAAATAAATTATTATTTTAAAGAATGTTGATGCAAATCAGAAAACCCCTTTAGGAGTGTCAGTTACATCTTCATCCTTAGGTGCCAGCTCCTGTGCCCCAAAACAGTTGCAGACACTGTGCCCCTACAGCAGTTTCAGCCATAGCACCCCAGTAACAGTCAGAATCAAGTGCCCTTACATAATTCCAACCAAACTGCTCTTATAACATTGTCAACCATAGTGTCCATATATCAGTAGCCCCATACTACAATTCCCTATTGTTAGCCTTCCAATGTTACAATTCCCTATTGTTAGCCTGTGAATCAATGAGAATCTGTCTTACACTTGTAGAATGATAAAACACCACAGAATAAAATATGTTTATAACTATATTTTCTATTGTTTTCCAGGATTACGAGCCATTCCAGAATCATCCTGAAAACCTGCATTTAAATGTGAAAAAGTTTGCCAACAGTCTTTAATGCTTACCTTGGGATGTAGCAGGCAACAAGAATATCGCTTTACCTATATCAGTATTACTGAATCAATGAGTGTCTGCTCATGAGAGTCAGAAATCTCTAGTTGTGGCAGCCAAGTCAAGGGTCTAGGAGAGCAGAGGACATATTTGGCTATGGTGACATGTAGTCCTGTGCCGTGCAAACATCTCTTTGGTTTTTACCCTAGTATAAAGCCTAGTGTACAGATTCTTCCCATAATAAAAATATACTGATTCGGTGGCGTATGTTCATTCAGATACAAGCTGCACTTTCACCAACATGAATTGTTGGTTAACTTTGTTAAACTGTTCATGGAGTACGATTCCTAGGTGATCATACATTTCTTAGTTGTACATTTGTATTAAAGGGTTATTCAAGGATTTTGCTATTGATAGCCTATTCTCAGAACAGGCCACCAATATCTGATGGGTGGGGTTTCAATCAGCTGTAGCTCCAATGCCAGAAGTCAGTGCCAGTACTACATAGCTCTATTCATTGTATAACAATCGGAGCTGGAAACTGCAGCACTGTTCTATCAATAGTAAAATCCTGGAATAACCCTGTAATAATGCAGAGATGTTCCTTACTTTTATTTATTTTATACAATTATTTTAATAAAAATGTTGTTTAGATGTTTGTGTATTTTCTTTGTTTCTTTATTTAACATCTTATTGTTTCACATTTAAAAATCAACTAATGAAAATCAGATATTGCTTTCTAATTGTGGGTTAATAGAATACATTTAAAAACAAACTAATGAAACTGGCCTGGACAAAAATGATGGTACCCCTAGAAAAGATTGAAATAATGTGTCCATAGGGATATGTTAAACTAAGGTGTGTCCTGCAATTAGCATCACAGGTGTCTTCACACTTGTAATAGGTCAGTCTGCCTATTTGAAGGGTGGAAAGTAGTGACTGTGCTGTTTTGTATCATGGTGGGTACCACACTGAACATGGACCAAAGAAAGCTAAGGGGAGAGTTGTCTCAGGAGATTAGAAAGAAAATTATAGACCATAGACCATCTCCAAACAGCTTTATGTTCTTGTTACTATAGTTGCACATATTATTCAGAGGTTTAACACCTACAGGACTGTAGCCAACCTCCCTGGATGTGGACCCAAGAGAAAAATTGATGATAAAGTGAAGAGACAGATAATATAAATGGTAACCAAACAGCCCGGAACAACTTATAATGAGTTTAGAGGTGAACTCCAAGATCAAGGTACATCAGTGTCAGATCGCACATCCATCGCTGTCTTAGCCAAAGTGGACTTAATGGAAGACGACCAAGGAGGAAAGCAAATCATAAAAAGCGAGACTGGAATTTGCCAAAATGCATATTGACAAGCCATAAAGCTTCTGGAAGCATGTCTTTTGGATGAGGCAAAACTGGAGCTTTTTGGCAAGTCACATCAGCCCGATGTTCACAGAGGTAAAAATGAAGCATACAAAGAAAAGAACATTGCACCTGTACTATGAAACATGGAGGAGGCGTGGTTATGTTTTGGGGCTGCTTTGCTGCATTTGGCACAGAGTGTCTTGAATCTGTGCAGGGTACAATGAAATCTCAAGACTGGAGTGAAATGTGCTGGTCAGTATCAGAAAGCTTGGTCTCAGTCGCAGGTCAGGGGTCCTCCAACAGGATAGTGAACCAAAACACACAAGCATTGGACTATTCAAAATTGACCTTCTCTGAGCCATGATCTAACTCCTGCTGAATCATGCAGTCTGGAGAAAGCACTCTACAAATGATGTGTGATGTCGCGAACATAAAATTTTCTGTTCGCGAACGGCGAACGTGAACTTCCGCAAATGTTCGCGAACGTGCGAACCGCAATAGACTTCAATAGACAGGCGAATTTTAAAAACCAAAGGGACTCCTTCTGGCCACAATAGTGATGGAAAAGTTGTTTCAAGGGGACTAACACCTGGACTGTGGCATGCCGGAGGGGGATCCATGGCAAAACTCCCATGGAAAAATACCTAGTTGACGCAGAGTGTGGTAGTTGTAATCGCAATGCGATTAATACAGGTTATATTAATCGCATTGCAGATTCAACTTAGAGCTGGGTTCTAATGGTTGTATTGCTAGAAATTCTAGCAATACAACCATTAGAACCCAGCTCTAAGTTGATTCGCAATGCGATTAATATAACCTGTATTAATCGCATTGCTATTACAACTTAGAGCTGAGTTCCTAATGGTTGTATTGCTAGAATATAACGAAGATTGAGAATATAGCGCTTTATTCGCAATCTTCGTTATATTCTAGCAATACAACCATTAGGAACAGATCTAAGTTGTAATCCCAATGCGATTAATACAGGTTATATTAATTGCATTGCGAGTACAACTACTAACACTGCAGCTTCAGAATGAATCTAAGATAGATGCCGTCCTTGCTTTTTGATAGGAGGTGGGAGGGTCTGGGAGGGAGACTGATGTACTAGCCCTAAAAAGGGCTTTTTGGGGTGCTGTCAGGACGCTGTCCTTACAGCAGAGATCTAATGAGTCTTTCAGGACTGGAGTGGACACTGAATACACTAGCCTAGCTATCGATTTCCCTATTAAATCAGCAGCAACTACACTCTCCCTCCTCTCACTAAGACTGCAGCTTCCAAATGAATCTAAAATGGATGCTGTCCAGGAGATGGGAGGGTCTGGGAGGGAGGGTATGCTGATTGGCTGGAATGTGTCTGCTGACTGTGAGGTACAGGGTCAAAGTTTACTCAATGATAGGGGTGGACCTAACATCGCATATGTTCGCCCGCCGCGACGAACGCGCACAAGCTATGTTCGTCGGGAACTGTTCGCGGTGAATAGTTCGGGACATCTTATTTGCGAATTCAACTTAGAGCTGGGTTCTAATGGCTGTATTGCTAGAATATAACGAAGATTGAGAATTTAGCGCTATATTCTCAATCTTCGTTATATTCTAGCAATACAACAACCATTAGGAACTCAGATCTAAGTTGAATTCTCAATGCGATTAATATAACCTGCATTAATCGCATTGCGAATTCAACTTAGAGCTGAGTTCCTAATGGTTGTTGTATTGCTAGAATATACGTTATATTCTAGCAATACAAACCATTAGAACTCAGCTCTAAGTTGTAATCGCAATGCGAATAATACTTACAATTATTAATCGCTTGCGAATCCATTTGATGCCTCTATTTGATTGTATATGACGGTTGACTATGACTACGACCAACGTGCTGCTGCCTCCAAAGCAAGATATCTAAACCCCCAAGGGGCCATTTGGGCGTTTTTGATAAAAAAACACATCAAAAACACATCTGCGTTTTTATAATTTTTTCATTTTTTTGTTTATTTTTTTTTGTGTATGTTGCCACATTTGGTTGCATATTTACATTTGGTATAGGCAAATATGGTAGTCTAGATCATGTGTCTACCAAAACCTAGGATCATTGTTTGACAGCATATTTTCTAAGCCAGGTAGCTGAATATAGATTTGGGCAGAGTAATGATCTAGACTACCATATTTGCCTACACCAAATGTAAAGATGCCACCAAATGTGGCAAAATACACAAAAAAATAAAATAAAAAATGAAAAAATTATAAAAACGCAGATGCGTTTTTGATGCGTTTTCTATCAAAAACGCCCAAATGGCCCCTGGGGGGTTCAGATATCTTGCTTTGAAGGCAGCAGAACGTTGGTGGTAGTCATAATCAACCGTCATATACAATCAAATAGAGGCAAATAGAGGCATCAAATGGGTTCGCAAAGCGATTAATAATTGTAAGTATTATTCGCATTGCGATTACAACTTAGAGCTGAGTTCCTAATGGTTGTATTGCTAGAATATAACGTATATTCTAGCAATACAACAACCATTAGGAACTCAGCTCTAAGTTGTAATCGCAATGCGAATAATACTTACAATTATTAATCGCTTTGAAGTTGAATTCGCAATGCGATTAAGCAGGTTATATTAATCGCATTGAGAATTTAACTTAGGATCTGAGTTCCTTATGGTTGTTGTATTGCAACAACCGTTAGGAACTCAGATCTAAGTTGTAATTGCAATGCAAATAATACAGGTTATATTAATCGCATTGCGATTTACAATTACTATTACTGCAGCTTCAGAATTACTCTAAGATGGATGCTGTCCTTGCGTTTAGATAGGAGGTGGGAGGGTCTGGGAGGGAGGGTATGCTGATTGGCTGGAATGTGTCTGCTGACTGTGAGGTACAGGGTCAAAGTTTGCTCAATAATAAAGTATAGGGGCGAAAGCGAACATCGAATATGTTCGCCCGCTGCGGCGGACGCGAACAAGCTATGTTCGCCGGGAACTGTTCGCCGGCGAATAGTTCAGGCCATCTCTATCTACAAAGATGAGACAGCTGGAGCAGTTTGCTCACAGGTGGAGAAGTCTTATTGAGAGTTACAGAAATCACTTAATTGCAGTGATTGCCTCAAAAGGTTGTGCAGCAAAATATTACGTTAAGGGTACCATCATTTGTGTCAAGGCAGGTTTCATTAGCTTATATTCTGTCCTCCTTATATGTGAAGGTACATAGCTTGACAGACAGCTAAACCTTTCCCAGCAATGGATTGACAACGGAGCACCATCCAACTTGTCTTTATTGCACGGATATATAAGTATTATTCAACAACAGTAGCCGGGACTGATGTATGCCCACGCTAACAATTACCTGGGGTCAAATCATATTATTCAAAAAGGTAATCTTAAAATATAACATTTATCACTATGCAATTAAATAGATAGTGTCCACAAATAAGGTGCAAAAAAGGTAGACAATGGCAGGGGTAGGTAAACCCCTTATAACACAATAGTGAATATCCCAAAAGGCAAAAAATATAGAAAGAAATAGATAAATGTGGTGCACAGCGGCACTTGTAACCAATACGCTTATCAATCCCTGCTGGTCTTTTTTCTCCCCTGATGAGCTGCTTATGTCCTGGCAGTGAAACGTGCAAGTAGGGAGTTCTTTGCATTTAGGGACAAACAGAATTTATTGCCAGGGGACAGGTTCCAAATGGGGTCACCCTTATCAGGACGAGTGCCCTGTGGTTAGGCTGCTACTTATCATCTAGCATCAGGGTACAGCGGGTAGCTAGACATAGGGCATTCATAGGGACCCTACTGTGCGTGTCATTACTGCCATTTCCCTTCAGGTTGAACATCACTACTGGAGTGGCATAATATCACCCAGCTGACCGGAGTCCAAATTGATGATTGTCCCCTGGTACTGGTAGGACGTACTGGTTACAAGTGCCGCTGCGCACCACATTTATCTATTTCTTTCTATATTTTTAGCCTTTTGGGATATTTACTATTGTGTTATAAGGGGTTTACCTACCCCTTTTCCCATTTGTCTACCTTTTTCGCACCTTATTTATGGACACTATCTATTTTAATTGCAAAATTAATAAATGTTATATTTTAGGATTACCTTTTTAAAAGGATATATAAGTGCAGTGAAACTGGGGAACATGAAAATAATGCACTTACAAATGGGGTCTGAGATATAGCAATGCATTTAATACAGTTCTGTGCATAGCAATGCACATACAAACACAGATACATATCTAACCAGAGCATGTTATCCTATTTGCATAACAAGCATGGCCCGTAGCTGCTAGCTGTAAGCTGCTATAAAAGAGAGGGAAAAGATATTCAAAATATATATGCAAACAGGCTGTCATGTGGCTATGTGACATTCCAGCGATGCTCCCGTGAGCTTAGATGTGGAGGACGACTCCAGAGTCTTCCAGACCATGTGCTAAGATGGCTGTAAATGAGGAAGATGACTGCTATGTGCAGGGCTGATGATGTCACTGAGGTATAAAAGCTGGAGTAGACCAAACTTCTAGTGTGAATAGCTGAAAATGGCCACTAGAGGGTGCTGTTACACAATCAACAGAGAATTATACATAAAGCATATTAACTATAAATGGAAACTATGAATGAATTAACAATAAACTTGCTGAAGGCATGACACTCCCCGTCTGGTATCTATAGGATACCACATTAAGTCACTTCTGGTGAGAGCAACAAAATCAATTCATTAACAGGTCATAGAAAGGGAACTTTAGGTTCATGTTGCCTGCAGACTTTAACTTCCACCTTTATGACCTTTCCATCTTCACTTGGGCACACCCTGGTTATCAGTCACAAAGGCCAGTCATTTCTTTTTAACTGAGGTTCTTTGACAAGGACAACATCACCAACCTCCATGTTGGAATTGCTGGTTTGCCATTTATTCCGGACATGTAGTGTAGAAAGGTATTGTTTCCTCCATTTATCCCAGAAGGCATCTGCTAGGGTTTGCAGTTGTCTCCACTGACATTTGTACAAGTCTTTAGTACTAAACCCACCAGGAGGAGCAGTCACTGTACCAACCTTTTGGGTGAGAAGAGTGGAAGGGGTGAGCAAGAAAGGATCTTCTGGGTCGTTAGATATTGAAGTCAAAGGTCTGGGGTTTATGATCGCCACTACTTCGGCCATGAAGGTTGAGAGGGTCTCATGGGTAAGCTTTGAAGTTCCCAGCTGTAGAAACACAGAATCTATAAAGGGGTCAAGTCTCTTAAGGGGACTGTTCTTAGGAACACTTGATTTTGGAGGAGTTCAAGTTCTTGAGCATAACCCTCCTGTTGGATACAACATATGACAACGTCTCTTGCCTGTGTGAGCTTGTCTACTGTATGGGCCTTGTGACAGTAATGCCAACCTTTGCAGTGCTTTGATCCTGTAGGTGTGGCTCTAAAAGATTTGGCTATGTGGATCAGGCCAGCTATAGCTCTGTTCAGTGATTTCCATGTAGAAAACTTGTTGAATCGTTTGGACCCAAGCTCTCTGTTAGAAACCTTTATGGTGAGTACAGAAACATGAGGACGAATCTCTTCATCAACGTTTGGTTCAAGCCGCTTAAATGAGTTTTTTCTCAAGAGTGACAAGTACAGGCATGTAGAGGAATGGTGGTCCTGTGAGCCACATGGTATCTTTAAGGTGGGCTGCAGGAACAGCTCTTGTAGCAGGGTTGAGGTCAGTTGGTATATAGTGCCACTGGGTAGGCAGTGTAAACCTCCTGATTCCCTGAACTCTGTTATGAACATATACATAAAATCTCCTAGTCTCATTGTAAATGTAGCCCAACACTACTTTGCTGTCTGTATGAAACACTGTGCTATCAAGTTTTATATCTATTTCTGACATGATAAGATCTGATAGCTCTACTGCCAGAACAGCAGCACAAAGTTCCAGTCTTGGTATTGTAAGCTCAGGACTTGGTGCCAGCTTTGCTTTCCCCAATACAAGGCCAATTTGGACTTGACCTTTAATGTCTATAGTTTTAAGGTAAGCGACTGCAGCTATTGCTTTTACTGAAGCATCCCAAAATATGCACAGCTGTCTAAAATGAACCTCTGTAGGAGAGAAGTGGGCATATGGCCTATATAGAAGCAAAAATACATAGGGTGACAGCACCATTGTAGGTAAATACCCAAAGTCCATATAGTGGCGGTGCCTGCGATGTTAGGACCTGACCATTGGTCCCCAATACGATACCAAACAAGAAAGGATCGCGGCACTCCTTCGTCTGTAGAAAATATTCTTTATTCCACCTTAAAGTGCGACGTTTCGACTTTAATCAAGTCTTTATCAAGCATACACAATTGAGTAAGTGACAGATATTTATACCCCACCCCCAGACATCATTGGTGAGTGGGAGGAAAACACCCTCCCTCTTCCTGTGACATCATCATGTAAAAGTAGTACACAATATAAAAATATATATAAATATATAACATAAGAGCATCAGGGTTAAATCCAACCATGTCATGAAAGTCTCGCTGATCAAAAAATCGTAGCGCAGCGATATATAAGTAAACATAAGCAATAGCCTTGTCTACTCCTTCCGGGTCAGGAGTTCAATTATCTTCATAGCAGGTCACGTGTCCACACGCATCAGAGATGACATCACCGCCGCTCCGATCATGTGACCATCACATGACTGCACATAGTAAACATGTCATTCAGGATTTTAACACAGTTTCTGTTATCATAAATGATCGCCCAGATCTCCGTGCCATATCATGATCAAGTTCATCCAAGGACCGGTAAAGAGGTGGGTGAATGCTATCACACAGAGAGACACAATGATCTCATATATAATGAATCAATGACAGATGTCAGTCAATAAAGCACTCTTCATACGTGGAGAGAAAAGACCCATGGAGCAATCAGGACTTGCTGAAACATTGATGTAAAAAGAGCTTATGCGGATATACATGTATAAATACATATATCTCTCTCTAGCTCACGCCCTACAGGGTGGGAAAACCAAGACATACTTTTTCTCATGCACGACTCATTCGGATATTTAATCGGCATATCTGCAGCCTTAAATCAGCCGTCTTGGCAATGATCACATCGCCAATGGCAGCTTGGGACCGCTAGCAGATGCCTGTATCATTCCGATGCCATTCATTAAACACACATATCATTAGGTTACCCCCATTTGTATCTCCGGGCGTATTTAGCAAGTCAATCATAATGGTCCAGGGCCTGAATCTCCCATTGTAGCAACCATAGGGACATTACCGCTATCATAGGTGTGCATGGTGACATCAATCCATCAAGTAAGCAGGGACTGCACCCATCCACCCCATCCAACCGGACCACGGAGGAACCTAGAAGAAATGACAATAGAGGGGTTAAAAACGAATATATACATAAAGCAAACATCCAAAGTGGTAAGTCAAAAGAGGGTCCCAATTTTGAAATCGCGGTTCAGCCCTTTTGGTTCCAATGTATCCAATTCATAAATCCATTTAAGCTCAAGTTTCTTTAAGAGCTTCTCGCGATCTCCCCTCTCGGTAGTGGAGGTACACCATCTATTATCCTGAACCTAAGTTGGGCTACATTGTGTCGCTGTTTAAAAAATGTGTAGGGACCGGAGGTTCACCATCACATGTAGTGGGATTGATGGCCTGTTTTTCAAAGAGCTTCCGAATGGTGTAGCGATGCTGGTTGAGTCTCAGCCGACAAGCTTGTGTTGTCTCCCCTACATACAACAGGCCACACGGGCACTGCAGTATGTAGATGACAAAATCGGACGCACAGGTGTAGGTGTTCTTAATCACATACTTCTGACCTGTGCGAGGATGTCCAAACGAATCACCTTTCAGCATGCTATTGCAATTGCAGCAATTATAGCAAGGGAAGCAACCCTTTTGGTCTTTCTGTCTATCTTGTCCGTAGTTATAGCTGAACGTGACAGTCTATCACCCAGATTTTTGGACCTTCTATAGGACATTAATGGAGGTGTCTGGAACTCCTCTATGTCCGGGAACGACCTAGCTAGTATGTTCCAGTTGCGTTTAAGAGCTACTGCTATTTTAGGACTGACTCTATTGAAAGTAGAGACAAAGGGGATCCGTGATGGACGGATTGGTCTCACGGTCTTACTAAGGAGCTCTTCCCGTGGGATTGCATTCACCCTTCGTTGATGATGTTCAACCACCTTTTGGGGTACTCCCTATTTTTAAATTTATTGGCCATGTCAGTTAGTCGTTCCTCTGTCTTGATGTCATCAGACACCACACGTCTTACCCTAAGAAATTGACTATAGGGCAGGGACCTAATCATACCTCTGGGGTGGGCACTATCGTATTTCAACAGATTATTGCGGTCTGTCGGTTTGACAAAAAGGTCTGTCTGTAAACTCTGATCCGCAATGTATACTAACGTATCCAAAAATTGTAAGGATTCCAAAGATTCCACCCTGGTGAATTTCAACTGAGGGTGGATATCATTGATGGCATCATGGAATTGTTGCAGTTCCAATTCCGTTCCAGTCCAGATGAGGAAGGTATCATCAATATACCGCATCCACCCCTTTATCTTGGAAAAGTGGGGGGATGGGTATATAAACAATTCCTCCACATGGGTCATATAAATATTTGCAAAAGTCGTGGCCACATTGGACCCCATAGCGGTACCCCGACATTGCAAATAAAATTGACCCCCAAATTGGAAGTAATTGTTTTGAAGAAGCACTTCCAACAAAGTCAACAAAAAGTCACGTACCTCAGTAATATGATCAGACCTCTCAAGGGCCCATCTGACCGCTGCTATGCCCAAATCATGCTCGATACATGTGTATAGGCTGGTGACGTCAAACGACACCAGTCTATCACCTGGGACATAGGTAAGTTGCTGTAACCTATTTAAAAAGTCAGTGGTGTCACGGACATAGGAAGTGGCACTCGTGGCGTGGACCCTCAAGACTTTGTCGAGAAATATTGCTGCATGAGAAAAGACAGAATCAATGCCCGAAACAATTGGGCGACCCGGGCGATTCCTCAGGTCTTTATGTATTTTTGGGAGGATATATAGGGTGGGTGTCACCGGATACTGTGGAACAAGATATTCATGCAATTGTTCATCTATTAAATCATTAGCGAATGCATTATCCACCAGAATTCTCAATTTTTTCATAATAATCAGTGTCGGGTCCACATCCACCCTCCTATATATCTCAGTATCAGCCAGTTGTTTCTCAATCTCAGCAATATACTGTGTGGTATCCATCACCACGATGGCACCTCCCTTGTCAGCTGCCTTGATCGTTAGTTCCTTGAGAGAAGCCAATGATCTAAGGGCTTTTTGTTCAGTCCTCGATAGATTAGTACAGGTTGAATGGCCTACGGAGCTTTTCAATCCGGCTATCTCCGATCTGACCAGAGAAATATATGTATCGTCCGCTTTGTTGTAAACAGGTGGCTGATATCCGCTCTTGATGAAGAGGCCCACACCTTTGAGTGTGAGCCCACGTCTATCAGGAGTAAGACCCACACCCAGATCTCTGGTGGGGTCAACCCCTACATCATGAAAGAACACTTTTAGCTTAATCCGTCTAAAGAATTTTAACAGGTCTACCTCATTAAGAAACCAATCAGGGTCTGCTTCAGGACAAAAAGAAAAGCCCTTTTACAACAGTCTCTCTTCCCCCCACTGATAATGAAAACGAAGAGATATTTACCACCATGTCTTTTACATCTTCATGGAGTGATGGGCCTGTTTGGCCTGTGGTGTCACCGTCCCTTTGGCTCCTACTGGTGGTTTCATTGACCTGGTTAAACGTGTTTGGTGCTCCGTTGCGTTCTTGTGGCGATATCTAATGCCTCCCCTCCTTGTCCTTCTGTTACTCCTAAAAAAGGTTTCTTAGATGGTCTAGGGTCATCGGAAATATCACCAGAAGATTCTGTGTCCGTCAGGTTAGGCCGCCGTCCTCTTGTTCTCTGTGTTTTACGTTTTTTGAAAGTCCTATTATCTCTCAATAGAGGGACTGATTTTTTATAAATATCACCTTTAAGGTAGTCATCCTGGTCGCGTTGCCATTTCTGTCGTTTAGTGGCTTCTATCTGCTGACGGTACTTGTGCATCTCCTGCGATATCTGATCATTAAGGCCGGAAAATTCCTGTCCTTCCATCAATTCCCGAATTTGTCGTTCATAATCACCAATCCTGGATTTAATGTCCTTTGTTTTCCTCCCACTCACCAATGATGTCTGGGGGTGGGGTATAAACATCTGTCACTTGCTCAATTGTGTATGCTTGATAAAGACTTGATTAAAGTCGAAACGTCGCACTTTAAGGTGGAATAAAGAATATTTTCTACAGACGAAGGAGTGCCGCGATCCTTTCTTGTTTCATATGGCCTATATATACGTAAGTTAGATAATGCCGTTAGAGAGTCTCTCCATGTTACCCATAGTGCCTCTATCTCTGAGGGAAGTGGCGAATTCCAATCACATGAATCTGTGGTTAACTCTCTGAGCAGAGCCTTGCCTTGGATGGTCACGGGGGCTGCAAACCCAAATGGATCATACAGACTGTTAATGGTGGATAAGACTCCACATCGTGTGAAAGGTAAAGGTGTCAGATTTGAGGTCCCATCTGAGCCCTAGGCTTCACTGCATGGGTATCGGATCTGTTGCCAAGTCTAGATCTTTCAAATTACTGCCATGATCTTGAGTAGGAAAGGACTCCTAACAACTTTGCTGTTTGAAGCTATCTTATGCAGCCTGAGGTTTGAACAGGAAAGCATACTTTGAGTCCTTTTGAGTAGACTGATTGCGGCCTCAGGTGAGGAAAGCAACTTTAAGCCATCATCTACATAGAAGTCTCTTTCAACAAACTTCTTAACGTCTTCTCCATAGTCTTTTTCACCTTCTTAGGCAGAAACTCTGAGTCCATAAATAGCGACTGCAGGAGATGGGCTGTTGCCAAAAACATGCACTTTCATGCGATATCCTATGATGTCTTGGGTAGGGTCATTGTCTTTGAACCAAAAGAATCTCAAGAAGTTCCTATGTTCTTCTTTACTAGGAAACAATAAAACATTTGTTGTATGTCTGCAACTATAGCAATGGATTCTTTACGGAATCTGATAAGGACACCGAGAAGTGTGTTATTGAGGTCTGGTCCTGTCAAAAGAACATCATTGAGTGAGACTCCCTCATATTGTGAACTAGAGTCAAATACCACTCGGATTTGTCCTGGTTTCTTAGGGTGGTAAACGCCAAAGATTGGTAGGTACCAGCATTCTTCCTTTTCTTTTAGGGGTGTAGCTACTTCTGCATGACTGTTTTCCAATATCTTGTTCATGAACAAGAAGAAATGTTCCATCATCTCTGGCCTTTTCTGAAAATTGCGTTTGAGTGAACAGAAGCGTTTAAAGGCTTGATCTCTGTTGTTGGGAAGATGGCGTCTCTGTGTCTTGAAAGGCAGTGGTGCAACCCAGGTGTTCTTTTTATCCTTGAAGAATCCTTGCTCCATTATGTTTAAGAAGGCCTCATCTTCAATAGAGGAAGCTATCTTGTGGTCTTCCTTTGTCCTCTGGAACACCGTGCACCCCAAGTGGTCTTGGTCTTCACCACAAGAATGGTTCTTGATTTCTGTGAAGTCAGGATATAGCACACTTGCCAGCTTCTCTCTTACAAGGAACCTGTTAGGACAAGGCTGAAAGAGGGATGGACGTTCGTTTTCCAAGGTATTAGTGTAAAGAGAATTCACCGTGTTTGGCTTGTAAACATTTCCTAGGCAGACATCACCTATAATGACCCACCCTAGGTCAAGCTTCTGGGCATATGGAGAATTGTGAGGGCCATTTATTTGTTTTCTCACCTTGTGGACTCTTATGATATCTCTTCCAAGCAGAAGTATTATTTGGGCCTCTGGGTCGAGTGCAGGCATGAGATGTGCTATGGATTTTAGATGTGCATGATGTAATGCTGCCCAGGCATAGGAATTTCTTCTCTATTGTTTGGCATCCGATTGCATTCGATCAAGGTAGGTAAAGGTAGGGATGCCTCACCATTTATGGATTCGATTTGGAAGTCAGTAGCTCTTCTGCCTTTTTCTTCACTCACACCTGTGCAAGTTTTAAGTGAATATGGGGAGCAGTGTCCTTTAATATTGAAGATATCAAAGAAAGCCAAGTTAGCAAGAGATCTATTACTCTGATCATCAAGGATGGAATACAACTTTACTGCTTTCTCTTTATGACCAATGGGGTAAACTATAACAAGACAGATCTTGGAGCAAGATTTGTTACTAAAACCTTCTCCGCAGACTTGGGTGCACTGGGGTGTCACTTCAAGAGGTACTGTGTTTCTCTCCTCCCGCCGTGCTTTCCTGCAGTTCTGAGGGTGCGAGAATCCATGGAGCTGGTCCAGGGTGTAAGGCTGTATTGTGTTCTTCACTGTTGCATTCAGAGCATTTGATGTTCACAGTACAGTCTTTGCAAGATGAGAGGTTGATGCACAACACCTGTAACAAATGTGGTTCTCCTTGAGGAAAATTTTGCAGTTCCTGAGAAGTTTTTCTCTAAATCCTCTGCACTTTAGCAACGAGTGTGGTTTCTGATGTAGAGGACATTCTCTGCATGGGTCTTTGGTTGAGATCTTTTCAGACTCTGAGGTACTGTAGGTCTTGTTTGAGGGGTCTTTGGAAGATACACTGATCTTGTGTACTGCAACAGGTGTACCTTTCATGTTACGAAGTGAGACAGGCCTACCTGGTTTGGCGTAAGTGGTGTCAAACATCGATAAGTCAAAACTGGGATCATTCGCTAGTCTTTGCTTGCTGGTGCACGAAGTCCACAAAGAATGAGAATGGAGGAACTGGGATATAGTGTTGTTGCTTGTATCTGGAACCTTGAGCAATCCAATTCTCTTGCAGGTTATAAGGTAGTTTTTGTACTATGGGCTTTACACCACGTGCAGTATCTAAGAATGCCAGACAGTTCTCTCAGTTTCTGGAACCCTTTGTTCTGGATCTTGGGGAAATTCTCAATTCTTTTGAAGAGTGCATTCTCTATCACTTCTGGTGAGCCGTAACAGTCCTCAAGTCTCTCCCATATCCAGTTTAACCCAGTGGTTGGGTAGTCAATAATAGTGGCTCTAATCCGCTTTGCATGCTCTGCCGATTCATTTCCTAGCCACTTGACAGGAAGATCAATTTACTCACATGCAGACAGATCTAGGTCTCTGATTGTATTTCTGATTTAAAAATAGTTTTTATTGGTTTTACAACAACAATAACAATAAAGTATACATGCTGTATTCCCAAATCTGAGAAATCTTAAGTGGTGGTGGTTGATGTAAAACATTTATCCAAAGACAATCATAGGTTATTACTACGAGGAAGCATATTGAGAAGCATTTTTGATTGGATTGTGGTCAAAAAGATAAATGCATCAAAGAGGTGTACTTACATAAAGAAAACAAACTTGAAAAGTAGAGGGGGGGATGCAGGTCTGAGGGAAAGGCAGGGGGAGGAAAAAGGGGGGGGGAGGTTAAGCTGCTATGTATTTATAAATAAATAAATAAATGAATGAATAGGTAGGCAATCTACGTAATATAAGGTGTGTTCACCTGAGGATTATCCCTTTTATAAGAAGAGAAGGACTTCATAGACTGCGTTAGTTAACACACTTGTTTTCAGTTATTTGCTCACATTCCCAAAAACCTCTAGGCATGTTAGTCTGAGAAGTCTCTATATTTTTTCCACGGCTTCCAAATATCCTCAAAGCGTTTTGGCGTTCAGGATTCCCAGTGTGCAATTTGTTCTAGGCGATACAATTGGTCACACCTTTGGATCCATTGTTGTATTGGGGGTGCCTCTGATTTCTTCCAGTACACTGCTATGAGTATTCTGGATGAGGCTAGTAAGATTTGACATAGTGTTAATGTATCTTTGGAGCTCCTGAGAATCCCGAACACCCCAAATAGACACATCTTCGGTGATACTGGTATGGATATTCCACAAACATCTGAGATGACCTTGCAAATTTTATGCCAATATGAAGAAAATTCCGAGCACTTCCACCATATATGGCTGTGGGTGCCTAAATCTAGACCACATCTCCAACAGACTGGGCTACAGTCTGGGAACATACGATTAAGGCATTGTGGTGTGTAATACCATTGGGTTAATACTTTATAGCTGTTTTCTTGTAGTTTGACACATCTGGACACTTTGTGGGGGGCCTTTAGGACACTATTTAACTCGTTTCTTGAGAATTGAATATTCAATTCAGTTTCCCATTTTGAGATGAAGGGATATTTTTTTGGGCGTGTTAGGGTTCAATAGGATGCTGTACATTTTGGATAGCTTTTCTTTTGGTTCGTTTGTTTGTAGGACTAGTTTCTTGAAAGCAGATTGTTCATTGGTCCCGGTGAGGTTTTTGAGGTGGGATTTTACAAATTGGATAAAGTGAGCTATTTGGAAAGTTGAAAGACAGGCTAACATAGGGTGTTTTTTCAAATCGCTGTACGTAGGGGTGTCGTGCTGACATAAGGATAGTACTGGGGTGGTGATATTCTTTGCTCGTTCAGATAGAGTCTGATTGTATTTCTGAATGATGATCGCCATGACCTATAGCTTTCAGGTCTGTCATCAAACTTGGAGAGCCCCATGGTTATTAACTCACTTTGGGCAAGGAATTTTCGAAACTCGGACATACCTGGATCTTTGTTTGGTGGATAGTTGCTGTAGTAGTCACCATCTACTTGTTTCTTCTTAAAGGATTTGAATGTAGGTTGCATTGAGGGCATTGCGGGCTGATGTCCTATGAAACTGTTGTCTCGTGCAAAGTAGGGTTTTTGGTTAACTGAGGTCACTTGTGTGAAAGGAGTCTGCTGGGGTTCTTCAGCAGGGTTGACGCTGCTCTTGAACTTGAATTTAGGCTGTCATCCAACTCCGCATGCTGAATGACGTAATCTGAAGTGCGTTGCGAGTTATCGTGATGATCAGGTTCAGGCCCAGCTATGCTGCTGGGTCTATCACTTGTTTCACTGCAGTCAGGGAGTCACAGTTCCTCGTATCTAGCTCGTAAGAAGCCAGTGTTTCACTGTTCTGTCCTCCTTATGTGTGAAGGTACATAGCTTGAGAGATAGCTAAACCTTATCCCGGTAATGAATTGATAATGGAGTATCGTCCAACTCTATCTTTATTGCAAGGATGTAAATGCGCAGTGAAACAGCGATGCTACCCTGAGCTTAGATGTGGAGGATGACTCCAGGTGCTACCTCTGGAAAGATGGCTGTAAATGAGAAAGATGTCAGTTATGTGCAGGGCTGATGATGTCACTGAGGTATGGAAGCTGGAGTAGACCAAACTTCTAGTGTGAATAGCTGAAGTTGTATTTAAAACGGCCACTAGAGGGTGCTGTTACACAATCAACAGAGAATTATTCATAAAGCATATTAACTATGACATGAAAACTATGAATAAATTAACAATAAACTTGCTGAAGGCATGAAAGCTTATTTTATAAATCATTCTGCTGAACCTCAATTCAAAAGCAATGCCTGATTTTCATTAGTTGATTTTCAGGAAATTTTTATTTATAATTTCTTTAATCAGTTTTGAGTTATTTCAGTGACCATTGTGTTTTTTTTTTCTTTAACCGCCTTCCGACGGCTGTACGCACGGATGCATCCCGGAGGTGGCTGGTTTACTCCTCCTGGACGCATCCGCGCGTCATCTCGTAAAAATGCCCTGTGAAATCCTAAAGCTAATATTGGAATTTGGGCCCCTTTGCGCAGCCCAGGTGCTGCAATAAAGTGTCACACGTGTGGTATCGCCGTACGCAGGAGAAGTAGGGAAATGTGTTTTGGGGCGTATTTTTACATATACCCATGCTGGGTGTGAGAAATATCTCTGTAAATGACAACTTTTTAATTTTTTTTATACAAAGTTGTCAGTTTACAGAGATATTTCTCTCACCCAACATGGGTATATGTAAAAATACACCCCAAAACACATTGCCCTACTTCTCCTGAGTATGGCAATACCACATGAGTAACACTTTTTTGCAGCCTGGGTGCACAAAGGGCCCCAAATTCCAAAGAGTATCTTTAGGTTTTACAGGGCTGCTCACAATTTAGCCCCGCCCAAAATGCCAGAACAGTAAACACACCCCACAAATGACCACATTTCGGAAAGTAGACACCCCAAGGTATTCACTGAGGGGCATAGTGAGTCCGTGGGAGATTTTTTTTTTTTTGCCAGAAGTTAGCAGAAATGGAAACTTTATTATCATTTTTTTTTCCTCAGAAAGTGTCATTTTCCGCTAACTTGTGAAAAAAAATGAAATGATACATGAACTCACCATGCCCCTCCGCGAATACTTTGGGGTGTCTTCTTTCTAAAATGGTGTCATTTGGGGGTATTTATACTATCCTGACATTCTAGCACCTGAAGAAACATGACAGGTGCTCAGAAAGTCAGAGCTGCTTCAAAATGCGGAAATTCACTTTTTTGCACCATAGTTTGTAAACGCTATAACTTTTACCCAAACCAATAAATATACACTTATTGGATTTTTTTTTATCAAAGACATGTAGAACAATAAATTTTGCGAAAAATTTATATAGAAATGTAGTTTTTTTTAAAAAAATTACAACAGAAAGTGAAAAATTTCATTTTTTTGCAAACATTTCGGTCATTTTTGATTAATAGCAAAAAAATAAAAAATATCAGCAGCAATGAAATACCACCAAATGAAAGCTCTATTAGTGAGAAGAAAAGGAGGTAAAATTCATTTAGCTGGTAAGTTGCATGACGGAGCAATAAACGGTGAAAGTAGTGTAGTGCAGAATTGTAAAAAGTGGCCTGGTCATTAAGGGTGTTTAAGCTGGGGGGGCTAAAGTGGTTAAAAGAAGGGTACCAATGATTTTGTACACTTGTCTATCTATCTATCTATCTATCTATCTATCTATCTATCTATCTATCTATCTATCTATCCTTGAAATGAGTTAATGATGTGGAAGGTAGTGCAGTTATTTGTTCAGTTTTTGGCTCTGTTCACAGCCTCTGGCCATGGTTCCTTCACTTTGAACAGCATGAATGGCTCAGTATGCAGTGATATGCTTGCTAAGAAAACTATGGAAAACCTTGACAAAAACCCTGATGGGCCTCATAATAGGGCAATGGTTTCCATCAGATGCTGCTTGCATCTGTCACTATGGGTGCCTTTGGATCTCTGGCTCTGTGTCCCTGTTGTTCTTTAGACCCACTTAACTGCCTCTAAAAGAAGACTTTGTTCACCACAGTACAGAGTGAAATTGTAAAATCTAGTGCTCTGCAGGTATGGCTGGCAGATAGTGTACTAGAATGAAGCCTGTGCACTCTCATTAACTACCAGAAAAGCCAATGGTTAACTATAATGAATGAACATCACTGTAACTAGCTGCTGGTCAGTTACTACACTGTGTACCTGCTGACAGCCTGAGACATAGTGCAGGAGAGGAGACAGTGATGGGGCTGTAGGAGGCAATAATGGAAGATTTCATTCTAATAGGGCAGTGGGAGGATGTGCTGCTGTTGGAGAGGTAAATGACATGTCATCTTTACAGTGTCAGACCAGGTAGTGATATTACAAAAGGATATCAGAGGTGAAGGCATGGCAGATAATTATATCACAACGGGTGCTAACATCATAAATTAGGCATGGACCCAGACAGTCACTGCATCTGCAAACTTGTGCATGGGTCGTCTATGTGCAGCGTGCTGCAGGGGCATGTGTAAGTGGGTGGCCGAATGGGGGTGGTAGTAGTAGTACTCACAGTTCTGAAGCTCCCTGGGATTGTGCAGTGATGTAAGAGTGCAATTTTCTTCCTTTTGCCCCCCCCCCTCCCCCATTTATGTGGTCCTACTGCCTGTTGAGGCGCCTTTGAGGTTTCAAGGTGAGTCAGGGTCCCAGTTTGTGATGCCAACCCTTTACAGTATAGTAGTGAAGGAAGCAATGAACAGGCAGTTATGCAGCAGAAACGTTTTTACTGAAGAATAAACAGGTAGTTAATAGGCCAAAGTGTCTCTTAAAAGTAGTCTTCCTCACACTATGCTTCTCTAAATGACTTGTACTTAAAGGGGTTGACCTTTGTTAGACATTGGGGGCATATCGCTAGTATATGCCCCCAATATCTGATAGGTGAGGGTTCCAGCCCTTTTCGGGCTCTGTTCAAAGTATAGGTATGGGTCCCTGAGGGTTCCCTGAGGTCAGACATTGGGAGAATATCCTAACGATATGCCCCCAATGTCTACGATGGAAATACCCCTTTAACCACTTCAGCCCCCCTAGCTTAAACACCCTTAATGACCAGGCCACTTTTTACAATTCCGCACTACACTACTTTCACCGTTTATTGCTCCGTCATGCAACTTACCACCCAAATGAATTTTACCTCCTTTTCTTCTCACTAATAGAGCTTTCATTTGGTGGTATTTCATTGTTGCTGACATTTTTACTTTTTTTGCCATTAATACAAATTTAACGAAATTTTTGCAAAAAAATGACATTTTTCACTTTCTGTTGTAAAATTTTTCAAAAAAAACTACATTTCTATATAAATTTTTCTCTAAATTTATTGTTCTACATGTCTTTGATAAAAAAAGTCCAATAAGTGTATATTTATTGGTTTGGGTAAAAGTTATAGCGTTTACAAACTATGGTGCAAAAAAGTGAATTTCTGCATTTTGAAGCAGCTCTGACTTTCTGAGCCCCTGTCATGTTTCTTCAGGTGCTAGAATGTCAGGATAGTATAAATACCCCCCAAATCACACCATTTTAGAAAGAAGACACCCCAAAGTATTCGCGGAGGGGCATGGTGAGTTCATGTATCATTTCATTTTTTTTCACAAGTTAGCGGAAAATGACACTTTCTGAGAAAAAAAAAAAAAAAAAAGTTTCAATTTCTGCTAACTTCTGGCAAAAAAAGAAATCTCAGACGGACTCACTATGCCCTCAGTGAATACCTTGGGGTGTCTACTTTCCAAAATGGGGTCATTTGTGGGGTGTTTGTACTGTTCTGGCATTTTGGGCGGGCTAATTATGAGTCGCCATGTAAACCTAAAGGTACTGTTAATTTGCCCTTTGCACAGGCTGCAAAAAGTGTCACTTATGTAGATCGCCGTACTAGAGAGTAGGCAATGTGTTTGGGTGTATTTTTACATATACCCATGTTGGGTGAGAGAAATATCTCTGTAAACTGACAACTTTGTATAAAATTTTTTAAAAGTTGTCGTTTACAGAGATATTTTTCACACACAGTATGGGTATATATAAAAATACACCCCAAAACACATTGCCCTACTTCTCCTGAGTACGGGGATACCACATGTGTGACACTTTTTTGCAGGCTGGGTGCGCAAAGGGCCCTAAAACCAATGAGTACCTTTAGGATTTCACAGGGCATTTTTACGCATTTGGATTCCAGACTTCTTCTCACGCTTTAGGGGCCCCTAAAATGCCAGGACAGTATAAATACCCCACATGTGACCCCATTTTGGAAAGAAGACACCCCAAGGTATTCCGTGAGGGGCATGGCGAGTTCATGTAAAATTTTATTTTTTGTCACAAGTTAGTGGAATATGAGACTTTGTAAAAACAAAATAAAAAAATATATATATCAATTTCCGCTAACTTGTGCCAAAAATAGAAATTCTGTAGAACTCGCCATGCTCTCACGGAATACCTTGGGTGTCTTCTTTCAAATGGGGTCACATGTGGGGTATTTATATGCCCTGGCATTTAGGGGCCTCTAAAGCGTGAGAATCCAAATGCGCAAAAATGGCCTGTGAAATCTTAAAGGTACTCATTGGTTTTAGGGCCCCTTTGTGACTTGGCTGCAAAGTGCCACTCATGTGGTATCGCTGAACTCAGGAGAGTAGGGCAGTTTGGGTGTATTTTTACATATACCATAGCTGCGTGTGAGAAATATTGCTGTAAACGACAACTTTTTACATTTTTTATTCAAAGTTGTCAATTTACAGAGATATTTCTCACACAAAGTATGGGTATATGCAAAAATACACCCCAAAACACATTGCCCTACTTCTCCTGAGTACGGCGATACCACATGTGTGCCACTTTTTGCAGCCAAGATGCGCAAAGGGGCCCTAAAACCAATGAGTACCTTTTAGGAGGGCATTTTTACGCATTTTTCTTCTCACGCTTAGGGCCCCTAAAATGCCAGGGCAGTATAAATACCCCACATGTGACCCCATTTTGGAAAGAAGACACCCCAAGGTATTCTGTGAGGGGCATGGCGAGTTCATAGAAGATTTTTTTTTGGCACAAGTTAGCGGAAATTGATTTTTTATTGTTTTTCTCATAAAGTCTACCTTTCTGCTAACTTTTGACAAAAAGTTAAATTGTTCATGGACTCACTATGCCCCTCAGCGAATACCTTGGGTGTCTTCTTTCAAATGGGGTCACATGTGGGTATTTATACTGCCCTGGCATTTTAGGGCCCTAAAGCGTGAGAAGAAAATGCGCAAAAATGCCCTTCTAAAGTACTCATTGGTTTTAGGGCCTTTGCATTTGGCTGCAAAGTGGCACACATGTGGATCGCCGTACTCAGGAGAAGTAGGGCAATGTGTTTGGGGTGTATTTTACATATACCCATATTTGTGTGAGAAATATCTCTGTAAACTGACAACTTTGAATAAAAAATGTAAAAAGTTGTCGCTTACAGAGATATTTCTCACACCCAGCATGGGTATATATAAAAATACACCCCAAAACACATTGCCCTACTTCTCCTGAGTACGGCGACACCACATGTGTGACACTTTTTGCAGCCAAGATGCGCAAAGGGGCCCTAAAACCAATGAGTACCTTTAGGATTTCACAGGGCATTTTTACGCATTTGGATTCTCATGCTTTAGGACCCCTAAAATGCCAGGGCAGTAGAAATACCCCACATGTGACCCCATTGTGGAAAGAAGACACCCCAAGGTAATCCGTGAGGGGCATGGCGAGTTCACAGAAAAAAAAATTTGGCACAAGTTAGCGGAAATTGATTTTTTTTTTTTTTTACAGTCTCATATTTCACTAACTTGTGACAAAAATAAAATTTTGCATGAACTCGCCATACCCCTCACGGAATACCTTGGGGTGTCTTCTTTCTAAAATGGGGTCACATGTGAGGTGTTTGTACTGCCCTGGCATTTGAGGGTCTCCGCAATCATTACACGTATGGCCAGCATTAGGAGTTTCTGCGATTCTCCTTATATTGAGCAGACGAGTAATGAGATTTTTTTCCTGTTCAGCCTCTGCACTGAAAAGAAAAAAATGAACGGCACAGATTTCTTCATTCGCATCAATCAATGTGGATGAAAAATCTCTGCCCAAAAATGTGCAAAAATAAAACGGCACAGATTTCCTCATTCACATCGATCAATGTGGATAAATAAATCTCTGCCAAAAATGTGCAAAAAAGTAGTAAGGCCCCATTCACACGTCCGCTAAATGTCCGCATCTATTCCGCAATTCTGCGGAATAGATGCGGACCCATTCAGTGTGAATGGGGCTGGCGGTGATGCGGAGAGCACACTATGCGCCGCCGCATCAGCATTTGCGGAGCTGCGGCCGCAAACTTCCGGGTTTCGGCCCCCAAGCATCCGGCCGCAGCTCCGCAAAAAGATAGAGCATGTCCTATTCTTGTCCGCAATTGCGGACAAGAAAAGGCATTTTCTATATAGTTCTGGCAATGTGCGGATCCGCAAAATGCGGAAAGCACATTGCTGGTGTCCGTGTTTTATGGATCCGTGGATCCATGGATCCGCAAAACACATACGGACGTCTGAATGAACCTTACAGTGGGGTAATTAGTGTCAGGGGGTGACATGGGGTGATCGGGGTTAATCAGGGGTTAATCAGTGGGGGTGGGGTGGATGGGTGGGGGGTCTGTGTGGTGTTTTGGTGCACTTATAAAGTTCTTTGGTGGTCCCAAGCAAATGGGACCACCAAAGGAACGATCAGCAAGCATATCAGACGCTGTTAACAAAACAGCGTCTGATATGCCATTTTTATCTTCTACAGCCTGCCAGCGCACGATCAGCGCTGGCAGGCTGTAGCTTACCTTCTCCTCGACGTGATCCTGTGAACGCGCGCACGTGCGCGCGCGCGTTCACAGGAAATCTCGCCTCTCGCGAGATGACGCGCGGGCGCGTCAAGGAGGAACAGACCGACCGCCCGCAGGACGCAATCCTGCGTGAGGCGGTCGGTAAGCGGTTAAACTTCCAGGGACGAGGTGTAACCCTAATGGTAAGCAAACTCTCTGCACCTTTTTTGGACAGGTTGCTAAACCACTCTTCCACTGTGGGATGTAGGCAATGTACTTACACAGATGGCCAATTTGCAGTATGTGTATGTGTGTGTGTGTTCGGGCACTGGAAAAATACTCTTGAACATAGAGTAATGCAGATTTGGTGGTCTTCTTAAGACAGCAAATCTCCAATGACTGTAAAACTATGCTCCATCTTCCTTCTTCTGGCCTGCTTTTGTAAGTGATCTGGCCCTGTCCTAGCTGGTACCTAAATCCAGGATGGGACTTGGATATCAGCTCCACATTTTTTATTTGTTCTCTCTGGTGTCTCAGATTACACCGACTAACTTGCTCATTAGACTAACTAGAATGTGCCGTCACCTTTATATATAGAGGGTGACACCAGCCCCATATAGTGGTGGATGTAATTATGGCCTTTCAATATCTTGTGCTCATACAGGCAATATATAGATCAAAGCAAAAACACATTTTTAACTATTTCTTTGCAGTTTGCAGTGTACCGCTGCTCTGTAGTGCGACACTGCATATGCTGGAGTATTGGTTTGCCCCTTTAAGGCTCCATAGTGGATGATGATTTATTGCCTTAGTGACATTACTGATAATGACGTCACCAGGAGAAAGTTAGGGACATGGACGGGTGGGTACTCTGTTGAGTGTCAGCATTTTTAATGACAACATTGTGGTGATAATGACCTATGTCAGAGACTTACTCATCTCTATTAAAGACCAGTGATGATGTCACATGTGAGGACATACAATGATGTCACGAGGGGTGCTGGCCCTTTGAATTGAATCCTGGGACCCACAGCTGCTAGGCAGCCATAGTAGCCTTTCCCCGAGCATAGGCGACCCATGCTAGAGCTTTATGTTTCCCCTTTAAGGATCCATAATGGTTGATGATGACAAGTGGTGACATCACTGCTGAGAAAATCATATAGAAAGTTGTCATCAGAGACAGTCCTTTGTTCACTCTGTATGGCCATTGTATGTTGCCATAAAATATGTACTATAGAGACATGTGACTTTGTCTCTATGGCTAATAAATCAGAAGAGTGTGAAAACCTTACAGTGACAAATCAAGCCCTATACTGTAAAACTATATCCATAACTGGGCTCTTTAGAGAATAGCGGGATTGGAGAGCAAGGGCAAAAATCCCAATAATACTGCATTACAGCAAAGGAAGTTGGGGATTTGATAAGGATTGATGTATCATTAATGTTGAGAAATACAGGCAGACACTTATCCATCAGTAAGATACCTATCAATCACATAATGCCATCACGGAGGCATCTGATTGGCTCCAAATTTATTCTGCAGCAGAACAATTACCCCAAACATAGAGCCAATGTCACTAAGAGCTATCTTCAGGGTAAAGAAGAACAAGAAGTCCTGGAAGTGATGATATGGCCCCCAAAGAACAATCATCTCAACATCATCAAGTCTGTCTGGGATTGACCATTAACACTTCTATTTTTGAAAGCATTCTTATTGTGGCAGTGGAGCTGCCAGAAGGCCATAGGAAGGCCATTCAAGTGGCATATCTCACCCAGAGAAAGCTGGGTGAGAACAGGAAAGGTTGGTAAAAGTTTTTCCCACTGTCTGCAGCAGTCAGGCTGGTAATGGGGATAATTATCAGCCAGCTGAGGAGCTTGGATTAATCTGGGCTGAGCTCCTCAATCAGGGCTCCCAGTCTGGGAAAGGAGCAGGCTGTGTCAAGGCCTGTGGGAGCCGGGACCCTCTAACCCTGTGTGTAGGGTAAGCACTGGTGATGTGTCTTGGGGAGCTGGGTGGTAGTCCCAGATCCTGATAGAGAGGGAAAGACTGTTTAGTCAGTGGCCAGACGGCCGAGGATTTATTTTTAGGACTTTGTTGTACTGCTGTGATGACAATAAAGCTGGTCGTGGCCAGTTTGCACCCGAATCTACAGTGGTGGAGTGGCTTCTTGATGTGTGCCAACCGTCTAAGGAGTTAAGACGGCGATATGGAAGAGCTAAATGACCCCGTGTTGTTACATTATGTTGTAGCATTTTTTCATTTTTCCTCACACTATGTAAATATAAATAACTACAAAATACCACAGTGTGCTATAAATATAATACAATATTATGAAAGTTACATTAGGAAAAACTAGATTGTAAGTCCGAAAGCACGCAGTGGTATTTATCGACACACAAACATCAGCTCCAGATGTCATCTAAAAGTGTATGGGAAGTATGAATCGCAAGCATGTTTTGACTAGTGTTTCTTTTTTCGAACTGGTGATGTTTTTTATATTCTATGTGATTTTTTATTTTCAAATACTGAATAATGAAGCTTTGTTTAATGCGTTTTTAACCCCTTCTCTATTGTGGAAAGCTATATTAGAACAGAAAAAAAACTCTGTCCACACATCTGTTTTGCAAAAAAAAAAAAAAAAAAACAATAAAACACCACCATAACAAAGACATGCATTTTAAAAAGAACTAAAGTAGTTTCTATATCATGTTTTTAGTGAACCAGCCACCTGGTGGTCATTACCTGGTCCCATCTTGCCTTAGCAATGGCAGGATGGGACAACCCCTTTGATGTATGTATCCCTTTTGAAATTATGGAAAATTGGACAGACATACAGCTGTAATGCTCATGAACTTGATAGGCGTTTGTTCCTGTAATGAAGGGATTTATAACTGTATATAAAATTACTAGTTTTTCTTTTTTTCTCTACATAAAAATATACATCTGTAGAGAAACAGACAAATAAAATATGTACATACAGTACATTGAGACGGAAATAAATTATACATTGTACAGATATAAATTTATTTATATGCACCTAATTGTATATACACACACATATATATATGTGTATGTATATTTAAATATACACAATCTCAGCATTCAACAATCTTTTTCAATATCTTCATATACAGATACAAAATCCTATTGAAAATCTTTTTATTGATATATATTTATTTCTGTTGCTTATATAGCACCAGCATATTCCACAGCGCTTTAATTACATTATCATCACTTGCTATCCCCAACGGGGCTCACAATCTAAGTTTATGTTTATGTCTTTGGAGTAACATGGTAACATAGTATACTATAAGACCGAAAAAATACATTTGTCCATCCAGTTCGGCTTGTTTCCTACAAGTTGATCCAGAGGAAGGCAAAAAAAACCCTGTGAGGCAGAAGCCAATTTTCCCCACTTAAGGGGAAAAAATTCCTTCCCGACTCCAATCAGGCAATCAGAATAAGGCTACGTTCACACGACGACAATTGTCGCACGACAAAAGTCGCGCGACAAATAGGGCACAACTTCACTGCAACATTTGTCGCGCGACAAAAAGTCGCACTATTGTCGCGCGACAATTTTTATAATGGGAGTCTATGGTGTCGCATTGCGACATGCGACATGCTGCCACTGCGACACGACAGTTGGAAAAAATCCATCCCGGATGGGTTTTTCTGCAACTGTCGTGTCGCAGTCGCAGCATGTCGCATGTCGCAATGCGACACCATAGACTCCATTATAAAAATTGTCGCACGACAATAGTGCGACTTTTTGTCGCACGACAAATGTTGCAGTGAAGTTGTGCCCTAACTCCCTGGATCAACGACCCATCTCTGTGTGAGAGGAAACAGGAGTACCCGGAGGAAACACATATAGCCATGGGGGGAACATACAAACTCCGTGCAGATGACACCCCTGGTCATGTTTAAACACAGGATCCAATTCCTGTGTTTGTATATACAAATATATATATATATATATATATATATATATATATATACACTCACCTAAAGAATTATTAGGAACACCTGTTCTATTTCTTATTAATGCAATTATCTAGTCAACCAATCACATGGCAGTTGCTTCAATGCATTTAGGGGTGTGGTCCTGGTCAAGACAATCTCCTGAACTCCAAGCTGAATGTCAGAATGGGAAAGAAAGGTGATTTAAGCAATTTTGAGCGTGGCATGGTTGTTGGTGCTAGACGGGCCGGTCTGAGTATTTCACAATCTGCTCAGTTACTGGGATTTTCACGCACAACCATTTCTAGGGTTTACAAAGAATGGTGTGAAAAGGGAAAAACATCCAGTATGCAGCAGTCCTGTGGGCGAAAATGCCTTGTGGATGCTAGAGGTCAGAGCAGAATGGGCCGACTGATTCAAGCTGATAGAAGAGCAACGTTGACTGAAATAACCACTCGTTACAACCGAGGTATGCAGCAAAGCATTTGTGAAGCCACAACACGCACAACCTTGAGGCAGATGGGCTACAACAGCAGAAGACCCCACCGGGTACCACTCATCTCCACTACAAATAGGAAAAAGAGGCTACAATTTGCACGAGCTCACCAAAATTGGACTGTTGAAGACTGGAAAAATGTTGCCTGGTCTGATGAGTCTCGATTTCTGTTGAGACATTCAAATGGTAGAGTCCGAATTTGGCGTAAACAAAATGAGAACATGTATCCATCATGCCTTGTTACCACTGTGCAGGCTGGTGGTGGTGGTGTAATGGTGTGGGGGATGTTTTCTGGGCACACTTTAGGCCCCTTAGTGCCAATTGGGCATTGTTTAAATCCCATGGGCTACCTGAGCATTGTTTCTGACCATGTCCATCCCTTCATGACCACCATGTACCCATCCTCTGATGGCTACTTCCAGCAGGATAATGCACCATGTCACAAAGCTCGAATCATTTCAAATTGGTTTCTTGAACATGAAAATGAGTTCATTGTACTAAAATGGCCCCCACAGTCCCAGATCTCAACCCAATAGAGCATCTTTGGGATGTGGTGGAACAGGAGCTTCGTGCCCTGGATTTTCATCCCTCAAATCTCCATCAACTGCAAGATGCTATGAACGTAAATATAAAGAAAAAAGCTGAAGCGGCACTGCTCGGGCGCTATATAATCCACCTGTTTTAGCACACCACTCCCTGGCAATCCTGCAGTCAAACAACCTCCGTGGTGCTCAGCCAGGTAATAAAGCGACAGTTCGTATATACAATGAATATGAAATCCAGATAATGAGACTGACGGCACTCACCGGATCGTAGAAATATTCTTTATTGTTCAATCCACATGGTAAAAATCGGGCATGGAGCGGACTTTACCTTAGTCAGAGAGACAGGCCAATATGTTGGCCAATATGGGCCAACATTTCTAAAGAATGCTATCAGCACCTTGTGGAATCAATGCCACGTAGAATTAAGGCAGTTCTGAAGGCAAAAGGGGGTCCAACACCGTATTAGTATGGTGTTCCTAATAATTCTTTAGTTGAGTGTACATATATATATATATATATATATATATATATATGGTTACAGAGAGAAATTTCTAGACAGACAAATATGTAACTATATATAGATCTAGATATAGCCATTCTGTGGCTTCCTCATGCTGCTGCCACCTCCACACTCTGTGATTATGCCAATCTGTGGCCTCTTCCTGATGCTGCCACTTCCAGACTCTGTCATTGTGCCACTCTGTGGCCTACTCATGCTGGTGTCGGCTGCTGCTACCTCCAACCTCTGTTGTTGTGCCACTATGTGGCCTACTCAGGCTGCTGCCACCTCCAGACTCTGTCATTGTGCCACTCTGTGGCCTAATCATGCTGCTGCCACTTCTGAACTCTGTTATTGTGCCATTCTGTGGTTTCCTCATGCTGATGCCACCTCCACACTCTGTCATTGTGCCACTCTGTGGTCCAATCATGCTGCTATCACCTCCACACTCTGTCATTGTGCCACTTTTTTGCCTCCTCCTGATGTTGCTGCCGACGCCTCCAGACTCTGTCATTGTGCCACTTTGTTGCCTACTCATGCTGCTGCCACCTCCACACTATGTCACCTTGCCACTCTATGGTCTCCTAGTGCTGCGGCCACCTCCACACTCTGTCATTGTGCCATTCTGTGGCTTCCTCATGCTGCTGACAACTCCAGACTCTGTCGTTGTGCCACTCTGTGGCCTGCTCATGCTGCTGCCACCTCCACATTCTGTCATTGTGCCATTCTGTGGCGTCCTTATCCTGCTGCCAACTCCAGACTCTGTCATTGTGCCATTCCGTGGCTTCCTCATGCTGCTGCCACCTCCAAACTCTGTCATTGTGCCACTCTGTGGCCTCCTCCTGATGCTGCTGCTGGCACCTCCAGACTCTGTCATTGTGCCACTCTGTGGCCTACTCATGCTGCTGTCACCTCCACACTCTGTCATTGTGCCACTTGGTGGCCTCCTCATACTGCTTCCACCTCCAGACCCTTATTCTACTTGTATAAGCATTTAATTGAAACAGGTTCTGTAAACATCTATGTGGAATCAGCTGACAAGGGTGTAAAAGGATGGTTAAAAGATGGCTGCACAATACATCGTAAACTAACAGAAAAAAATAAAAAAAGGGGCTCATTCCAAAAATTGGAATTAAGGAAGCTCTTAGCGCACATTTTTGATCAAAAGTATGTCGGGCCCAAGTACCACTTCATGGCAGCTTCCGCACAAGGGTCCCTAACACTACAGATACTGCCACTGATGGAGTTACCAGTCTCCTTATTTTCAGGGCACTGCAGGAACCAGCTAAATTGCTTTTGTGCTGAGAAGTCCCAGGCGTGAACCTTCTATTGATGACTTCACCTATTTATGCTGTAAATACAATTAACTACCTCGTTGCACTTACACTTTCCTGAATTATGTGCATTGACTTGCGGTGGCGACTACAAAGAGGAATTTATTACACAAATACAAGTCTATAATTTCTACTATATCCATATATATTTATATCAATGGTTATAAATATATATAGACATACACATTTGGAGCCGTTTGTTAGTTTTATTAAAGACACTTTTACTAATACATACTTTATCGTGAGCGTATGCCTGGTCCAACAAAGTGGACCATAGCATCTCTGTAGATTTGTAAGTGGTGGGGAAGATGGGGTTAAATGTGCTGTGTTTATCTAAGTGCTGTAGTGTTGAGAAGTCTATACTTCTTCTGATCAGCTCCAACGGCGATGGATCTCTCAAAGTGATGGTATGCAACGACTTCTTCTGTGGGAACTCACTTGTGTTCAAGGTTCATGTAAGGCAACAGAAAATCGTTAAAATACAAAAATCAAAAGCATTTTAGGTTCTCTGCTGTAGATATTTCTCTGTGTTTAGCTCTGATTGAAGAGTCTAGTTACCTGTCAGAACTATCAGGCCCTGGACGCACAGAAACCACTGTCCGCATCTTTCTTGCCTGACTAGTAAATGATTTTCTTCACCAAAGCCAAACACAGACACAAATTCTTAGAAGTGCGCCTGGCTCGACAATGTTAAAGGAATCATTAATTATTAATAATTTGGGTTAATATCAATAGTTAATATTCAATAGAACCAGGATCAGGGCAATATAGAGCAGAAATATTGCTGGGGTAATTAAGGGGTTAAAAGGGTATGGGGTTGGTGGTATAGAGGAAATGCAGGGATTGTCAGGGTAATGCAGGGCAAGGAAGCAGTTAATATATCAGTTGGTTATAATATTGTAGGGGCTAATATTGGGACAGCAGGGGTTCATAGCTAATGCTCGTTGGTCTAGGGGGTAGGGAAAGGGTTAATGCAGGGGTTAATGCATTGGTGGTAGCCATCAGCCATCCCGGGGTTCATGCTCGTCTTCCAGGGGTTCTTGCTCATCGTCCTGGGGTTGATTCTCCCTTGGCTCATTTCTCAGGGGTTAATTCTCGTTCGGGCGGGCTGCTGGGCTCAACTGTTGAGCACAGCGCTGCCAGACTATTTAAATCCGGCAGCACTCACTCCCGAGCAGCCTGCGCTGCAGGCGTGTGCGCACGCCTGTAGGCAAGTCCACGTGTGCTGGCGCAGTGATATGACATCACCACACCAGCCCACACTTCCTTGGGCGCACTTCTAGGCGGGGAGTGCTTTGATCCTCCCGCCTGTGAAGCGATCGCGCATCTCCGGCACTGTAATTACAGCGCTAGAGGTCCGCGGCATACAAGGGCATGGGAGCCCTTTGTTCCGCTGTCTTTGTAATGCAAAACACCTCCGGACCTGCCGGAGATGTTATCAAAAGGCAGAGGATGTGTATTGATCCTCTGTCTTTTGAAGTGATCGCAACTGGACAGTCATCTAGGCAGCATCTCCCTCTTGCAGGCGCGCTGGTTTGCGCTTGCAGGGGGATTAATCAGCTGGGGGGACACCCGTCATTGGGGGTCAATTTTGGAATAATATAAGTGTATTTATACATATGTATATAGATACACACAGGGACATATCTATATATATATATATATATATATATATATTGTGACACAGTGAGAGGTTTGGTGGTAAAAGACAGGTATTTTCCTCTCAGCCTGTGCTGCTGGGTTGATTGCAGCCAGGTGAGGGCAAATACTGGACCGGATTTTAGGTGCCGGTCCGGGTCTTTTGGGTTAATACCTAGCTGCCTTTAAAAGACAGCTGGGTTTATGCAAAGGTCTCTCTGTGTTTGGGATCTGAGCCCTGTGCTGGGCTGAAAAGCTGAGACCTGTGTGTCAGGAGAGCAGGCCAAGTAAAGACGGTCAGTGGACTTTTTGTGTTGCCGAGCATTCAGCCAGGTGTGAACTGACACCTAGGATTTGAGGTGATTTAACCTGGAAACTGCTGGTGTTCTGTGGAGCTCTCAGGGCTGGAAGCAAGAGCTGGCAAAGAGGCGTGCAGTCTGCCTGGAACCCTGAGGTTGGACTTTCCTGCGGCTGGGCTGACAGCCAGGTGTGAACACGCACCTAAACCACACAGGTGATTTGATCCCGTCTTGGACTTTTGTTTTGCCTCAAGTTTTTGCTATGTGTGTGAAGTAACACTAAGTGACTGTTTTGTTTGTGCAAGTGTGAAATAAAACACTGTTTGCTGCACTACCTGGACTCCCTTTGCCTCTATACTGCACCCGCTCCACTGTCTACCAGAGCAACTCCCCACATTTGGTGTCGGATGCGGGCAATTGCAGTGAGGCTGGCGGGAAGCCAAAACTTTTGTAGCATTTTTTTTTGGGCACTGTTGTATGTCCTGGATTAAGCCTGCCAAGCTGCAACCACCAACACAGGACAAGATGGAGGAGATGATAAAGCAGCTTGTCCAGGCCAACTTAAAGCAACAGCAGGCCATGGATGTCCAACAGCAGGCCATCGCACAACAGCAAAAGAGACATGAAGAAGCCTTACTTGTCCAACAGCAGGCCATCGCACAACAGCAAAAGACATGAAGAGGCCGTCGCACAACTGCTAGAGGCTAATCAGCGACAGCAGGACACGAACCAGCGGCTGCTGCAACACGTAATGGTGCTAGAAAAGTCAGGGATGCCTCAGGGAGTGCACGATGCCCGGAAAGCAGTCCGCATGGCCGTTCCCAAGATGACACCGACAGATGATGTTGAAACCTACTTGGCGATGTTCGAAAAGGTGGCCGTGAGAGAGAGACTACCCGAGACCAGTGGGCAGAGGTCATCGCTCCGTTTCTGGCATCAGGACCCCAACAGGTTTACTTTGATTTACCGGACGACCAAGCCGCAGACTACTCTGTGGTCAAGGGTGAGATCCTGGCAAGACTGGGGGTGAATGTGTTGGTCAGGGCCCAGCGGGTACATCAGTGGGAGTTTAACCCAGCTGAGCCAGCACGACCCCAGTATTACAATTTGCTAAAACTCTTACAA
This sequence comes from Bufotes viridis, assembly GCA_033119425.1. Lineage (NCBI taxonomy): Eukaryota > Metazoa > Chordata > Amphibia > Anura > Bufonidae > Bufotes > Bufotes viridis. The sequence goes on along the minus strand of CM065589.1, from coordinate 292,549,647 downwards.
AAATGGCTACCGCCTGACGTACTTAGTCCCACTGCTATGCTGGACCGTATTGTAGCTGACAAATTCTGGGGGGCATTGCCACTACCCCTCCAGCGCTGGGTTGGCCAGACATCTCCTACTAGTGCCCTGGAGATGGTGGACCTGGTCGAACGTTATGGGGCTACTAAGGAACTTAAGGGGGGAACTCTGGGGAAGGGAGTAATAAAACCCAGAAAATCCCCTCCCCAGACCCTGCGGCCTGAGCTGAGAAAGACCACACGGGATGTGCCCTTTGGGGATCGGGACTCTATAATCTGCTGGCGGTGCCAGGAGCCTGGCCATGTACGGGCCAACTGTCCCCTCCTGGGTGAGCCCATGGATGTAAACTTTGGGTATCGACAGTCATTGTATGCCAGAAGGTTCGATGTGTCAGAGGTTATCCATGATGAACACTTGTGTCGGGTGGAGGTGGGAGACACTCCAGTGGCAGCTCTGCTGGATTCGGGGAGTCAGATGACCCTGGTGAGGGCTTCCCTGGTGCGACCCACAGAGTTTACAGGCCGGAGAGTCGGGGTTTTCAGCATTCATGGAGATTTAAAAGAATACCCCACTGCTCTGTTGTCTGTAAGCACATGTGTCGGCAGGCAGGTCCATGAGGTGGTTGTAACCACGAGTATGCCCTATGATGTGATAATAGGAAGAGACTTTCCATTGTTCCCAGCCCTGTGGCCGGCCATTGTACGTACAGTTCCCAGACAGGTAGGAAAACTTCCAGTAGTGAGGCCTAACCCAGGTGAGGTGTTAGAACCCCAGAAACCCAAGGCAGAGGGACCCACAGTAGGTCCGGTGGGTGAGGGGAAGACAGTCCCCCTAAATAGGATAGGTAGAAAACATAGTAAGGTGACTCAGCCAGGCCAAAGCCGGACCTGCAATCGAGTGTCTGGGGTCCGTAGCCAAAGGGACCCGGTTTTGGTTGTTGGGCCACCTGTGGACAGTAAGGACAGCGCAAGGGGGAAGGGGACCTATAAAATGGCACAGAAAGTTGGAGACCCAAATTACAAGGTACACCAGCCAGGACAGCAAAAGCTGGAGCCGGTCTACCATGTAAATTTACGGAAACCTTGGAAGGTTAGAGAGACTTATATTGAGAACAACCCGCGGTCGGTTTATCTAGGGAAAGAGATTCCGGTCCCTCTGTCTGCTAACAGGGAAGCGGCTGCCACAGATAAAATTACTAGCAGCCTTTCCACTGAACAGACTCAGAGAGCCAAGGAGTTTGTTAGTCGGAACACAGAGGTGTTCTATGATTTCCCTGAATGCCCTTCCATAACTCACCGTGATATTGTCACTGAGCCCCAGGCAAAGGTCTGGTAAAAGCCGTACCAGGTGCCCGTGGCTCGGCGACAAGCCATCTCTGAAGGAGTGATGTGGGGTTGGCAGCAGCCTGTCACCACCTGGACAAAGAAGGAAAGTCCTGGGTCACCAGAGGGTTCGGGTGACTTCAGAACTTTAGATTTTCAGTGGAACACAGAGCAGGGCAGTTACAGGGAAATGCGAGTGCCCGGTTCTGGGTATACTGTCTGGCGTGTGTTCACCCGCTCAGGGTTGAACAAAGGGCGGGGGGGGGGGGTATGTGACACAGTGAGAGGTTTGGTTGTAAAAAACAGGTATTTTCCTCTCAGCCTGTGCTGCTGGGTTGATTGCAGCCAGGTGAGGGCAAATACTGGACCGGATTTTAGGTGCCGGTCCAGGTTTTTTTTGGTTAATACCTAGCTGCCTTTAAAAGACAGCTGGGTTTATGCAAAGGTCTCTCTGTGTTTGGGATCTGAGCCCTGTACTGGGCTGAAAAGCTGAGACCTGTGTGTCAGGAGAGCAGGCCATGTAAAGACGGTCAGTGGACTTTTTGTGTTGCCGAGCATTCAGCTAGGTGTGAACTGACACCTAGGATTTGAGGTGATTTAACCTGGAAACTGCTGGTGTTCTGTGGAGCTCTCAGGGCTGGAAGCAAGAGCTGGCAAAGAGGCGTGCAGTCTGCCTGGAACCCTGAGGTTGGACTTTCCTGCGGCTGGGCTGACAGCCAGGTGTGAACACGCACCTAAAGCACACAGGTGATTTGATCCCGTCTTGGACTTTTGTTTTGCCTCAAGTTTTTGCTATGTGTGTGAAGTAACACTAAGTGACTGTTTTGTTTGTGCAAGTGTGAAATAAAACACTGTTTGCTGCACTACCTGGACTCCCTTTGCCTCTATACTGCTCCACTGTCTACCAGAGCAACTCCCCACAATATATATATATATACAATGCCCCACTGGCCATACAGGCCTAATATATATATATATATATATATATATATATATATATATATAATAGATATATATATATATATATATATATATATATATATATATATTTAAATCTCCCCCTTCCCTCTACACTACTTTTACACAACAGGGCTTTAGAATATATCACTGCACCGCACAAGGGCAAATATATTTTTCTTTTGCCACTAACACACGCCAAAAAAGGGCTTTACTTAAATGCTGTGGAACAATTCCTCCCTCTCCTTTCCCTGTACTTATAAATTGTTTTTTCACCGCAATCAAGTCTTTCCTAGCACTGTCCCTAGCGCTTGCAGACGTTTCTCCCTGCACTAAGTACACTGGTAAATGAGAGAATCTAAGATGGCTGACACTATTTATAGGACTGTGACATCACAGGGCTGGCTGGCTGCTGATTGGCTGCATGCATGGCATTATAGGTGATCCTGCCTTCACAGAGTGCCTTTCTCCATGTCTTCATATGTGCAGCAGCCATTTTAGTAAAAAATGTGATTCGTTACCATGAAGCGTGAGGAAATTCGGCTTCGGTGTGAATCAAATAATTCCTGAAATTCGGTTCGAATTCCACTTCGTCAGCTTTGATTCTCTCATCTCTTGGTCACCATGATCAACCCCATTAACCATCAACCAGTAATCCTGCTACAATCTAAAGTGATATACCACGGTATATATATATATAGAAGTATATATATATATATATATATATTTATATATATATATAGAGAGAGAGTCCAGAGCAACAACAACAGTAGTAGATGCAGTCCTAACACTGAGTCCTTAACCTGCCAACTAATCTACCAGTGCAACCGGGCCTCTAACTATCTAGTTGGCCATCGGAAGCCTAAACTATCACTACCCTGAACTATATACTGATCCCTAACTACAATTACTAGATAGATTCTATGAATATATATGTAACACAGAGCAGAACTACCAGCTCTGTGTGAGGGAGATAAAGAGGAGCAGGTGGCAATCTATTTCTATACACACCAGCTTCACTAGCTGATCCTAAGGATATAGATACTCAAAGATCTGCTTATCTATTCCTCCTAGTTGTAAAGATTACACATGCCACTTGCCTTAGACTCCTAGAGACATAAGATGTCTCCTCACTGCAGCTCTGTCCCTCATGGTTCTGACTTACTGTGTTTACAAAACAAACCTTGTACTGAACCCCTGGGATTTCTGAAGGCAAGCAGCAGGGGCAGAGAGGCTGAATACACTATATCTTAGTAGTATTAGCAGTTCCCTACACATGCAAGGTAATTGAAGCACTGTGGGGCTGGCCTAGCCTCTCAGAGCACCACTTCATGTCCTCCTCTGTCCCATCTCCCCCTCATGGCCAGATTGACAAAGCTAGGTATTCTCACTGTTCGGATGCCTGGCCCTGAAATCTCACACTTGCACTTGTGACTTCATAGGCACATATGTGGTTGACCTCAGGAAAATCTCCCCACTGAGATCTCCAAACACCATATGGAGTACAGATCCATATGTGGGATCTGAGTACCACATGCTTAAAACATTTTCACACAACCTTACATAGATCAATAGCACAAGAGACCACAAGAAACTTTGTAATATGTGTAACCAGAGAGAAATGTCCAGTTCTCATTTTATGAGCTGTTATCTGCTGTTTACTAGTGATGAGCGAGCATGCTCGGCCGAATATCTGTTTAGCTCGAGCATCGCTATGCTCAGCACATGGTGGTACTCGACCGAGTACCGCATGTGCTCGAGCGCAATGCTTGAGTCTCCTCCCCGCACGTTTTGCAGGTTTTAATTTGCCAATCAAGGTGCAGGTAGATACTGCACTCACTGTAATGCCAGTAGCCATGTTGGCTGCTGGCATTACAGTGATTGGCTGGCCGGAACGCGTCTTCAGGTGCTATATAGCACCCGATGACGCATGTTCGGCTCAGACATAGACAGGGAGAGCATCGTGTAGGAAAGAAAAGACAGAGCAGGGAGCGAATTTTAGTGATTTTAGTTTGAGAAAGCTTTTCAAAGACCCAAAAGTCCTTTTAAGGACTAATGTGTGTGTTTTAGATCAACAATATATTTAACAGCAGTGTCAGGGACATCTGTGCTAATTTTCTGTATTTAATACCAAAAGCTTTTCAAAGACCCCAAAGTCCTTTTAAGAGCTACTGTGTGTGTTTGACAGCAGCAAGCTATTTTTATTCTATAACTATTAGTGACATTGACATATACTGTACATCATCCGCAGACTGACTTTTTAATAATCTGGGTCACATTTAGTGTCCATATTCTGTGGTGTTCTCTGTAACCAATACTGTCCGGCATCATAAAACACTGTCTGTATTTACAAATTCCAATAATCTGGGCATAATATAGTGTCCAAAATCTGTGGTGTTCTACAACCAATACTGTCCTGCATCAGAAAACACTGTCTGTATTTACAAATTCCAATAATCTGGGCATAATATAGTGTCCAAAATCTGTGGTGTTCTACAACCAATACTGTCCTGCTTCAGAAAACACTGCCAGTATTGTAAATTCCAATATCAGAGCCTAATATAGTGTCCATAATCTGTGGTGTTCTATAACCAATACTGTCCTGCCTCAGAAAACACTGTCAGTAGTACAAATTCCAATAATCTGGGCCTAATATAGTGTCCGTAATCTATGGTGTTCTATACCCAATACTGAACTGCATCTGAAAACACTGTCTATAATACAACTTCCATTAATCTGGGCCTAGTGTAGTGTCCAAAATCAGTTGTTTTTTGCTTCCAATACTGAACTGGATCTAAAAACACTGTCTATATTACAACTTCCATTAATCTGGGCCTAGTGTAGTGTCCAAAATCTGTTGGTTTATGTATCCAATACTAAACTGCATCTAAAAACACTCTCTATATGACAACTTACATTGATCTGGGCCTAGTGTATTGTCCAAAATCTGCTGTTTTTTTTTTATACAATACTGAACCGCATCTGAAAACACTGTCTATATTCCAACTTCCATTAATATGGGCCTAGTGTAGTGTCCAAAATCTGTTGGTTTTTGTATCCAATACTGAACGGCATCTAAAAACACTGTCTATATTACAACTTCCATTAATCTGCGCCTAGTATAGTGTCCAAAATCTGTTGGTTTTTGTGTCTGATACTGAACTGCATATGAAAACAATGTGTATATTACAACTTCCATTAATCTGGGCATAGTTAAGTGTCCAAAATCTGTGGTGTTCTGTAACCAATACTGTCCTGCATCAGAAAATTGTGTCTTCAGCGGACAGTAAAACAATCTGCCCCACATCTACAGACAAAACCATTAATATGAAGAAGGTGAGCACTGAGGGACGGGGAAGTGGGAGTGATGCTGATAGTGCAAGCAAAAATTGTGCCTGCTGCCAGTGCACCAGAAAAAAACAAAGAAAATCCACCTTACCCAACTTCATGTCCAACTTAGCTGGGCGGAGCAGGACAACACTGTCCAAGTCGGACCAGTGCGAACAGGTGGTCGGTTGGATTGCTGAAGATAATGCTTCCAGTTGGTTAAGCCAAGAGTCTGGTTAACCAAATCCTTATTCTGATCCTCCTTCCTCCCACCATGTCGAGTCTGGCTAAACAAGTGATCCCACACTCGGATATTCACATGACCTCTTTTCATCGCCAGTACTTTGTTAGGTTCTCTCACCAATCATGCTTGAAGAGGTAGCGGAGATATTGTGCCCTAATTCCCAACCTCTTGAGCCTTCACAGTCTCACAGGTGGTGAACGGCAATCATTCGTTCATGAGGTGGATGATGATAAAGCACAGTTGTCAATCACTAAGGTTGTGGTTAGGTCAAGTGAGGAGGATGAGCAGAGTGAGGAATTGAAAAAGGAGGTGGTGGACGATGAGGTCACTGACCCAACATGGGAAGGTGAAAAGCCGAGCGAGGACAGTAGTGCATAGGGGGAGGGATCCGCAGCACCGCAACAGTCTGGAAGAGGCAGTGGGGTTGCAAAAGGGAGAAATCAGCCCACACCAAACAGGCCCGCAACCGTTACACCGAGCTCCCCCATGCGTAAATCTACCTTGCCAAGGGGTAGGTGTTCCGCAGTATGGCGCTTTTTTGAGGAAAGTGCAGACGACAAAAGAGTGGCAGTTTGCAACCTGTGCTGTACCAAAATGAGCCGGGACGTGAACACTAGAAACCTCACCACCACCAGTATGATCCACTACATGGCATCCAAGCACCCTAATAAGTGGGCAGAACGCCTGGGTCCACAATCTGGGTCTGCGGGTCACACCACTGCCTCCTCTTCCTCTGTGTTATGCACTGCTGGCCAATCCCCTGTTGAAGGTGCAGGCCCGGATGCCCCTCGCCCTGCACCTGGACCTTCGCATGAACCATCAGCAACAACATCCACTTCCCTGTCCCAGCACAGCATCCAAATGTCGATAACATAGGCATTTGAACGCAAGCGCAAATACCCACCCACCCACAGGCCATAGCTCTAAATGCGCAACTTTTGAAATTACTGGCCCTTGAAATGTTGCCATTTAGGCTTGTGGACACTGAGGCCTTCCGCAGCCTGATGTCAGCGGCTGTCCCTCAGTACGCAGTCCCCAGCCGCCACTATTTTTCACGGTGTGCCGTGCCTGCCTTACACCAGTATGTGTCCCAAAACATCACCCGTGTCCTAACCAACGCACTTACTGGGAAGGTCCATTTCACCACGGACACATAGACAAGTGCTGGTGGCCAGGGACTACATTTCCCTGACTGCACACTGAGTGAATGTTGTGGAGGCCGGCAGTGAGTCGTACCCTGGAATGGCACAGGTGCTACCCACGCCCAGTATTGCGGGCCCTACGTCCATCAGGGTCTCCGCCAGCAGCTATGTTACTGGCTCCAACCCCCACTTCTCCTCCTCTGCCGCCTCCTCCTCCACTTCCACTTCCAGCAGCAGTCAGCCATCAGTCGCTAGCTGGAAGCAGTGTAGCACTGCTGTGTGTAAGTGTTAACAGGCCGTGCTGAAGCTGATCTGCTTAGGGCACAAACCGCACACCGCCGCAGAGCTGTGAAAGGGTATAAAGGAGCAGACGAGCTGTGGCTCTCGCCACTCAGCCTATAACCAGGCATGGTTGTGTCTGACAATGGCCGTAACTTGGTGGCGGCTTTGGAGCTCGGCAATCTGACACACATCCCATGCCTAGCCCACGTCTTAAACTTCGTGGTTCATCGGTTTATCAAAACCTACCCCAATTTGCTAGAGCTACTAGTGAAAGCGCGCCGCGTGTGTGCCCATTTCCGCAAGTCGTCCACAGCTTTAGCCAGTCTGTCAACGCTGCAGCAGCGCTTGTGGCTTCCAGCTCACTGACTGTTGTGCGACGTGAGCACGCGCTGGAACTCTACGTTCTACGTGTTGGCCAGGCTTTGTGATCAGCAGAGGAAAATTGTGGAATACCAGCTGCAACATGGTCGTCGTCTTTCCAGTCAACTGCCACTATTCACAAGCGAGGAGTGGGCATTGATGTCAGACCTCTGTGAGGTTTTAAAAAACTTTGATGAATCCACACAGATGGTTAGATAAAACAGATTACTGGGTGTTCACCTTCTCGACCCTCGCTACAAAGAGAACTTCTCATCTCTCATTCCTGTGTTGAAGAGGATGAGTAAAACGGTGCAATACCAGAAGGTACCTGTTGAGAGATTGCTCCAAAATTTTCCATCTTACAACGCGGCTTGCAGAGTCCGTACTTCCTTAGGCAACCGAGAAAGGGAGACAAGGGGAACACACAGCAGTTCCAACAAAGGCGGGGCAACACTCTTCAAGGCATGGGACACTTTCATGACACCCCGCCAGCAACCTCACCCACAAGAAGGGAAAAGTTTTGGAAGATGGTGAAGGAATACATAGCAGACCGTGTCAGCATCCTAAATGATCCCTCGGTGCCTTACAACTACTGGGTGTCCAAGCTGGACACGTTGCACGAACTTGCACTCTACGCCTCGGAGGTGCTGGCCTGCCCTGCTGCCAGCGTTTAGTCTGAGCGTGTATTTGGTGCTGCTGGTGGCATTATAACTGATAAGCGTATCCGCTTGTCCACTGACAATGCTGACAGGCTGACTCAGATAAAAATGAACAAGGCCTGGATTGCCCCTGACTTCTCAGCTCCACCAGAGGAGAGCTGAGCTGATGATGAACATAAAGGCAATTTCAATGTATTGTTTATAATGTACTCAGTCTACTGTCGTGTATTCCCATGCACCAAAGTGCATATGGTTGAATCTTGTTTACTTCTCCTCATCCAGATTGTATATATTCCCTCCACTACAATTTTTGAAGAGGGTCAGCTCACCAGCAGGCCCTCCACCATAATGTTTTACAGGGTCAGCTTACCAGCAGGTCCTCAACCATAATGTTTTAGAGGTTCGGCTCACCAACAGGCCCTCAACCATAATGTTTTAGAGGGTCAGCTCCCCAGCAGGCCCTCAACCATAATGTTTTATAAGGTTAGCTCAGCAGCAGGCCCTCGACCATAATGTTTTACAGGGTCAGCTCACCAGCAGGCCCCCAACCATAATGTTTTAGAGGGTCAGCTGACCAGCAGGCTCTCAACCATAATGTGTTATAGGGTCAGTTCAGTTGCAGGCCCTCAACCATAATGTTTTACAGGGTTGACTCAGATAAAAATGAACAAGGCCTGGATTACCCCTGACTTCTCAACTCCACCAGAGGAGATCTAAGCTGATGATGAACATAAATTTCAATGTATTGTTTATAATGTACTCAGTCTACTGTCGTGTATTCCCATGCACCAAAGTGCATATGGTTGAATCTTGTTTACTTCTCCTCATCAAGATTGTATATATTCCCTCCGCTGCAATTTTTAAAGAGCAGACCCTCCACCATAATATTTTACAGGGTCAGCTCACCAGCAGGTCCTCAACCATAATGTTTTAGAGAGTCTGCTCACCAGCAGACCCTCAACCATAATGTTTTAGAGGTTCGGCTCACCAACAGGCCCTCAACCATAATGTTTTAGAGGGTCAGCTCACCAGCAGGCCCTTAACCATAATGTTTTATAGGGTCAGCTCAGCAGCAGGCCCTCAACCATAATGTTTTATAGGGTCAGCTCAGCAGCAGGCCCTCAACCATAATGTTTTACAGGGTCAGCTGACCAGCAGGCCCTCAACCATAATGTGTTATAGGGTCAGCTCAGTAGCAGGCCCTCAACCATAATGTTTTATAGGGTCAGCTCAGCAGCAGGCCCTCAACCATAATGTTTTACAGGGTCAGCTGACCAGCAGGCCCTCAACCATAATGTGTTATAGGGTCAGCTCAGTAGCAGGCCCTCAGCCATAATTTACAGGGTTTACTCAGATAAAAATGAACAAGGCCTGGATTGCCCCTGACTTCTCTGAGCTGATAATTAACATGAAGGCAATTTCAATGTATTGTTTATAATGTACTCAGTCTACTGTCGTGTATTCCCATGCACCAAAGTGCATATGGTTGAATCTTGTTTACTTCTCCTCATCCTCATCCAGATTGTATATATTCCCTCCACTACAATTTTAAAGAGGGTCAGCTCACCAGCAGGCCCTCCACCTGCATGAGGGGCTCCGATGTGTTCCTGACAGGAATATATTGGCAAAAGTAATTGACTAATGTATTTTTGTCACCAGCACCTATAATGGGTGGTCTTTTCTTTGTAAATGTACTAGGTTACATATTATGATACACACTATCACGCATTGTTGTGTTTTATGTACTTTATACACGCATATATACAAAAAAAAATTCCTTTTTTTTCTCCCACACACTATCACACACCAGATTTTTCACGATTATTTGTCTTTGGGTATATATAAGATATTTCTCTGTCTGTTACTTCATACTGTGGGTTCACATATTTACATACGGTTGTTATTGTCACATGTAATTTTTAGTTAATGTCAGCACTGTTCCTATATGCTATTTTACCTAAGTTCCCCTCTGCCCACTTATATTGTAGGGCCGTTGTTGACTTTCTTCTTACGAGAGGTATCACGTGATCGCGACTCGGGATTGGAAGCGTGTGCACACAAGTGAAACACAGCCGGTGGCCATCTCTGAAATGGGCATTGTGTTCGGTACTGCTGCTGTCTGATTAAGCTGATAGACACCTTTGCTGCGATAGATCCTTTTCTATATATTGTTGGAGATTGAATAACGTTACCTCATATAGCTGTGGACTGTGTTTCCTTGTGTGATGTGTGGTGTCTCCTCCCAGTTCCTGCCTCTTGGATTAATGGTCCAATTGGATTTTTCCTTCTCTATGTCATGTAATTGATGACACATAGCTGTGTCATCACAGGTCCTGCCTCTTGGATTGATGGTCCAATTGGATTTCTTCTCTTCCATGTCATGTGACTGATACATAGTTGTGTCATCACAGGTCCGGTTCTTTTGGCTTGATGGTCCAATTGGATTTCTCCTTCTCTATGTCACGTGATCGATGACACATAGCTGCGCCATCGTTGATGTAATGTGTTCAGGTGTCCTGCGTCTTGGATGATTATTTGGTTTTTTAAACTGCAACCTTCCTTTAAAGATTTTATATGCCCTAATGCTAGTACTTTATATAAGCATGTATTGATATACTTTGCAGTGCCAGTTTGCCTTCCCTTCCCATGTGTTTTTGCCCCCTCACCAGTTATTTGTCCCCCCTTGGATTTTATGGACCATAACTTGTATTCATCATGTATATTGATTTTTAAATACTGTCATTAATAAACTTATATTTATATTTATTGTTTATAAATGATTTACTACTTGGGCTAACACATCACACATTATAGGTTGGATATGTCACTATGATGTATCAAAAGTTTTTTTAATGTACAGAGAAATTTTAAGTATAAGGCCCCATGCACACAACCATATGTTTTTCCACATCCAATCCACATTTTTTGTAGATTCCTTTCAATTGGGCCACAAAACATGAGGACAGAACACTGTCTGCTGTCTGCATCCATAAATCCATGTTGCAGTACCGCACAAAAATTAGGACATGATTTTAATGCAGATTTTATTGCAGCTTAGTTTATGATTTCCTATTGAAATAATTGGATAAATTAAGTTTTCCGCAGCAGAAATACATGGGGATCTACTTAAGATGTAGACTTTTCCCCACATGTAAAGGCACCTGTATTCTGATCTGGCCTTCAATCCATGGGTCCATTCACACATCCGTAAGGGTTTTGCGGATCCGCAAAACACGGACACCGACAATGTGCATTCCGCAATTTGAGGACCGCACATCGCCGGCACTATAACAGAAAATGCCTAATCTTGTCCGCAATTGCGGACAAGAATAGGACATGTTCTATTTTTTTGTGGAAACAGAAGTGCGGATCCGGAAATGCGAATGTGGACAGCGCATAGTGTGCTGTCCGCATCTTTTCCGTCCCCATTGCAGACCCATTTTGCGGACACGTGAATGGAACCTATTTTTGATAAAAAGAGGGAAAATATTAGGACATGTTTTATGTGAATAAAAATCCCTCATCTGAAAGTGAAAAGAGTTTGTGGTTCACAGACACATGAAGAATGTATATACTTGATGACAGAAGAATAGTAATTAGATACAATGTGAGAAATATTTAGTGTTCATTGCAAGACAGCAGTAAGTGACTGGTCTCTTCCTTTTTATAAGTTACTGTTACATTTTACATGGTGATGGTAGGATGGTTTTAATGTTCAGTCTTAAATTTAGATTCCAGATGAGTTGTTACTGAACTTAGAATATGGATCTAGGTCTGTGTTCACATTTGTGTTTGCCAAGAATCTCCGTAGCAGATTCTGTCATATCTGATTGCAAAGCTCCTTGTCCTGTTAAAATAAAGGACACTGCAATGAACACCGAAGGATGGCATAAGAAGTCAATGAGCGTTGTGAGCTTCAGATTCTCAGCCAGTTATCATAGCTGAGAACGCTCCCAGTGATGTTGATCAGTTTTGAGAAGCGACTGCCCAACAGCAACAATGATAATAACTCCCTTTGACATCCTAATAAATAATAAAGCCTTTTTGCAGTAAGTGAAACTACTCTATAGCAATGTTTAAAAAAAAAAAACACTGTTGCGTTAATAGCTAGTCGACTTTAGGTTTCTGTCTGCAGTTCATTTCCATAACTATATAATTCTATAGAGAAACAAACACTGGACAGATTATATTTTTATGTCCTATTGTGTCCACTAGAGATATGCAGTATACCTGTAACATGAGTCTTAAAGTGGAACTGAATTTTTTTTAATGTTTAAGGACAGTGAGTGTGTTTTGGTAATACACTTTAACAGGGAAATATGCTTGTTTTTTATTGGAAAAGGCCTCTCCTTAGCAACTCTCTGAGGGTTATAAAGGAGAATCCGCTTTTTTGATTCTACTGGACAGTACGGATGCTGGATTACTGTATGATGCAAAGGCAGGCTTCTTAGCCTGCCTCTGGTCTCCCTTTTTCAGCCTATTACTCCTAACCCCAGTTCTTCCCTAATAGTGTAACAAAGCTTACTAAAAATAATGTGCTATGCATCCCTGCAAATATTTTATCTGCTGAAAGTAAGTGTACTATGTTCCTGTATACTTGCTATAAGTGGTAAACGCTGCAGTTCCTGCTTTTCTCCTTATCCTACCAGACAAAAATCTCCTGGGACAGTGAGGCTAATATTCTTTTTATATAGGAGAGGGGTTAGGAAAATCATTCTCCTTTCTAAGGCTGCATTCACACGTCCGTGGAACACGGACCGTGTGATACCGGACTGGCACCCAGCTTACTGCAGGAGCGCACGGCGTTATTCGTACAGTAGTACACTCGTATAGATCATAGGAGTGTATTACTGTGTATTACTGTGCAGCTCCGGCAGCAGGAAGCGCACGGCATAATAGGAACGAATGACGCCGTGCGCTCCTGCAGTAAGCTGGGCGCCAGTCCGGTATCACACGGTCCGTGTTCCACGGACGCGTGAATGCAGCCTAAGAACGCATGATCTTACAAATGCCAAGGACAACTTTTACTTTTTTCAAAGGAGTTATCCCACGTTAGTTCATCAAGCACCTGCATCTCCCAGGAATCATTGCAATTAAGCTTTTCATGAAAATAAACTTTAGAGTAAAAAGCAGTTTATGGCACAACCACTTTCAAACCGTTGTCCTCAATTGGATAAATGGGATCTGCTTAAAAAAAAAATGATATGTCTATCTATGAGCTGTGTTTAGTATTGCAGTTTAGTCTCAGTCACTAGAATAGGTTTAAATGTTTTTTTCGGTAAGTTTATATTATCTCCTATATAGAGGATAACTATTACCTCTGGGACTCCACTGATCACAAGAAAGGGTGCCCCATACCCTGCTGGGCCCCCCAAAATGAACTGAAAATGTGTCCTGCTGTCCCATTCATCTCTGAGAGACCTAGTGGAAATAGCCGAGCACTGAACTTGACTATTTCCTTTGGCTACTACATTTGGTCGCTGAACTACTCTCCTGGTGATTACCCTTTCCTACATACTAGGCCATGTCCTTTTGTTGGAAATAGGATTTGAATAGCACTCCAAGGCTATAGAAACAAGTGGGCCAGTGCACGTCCTGCTGTCATGTATGCTCTAGCATCTGGTATACTTGTTTCTGGTTTCAGTTCACATTTTGCCCCTGTGTTTCACAACTCTACCCCTGTGCTCTACTTCATGGTTACAAACACAAAGTGCTACTCCCTGGTTCCACAGATACAAACTCACCTCTGCTTCTCCACAGTTATGAACTTGGTTAGGCTGAACCTTTACTGTTTCTTCCTGTACTGCCTGGTTGTCTCATTGACTATTCCTGTGTTCACACTTCACCTTCTTGTTTTAAAACTACTCACATTCCTTGTCTTCTTATGTCACTTATAGTAAAACACCGAACTCTTCCTGATGACTGTATGATTTGTCTGCAATAAAATTTAAAGAGTAACTAAACCTTTGAGTAAAATTTTAATAGGATGTCCCTAATGCCTTGATAATAATTTTTTTAATTTACTTTAATGGATTTTGTATTTTTAATACAGTTTCCTTTGCCCTCACCCCCCCCCCCCCAAAGCACACCATTCCCTGTGCGCTTAAAACTGACATTTCCGTACACTGCTGAGCAGTCAGTATGGGCTGTACACACTTTATGAATGGGGCCTCAGCAGCAGTGCGTACAGGCAGGACCGCATATTGCTGCTCCTGTCAGTGCCCCCCCAAAGGTTGCCAAGATTACATGAGCGGAGCGAGCTCCTGCTTCTGCCTGCTCCGCTAAGCTAAGAGAACTGCATGTCGGCTGAACTGAAGTTGGGGCTGAACTGAAGTTGCTCCAATTGCCCTGCAAGTTGGTATATAACCCCTTCTCTCTCCCCTTCCCAAGCTCTGGAATGCAATGAGAGCAATAGTAAATGATGACACTGACATACATAGCTATGGGCAGGGGCGTAGCTAAAGGCTCATGGGCCCTGGGTTCAGCTTGGGCCCGACCCTCCTCCCTCAGTGCTTTGTGGCCAGGGGCAGGGGTGCACCTAGCCTTTCTGTTGCCTGAGGTAAAAATTTAAATGTCCCCCCCATGCTAAATTCTCAACCTAATTCATTCCCTCCAGTCCCACTCTTTAAAGGGGTTGTGCTCTTTTTATACGGATAACTATCCTCAGGATAGGTCATCAATATCAGATCGTTGGGGGTCTGACACCCACCACCCTACCGATCAGCTGTTTGAACAGAAGGCAGTGCTCATATGAGAGCTGCTTTCTCTGCTCTGTTCACCAGCTCACTGCAGCATTTGCAGTGATGAGCAGGTAAACAGAGCAGAGAAGGTAACGCTCGTACGGAAAAAAAAAGTGAACAACCCCTTTAAAGACATACTTGGAAAAATTACATACAGCGCTACAGAACATACAGGGTCATACAGCGCCACATACCTCTTATATCCAGTGACTTCTCTTCTCTGATGTAGATATTCTCTTTCTTCTTCTCCTGTTAGACCAGACCACCATGGTGACTTCTTTCAGCCGTGCCTCGTCTCTGCAGAGTTTAACAAACAGATATCCTACTTGCCTACTTTTCCATCATCCTCCCGCCTTCTCAACACCCCATCCTGCAACCCCCAATACTGTGTCCACTGTGCTCCCCAATACTTTCCTGCAGAAACAGTCCCCCTAAAAAATACTGATACCACTCAGATACACCCCTTTATATTGTGCGCTAGTAATAATGAAAAACACCTTCTTTTCTGATCAGACCCCCATATAAAACCCTAAATGAGATCCCCCCCCAATCTCAGACCAAACCCTCTTTAGACCTCTATGTCAGACCCCATATAAGACGCCCGTTTTAAACCTCAGATCAGACCCCCATTAGACCTCCATGTAAGACCCCGACCCAATATCATACCTCAGATAAGACCCCCCATATAAGACCCCCATTAGACCTCCAGACCCACATTTCAGACATCAGACCAGACCCCCATATCAGACCTCCAGACCCCATTAGACCTCCAGACCCCCACTAGACCTCCAGACCCCCAAATATGACGCGATTAGACCTCCAGACCTCTCCGTCAGACCTCCAGACCCCAAATCAGACCCCTATTAGACCTCCAGACCCCCCAGTCAGACCTCCAGACCCCAATCAGACCCCAATTAGACCTCTAGATCCCCCATTAGACCTCCAGACCCCCATTAGACCTCCAGACCCCCAATCAGACCCCCAATCAGAGTACCATTAGACCTCCGACCCACAGTCAGACCTCCAGACCCCCAGTCAGACCTTCAGACCCCCAATCAGACCCCCATTAGACCACCTCAGACCAAGAGTCAGACCTCCAGACCCCCCATAGACCACTCAAGACCCCCATTAGACCTCTTCAGACCCCCCATTGGACCTCCATATCAGACCTCAGATCAGACTGTAAAATAATAAAGTAACTTACCTCTCCTGTCGCCACTCTCCCTGTCCTGGCTGTCTTCTCTTCTCAGGGCCAGCTCTGCAGTCACCTGACCTCCTACAGCGTCAGGTCAGAGTGCGCTCTGTACGTCCTGATGCTGTACACAGCAGCGCGGGCCCTGATAAGAGTGAGCAGGAGGAGGGGTAAGTACTGTACAGCGCTTCTCTCCCCCTACTCCTGCAGACTAGTGAGCGCTTCCATTATGGAAGCACTCACTAGTATTCCCTTTAGAAGATGCACGGCATCTTATAAAGGGAAAAGCAATGAGCGCTTCCATCTGTATTGATGAAAGCGCTCATTGCTTCTGTTCTGGCACCCCCCTGAGAGCCGGCACCCGGGGCCCCCCCCCCCACAGCAGTAACATGATGGCGACGGTGGCATGATGGAGGTGGCAGCATCAGTAGCCGTACAGAATGTGATGGTTGGCAGATTGCATTAATGGCATGATGGCTGCAGTAGCAGCTATTCAGAAGGTGAATGTTGGCAGGTCGCCTTAGTGGTATGATGGAGGCAACAGCAACAGCTGTACAGAATGTGATGGTTGGCAGGTCGCAGCATTGGCATGATGGAGGTGGCAGCAGCACTGGTACAGAATGTGATTGTTAGCAGACAGTTAGCAACAGTGGCAAGATGGGTCACATCCAGCAAGGCAATGTGTATTCATCGGAATCAGCTGGAGGAGTGTGAAAAACCTTCTTAATCCAGGCTTGATTCAATTTTAAAAAAGTGATGTTTTGGACACTGGGGAGGCTAACTTGATCTGTTTGGGTGTCACCATGCCCATGCAGCGCTGAAAACCCTCTTCGAGATGACAGTGGGGGCTGGGCAAGAAAGAAGAAAGAGAGTGTGTTGTGCTAGTTTGGGCCACTGTTCCAGTCTGCCTGCCCAGAAATCCATCAGGTCAGGTAGGCCTGAACCTGGACGTTAAGACGGAAGCTGGCAGCTTGCTGACTGACCTCAGCCTGGTGTGGCACATGGAAAAACTGCTCCATCATATTGAGGAGACTGAAATGGTTGCTACTGCTGCTGTGGCTTCTTCTGCTTTTGGCGGCGGGAGGGAAGGTGACAGTTGGGGATGGACAGGGTCTCCCTTTAAGACACGCTGGTGGCAGGCGTCTGCTCACTGTAAGCTGCGTCAAGCTGTGTACTCTGTGTTTCCTGGTAATAACGTAATTTGTCCTCCATTTCTGCAAGAGGAAACATTCAGCCATTTTGGCATCCAGGAATCATCAGACTGCTTGACTTCAAAGATATACCTTTCACTGCATGAGTAAGCAAGCATACAGGTGGCTAGTGTGCCCGAGGAGCCAGTTCTTTCAGGCTCCGCCCCAACTACCCCCCCCCCCATTAAGACAATTGGGTGTGTTGGCCGGTGTCATTCTCATCATCATACTCTTGCTCTTCCACCTCCGACTCCTCCTCCTTCTCTTGCAGTGGAAGCTCCTCACTGTCATCATCCTCCTCCTCCATGGCAGATTCCCTTTAAGTTTACCCAACAGCTATAGGGCGGACAGCAAGATGCTTTAGCTGCTCTTCTTTCACTATGATCTCCTGCTGTATGAGCATCAGTGTCTTTTGTAAGATACAGTAATTAAGACAGGGATGACGTCGTTCATGCAGCCGCAGTTGTCCCTGCTGACAAACTTTATGGCCTCTTTGAAGGGCTAAGCATCCAACAGGCATCTTGGATGAGCTGCCACTGCCTGACCTTGAAGCAACACATGCTACATTTTGCTGAGGCTGTGTGGTGCATAACAAAATCATTCACAGCTTTTTCACTGTTCATTCAGGTGCTCAAGCATGTGCAACGTTGAATTCCAGCTAGTTAGCACGTCGCGGATTAAACGATGTACCGGAAGGCCAGGAGATCATTCCTCGGTATGTAACGGTGGCTGAAGTACTTAGAAGTCTCCTGTACTTTGCCAGCACCTTGCACAAGCCAGTGTACTTATTTACAAAGTGCTGCACCACTAGGTGCTATGCAGCGAGCATGTGTTATTTAGCACAGGTTCAGGATGGGCACGATATTGCATCCATTGTCCTTGACCACATTGCCCAGTTGGAGTTTGGGGGTGACAGCCAGCAGGATGTTTTGCTGCTTAGTGTACTTGAGCAACTCTTCGCCGGTGTGGCTACCCTCTCCTAGGCCGATCAGCTCTAACACGAAGTGGCAATGCTTCACCTGACACATGTGATAGAAAGGAGAGGTAGTGCAACTGACCCTGTGACCTGCTGCTGTTGGGGAAAGGAATGTGTCCATGAAGAAGGAGGAGGCAGATAAGTGCCTGTTGGGGAGCCAGGCCGACACTGTGGGGGATGAAAAGGACTTGGCCTCGGTGTGCTGTCTGACCAGAATAAACACTGTTTTGGGCATAAACCACTAACAGTATCAGCGGCATCACCAGATCCCGAAGTAGACATCGCCCTGGTATGTGGCCTCTGCTCTTTATTATTGCCACCATCACCCTCCTCCTCTCATGTTGCCTTATCCTCAGCACCCTGATCCGGCTCCAAGGCCCTGTACAGCACACAATTGTCATCCTAGTCCTCACCATCCCTTTCGTTTCTATCAGACTGTGGGATATCATGGTGGGTTCTTTGGTCCCCTGCTCTACCCATACTGCCACTGTCCCTACCTCTAACACCAATAGCGTGGCTACTGGGCACTACTACCACCCTCAACATGGCTATGCCTGGGGTCTGCAGCCTCCTCCTCCTCCACCTCCTCCTCAAAGTAGAACAAATGCTGACTGCTCTCACACAAGTCTTGAACAGGGAGATTCTCCTGACTATCTGTTGTAGGGAGTGGTGGAGTTTTCTTGCCACTTCTTAGGAAAAAGGAAGGCACACCCCTCTAGTAATGGTCAGAGAAGACTGAGAGGCCTCTACTGAAAGCCTTTTCTGGTGCTTCAAGGAAGTATTTCCTTCCAGGTAGCTGTTTTTGATGTCTGCACTGCAGCAGCTGCAGTTCTGCTAGGAGGCACAGCCAGTCACAGCTCCTGTCTTCTCTCTCCCCAGCTGTCATCTTCCCTGCTTGTTCCTATTCTACACACACAATTTTTCTTTGTAATCCTAGCCTTTCCCTTCACTGTCCCTGGCAATAGAATACAGGCTTGATTGATTTTAGTGTTGAGCGCGAATATTTAAATAGCAAATTTTTTTTGCGAATATTGCCACTTCGCTAATCCGCGAATATTTCGAATATAGCGCTATATATTCGCTATTTCGAATATTCATTTTTCTTTTTTTTCTAAGTTGTTATCCTTGTTCCTTTCCCACTTCCCAAATGCAGTTCTTACCTGTCCGGAGGATTCCTGGTTTCCTGGCCGCTCCAGTCAGTGCCTGTTGCCGCTTCTGCCGACTTCCGTGCTCATGGAGTGTCCCCATCACCATAGGAACGCCTCCATGCTACAATGTACTGTCGGATGTGAGAATCACAATTTCACAAATTTGCCTAAGTTTTATTTGCAATGCGAATAATGTAACTTTTATTACTAGCATTGCAAATTCAACTTGCAGCTGTGTAGAATTAACGAAGATTGAGAATATAGTGCTATATTCGATATTCGTTATCTTCGTTAATTTTAGCAAGCCGACTATTAGGAACCCAGCTCTAAGTTGAATTCGCAATGCGAATAATATAACGAATTACTCACATTGCGCATCCAACATAGACCTGGTTTACTATGGCTGGCTTGCTCGAATTAACGAAGATAGAGAATATAGCGCTATATTCTCTATATTCGTTAATTCTAGCAATCCAATAGGAAGGTTGCCTATAGACAGCTCTAAGTTTGATTCGCAATGCGATAATTTTCTTTGCCTATTTTTTTAAATAAATAGAATAATTATAATAATTATTCTATTTATTAGAAAAAATAGGCAAAGTATTATTATCGCATTGAGAATCCAACTTAGAGCTGTGCCTAGGCCAGTTTACTTGGCTTGGTAGAATTAACGAAGATAACTAATTCAAATATATATCGCTATATTCATTATCTTTGTTAATTCTAGATAGCAAACCAATCGGAAAGTTGCGTTATACCCCGTTAAAAGTTAAAATCGCAATAAGCGAATAATTAAATTGCATATTATTTGTGATAAATAGAATGATGACGAATATTCGATTTTGACAAATATAAGACGAATATTCAAGCGAATATTCGTGAAATATCGCGAAATCGAATATGGCACCTCCGGCTCAACACTAATTCTGACTCTCCCTGATTCCCTAAGATCACTTTTCTCGCAGACACCTTAACACCCAAGCACCCTCTTTCACAGCTCAACACTGAATGGCATTCTGCTCATTCTGTTAGGACATCTGCATGGGTATGTGAGGGCCCTTCTTCCTCCCTAATTGTTTTTTTCCCATCGACATGTGGAGTAAACTACGTGCCGTTTTAGTGGATTTGTAAGAAACAAAACTAAAAAGATATGGTTTTGTCTGCCATCCAAAACTGGTTAGCTCATCCTTAATTGCAGTGTATTATGCCTGTCAGTATACTGACAGACATTCTACTAGGCCTTACCTATGACAGGACCTAAAAGGTGCAAGATGGTAGACCCGGGGGGCCATTATTATTCCCCTGGCTGATACTGACCCTCCCTATGTCTAATTACTTAGTTGCCTAGAAGGATCTATGGCTGGGATCAGAATTATCCCTGATCCTGACCATTACAACAGAGTGACGGCTGTTTAATTAAGTCAGTACATGCAATTCAAGGCATGGGAGAAGTTCCTGTTTCAATATGACAATATCGTTACATCAATATGCAGTAGCTATATTGTTCCCACGATGCAATAATATGTCATACAGCAAGCACATATATGGGAACAAACGGCAGAAAACATGTTCGATAGGCACTTATCTCGCGCAGACTCATACAAGCTTTGCAAGAAACAGATGTGGACTGAGCTTCCGTTCCATCTCTTGTTGCCCCCACCTTAGTGGACAGGAGCAGGAATATAGGTACATGGAAATATAGGGAGCCTGTTCCTAACCCACTAAAATAAAGGAACAATCCGTTCTGGATTGTTTGAACCTAAAAACAGGTCCTATCAGGCAAGTAGCTTTTTATGCAGGAAGGGGTTTTAATGGGAAAAATATTGCTCTATGAACAGACACTCCAGTGCATTTGTGAGCAGAGCCCTAGCAATTTGTTTCTTTAACCTTCTGTCAATAAATTTTTTTTTATTATTATAATTTTTTTATTTTTTTATTTTAATATAGTTTAAAGATTAGGGTGAATCTCAATCTTCTCATCTTTGACAACTGTTTTTGAACTTTCTTCTCCCTTACACTGTTTTAGTCTTGCGTTTTAAAAGGTTTAAAGGGAATCTGTTCCCCGATTTCAGACTATTATCTACAGTAATACATACATACTACAGCAGACTAGTAGTCCAGATCACTATCATATAGTGCAGAATGGTTTTTATCTTTTTCTGTGATTTTTGTTTCGTCTGTAGTATGCTCTTGAAGGGGTGGCAGTGTGGCACCTTCAAGTGTGAATGCTTATATTTTATCTTGGGAGTAGCATTTTTGTGTACTTTTGCCCACCTATCCCACAGACATTGATTAGGTGGTACCTATAGCTGTGGGGGCTCCTCTTCTCATTGGATGCTTGATGCACACAGAGGTAACTAGGAGCAGCACACTATATGTGCAGGGTCTGCGCTCCTGAATGTAGATGTTCAAAGGCATAGATAGGTTTAGGCCCCTTGCAGACAAGCGAGTATTCCGCGCGGGTGAAATGCGTGATGCGTACATGGGTCTGTGTACATGAGCGTTGGTTTTCACGCATCACTTGTGCGTTGTGTGAAAATCTCAGCATGTTCTATACTCTGCGATTTTCACGCAATGCTGGCCCCATAGAAGTGAATGGGGCTGCGTGAAAATCAAGCAAGTGCGGATGCAATGTGTTTTTTACTTTTTTACGGATGGTTGCTAAGAGATGTTGTTTGTAAACATTCAGTTTTTTATCACGTGCATGCAAAACGCATTGAATCGCATTGCACCTTTCGATAAAAACTGAACAACTGAAGGCAATCGCAGGCAAAACTGAATGGACTTGCTTGCGAAATCGCACAGTTTTCACTGAACGCATCCACAAAGCATCCGGACCTAATTTGCTCACGCTCATCTGCAAGGGGCCTTAGAGTAGGACCTGCCTGACTGAGACCACCTTGGCGTGGGTAGGCGGGCACAGATGTGTTTTGTTCAAAATATATTAGCTGAGAGTCTCAGATTTTATCATATCAGAGTGAGTGCCTAGTCTATATATAATGTTTGCATCTATTGTGTCTATTTTCTGTGATTTTTATTTTTCTGTGTGATATTTCTTTAGTCAATACAGTTCCAGCCCAAAGCAGTCCAGGTTTCTCGTTTACAACACCACTGCAAACTAAGTCAACAGTGGCTGGTTGTCAATGGTGGGACACGTAATGGGCGTCATGATAACAAATTTCCTTCTGCTGAGTGCCTGGTCTGGGCAGAGACAGGGGTGTGTAATTAAGGTGCAACCTGCGTCTGAATGGTGGACAATGAAACTGTGTGAGCTGCTCATGCTTGTCAGTGGATCAAATGATCCCCTCTACTGATGCTGTAATCATCTACATATCTACCTGAGACATAACTGCATTCTGATTTTTGCAGCAATTCAACAGTTCTATCTGGGTGCATTATTTGTTTTGTGAATGATTGTAATTTCTCTGTAGAAGACCTGATCAGTGAATGGAGTATAGGTGGTGGAGGCTCCCAAGGACACCTGAGGCATGTGCCTTTCTTTTTTCTTAATAAAATAGCTTTTTCTGCCATTTTGTATTAAAATGTGTCATTTTCCTGTTATGCAAAGGAAAGAGATGGTGTAGTAATATAAAGAAATAGGTTATGTTATGTATATGACAGGGACTCAACAATACCCATGTCATGAACATTTGATTTGTATTTCCTCTAGTACTATTTATACTTTTTCATTATTTGGGTAATTCCCACAATTTCCTGCTTCCATTTTAGCAACAGGGAAAAACAAATAGAGAAGTCAAATATCTCCCACAGAACAATAAGAATTCTCAGCCAAAAGTTTTGTAGCATACTAAACCTTGTAATAATTGATATCCTGTTGTGCGCTTGTTTATTTTAGAGGTATATGCATTCTCAGTGCGTGTTAATACTTTACGATGTTCCTGCCAGCTTGTGCTTGGAATGCTGCATGGATTTCCCTTTTCTCCTTAACGTTAAAGTAAACCCACTGTTAGCAGAATACCTGACAAATACAAAAGTTTTAAATAACATGTATGCAGATATGTTTAGCTATATTTTATACTGTATATCTTCTATACATATGCACAAGAGCTATAGTATGTATTTTACCATCTGCAAATCGCAGATCTACAAAAAACCATCCATGTTGCATCCGGATTTTTGCAGACCAAGTATAGGACTTTCTATCTTTTTGCGAAATGGACATATGGATGCGGAAAGCACATGGATGATCCACGTCATTTCCAGATGTGTATGTCCATTCCGCAAAAAGATCAAATATTCCACAAAATGCAGACCACAGACCCACTGAAGTCAATGGGTCTGGAAAAAAAATTGGGGCGACACATCAACCACATCTGTATTTTGCGTATCCTCAGTTTTCAGAATGCAAAATGCATACAGTCGTGTGCATGAGGCCTAATGCAAAAATGAGCCTCCTAGGCAGATATGAACATGCCCTAAAATATTAAAGGGATTCTACTAGATTTAAAACACATGGCTGGTTTCTCCCAGATCCATTACCACTGTTGTCCGTAGGTTGCGTTTTGTACTAGTATTATACTGAACACCTCTGAAATGGACGTCATATACTTTATCAGGAGCAACATTAATGCCTTCCTGCACCATGCCATAAATGTACAGCATGAATTCTTACATTTTCATGAACCATGCCTACATTTACTGCCTAGTGATAACACTGGCTCAGGAACTGAGGTAGCACCATTATTAGCAGGTGTCAGCTGTAATGTAGAGCTGACATTGGAGGCGACAAAGGAGAGAAATGGTAAAGCTTTTTTTTAAAGACAATTACTGCTACTTACCCAGTTTTTATCTCGAACATCCTCTTTAACGTTCCACCGATTTTATGGTGTACACTGCATGGTAAAAATGACATGTTCATTTTATTCTGAAGGTCAGTATGATTATAAAGGTAGTCCACGAAGAAGAAAAAATGACAGGCGGCACTCACCATGACTTGAATTGCTTGATGCTTTAATGTGACACGTGAAACACAAGCAGGGGCAGGAGCAGACAAGCTGGTCACTGCGATGCGCTGTAGGCGACGGCCGTTTCGCGCGGGTTTGCGCTTCGTCTGGCCTATGACGTCACCAGCAGGCGACTGCTCTTTTGTATCCACCGGGTGCGTCCGTTGACAAGGCAACAGGGGGCGGGGAGGGGGGAACGAGGAGAGGGCAGGAGCCACCCAATCAGCCAAAAAGCGGCAGAGGGCGCGTCACAAGCCCAACCCAAAAGCTTGCCTCCAAAACAACGCCATTCGTGCCTTGCGGACGCTCCACTGTGTACAAAAAGATAGGGACACATTACAATATAAACATAATGAAAATTCAAAAAATAATAATTACATACAAGACAAACATACATCAGACAAGTTCAGCGCATCAAATCAGTGCACTCATCTCGTTGCGTTCATTTAAGCCAAGGGGGCCCATGGCTTCTGCCCGTATAATCCAGGCAGCCTCCTTCCGCAAGAGCTCCCTATGTCTGTCGCCTCCAGAGTCCAATACATTTACATGTTCCAAACCTGCAAATCTTAGGCAAGACTGCTGCCCACCATGTCGTACATTGACATGGTTTATCAACCTTGGGCAGCCTTTGCCAGTCCTGATAGAATTGACATGCTCGCGGAACCTCTCAAACAACGGGCGGATGGTTTTTCCTATATAGTAGGACCCACAACCACAAGTAACGATGTAAACTACGTAACTTGTGCGGCAGTTAATAAACTGCTCAATTTTACGGTGCAGACCCCCAAAAATTAGGTATTTGCCCTGTACGATTTGCGCACAATATGGACAGTGTCCACATCTGTGGTTTCCTGTTAACTTGTTGCCAGTTAACCAATTTAAGGGACGCCTTTCTACAAACTTACTCCTAACTAATTTATCCTTTATAGTTTTACAGCGTTTGAAGGTTACAATGGGTCTACTGGATACATAATCTTTTAAGCCTTCATCACTCTTGAGCATGTCCCAATTGCGTAGTATTGCTTGCTTAACCATATCTGCCATGGGGCTATATTTGAAAGCGAACGCAAACCTAGTGCCATCTTTTTGTTGTTTATTCCCTGGTTTTCTGTGTAGTAATTCCTTTTGCTGGTACTGTGAAGCCCTTTCCTTTGCTTTTTCTACAACAGGTAGAGGGTAACCTCTTGCTAGCAATCTGGCCTTAAGCTCATTTGCCTGCTTCTCGAAGGTGAGTTCTGTGTTATTTATGCGTCTCAGACGTATGAATTGACCATATGGGACTGCGTGCTTGACAGCCTGAGGATGGTAACTGCCATAATGTAGCAGGGAGTTGGTGGCGGTGGGTTTTCGGAAAGTGCTGGTGAGGAGCTCATCACCTTGCATCTCCAAATGTACATCCAAAAACTCGAGGCTATTGCCTCCAAAGTTTAGGGTAAATACCATGTTCATATCATTGGTGTTTAAGTATTTGACAAACTCCTCACAAGCAGTACGCGGCCCCCGCCAAACAACAAATACATCGTCCACATATCTAAGGTATAGTTTGACATGCTGCGCGAACCTGTTGGACTGCGAGAACACGTAGCGGTCCTCAAACACCGCCAAATACAAATTTGCGAACGTGCAAGTTTCTGGTGTCCCCATTGCGGTGCCGAGGATCTGCCTATACCAATGGTCCCCAAACAGAAATACATTGTTCCCAAGAACCAACTGGAGGGCCTCTTCTACAAAGGACAAAAAGGGTTCCCGTCTACCAGCGTTGAAAAGCACCTGCTTGACTGCCTGCACACCCCCATTTTGTGGGATGCGGGTGTACAGGCTTTCGACGTCAAGTGACACCAATGACAAGTCCTCCTGCCATTCAAAACTGGAAACTGCACTCAGGAAGGCATTGGTGTCTTTTAAATAGGTAGGTACGCTGGGTAGTAGGGGCCTTAATAGCCAATCTAGATATTGTGACAGGGGCTCAGTGACCGAGCCTATACCTGCCACAATTGGGCGGCCAGGAGGATGATTGGTAGATTTGTGCACTTTAGGCACAAAGTACCAATTGGGACGTTTGGGGTACATTGGTACTAGCTGATCCACGGCACCGCGGGATTGAACTCCCTTGGCCTAAATGACCGCAACGAGATGAGCGCACTGATTTGATGCGCTGAACTTGTCTGATGTATGTTTGTCTTGTATGTAATTATTATTTTTTGAATTTTCATTATGTTTATATTGTAATGTGTCCCTATCTTTTTGTACACAGTGGAGCATCCGCAAGGCACGAATGGCGTTGTTTTGGAGGCAAGCTTTTGGGTTGGGCTTGTGACGCGCCCTCTGCCGCTTTTTGGCTGATTGGGTGGCTCCTGCCCTCTCCTCGTTCCCCCCTCCCCGCCCCCTGTTGCCTTGTCAACGGACGCACCCGGTGGATACAAAAGAGCAGTCGCCTGCTGGTGATGTCATAGGCCAGACGAAGCGCAAACCCGCGCGAAACGGCCGTTGCCTACAGCGCATCGCAGTGACCAGCTTGTCCGCTCCTGCCCCTGCTTGTGTTTCACGTGTCACATTAAAGCATCAAGCAATTCAAGTCATGGTGAGTGCCGCCTGTCATTTTTTCTTCTTCGTGGACTATGTTTTACACGCACTCAAACCTTTGCTGAGCACCACCTATATTGACTTTCAGGACTTACTGTCCCAGCCATCGTTTCCTTCTACATAAAGACAGTATACAGAGAGGAGCAGTGCCACCCCCCCCTTTATCTTGTGAACTTTATGATTATAAAGGTACCACATTTATATGTTTTTTTTTTGTGTTTTGCCACTTTCAAAAAATTTAAAAGAGTTAAAAAAAATTCCTTGTGTTGATATATTCTGACACCCATACATGATTTACTTTTCTGCTGACAGAGTTGTGTGAGGACTTATTTGTTTCGGGGCAATCTGTAGATTATATTGATACTATTTTGGGACCTTTTGATGATTTTTTTTTTCTTTTTATGACGTTCATATGTTAAATGATGGGATAATTTAATAGATTAGGTTGTTATGGACGCAACAATAAAGGCTATTTTTATCATTTTCTTTATATATACTATATATATATATATATATATATATATATATATATATATAATGGGAATATGTGAAATGGCTAACGAGTATATCTTACCATGTTTGCAATGTTTTATGCTATATTTTGCATGGTTTTACTTTTGATAAATATTGTACTGTAACTTTAAGTGCATTTTTGAGCTTGAAGCAGTTTCCTATTAATACCTTAGCTCAGACTTTCTAGAATGAAGCCTGAGCTAAATCTGAGATAGGCTTGCCTCTCTATTTCCACGTGGCTGAGTCTATTCTAGTCTGTCATGGAGTGTGTTGACTTGTGAGTCCTATCAGTCATTCAGTTAGCCAGTCAGTGAAGTCCAATGTGAATGTGTGAAGCTGAATGGGAGTGTAATGGACAGTGTGAGAGGAGAATTCATATTGACATGGGCCTCATAGCTTTTACTGGGTATTGGCTTGCAACTGCCCTATCATACTTGTCTGCAGCTTGCATTGCTGCTGTTCGCTGCCAAAAATGACAAAAAAAAATATTGGAAAATTGTGCAGCCCTTAGCTGGAACTGCAAGAAATTTTGAATTGAGGAACTGCATATCAGAGGACGTTGGAAATAGGAGAACCCTGCTTCAGCTCAGCCAGAACATTGTTGGAAATTGCTTTGCAAGAACTGTGCCTCCATTGTGTGTGAACGTTTTGCATCTTTCCACTCAGTAAGTTATTTGTCCTCTTTGAACCCAGTCTGCTGCTTATCATTTGCATCTGAATACCAAGGGCACCCCATCTTCCACTACCCAGGAGACTCCACACAGGGATTGGCCTTGGAGAACTACTACTCCTGACAATCAAGGTGGGACCTCCCCCTACCCGTCACTCTGCCTTCCCTGGGAGTGGGGGAGGATTAGTAGAGAAAAGCCCAACCACTGTGAGCACCGTAACTACAACTACTGCTCCCATCCTTCACGCACTCGCTCTGGGTTGCTGCAATTCACAAAATGGTACAATGTAAACCAGTTTCTTCTTGGTCAATCTAAATGATAACCCCTAAGACCAGTAATGCTTGATGCATCACTAAGACCAGTGATGCAGTGATGCATTTATATTGTATTTTATCTGGAGACTGTCTTTATAAAAATAACATTAAAAAATGAAAAAATGACAAAGAATAAAATAATATTTATATGTAAAAGAAACAAAATATGTGAACTTTATAATAAAATAATTTCTGAATATTTTAACCTGTTAAGGATGTGGCATAGTTGGGTACTTAAGGTTCAGTTTTTTTTTTATTTCTTTCATTTTTTTAACTCCGTATTTCAAAAGCCATAACTTGTTTGTTTTCCCATTGATATAGCCATAGAAGGGCTTGTTTTATGAGGGGCAAGTTGTATTTTTAATTGCACCATTTAGGGTACATCAGACAACTCCTTTAAGTATTGGCATTCAGTGATGTAATAGTACATCAATGGACATTAACGAGTTCGGCATTTAATACTGAGAGATGTTAAGAGTTAGAATACAGGCAGAGTAAATTGTTACACAGACACATTTACAGTTACATCATGTCTGAGATATATCTCAGGCCGAGGTCACAGGACAGTTGGTCTGCATTGCATTGCCTTTCACAGAAGAATATGACAATAATTTGCATGGACTGGAAGAAATTTACAGCCTTTTCAGGAAGCTCTGAACAGCTGTACTGATTCATAGACCAGGCGAGGTGCAATGGTGCCCAGATAAATGTGCTGTTACTCAGAGTACCGGAATTGCTTACTCACTGCAGGTCAGTGTAAATTCTGATCTAGCAACAACCTATTTCTGGATAGCGCACATCATTTACTGAAAACCTGTTTGCATAACACTTTCACAAGTGAAATATTTTACAGTAGATACAGGAAACTTTGTTACTTTGGTAAGTAAACTTGTCGATGCTTATAAACTGTGAAATCTTGATATTATTTCCAAAATAGGTCCAAGTGATAAAAGAGATTTCCTGACAAATGAAAAGTTTGACAAAGTTATCAATATTACGATGTTAAGGCCTCTTTCACACTTGCGTTCTGAGGATCCGGCAGGCACTTCCGTCCCGCCGGATCCATCAGAACGCAAGTCGCCTGAAAGCATTAGAAGACTGATCAGGATCCTGATCAGTCTTCTAATGCTTTCAGGTTACTATGGCAGCCAGGACGCTATTAAAGTCCTGGTTGCCATAGTAGGAGCGGGGAGCGGGGGAGCGGTATACTTACAGTCCATGCGGCTCCCGGGGCGCTCCTGAATGATGTCAGAGCACCCCATGCCCATGGATCACGTGATCCATGCGATCACGTGATCCATACGTGTGGGGCGCCCTGACGTCACTCTGGAGAGCCCCGGGAGCCGCACGGATGGTAAGTATACTGCTCTCCCGCTCCCCACTACATTTTACCATGGCAACCAGGACTTTAGCGTCCTGGCTGCCATGGTAACAATTGAGAAAAAGCTAAACGTCGGATCCGGCGATGCGCCGAAACAACGTTTAGCTTAAGGCCGGATCCGGATTAATGCACTTCAATGGGCATTAATTCCGGATCCGGCGTTACGGCATGTCTTCCGGATTTTTGGACGGAGACAAACCTGCAGCATGCTGCGCTTTTGTCAACGTCCAAAAAACGTTCACATACTAAATGGAAGACATCCTGATGCATCCTGAACGGATTTCTCTCCATTCAGGATGCATTAGGATAATCCTGATCAGTATCTTTCCGTCCTAGAGCCCCGAGGACGGAACTCTAGGACAGAAAGCAAAAACGCTAGTGTGAAAGGGGCCTAAGACTGGCTTAAATGCATTTAGTACCCCGTAGGACAATTTTAGCAGTTCAGCCTTATTTAGCAACTGCAACGCTTTGATAAAAAATGATGCGCAAGGTGACTCCAGGCAGAATATGATTGTGCAGCTGGATCAAATTTTACAAGCATCTTGCAACACATTTGTAAAAATGACACATGGACCGCTACCTTTAGGCCCCTTTCACACAGGCGAGTTTTCCGCGCGGGTGCAATGCATTAGGAGGACGCATTGCACCCGCACTGAATCCGGACCCATTCATTATTATAGGGCTGTGCACATGAGCGGTGATTTTCACGCATCATTTTTGCGTTGCTTGAAAATCGCAGCATGCTCTATATTGTGCGTTTTTCACGCAACGCAGGCCCCATAGAAGTGAATGGGGCTGCGGGAAAATCGCAAGCATCTGCAAGCAAGTGTGGATGCGTTGCGATTTTCCCGCATGGTTGCTTAGCAATGGGACCCAATCTTTATTATTTTCGCTTATAACATGGTTATAAGGGAAAATAATAGCATTCTTAATAAAGAATGCATAGTAAAATGAAGTGGAAGGGGTTAAAAATAATAAAAGTTAACTTACCTTAGCCACTTAATCGCGTAGTTGCGATCTGTCCTCTCTTTCCCAGCATCAGCTAAGAACTAAAGGACCTGTGATGACGTCACATCACATGGATCAATCACATGGTCCATCTTACCATGGTGATGGACCATGTGATTGGACCATGTGATGTGACGTCATCACAGGTCCTTTAGTTCTTAGCTGATACTGGGAAAGAGAGGATAGATCGCAACTACGCGATCAAGTGGCTAAGGTAAGTTAACTTTTATTATTTTTAACCCCTTCCACCTTATTTTACTATGCATTCTTTATTAAGAATGCTATTATTTTCCCTTATAACTATGTTATAAGGGAAAATAATAAATTCTCCAGAATACCCGAAACCAGACTTCACTGACGCACGGACGTCATTCGTATTTCTTGCGGATACGTTTTTCATATACGGTCATGTGCATGAGGCCTTGCACAAATAGACAAACTTAAAGCATACATGAGTTTTCAAAAAAGTTTGCATAATTGTTGTGCTTCTTTGTACATCAGTTATGTCCCTAATGATTTTTCAACCACATGCCCTGTTTCAGCTGCACAGCTAAATGCATTTCACTCAGAAGCAGGGAGTGTCTTCCTTCTGCCTGCACTGTACTGCTGTGTCCCTTACTTCACACTTTGTTTGTTTTCAGTTCCAGAGCTCACAGAACAGATGAGGAGGGATTAATCACACTTACAGAAAGTCAGAAGGCTCCTGTGATGTTCAGGAGTGTAGAATCAGTTATTTTATTAGGCTGACAATCTCAGCTAGCTCTAACAGGCCCCCACTTCCTCTTAGCTGTATTCTGAGTCTCTGTTCCCAGGGGCAGATCTTGTCTAACAACAGGCACTGGAATGTAACTTAGGTGGAAGTAAGACCTCTAGTGACTGTGACTTTACAGCTTTTTTTCAGGTGTATGCAGGGATATTTTTAAATGAAGTGATTTAGACATTTGCTAGTTACATAATTCTCTATTAAATGAAATGATTTGAAAGTACAGTGACTCTTTAAAGACACTCTAATTCCCCCCTGTTGATAAATCAGCCCCTATGTTTATGTAAATTAGAAGAGAAGTTCACTTCAGTGGGTAAACTTCCACGAGCTACATAGATATAACACAGATGTTTAGCACTAATACCACCTCTGGTGTGGACTTTTATATTTAGCTTACTGGTCCGAGCAGGTCCAATGCTATAGAGACCCAGACAGACTTTAAAGTTTAAAGCGCGGTCCTTTTCAGCATTTATGGTCAGCGTAAACAGGCAGCACATGTACAGGATGCATGGTTCAAAAAGAAAACATAACATAAAGAAACTGCTACTCGTCCGAGCACTAACTAGACAGTAAAGTACCTGACTGTCCCAAATAAAACAGAGTAACAGCATTCTGTACCTTCTGCTCACACAGAGCAACTACCCTGTTTGGCTCTCCTCCACATAATGCAGCCTGGGCCTTTAAGTAGGCCTCAGCCCAGCTGCATTAATCAAGTGGCTACAGGGTAAATTGTCCCAGGGCTAGGAACAGAGCCCCTCACCATGTATAGGTGAGAAACCTAGGTAGAATTTATATATGCCATTTAACACTTTACCTGCTGCCACCTTACATACAATACCCTCCCCCTCTGCTCAGACCTGTGGGGAAGAGCACCACATGCCCCTAGACAGTGGACCTGTGACAACGCATCCGCATTGCCTTGCTCCAAGCCTGCACGATGCTCAACAAAAAATTTGAAGTCTTGCAATGCCAAAAACCACCGAGTCACTCTCGCATTCTTCCCTTTATTTTGTGCCATCCATTTTAATGGCGAATGATCAATGATCAGCCTAAATTGTCTCCCCATCAGATAGTACCTAAGGGACTCAATGGCCCACTTAAGGGCTAAGCATTCCCTTTCTATTATTGCATAATTCTTTTCTGCGGATGATAATTTTCTGCTAAATGTGGGGAGTCGCTCTGGTAGTCAGCGGTGCGGGTGCAGTTTAGAGGCAAAACCAGGAGTCCAGATTGTGCAACAAACAGTGTTTTATTCACACTTGCACACAAAATGAAAAACAGTCTCTTGGTGACAGTTCACACACAACGGAAATAACGTAGCCAAACAAAAACAGTCCAACACAGGTTCAGTCACCTGGGAGGTGTAGGTGCAGGTTTGCACCACGCTGTCGGCCCAGCCGCAGGAGAATCCAGCTTCAGGTAGCCAGGAACACAACACCTCCTTGCTGAGCGCTTTCCTCCAGGACAGAGAACTCCCAGCCCTGTTAGCAGCTCCAGGATAATCACACTCCCCAGACACAGCTGCTGGCTGCGTTTTATATCCAGCCCAAAACATGGACTGGACCGTGGGGAGCAGCCACCCACCCTACTCTTTAGCTGCTCCCAGTAAGAGCCGGCTCGGATCGGCTTTGCAGCCATGCTATTTAACAAAGTCAAACAGCACTAGCTGCTGCAGACAAAAACCCGGCTCTCACCTCACCGAGGCCAGCAACCTCGGTGACACGTACCTGCCATCACATATGACACCTTGCACCTTACCACATACCCCCCTTTGTTCAACCCTGAGGGGTGAACACACGTGAGGCAGTGGACGCGGGACAGGGCATCTGCGTTGCCCTGCAAGCGGCCTGCCCTGTGTTCCACGGAAAACTTGAAATTTTGAAGAGATAGGAACCACCTAGTGACCCGAGCATTCCTCTCCTTGGCCTGACTCATCCATTTGAGGGGGAATGGTCGGTCACCAGACGGAACCTCCTCCCTAACAGGTAGTAGCGGAGAGATTCGAGTGCCCACTTGATAGCCAGGCACTCCCTCTCCACTATACTATACCTGGACTCGGCGGGACTGAGCTTACGGCTCAGGAAGACAACGGGATGTTCTTCCCCGTTGACCTCCTGCGACAGTACCGCACCGAGGCCTACCTCCGAGGCGTCGGTCTGTACGACAAACTCCTTGTTGAAGTCGGGTGTCACCAAAACCGGGGACCCACACAGGGCCGACTTCAACGCGGAGAAAGCCTCCTCCGCCTTCTCACTCCAGCTAACCCTCCCAGACTTTCGCCCCTTCAACAGGTCTGTCAATGGCGCTGCTATTGTGGCAAAGTGGGGCACAAACCTCATGTAGTAACCTACAATCCCCAGGAACGACTTTACCTGCCTGGTGGTGACCGGTCGGGGCCAGTTACGAATGGCCTCTACCTTAGTTACCTGAGGTTTGATGACTCCCCGCCCAATTACATATCCCAGATATTTTGTCTCCTCTAACCCTATGGAGCACTTCTTTGGGTTAGCGGTCAGTCCGGCTTTCCTCAGGGCATCCACTACCGCCTGCACCTTGGGTAAATGGCTTTCCCAGTCGGTGCTGTGGATGACTACATCATCCAAGTAGGCCGAGGCGCACCGACGATGTGGTCGCAGCACTATGTCCATTAACCTTTGGAAAGTGGCGGGGCGCCATGCAGGCCAAAGGGTAACACCTTGTAGTGATACAGGCCCTGCGGGGTAACAAATGCGGTTTTTCCTTAGCCGACTCGTTAAGGGTACCTGCCAGTACCCTTTAGTGAGGTCCAGCACAGAAAAATAACGGGCTTGTCCTAAACTTTCAACCAGCTCGTCTACTCGGGGCATGGGATACGCGTCAAACTTGGATACTTCATTTAACTTGCGAAAGTCGTTGCAGAACCGCAACGTCCCATCCGGCTTGGGTATTAGGACTATGGGACTGGCCCACTCACTTTTCGACTCCTCAATGACCTCGAGCTTCAACATTAACTGTACTTCCTCCGCGATGGCCCGTCGCCGAGCCTCGGGTACCCGGTATGGTTTTAACCGGATCTTGGCCTGAGGCTCAGTGACGATGTCATGTTGGATGAGAGACGTGCGGCCAGGGAGGTCCGAGAACACATCCGTGTTCCGACTGATGAACTCCCTGACTTCCTGAACTTGTTTGGAAGACAGGCTGTCTGCAATTTTTACCGTGGTTACTGCTTCACAGGCCTCGAACTGTGGGGCTGGACCCTTTCACCTAGAAGCCCTGGCCGGGGGCTGTGGTCGTCGGCCGTGTCCCTATCTTTCCACGGCTTAAGTAAATTCACGTGGTACACCTGCTCCGGCTTGCGCCGCCCTGGCTGGTGTACTTTGTAATTTACTTCCCTACTTCTCGATCACCTCATAGGGGCCCTGCCACCTAGCTAGGAATTTGCTGTCAAGGGTGGGTACCAGAACCAAAACCCGATCTCCCGGATTGAAGCCCCGTACCCGAGCCTGACGATTATACACCCTACTCTGGGCTTGTTGTGCTGCCTCCATATGCTCCCGGACCAGCGGCAACACCCTTTCTATCCGTTCCTGCATCTGGGTGACATACTCAATGACACTTTTGTGGGGACAGGCTGTTGTTCCCATGCTTCCTTGGCGATATCCAACAGGCCCCGAGGGTGTCTGCCATAAAGCAGTTCGAAGGGCGAGAACCCAGTAGAGGCCTGGGGTACCTCTCGCACTGCGAACATGAGATAGGGCAGAAGCAGGTCCCAGTCCTTCCCATCTCTAGACACCACCCTTTTTAACATATTTTTAGAGTTTGGTTAAACCTCTCAACAAGACCGTCTGTTTGCGGATGGTAAACGGACGTCCGTAACTGCTTTATACGCAACAATTTACACAGTTCCTTCATTACTTTGGACATAAAAGGGGTCCCTTGGTCTGTCAGAACCTCTTTTGGCAGGCCCACACGGGAAAACATCTCCATTAACTCTTTGGCAATGAGCCTAGCTGAGGTATGTCGCAGGGGCACCGCCTCCGGATACCGAGTGGCATAGTCGAGAACTACCAGAATGTGTTGGTGGCCCCTGGCAGACTTTGGTACAGGCCCAATTAAATCCATAGCGATTCGCTCAAACGGTACTTCAATAATTGGCAGAGGTACCAGAGGACTACGGAAATGAGGCTGGGGGCTAGTTATCTGACAGGTTGGACAGGACTTACAATAATTTTCTACCTCCTTGAACACACTGGGCCAATAAAACCGCTGCAGTATGCGGTCCTGGGTTTTCTGCCACCCCAGGTGTCCCCCAAGAACATGTTGGTGGGCAAGCTCCATGACAAGCTTGCGATACGCTGTGGGCACCACCAACTGTTCAACAGGTTCACCTCGGATTTGGTTCACCCGATACAACATATCCTGTAGAACAATAAATCGTGGGAACATTAATTCAGCCCCTGGTTTCTGGGGTTTACCATCAATTTCCAGCACATTCTCCCAGGCCCTGGTTAGGGTTTGGTCCCGGTGTTGTGCGGTCCCAAAATTTTCCCGGAGACATTGAGGTCTGCCAACTCAGGTCCCGGTGGCAAGTCCTCCGTGTCTCCCACCATTACACTCAGTGGGGTTGTCTCCCCTCTACCGCTGGAGCAGTGGTCACCCCTACCGCCGGCCCTTCAGACTCGGGCTCCCAGGGTTCTGGCCTTCCAGCGGTATCAGGCCACTCTACTAGGGTCACCCCTGTCTCGGGTCCCTCAGATACCTTTATTGCCGGCCACAGCGCCGGAAAACCGGGAAGTCCCTCCCAAGTATTAGTTCATGTGGGAGTTTAGTAGCGACAGCCACCTCGTGGGTCCACCTACCAGCCGCTGTGGACAAAGTCACTAGTGCAGTGGGGTAGTCTTTCAGGTCTCCGTGGATGCACAGGACCCCGACTTTACGGCCAGTATACTCCACAGGCCGTACAAGGGCAGCCCTTACCAGGGAGACTAAACTCCCGGAGTCCAGCAGAGCCACCGCCAGCGAATCTCCCACCTCTACCTGACACAGGTGGTTATGGTCTTGCACCTCACGGGTGCCAGTTGCGCACAGCTTCCGTGCATACAAGGAGTGGCGACCCCCATAGTTCACCTCCATCGGCTCATCCCGATGCGGACAGTCGGCCCTGATGTGGCCTGGCTCCTGACACCTCCAGCATACCACGGGAAGCGGACTCGCAGGGGGTATCTTCCGTACAGGCCGCTCTGTCGCCGGACGTTGGAACTGGGGCAGAGGCCTCCGGGGTTTGACTGACCCCTTCCCAGCAAGACTCCCCTGCAGGTTTCTGGTGGCCTCGTACCGCTCCACCAGGTCGACCATCTCCAGGGCATTGGTGGGCGATACCTGGCCGACCCAGTGCTGGAGAGGGTAAGGCAAAGCCCTCCAGAAGACATCGGCTAACAGACGGTCGAGCATAGCAGTGGGAGTCAGTATGTCTGGCTGCAGCCATTTTTGCAACCGTTGTAGCAAGTCATAGTATTGTGGCCTGGCGGGTTCAGCCACGTTAAAGTCCCACTGGTGGACACGCTGAGCCCGGACCAAAACATTCACCCCCAGTCTTGCCAGGATCTCACCTTTCACAGTTGGGTAGTCAGCTGCTTGGTCATCTGGGAGGTCAAAAATACTTGCTGGGGTCCAGACGCCAGGAACGGAGCGACGACCTCTGCCCACTGTTCTCGGGTAATTTCTCCCTCACGGCCACCTTCTCGAACACCGCCAGATAGGTCTCCACATCATCCGAGGGGGTCATCTTAGGGATCGCGGCACGGACAGCTTTCCGGGCATCATGGACGCGGTGGGACGCTCCTGCCGCTTGCAACGCCATCACGTGCTGTAGCAGTAGCTGGTTGGTCTCCCGCTGCTGCACGTTAGCCTCTATGAGGGCTTTCACAGCCGCCTCCATTTTGTCGGGGATCACAGGCTGCAACTTTGCCGGCTTAATATAGGACATTCACTTTTTCTCAGCAAAAACAAAGTTCGGCGTTCACGCCAGCCTCACTGCGCATGCCCGCATCTGACACCAAATGTGGGGAGTCGCTCTGGTAGTCAGCGGTGCGGGTGCAGTTTAGAGGCAAAACCAGGAGTCCAGATTGTGCAACAAACAGTGTTTTATTCACACTTGCACACAAAATGAAAAACAGTCTCTTGGTGACAGTTCACACACAACGGAAATAACGTAGCCAAACAAAAACAGTCCAACACAGGTTCAGTCACCTGGGAGGTGTAGGTGCAGGTTCGCACCACGCTGTCGGCCCAGCCGCAGGAGAATCCAGCTTCAGGTAGCCAGGAACACAACACCTCCTTGCTGAGCGCTTTCCTCCAGGACAGAGAACTCCCAGCCCTGTTAGCAGCTCCAGGATAATCACACTCCCCAGACACAGCTGCTGGCTGCGTTTTATATCCAGCCCAAAACATGGACTGGACCGTGGGGAGCAGCCACCCACCCTACTCTTTAGCTGCTCCCAGTAAGAGCCGGCCCGGATCGGCTTTGCAGCCATGCTATTTAACAAAGTCAAACAGCACTAGCTGCTGCAGACAAAAACCCGGCTCTCACCTCACCGAGGCCAGCAACCTCGGTGACACGTACCTGCCATCACATATGACACCTTGCACCTTACCACATAAGGTACATGATAGGATTTTCCTCACCATTAACCACCTGAGAAAGGACTGCTCCTAATCCAACATCTGAGGCATCTGCTTAAACCAAAAATTATTTTCTGGAGTTGGGAGCGATCAACACTGGCCTTTTACACAAAACCTCTTTCAACCTTTAAAATGCTTGCTCTGCTGTCTTACTCCATTTTACCATGGTGGATTTGGACCCTTTGGTAAGATCAGTGAGAGGAGCTCCTAATATGGCAAAATTTGGTACAAACCTTCTATAATATCTAGCTATCCCTAAGAAGGCTTTGACCTGCTTTTTGGATACAGGTCGAGACTATTTTTTAATAGGCTCAATTTTGTCAATTTGAGGCTTGATGACACCTCGCCCAATGTTGTAGCCTAGGTAATGAGCTTCTTCTAGGTCTATGGTACATTTTTTTGGATTCACGGTTAAACCAGCTTCTGAAATTGATTCCAGAACCACTTGGACTTTTGCCAGAGTGGACTCCCAGTCTAAACTAAAAGCAACCACATCATCTAAATAGGCAGCTGCATACCCTTGGTGAGGCTTTAAAATAAGGTCCATCAGCCTCTGAAAAGTGGCTGGGGCACCATGTTAGCCAAACGGGAGGACAACATACTGGAAATGGCCATCGGGTGTGGAAAATGCCGTTTTTTCCTTGACCTCTTCAGTAAGGTGAACCTGCCAATAACCTTTAGTGAGGTCAAGAGTTGTTATATACCTTTGGCATAGGATAGGCATCAAATTTTGAAATTTAATGTAACTTCCGGAAGTCATTTCAAAATGTCCTTTCTTAACTTCAATTTGTATTGCAAGATTCCTGAGACCTCCATGCTAGGCTATCTTCTTCAATCCATACCTATAGTTATTCGTAGAGTTATTAAATCATTGTATATGTTATGATCAAATGATATTAATATTAAATAATATTACAAAAACCTGCAAATTTTATCAAATGGGAAGAAGAACCTGCTAATCCTTTTATGGTACTTTACTCCTTTGGGACTCTCACACATTTAAATGAACTGTGTTGGATGGGGCTGTAGTGGTCTAGGCTCACCACTAAATATATTTTGAAAATGCCTGTATATTATTACGTTTATGTCCTTTTATTTCCCAGTTTTAAAGTCCGAACATGCCTTACTCATATTAGGTACAGATTGTTTTCTTACTCACTGAGGAACATTTGGTTGTCATATCCTCTATTCTGTGGAACTCCTCATAGTGATGAACTGGAAATCATCCTCTATTGTCACGAACTTCCCTGTCCGGGCTCCAGTGCTGCGGTCTCTGCCGGTGAGACGCAGTGCAGGGCCACGCCCCCAGTGATGCAGTTGAGTCCCTAGCAACAGAGAACAATGCTTTGTTTCTCCCCGCAGTGTGCTTGTGCTGGGGGAGATTAGCAGCGGCCCGAATGACAGCCCAGGTGCATAGTTGAAATGTAATTTGTATCCTGTCCTATGGAGCGCCGAGTCCATTGACCTATCAGGTTCTGATCCATGGACTCAGCTCTCTATTTAAATCCCCTCCGGCCCATACCAGTGATAGTCTATGACTTCCTAGCTGTGCTACCGGTTCCGGTTCTGTGTGATTTTGGATTGTTCGTGTTACAGTAATTGTTATGCCATTTATCGCTAGCCTATTACTGTTTGCGTTTAACCAGGGGCATAACTATAGGAGATTCAGAGGTTACAGTTGCACTAGAGTGCTGGAGTCTGAGGTGAGCCAAAGGTTTCTATGCCACATAAAGGACACTTGGTAGAGGGGGAACCGTGCTAGAGAATTTAAATGGAGCTTCAAGATAGGCCTGTTTTAGACCTGTATTGTAATAATAATATTTATGGTCCTTATCTTATGATATTATCCAAATCTGAACCTGATATAAAGAATGTCCATTTGCATATAAAGAACATATACATTGGATTTATAAGCTGTGAACTGATTGACATGACACTCATTGGAGGCCTTTTATTTTATTATACATTTTTATTGACAATTGTCTTTACATGCCAACTTTTTATTCTTCAGAATTTTTTTCAGTGAAATTCATGGTTGAGTAAGAATTCTTATTATTCCTACCTATAACTATACATACCTATCACTATGTTAACTTTGAGAGGCACTATTCCCATTATTTTTCTTCTTTGGGAGACAAAGTGAAAGCTTTTGCACAATACAATGAATTTGTTGTTACAGAAAGGGAAGTTGAATTTCTAATGTTAAGCCTAAGGAAACAGTTCACCATGTCGCTTCCATATTTTCAACGATATTAAAAACAGATTCTTCTAAATATGTGACAAGCCCCATTTCCAGAGCACAGTGGTCACATTGTTTTATAAGCCCTACAGAGCATTTGCCCATTGAGAACCACTGGATTCACATGCACAGTGCTGTTCATTGTATGCACTAATTAAAGGCGTTCTTAATAAGAAGTTCTGCATGCCAATGCCATTATTTGTGGTTTTTCATTTTAGCAGCTCTGTCTTTGCTCAGCAAAATGAAAACTACACCCTTGCAAGCAGCATTTATACCATAGTAGTTAAATATGACATGAGGCTGTTTTCAGTATTGTCATTATTATGATTCACATTATTTTTATGGTTCAATCATAATTTTATTGAAACAAGTTTGGAATGAAATGCATACATCCAGATGTAACCAAGCAAGAGTCGAAAAGGTGACATGTAGGTGATCATGGTGTAGTTACAAAGATATACCATCAACATCATATGGACAAATGCAAAAAGTTTAAACATGGAGGACAAAAACACTAGACAGAAAACAAGAGGGAAGGAAAACAAAAAAGGGTAAGGGTGGGGGATATTGTCAAGCAAGGGAGGCCACAGCTCCATCAGGCACGTCTCCAGTATCTAGCCAAGTGTGGAAGCCAGGTGAGTTCCTGAATTGCAGCCACGGATCCCATGTTTGCAAGTAGGAACATATCAGGTTATGGGCTTCAGCTCCCAACTCCTCCATCCGGACCAAAACGTCTAGTGCGTATACCCAAGTGGTCCTGCGCAGGGGTCTACTGATTTCCACTGGCGCGGTATGATCTGTCTCATAGCTTGCACAAAAAGCCGGAGGGCCCCTTTCTTAACTCGCTGAATTCTACCCGAATAGATAGAGAGCAGAGCTATCTGAGGAGATGGTGGCACAGAAGCCCGGTACAAGGCATTATAGAGAGCGAAAACATCCCGCCACAGGGGCGACTCCAGGACAGTCCCACCAGATGTGCAGCATAGAGCCTACATCAGTTTGACATCTCCAGCATAAGTCAGAGACAGACTGGATAAAACTGGTGCAACTTGACCGGGGTCCTGTACCACCGGGAAAGAATCTTGTAATTCAGCTCTTGTAAACGGCAGGACACCGTCGACTTATGTGTGAACAGGAGGGAACGTTTCCACTGTTCAGCAGAAATTGGAACCGCCAGTTCGTCCTCCCAACCAGACACGAACCCCACCCCTCTCAAATTCTCAGCTAACGTGCCATCCCCCATCTCCCGGCACCAATTAGACCGTAAATCAGGGAGATACCATGACAAGGTCCTGAGGACGCCGTGCAGAGTTTCTCAAAAGCAGTCAGAGGAGCGGACAATTGCGACCCAGGAGCCAGAGAGCATATAAAATTACGGAGCTGGAGATAACGGAACCAACGACCCGGTGAGTCCGAAGAGATACAAGCTAAATCATTGAGTGGCAATAGGGCCGAGTCCCTAAACATGTCTTTAATTAAGATCTGTGGTGAGGAAGAGGCCTGGAAAGCCCGGAGAGACCCAAAATATGAAGGGAGTCCAGGGTGGATAGCAATGGCTGTGAGAGGGCCCGGTACAGTGACCAGTTCAGTTTTAGAAGCAAATTTCCTCCAGTTCCTCACCAAGGTCTTCACATTATTTTTATATTGAAATGTTAACTTGAAGTCGTCAGAAATAGAGTTCATTAGAAACTTAAGCTGCCCTGACTTCTATCTAAAGGAAATATGTCACCAAAAATTTTATGGGCAAGTTAAAACCAGATAGTAACACACATCCTTTTTTTTCTAATCTGTTTTTATTTTCTGATTGCAGATTTATTTTTTCTATTCCTGTTCTTCCTCCTGGTGCCTCTGTGCCAGTGTGGTGACTGCATACATTGTCATAGTGTGTGCACTACAT
Source organism: Bufotes viridis (assembly GCA_033119425.1). Classification (NCBI taxonomy): domain Eukaryota; kingdom Metazoa; phylum Chordata; class Amphibia; order Anura; family Bufonidae; genus Bufotes; species Bufotes viridis. Next base: position 292,507,097 of record CM065589.1, on the reverse strand, counting down.
CCTGATGCTGTATGCAGTAAGGTCACAATGTAGCGCGGGCCCGGAGAATACTAGGGAGCGGTGACTGCTGGATCTGCAGAGTCGTGGCAGAGCAGGAGAGATAAGTTATTTTATTTAGCTTTATCTCTGGTGGGGACTCATCTGGGCTGTGATGGGGTTCTGCTCTGAGGTCTGATGGATGTCTCAACTGAGCTGTGATGCGGGTCTGACTTGGGAGTCTGATCTGAGGTCTGATGGGGGTTTCATTTGAGATCTGATATGGGGGTCAGATGGGATTTAATATGGGGGCCTTATCTGAGCTCTGATGGGAGTCTGATATGGGGTCTAATCTTAGCTCTGGTGGGGGTCTAACACGAGGGTCTGATCTGAGATCTGATGGGGGTCTGATCTGAGGTCCGATATAGGGGTCTGATCTGAGGTCTCATAGAGGGGTCTGATCTGAGGTCTGATCTGTGATCTGATATGGGGATCTGAACTGAGGTCAGATCTGAAGTCTGATGAAGACTCAGGGTCTGTTCTGGGCTCTGCTGAAAAATATTTTTTTCTTATTTTCCTCCTCTAAAACCTAGATGCGTCTTATGGTCCGGTGCATCTTAAAAGGCCAAAAATACAGTATATAAAAGAGCAAAGCATACAGGCTGATTGCGTTATTCAAGTCAGGGAACTCCAAGGTGACTCTCAATACTCTTGATCATTCATTGTAGAGGGTAGATTATGTCTCAGAAATACACAACTTGCTATTTTCATATGTACTTACTCAAAGAGGAATATAAATTCCGAGAAGAATCTGATGACTGCAAGGCTGTGGCTCAAAGAGACATATCTTTGTTGATATCTTTGTTTGCCATGCGGTAATTGCCAACAACTTTGCTAAGAGCACCCCATTCTCTCTCCTTTTTCCCACTGATATGTACCATGCTTTTATGAAGGAATAAATATGAAGACTTTTTGTCCTTCACTGTGTTTTCCTGGCTTTAACTTTACTATCAAGGTTATGGAAAAAAAAAAATTATTTCCTGCTGCAGATTTCTAGTATGTCAGGAATTTAATCCACTACTATCTCTACATCTTCAGTATACTGGATGACCACAAAATCCTGAACCTTTCTCCTTCAATAGCCATTTAATTAATGTAGCTGCCTGTAAAGTACTGTTTGCCAAGTCCATGATAAAAGAATCAGAAACACTGTGTACCAGAAAGAAACTTGAGCTACATTTACTTTTCTTTCCCATTGGCTTACACTCCACATCAGCACTTTATATGAACTAAAAGCCACCAGTAATCTCTATTACACAAAAATCAATTACACCTCTCTTATTGTTCATGCATACAATTAAAGAGATAAAAGATAATGCAATATTTTTTGTTTTGGCTGCACAACATTCAAGATCGCAACGTGCTAAAATAGCAATTGGTCTTGCAGAAATTCAGCAGGTTTTAGCTGACTGTTGAGTCACTTGCAGGTCGCAATGTGATCACATCCACTGTCATTAGTTGCCATGTAGCAGTGTGACATCGCGATCTTATGCTGCATTGTCACAAGTTATAGAACAGTATCATCTGTAACGAATAAAAATGGTAATTTATTATGCAAAAAAAGAAAACTATAGTCTTATCATAACCTCAACCAGAGTGCTTTTGCCTTTAATGACCTGATACTTGCGCCAGTAAAATAATTTTTGCATCATTTTTGTAACTTAAAGTGCTTTTCTTTGTTCCATTTTTTTTTTTTTTGCTATATTTTTGAAGTGAATTACAGTAGGGGTGAAAAGAACAAATTTACACTAAAATGAAGTGCTAAGCCGTTATTTACCGGGCCTGAAAAAGCCTTAATGACCAGACACTTTTCATTATGGCACTTGGTGGTACTCATTTTTATTTGATGGACTACCGAGATAATCTTCGCAGTTTTTTATGTGACACTTAGGGCTTTTTAATAATTTTTTTGTTTGTTTTAGTGGGGGATGTAGAAAATTATTTTTTAAAGAGTCTTCCTGTCTCACTTCAGTAAGTGGCATTTATCATGTAGAGAAAGTTAATACAAGCAACTTACTAATATACTGTTATTATTCATATTGCTTTCTTTGCAGGCTGGATTCATTTTTCCATCAAATTATACACTGCTCGTTTCCATGGTTACGACCACCCTGCAATCCATCATTGGTGGCCGTGCTTGTGCATTATAGGAAAAAGCGCTAGCCTATGTGCGCTACCATAGTCCCAGCCACCAGAGAGGCTGATGCTTTTTCCTATAGTGTGCAAGCACGACCACCACTCATGAATTTGAGGATGGTCTGTAACCATGGTAACTAACAGTGTATAATGTGATGGAAAAATGAATCCAGCCAGCAAAGGAGGCAATATGGACAATTACAGTACATTAGTAAGTGGCTTGTATTAACTTTCTCTACATGATAAATGCCACTTGCTGAAGTGAGACAACCCCTTTAAATATGCAAACTGACACACAGTAAACTATTAAAATGATTTTCCTATTTTGTGTTGTTTGTTTTTTTAATATACACGTATACTTATGAAAGGGGCGATAATTGAGAATGTTTCCATAAGCAGGATGGCTTTATTTTTTTCATTTTGTTTTCTTATATTGTATTTTATTTTTATTTAAATTTTTATTTATTTATTTTTATTTCTGCCATATACGTCCCTCAAATGGTCATTAAAATATCTCTTGGGGACATTGAAATTTTTCTCATTTCCCATTGAAGTGTATAGGAGCTAAGCTGCGGTAACCCAGCAAGCCCAGCTGTGCTTCCTGTTCCATTCAAAGTGCTGGTTCCAGTACCAGATGCTGCGGGGGACAGCTGTCATGAAGGTGCAGGGCGTTGGACCCCCCCCGATCAGACATTAATGTCCAATTCTGAGGATAATTCATAAATATCAGGACTCAGGAGCCTGGAAAACTTCTTTAAAGTGACATAGTATTTGTATAGTAACACACTGCACTTCCAGATGTGTTATGCTATTTACAATTAAAAAATAGTTAAAAAATTATGGGGGAAGATATCTGCTAGCGTTTTTACACATGGTGGTATAGGAAGAAATTTTTTTTGGGAGCAGCATCAGTAAAGTATGGAACCTGATGGATAAGGCAGGAGATATGTGGCTGTGCAGGGGTAGTAGTAGTGCCAGTAGGAGTAGTATTAGGGCAGTAGAAGCCATAGCAACCACGTTAACAGTGGCAGCAGTAGCAGTATAGTATGAAACATGATTGACAAGTTCAGCGACCCGTGAGGAGCCGAAGCAGTGGATGGGAGTGGTAGTGGCGCTGGCTGTCTCAGTTAATCACAGTGGCTGTCCTCACTCCGGTGCTACCTAGGGCAGTGCAGTAAAAACTCACCCTGATTCTACAGCTCCTGCTGATGGTAGCTGGGGTGCCCATGATCTTAGGTTTCTGGATGGGTGCTAGGCAGGACATGTAGAATGCAATGGCCAGTGTATGATATAGGAGTTAGAAAACTAGGCCATAGATAGAAAAATAACATCTCTCTTTATGGTAGTGCAAAATGGGAGTAGTAGTACATCCAACTATAGCAAGCACAGTTCTGATTGTACACAGTGCAGTTCTTTCCCAGATAGCAGTGTATGGAATTAGGCAAGGATGAGACTTACGGCCGTCTTTTCTCTCTATCTTGCTAAAGTCTTTTTCATGAGAATCTATAGCAGGCAATAGTACTCTGGTTTTGATGGCTGTAATGTCAACTAAAGATAAAGAATACAAGGTTTTGAAGGCATATCTGGCCAGGATGTGTCCAAGTGTGAAGGGTGTCTTGACAGTGCCGTGCCAGTCCTTTGGCTAGAACAGAAAGATAGCTTGGTGTTACAAAGGTGCTTCACTTGTCACCACTGTTCCATAAGTGCCAACATTGGCTGCTTGTGGGTTTGAATTTGGGGCATTGTGTTCATGTTGCCAAGGCACTGTGAATCCTGGTGTAAGCCATGTACCGGGGTGGACTCCCCAGAATACAGCGAAGTCACGGACGAGGAAAGCAACTCCAACACCAGTTTTTGCCAAAACATTATTTTACTTAAACGTGGTAATGAGCACAACCACAAATGCTGGAAACACACAATAAATTTACATACACCTAGCCCGAAGGCTGAGACCCTTGTGCTGTGCGGCAGCCTCCGGTGGATGCTGGAGGTAAGAGCAGAAATTTACCTGCTGGTGGGCTCAACTAAAACAGCCACGCCTTACCTGTTATTACCCTAAAAATTTGAAACAACTGTTTGGGTGCGTGGTGTAGGGTAGACTACGGTACAGTACAAAATCTTACAATCTTATTATACTCTATAGTATTCCCCTTCCAATAACTGGTCATGTAGCACATGCTTTAGTGGTTCTTCTGAGTAAACGCCAGCCTGACTTGAGTTTGTGGTGAAGCTTAGGTGTGAAGGACTGTGAAGTCCTTGTAAAGAACAGTTAACAATCCTTGTGGCATGACACAAACAGAAACCCTACAGGGTTTCAGTCTCTCGGATTCTAGGCACCAATACTGTAATGAGGTGCGTGCAGATCAGTCCTCCTGACCCGGGTCTGCTCTGCATCAGCTGGTGACTGTGAAGCAAACAAAGGCTTCTCCAACAAGCATGCATTATCACAGTGTATGTTGCTTTGCTCCTCTGCTCTCAGTAGCATTCCTGGCAGCAATCCTCCTTCCTCTGGACAGGATCAGGGTCATGGACACGATCAGATTCACTTGGCTGCAGCTCTGGTCACAGAAAGGTGCACCCAAACCTGGATGTCAGTGGATTCTCTCTTCACACAGGTCCTCGGTGTCTATCTCAGCTTGTATATCTCTTCAGGTCTGTATAGCAAGGGTTTAAGGGGTAATCCTACCCCTGAAATGCTTCCCCATATACCTGGGCCCCTCACACACAATGTACTTACCCTGCTCCCCGGCACCTGCATCCCTTTTGAAGCCCGCACGGCCTCCGCTGCATCTCCTCATGCAGGTAAAAGCATCTGGTGTCGGAGGAGCAGCCAATAGCAGCGTCACCAACACTAAGGGAACCCTGAACCACCACCAGGCATGAAATGATTACATGGGTGTGCCCCGATGAGAAGAATGGGTGTGCCACCCCATTCACTGTGCACCGGCCCCAGGGAATGCTGAGGAGGACCATAGTCACAGTGAAGACTACCACCACCATCGGGCATCTACTACCAATCCCATCCTTTCATCTCCTACCCGCACTTGTTACAATTACCAGACAAACAATCACAATCCTTCATGCAGCACCAAAAATTCTTCTCTGTTGGTACACAGATTAACAAACAAAAAAACTGTGGGAACAAAAGGTGATAGTAACAATCATTCTTCCCCAAAAAGTAGCGATGAACTAGCAGGCAAACAACATGAACTTCCTCTTGACAATTATTGCCCCCTCTATCAGCTCATGTAAAAGGACCTAAGGCTAGGTGTGCACTGTAAACCAGTGATTCAATATACCATGTGACAATCTCTGAAAATGGCTTCTAGTCCTGCTTGGAATACTACAACAAAGAGGCTTTGGGTAGTAGTAGATAAATACTATACTATAGCTAAAATCTGTTGACTACTTTGTCTGCCCCCTTGTAAAGCAGCAATTAGACTATCTCTACTGTAAAGGTAATAGCACGGGCCACTATTGTCTTCTGGAGAAACCCTGACCAGGTTGCAAGGACGATGCTGCAGTAGCGGTGGGACATCCCGCTTATGATCTTGAGTCTTGACTTATCTGTAATATGCTAGTGTAGTAGATATCACCAATAGCCAGGGCTTTTGTGCACTACAGGGCCGGCGCGTCCTATAAGCAGACTAGGCAGCCGCTAGGAGCGCCCCTTGGGAAGGGGCGCCGCTAGGAGCGCTGCCCCCCCTTATGCTGCAGCCGTCCGAACGCTCTATATTGCGGAGCTCTAGGAGCTCAGCGCTCCCTCCTGTCACTCCCTCATTGTAGCGTGGCCGAGCCCTGTATGGTTCGCTGGTACAGGGAGCATCTGTCATGTAGCACGATGTAGAACTGATAGATCATCAGTTTAAATAAGATAGAGAAGCCCTTCAATATGGCAGATCATATGGGTGGGGCATTGGGCATTGTAATGTCACATGGGGGGGCGGCAAACTTTTCTTTTGCCTAGGGCAGCAAAAATCCTTGCAGCGGCCCTGGTGCACTAGGTATATGAAAGGGTATAAGGTATGCCCTCAGTGTGCCTTTAACATTTTGTAAGCCTTATGGATGGTTAACCTTTATCTATATTGGAAAATATTTGTTTTGTCTTCTTCTGACATTTTATTAAATTATATCCCCTTGCACAGTGCACTTGCCATTATCTGTTTTCCACTTTTCAGGGTTATCTTTCAAGGAAAACATTCCATTGCTTCCATGATAATGTGTAACACTGGGGGAACAGAAGTATAGCAATGCTGGATGTCTGTACTTAGTGTATAGAATTCAGTTCTAGTATTAGTCTGTTAGATGAAGATCCTAAGAAATGTCTGTGTTACATGTTAAAGCGGCTGTCAGGTCTCCTATGTTACTTGAAAGGGCAGAATCATATAGAAGGGGAGATGCTGTTCTTGGGAATATATAGTTTTCTAATATTTGATTCAGTATTTTCAAGTTAAAAGTGTAACTGTTATTTCAGTTTATTTTTAATATAGTATAGTGGCAGAGATGTTAAACAGCTTTTTTGCGTTCCGTATACGGGCCGTTTTTTACGTTCAGTATACTGTCCGAAATACGGAACCATTCATTTCAACGGGTCCGCAAAAAAAAACGGAATGTACTCTGTATGCATTCTGTTTCCGTATTTCCATTCCGGTACATTTTGAGTCATGTCCTATTATTAGCCGCAAATCACATTTCATGGCTCCATTCAAGTCAATGGGGCTGTAAAAAAAACGGAATGCATACGGAATGCATCCGTATGTCTTCCATATCCGCTCCATTTTTGAGGAAACATCTATTGAAAATGTTATGCCCAGCCCAATTTTTCAATGTACTTACTGTTAAAACATTATTATATGCTTCCGTTTCCGATCTGCAAAAAACGGATCACAAACAGAAACCATATGGAAACAGAACGGAAATGGAAACACTACTGAAACCAAAAACGGAAAAACGGATCCGTTAAAAACGAACCGCAAAACCATACCTATGGGAATGAGCCATTAGGCCTCATGCACACTACCGTATTTTCATTCCATGTCCGTTCTTTTTTGCGTATGGACCGTTTACGGAACCATTCATTTAAATGGATCCGCAAAGAAAAACGGAAGGTACTCCGTGTGCATTCTGTTTCTGTATTTCCGTATTTCCGTTCTGTAAAAAAATAGAACATGTCCTATTATTGTCCGCATTACAGGCAATTATAGTACTGTTCTATTAGGGCCAGCTGTTCTGTTCTGCAAAATACAGAATACACACAGACGTCATCCGTATTTTTTGCTGATCCGTTTTTTGCGAACCGCAAAATACATACGGTCGTGTGGATGAGGCCTTAGGGAAAGATGTTTCTTTGTACTAGAAATCGTTGAAGCTAAGGGGAGTCTGCCTTCAGGCTTCAATTCTACTGAGCTCTGAAGAAGCCTATGTGTAACATACAGAGTCTTCCAGCTTGCCTCCTGTCACTACCCCAGTGTCTGACTATGTACAACTGGCCTATCCCTGCTCATCACCCTGCTTATCTGACAACACAGGTGTGGTGTCTTCAGCGCTCCGTAGAACTGAAGACAAATGCTCTTTAGCAATGCAAAGTTTTATAAAAAGACTTGTTACACCCTGTTTTCTAGTAAAAATAAAGATCTTTCCCTAATGTTTATCATCCCTATCCTTGTTACATTATATTCACTATATTAAAAATAATCTGAAATCTGTTACATTTTCAACTTGAAGTCATAGGCTACTTCATTATATATTTAAAACATGGGTGAGATCAAGCTGGTTCTCCTGGGTTCAGCTGATTTGTACAAATGTACGTTCTCTGGTCCCCAAACTATATGTATTATTAAAGGATAACTGTCACATTAAGACCCTAATTTCAATTTTCATATATGTAGTTACTAATAACATAATATTCCTGAATCAATAACTATTAGACTTAGGGTCCATTCACATGTCCGTAATTTGGGTCCGCATACATTCCGCAATTTCAGGACCCATTCACTTTCAATGGGGCTGGAACGGATGCAGATCCGCATTTTCGGGATCCTCATCCGTTTTTTCGGGATCCTCATCCGTTTTTTCGGGATCCGTTTTTTCAGGATCCGCAATTCTGTTCCTGAAAAATATAAAACATGTCCTATTCTTGTCCGCAATTGCGGACAAGAAAAGGCATTTTCTATTATAGTGCTGGCAATGTGCGGATCCGCAAATTGCGGATCGCACATTGCCGATGTCCGTTTTTTGCGGATCCGCAATTTGCGGATCAGCAAAACACTTACGGACGTGTGAATGTAGCCTTACTTACCCCATATTTAATAAGATTCAGCCCTTAGCAACCAGTCTGCATAAAACTGCAATTTCACTATTCTGTTAAAATGGCCGCCCTCAGCCCTGAGGCTAATCTATAGGACGCCTGCAGTGAAGTTAGTGAAGACCAGCACTGTATAGGGGGGTCTTGCAGTGAAGTTCCCAGGTCTGGCTGAAGCCTGTAGTCCTTGTACAAGCTCTCCTCTTATCAGATAAGGCTGTCATTTATATACTGAGCAGCCACATTGTCCTGCACTGCTAAGGGAGTGGCTTTTTATACATTCCCTTACAATGTTGACTCACTATCAGTTCCCAGTGCACGCAGCCAGCATGCTCGTGTCCTCATCTGGTAGACGGAAGGAGCATAGCAGCCTGATTTTATCTCAGGTAAATATAGCCAATACTGGGGACTTTTAGGTGGCCTTTAGGGGTTATTTATTAAATAATCAGAAATTAAAACAGGGCCAACAAGGTGATATTAATCACCAAAATCCAATAGTAAAAAAAAAAAAAATTTGACAGTTATACTTTAAGTAGTGCCAATACCGTATGCATGCATTATATGTTATAGCCTGGCAGTGTGGCATTCAATTATGCCATCCAGTCTCATTCACTGGTGACTTTGTCTGGTCCTGCCTCTTTCCTTATCAACCTATCTGGTCACCATGGCACAGTGATGTCAGACAGATGACCTGTTAGGTGGGCAAAACACTGCCAGGGCATCAACAGTAGGCTTCACGACTCACGAGATGGTAGGTTCAGCCTGACTGAAGTGTAAAATTAATAATTTGACTTAGTAAGTTAGTGAAGCATGATAGAGCTTATACACTGACTGGTGGTACAGTGTGAGTGGTACAACTATTCCTAATAAGACGAGATACGGGGCTGGACCACATATGCCGTTTACCATAGGTATTGCAACTTTTTGTATATTGTAGTGTTTCACCCATTTTCATTTTGTTTTCAATTTCTGTTTATTATACTCTTCAAAAATTGTGAACATATACAAGTGCATACAATAGAGATCAGTGAACAATAAGCGTTTACACTCGTAACATTATAATAGGGTTTTACATTTTTTAAATTTTTTCAAATCAGGAAAACAAATTTAAAGGTCTAACCCACTGAGCGCCGGTATGAAGTCATGGTCCCCCATGAAACCATGAGGGAGACCAAGCCCCCCACTGGGTACAAACATCAGCAAGAGAGCTTAAGCAGATGGGTGCACCCATCTTCATTTTGGAGCAGGCCTCAATATTTATATGCTAAAAGTCATTTCCAATTATTTAGTTACGATGGCCTTAGCATGAATATTTTGGTGAGATTCACTTCATTTACTATAGTGCCATGGGTCATTTATATGAGTTATTTCTTTGTTAGTTACTTATTACTATAGGGCGGTCGGTGGTCCTACCTTGTGTTGGCATTTCATCTCCGTATTTATTGGGGTTACTTTGTTATGTTTTAATATTGTATACTTAATAAAGATTATTTTATGGATATATAAACATTGGCTCAGTTGCTGATTATATTGGGTTTGTAATTAATAGAAGTAGCTGAGCCTTATTTTTTGGTGCACTTATTCTAAGGACTTTTTGTAATGATATTGACAATACTTACTTGGTCCCTAATGCCGTTTTCCTTCCAGTTTGCTCCACAACATCTTCGCATCTTCCCTGCCTGCAGAAATAAAAACATTTTAACAGAGGGGGTGCAGCCAATAGCACAACTCCTTTGTGTTATGTTATGTTGTGTGTGTGTGTGTGGGGAGGGGGGGGGGGGAGGTTATTCACTGGCGGGTAACCCCTTTAAGCTTTATAGTTCCGGGCATTCAAGGAAAATACACATATAGGAGGTAGAGATGGTCCGAACTATTCGCTGGCAAACAGTTCCCACCGAACATAGCTTGTTCGCGTTCGCCGTGGCGGGCGAACACATGCGATGTTCGGTCTGCCCCCTATACATCATCATTGAGCAAACTTTGACCCTGTACCTCACAGTCAGCAGACACATTCCAGCCAATCAGCAGCATACCCTCCCTCCCTGACCCTACCATCTCCTGGACAGCATCCATTTTAGATTCATTTGGAAGCTGCAGTCTTAGTGAGAGGAGGGACAGTGTAGTTGCTGCTGATTTAATAGGGTAATCGATAGCTAGGCTAGTGTATTCAGTGTCCACTCCAGTTCTGAAAGACTCATCTGATCTCTGCTGTAAGAACAGCGTCCTGACAGCACCCCAAAAAGCCCTTTTTAGGGCTGCTACATTAGTCTGCTTTTATTTATTTTTTCTCCATATACATATTGCAGTTGCCTGGCCTGCCTGTGTGTGAGGAGCTGCAGGCCCACAGACTGTAGTGTGCCCTCTGCCAGTGCTGCCCATCAATCATACCGTGTGGCACTGGACTTTGCCTTAAAATAAAGCACTTTATCTGTACACTTTAATCCAATTTCAGTTGCCTGCCGGCCAGTGTGTGTGTGTCAGGCCCGCAGACTGTAGTGTGCCCTCTGCCAGTGCTGCCCATCAATCATACCTTGCGGCACTGGACTTTGCCTTAAAATAAGGCACTTTATCTGTACACTTTAATCTAATTTCAGTTGCCTGCCGGCCAGTGTGTGTGTGTCAGGCCCACAGACTGTAGTGTGCCCTCTGCCAGTGCTGCCCATCAATCATACCGTGCGGCACTGGACTTTGCCTTAAAATAAGGCACTTTATCTGTACATTTTAATCTAATTTCAGTTGCCTGCCGGCCAGTGTGTGTGTGTGTCAGGCCCACAGACTGTAGTGTGCCCTCTGCTAGTGCCCAACACTCATACCGTGTGGCACAGAACCTAGCACGAGTAGTACCACTTATCTAAAATCCATTCAATACACGTCCTGATAGGGGACGTAACAGGGATTAAACTGATGACAACAGTACTACAGAAAATACCACTCATATCGGGTGTGACAGTAAATTGCACAGCACAGACGCAGTGACCGTGGATTAAAACAAAGGGGAGGGAGCCAGCGTTTTTTTAACCATCTCCCCATTCGAAAAATCAATTCAATTCACCTTTCGGGGACCTTTGGTGTTGAACGTGGCTGGGTGGAGGAAGAAACCTTCAATGACATCACCGGGACATGGCTAGCTTGGTATCCAACCTTGTGCAAATGGGGAGTTTGCGGTTGCGCAAATGGACTGTTTGCGGTTGTTTGCGGTGCATTAAAAGGGGAGTTTGGTCTGTCAATGTCTGTGAAGCGAGCGTAACCCTTACACTACCTGATCGATACAACATCATACCTGGATGTTTTAAAGCATGTTATTCCAAACAATTTAGGAATGTTAGTTGATTTATGCCCTTTATGGATTAAAACCCGACTCTGCGTCCACTACGTAATTTTCCATGGGAGTTTTGCCATGGATCCCCCTCCGGCATGCCACAGTCCAGGTGTTAGTCCCCTTGAAACAACATTTCCATTACTATTGTGGCCAGAAAGAATCCCTGTGGGTTTTAAAATTTGCCTGCCTATTGAAGTCTATGGCATTTCGCCCGTTCGCGAACATTTGCGGAAGCTCGCGTTCGCCGTTCGCGAACGGAAAATTTTATGTTCGCGACATCACTAATAGGAGAGAATTTATCATAGACCTGTGTTTTACACCAGTCTATGATATACCCATGTGCTGCTGGAGGCTGTGCCTAATTTATGACGAGGCCCACACCTAGTCATAAATTAAGTGTAGCTCCGGCAGTCTGTGCTCCTAAACTGAAATCTATGCCAGCCCCTAGATGGCGTAGATTTCCGATTTCTTTTAAATAAAAGAACTGGAAACAAATTGACCACAGTGTGCATTGCGTGTTGGGTTTGAGCACCCTGGGGTTGTTTTTAAGCAAATTTGTCATGACACCAGTTGTATTGAAGCAACAAGGGACAGAGTCCCCTTAAAGGGGTTGTCCAAGTTATATTTATTGATGACCTATCCTTAGGATAGGTCATCAATATCAGATCAGGGGGGGTATGACACCCGGCACCCCCGCCGATCAGCTGTTTGAAGAGAAGGCACACGCCGTGCCAGCACTTCCTCTTCTTCATTGTTTACCTGCTCACTGTTGCATCTGCAGCGGTGAGCATGTGTAATTACACCCAAGCAGTTCCATTCATTTCAATGGGACAGCTCTGTAGTATACACTTGTATAGGAATGAGCCGTCCCATTGAAATTAATGGAATGGCTTGGATGTAATTACACCTGCTCACGGCGTGTGCCTTCTCTTCAAACAGCTCATCGGCGGGGTGCCGGGTGTCAGACCCCCGCCGATCTGATATTGATGACCTGAGGATAGGTCATCAATAAATTTTACTTGGACAACCCCTTTAAGTAGATGGTGTTGGTGGTACCCAGATCTAGGAATGCCAATGTCCCTTAATGTTGGTGTTGCACGTGTCATGGTGCTCCTACCTAGATATCCTATACCCCAGGCGTTGTCTTCTGAAGCAGAGCAAATACTTTCCCTGTGCTTTGAGTCCCTGGGAGAAAAGTGCATTACAAATGTTTGTCATTGAGATAGTAACATAGTTTGTAAGGCTGATAAAAGACATCTGTTCATCCAGATTCAGCCTGAGATCCAGCAATCCGATCCAGAGGAAGGCAAAAAAAAAGAACCCTGTGAGGTATAAGCCTGTTTTCCTCATTTTAGGTGAAAAAAATCCTTCCTGTCTCCAATCAGGCAGCTAGGATAAACCACCCTTCTCCATAAATCTAATAACTATAACCTGCAATATAATTGCCATCCAGAAATAAATTTAGGTCCTTCTTGAACTGTTTTAGTGAACTCACCATCACCACCTTATCAGGCAGAGAGTTCCAGAGTCTCACTGCTCTTACCATAAAGAATCCTCTTCTATGTTTGTGTACAAACCTTCTTTTCTCTAGACACAGAGGATATCCTCTTGTCACAGTCACAGTCCTGGGTATAAGTATGTGATGAGAGAGATCTTTGTACTGCCTCCTGATATATTTATACATGGTTATTAGATATCCCCTCAGTTGTCTTTTTTCTAAACTGAATAATCCTTAATTTTTTCTCGGTACTGTAGTCCACCCATTCCAGTTATTACTTTAGTTGCCCTTCTCTGAACCCTCTCCAGCTCTGCTATGTCTGCTTTGTTCACAGTAGCCCACAGTACTCCATGTGTGGTCTTTGTAAAGTGAAAAAAGATCCCAGCCAGTGCGCCAAAATGGTAGTGTTCCGGCAAACAAACCTCTGCCCCTTAATTATTTTACATGACATGAGGAATTGGAGTATTATTCAATTAAAACATAACTTTTATTAGCTAAAACTAAAATAAGTACATTAGTGTCAAATGTGCTAAAAAATAAAGGATAAGAAATAAAACAAAGAAACAAAAAATATTATAATTACCAGGAGGATATAATCATTTGATTGGCAAATTAGAATATTCTTACCAAATCAGACGTGTAGAGAATGGTGAGTATCTACCAAATATCTTGCAATATTCATCCTTCCAGGTAACATCATTCTACTCCATTTTACAAGTTTTTTTTAACCAGTGGCTCTTGGCATTTAAAAACAAGATAGACCCTGTGATAGATCATTCATTTATTTATTTATTATTTTGTTTCCCCCTACTTAGAAATCCCCTTATGAGTCTTCTTCAAGATGAAACATGTCACGTTGAGACAGTAGTGAGGGATAGGTGTAGGGGTTAGGCTCCATTAAGGGGCAGGTTCCAGACGGGGTCGCCCCTATCGGGGCGAGTGCTCCGTATATTACAGGCAGGGATTAATAGCCCCTATCCCCTATCCATCTAGGGCTTATTCTCTGAGGGCGATTTACCTTTTGTCCCATAATGACCTGCATATACAAAGGAGCTCCTGTTCCATCGCTTTGAATGATGTTACCTAGAAGGATGAATATTACAAGAAATTCGGTAGATACACGCCATTCTCTACACGTCTGATTTGGCAAGAATGTTCTAATTTGCCAATCAAACGATTATACCCTCCTGGTAATTATAATATTTTTTGTTTCTTGTTTTGTTTCTTACTCTTTATTTTTTAGCACATTTGACCACTAATGTACTTATTTTAGCTTTTAACTAATAAAAGTTATGTGTTAATTGAATAATACTCCAATTCCTCATGTGATGTAAAATGATTTGTAAGTAAAGTGACAGAACTATGTTTTCATCATAGGCATCTATGCCCCTCTTGATGCAACCCATTATCTTATTGGCCTTGGCTGCAGCTGCCTGACACTGGTTTCTATAGTTTAGTTTGCTGTCCACTAAAATTCCTGAGTCCTTTTCAATGTTAGTGTTATCCAGTATTTTATCATTTAGTATGTACGAGGGACTTGAACTATTCCTTCCCATGTGCATATCCTTACATTTCTCAGTGTTAGGGTCCATTCACACGTCCGCAATTCTGTTTGCATTTGCGGAACGGAATTACGGACCCATTAATTTTAATGGGGACAGACGATGTCCCGGCCGGGTCCACAATTGCGGATCCGCACTTCCGGGTCCGCAATCGCGTTCCCGAAAAAAATAGAACATGTCCTATTCTTGTCCGCAATTGCGGACAAGAAAAGGCATTTTCTATGAGAGTGCCGGCGATGTGCAGTCCGCAAAATGCAGAACGCACATTGCCGGTTTCCGTGTTTTGCGGATCCGCGGATACGTGGATCCACAAAACACACACGGACGTGTGGATGGACCCTTAAACCTAATCTGCCACTTCTCTGCCCAAGCCTCCAATCTATCCAGATCCATCTGTAGCAGTATACTGTCCTCTTCAGTGTTAATTACTTTACACAGTTTAGTGTCATCTACAAAAATTGATACTTTACTGTGCAAGCCCTCTACAAGATCAATAATAAAAATATGGAAGAGAATAAAGCCCCATACTGACCCTTGTGGTACCCCACTAGTGACAGTGACCCAATCTGAGTGTGTAACGTTAATAACCACCCTCTGTTTTCTATCACTGAGCCAGTTACTTACCCATGTACACACATCTTCTCCCAGTCCAAGAGTTCTTATTTTATATATTAAACCTTTTATGTGGCACAGTATAAAATAATTTTGGAGAAGTCAAGATATACGACATCCATTGAATCACCCCGGTCAAGTCTAGAACTTACCTCCTCATAGAAACTGATTAAATAAGTTTGACATTACGATCCCTCATGAAGCCATGCTGATATGGCATTATTCACTTATTTTCATTGATGTACTCCAAGATAGCATCTCGTAGAAAACCTTCAAACAGTTTACCCACGACAGATGTTAAACTCACCGGTATATAGTTTCCGGGCTCTGTTTTTGACTCCTTTTTGAATATAGAGTCCTTACATAGCAGAAATAAAGGTCTGGCTATGACATTACTTAATTCTCTTAGGATACGGGGGTGTATGCCATCTGGTTGGGGTGATTTGCCAAAGAGAGTAAAACTAACCCTAAAATGTTCTTCAAGTATATAAATGGTACAAAGAATAAATCTGAAGGTGTCGGCCCTGTTCAGAATGAGGAGAGGGGAGTTGCAGAAAGTGATGAGGAGAAAGAAACAATATTAAATATCTTTTACTCCACTGTATTCACTGAGGAAAATAAACTGTCAGATGAAATGTAGAATGTAAACGTAAATTCCCCATTAAAAGTGCCCTGTCTGACCCAGGAAGAAATACAGCAGCATCTTAAAAAGATTAAAATAGACAAATCACCGCAACCAGATGGCATTTTTCCAGGCCAAATTCAATCTTCATTCCCAAAAGTACTTTTTTTTAATATTACATTTATAAACTATTTTGTCTGCATTTTAAAATGAAATTTTGAATTTGTCATTAAATGCCCTCTCATACCTCATTACTATCAACCGATGCAATGAAATGATTGTATTATAATTTAAATTAAAATCAATACTTCGCCCCATGTAAGACATTGGGGGCATATCACCAGGATATGGCCCCAACATGTGATAGGTATCGGTGTCACCCGTTGAATACATACCTATCATACAGTGGGACCATATCCTGGTTCTATGCCACCAATGTCAAAATGGGCCAAGACCGTCTAACAATTGCATGATAATAAAAGCTTTGAGGTTGATGTAATGGGAAGCCCAAATATATCCTCTGAATGTACAGAGAAGACTACACTTGTAATGAGAACAATTTTTAAATAGTTGATCGTTCAAGATGGACCAAACTCTTTGATATTCCAGCACTATCCTGAGGATACATAAAAAAATCTTTAACACCTCTGAAGGATATTATACAGCTCATATATAAAAATGAATGAACACTATCAATATTTTCAGAGAGATGAACATATTAATGGTGTTCACTATAGTCCTTGGTTCTAACCACACGGAGCGGCCATGAAACGGTTTTGTTTGTAAGCGTGGTACTGGTAAGAATCCGACCTATAGTGATACAGCAATGTGCCTCCCATGAAAACAATTTATTGATATTGTATAGTGTGAAATTGATTATTTTCATACCTGCGTGGTGAACTCTAGCAGAATGTATGTTCCTGCAGAGAACATCCAGCTGGAATTCACAACGGAGGTGTGAAACAATTTCACATATGCACTACCAATGTTTCTGATCCCTTAAAAAAATAAACATGACACAATTATGTAGTAAACAAAAAAACTTTATGTCAGAATATTGGCATATAAACAAAAAGAAACAAAAATTCACATTTCAAAAAGTTCACGAGTAAATGGCCCTGCAGCGCTTGAGGATGTGGGCCGTCCCTCTCTATGCTCATGATGTGGATATTGGCCTGTATAACGGCTGCTGGATTGCCCCCTATTTGGTCACTCCTTTGTGATGCTGGCCAATCCTGGCTGTACAGGTGTAAGGTTGAGAATGGGACTTTAGATACAGATGGTCGAGGCCCTGGGGTGGTTTGTGGAATCCAAGGTGTTCTTTGAATTCTCCATTTGTACTGGTTGACCATATGGACTAACTCAGATGAGTATTGAGGCCTTGAAAAGATATCCAGCATGGTATTCATCACAGACATGAACTGGAGGCGCAGCTGTTGTGGCACACCATGGAGGAATGTAGCCAGTGATCTTAACATGACTTCCTCTGGGCCCTCAGATTGATTTCTTGTCAGATACTCGAGCACATGATTTTCAATCACGGCTCGATTATCTGAGGCTGATTCCACCGGTTGATTGCGGGCCCAACGTCGTGCTGCTGGACGTGTGGATGAAGAAAGTGGCCTTTCTTCCCGAGCAGTTGCTGTCTGCTCTTACACTTCTTGTGGCATCTCAGTTTCAATGGGGACAGACGATGTCCCTGCCGGGTCTGCAATTGCGGATCCGCACTTCCGGGTCCGCAATCGCCTTTCCGGGGGACAGACGATGTTCGGCCTGGTCCGCAATTGCAGATCCGCACTTGCGGACAAGAAAAGGCATTTTCTATGAGAGTGCCGGCGATGTGCAGTCCGCAAAATGCAGAACGCACATTGCCGGTTTCCGTGTTTTGCAGATCCGCGGATGCGTGGATCCGCAAAACACACACGGACGTGGTGAATGGACCTTTAAACCTAAACTGCCACTTCTCTGCCCAAGCCTCCAATCTATCCAGATCCATCTGTAGCAGTATACTGTCCTCTTCAGTGTTAATTACTTTACACAGTTTAGTGTCATCTACAAAAATTGATACTTTACTGTGCAAGCCCTCTACAAGATCAATAATAAAAATATGGAAGAGAATAAAGCCCCATACTGACCCTTGTGGTACCCCACTAGTGACAGTGACTTAATCTGAGTGTGTAACGTTAATAACCACCCTCTGTTTTCTATCACTGAGCCAGTTACTTACCCATGTACACACATCTTCTCCCAGTCCAAGAGTTCTCATTTTATATATTAAACCTTTTATGTGGCACAGTATAAAATAATTTGGAGAAGTCAAGATATACGACATCCATTGACTCACCCCGGTCAAGTCTAGAACTTACCTCCTCATAGAAACTGATTAAATAAGTTTGACATTACAAACCCTCATGAAGCCATGCTGATATGGCATTATTCACTTATTTTCATTGATGTACTCCAAGATAGCATCTCGTAGAAAACCTTCAAACAGTTTACCCACGACAGATGTTAAACTTACCGGTCTATAGTTTCCGGGCTCTGTTTTTGACTCTTTTTTGAATATAGAGTCCTTACATAGCAGAAATAAAGGTCTGGCTATGACATTACTTAATTCCCTTAGGATACGGGGGTGTATGCCATCTGGTTATGGTGATTTGTCTATTTTAATCTTTTTAAGATGCTGCTGTATTTCTTCCTGGTTCAGACAGGGCACTTTTAATGGGGAATTTACGTTTACATTCTACATTTCATCTGACAGTTTATTTTCCTCAGTGAATACAGTGGAGTAAAAGATATTTAATATTGTTTCTTTCTCCTCATCACTTTCTGCAACTCCCCTCTCCTCATTCTGTACAGAGCCGACACCTTCAGATTTATTCTTTGTACCATTTATATACTTGAAGAACATTTCAGGGTTAGTT
Source organism: Bufotes viridis (assembly GCA_033119425.1). Classification (NCBI taxonomy): domain Eukaryota; kingdom Metazoa; phylum Chordata; class Amphibia; order Anura; family Bufonidae; genus Bufotes; species Bufotes viridis. Next base: position 292,488,087 of record CM065589.1, on the reverse strand, counting down.
TTACTCTCTTTGGAAATGAATCTCTCTGTCTCCAGTTGGCTGCTTTTATTTGTCTTTTACATATTCTATTTTTTTCCTTATAGTTTGTTAATGTTTCCTTGCTACCCTCCTGTTTAAGTGATTTAAAAGCATTCTTCTTGCCATTTATTGCTATCTTTACACTTCTTTTTATCCACATTGGTTTTTAACCATTTTATTCCCATAAAGTACCGTATGTACCTCTCACAGTTAGCGTATAGGATGGTTTAAAAAATATCCAATTTTGTGGCTGCATTTTTACTTGTGAGGACATTGCATTTTTGTGCCTCCCTGAAGAAACACTCTTTTGAATGATAGTTGGAAGGTTATTATTTAATGATCACTATTTCCCAGGTGTCCCCCAACCTGCACATCTGTTGTTCTGTCAGGTGTATTGATTAATACTAAGTCCAGTGTCGCCGTTCCTCTAGTAGAGGCCTGAACCAGTTGGGAAAGGTAATTGTCTTTGGTTATTACCAAAAACCTGTTTCCTTAATGAGATCTACAGCTTTCAGTTTCCCAGTCTATATCTGGGTAGTTGAATCCCCCATAAAAACAACCTCATTATGATTTTCTGCCTCATCTATCTCCTTAAGGGTGCATTTACACGACTGTTGTTGTTTTGCGGTCTGCAAATCACGGATCCGTGTGTCCGATTTTAATTCCGTATGGTTTTAGTTAGATCTTCATTCCCTAAGTCCATATAAAACTGACGTAATATTTCTGTGTGTCTTCCGTTTTTCACGGTCCGCAAAAAAGACGGAAGGATGAAAGTTGCCAAATTAAAATGTCTAACCCCTGTTAACACCCATAACAAGATCACAAGATCGCTTATACACTATTTTCTACTGCTTATACTGCGTAGTGTACTCTGTTAGATTCCTCTGCTTGGCTTGCATAGTTTTCTGGAGATTTCTTTTTGTTCATCATACCCAAAACACCTGCGGATACGGTTCTCCTGTACTGGCTTCTCTCTCGGCGATACGGACAGCATTCACCGATTTTGGACGATGAACCGAGGAGGAAGCGGCTTTGGGTTCACCCCATTGTTTCACAATGGTGCAAGAAGGGCCATTTCCATACTTTGTACACTGACCTGAGGCAACACCCGGAACAATTTCAACTATTTTGCCGGATGTCGGTGTCCACCTTTGACAGTCTGCTGGAGTCTCTTCGTCCTGGTCTCATCTTCCAGAACACCAATATGAGGCGTAGCATATAACCTGAGGAAAGGCTAATCGTCACCTTGAGGTAAACATCAATATCGTAAAGTGGTCACACTTTATGTTTTTCCACCTCCCATGTACTGTATGTGTCATTTTAACATTTTTTCTTTTTCAGATTCCTGGCAACAGGCAACTCTCACTGTACTTTGAGTTCCTGCTGGGGATTTCTACCATATCTCACATCGTTCCACACACTTGTAAAGTAATCTGGGAGTGACTTTGAGAGACAATGATGCCGGAGCCGACAGTGTAATACTTGCTACGTGTTGCTCAGGGCTTTGAACAATCCGCTCAGTTTCCAAATTGTATTGGGGCGCTGGGTGGAAAGCACATTCGTGCGAAGAAGCGGGCTCACTCAGGATCCCGATTCTTTAATTATCAGCAATATTTTTCTGTGGTGCTGTTGGCCTTGGTTGACAGTGACTATAAGTTTATAATTGTCAACATCGGGCCTATGGTAGCTGATCAGATGTACGAATATTTTGTACTTCCAAAATGGGTTACGGGTTCAGTCCAACCAGCTCGACCTGCCAGAGCCAAGAAGACTGCCTGGATCTGCTGGACGTCTGGCTCCTTTTGTCGTTGTGGCTGATGAAGGGTTTGCACTGACACCACACATGATGCGGCCCTTCCCAAGACGCGATTTAGATGACAGGTGGCGTATCTTCAACTACCAGTTGACTTGTGCCAGTCGGTATGTGGAGTGCGTTTTTGGACTACTTTCTAACAAGTGGAGGGTGTTCATGTCATCTATATAGATGGATCTGGAGAATGCTACCCTGGTGATTCAAGTGTGTGTTCTTCACAATTTTATCAGGATTTATGATTCTTTCTTTGATACTGACCTGGACCAATACATGACTTCTTCATCGTTTGGTCTCGACCAGACGCTGCATGGAAGACCAGGATCATCAGGCCTGCATATTCGTGATTTATATGTGGACTATTTAACCAGCCCAGAGGGAGCATTGCCATTGTAGTTTGAATCAATTCATGGCAGTCACTGATTTTATATCGACTCTGAACACTGTTGTTGAATTTGATCAGTTTGTTTAGTTTAATTAGTTTCCCAGTTGTTGTTTTATAGTTAGAGTTGGGACTCGCAAGAGAATGAGGACCCTTGACACAGGCTTGCGGGCTGGTGTATTTTTCCAGGCCAAATTCAACCTTCATTCCCAAAACTTTTTTTTTAATATTACATTTATAAACTATTTTGTCTGCATTTTAAAATAAATTTTGAATTTGTCATTAAATGCCCTCCCATACTTTATTACTATTAACCGATGCAATAAAATGATTGTATTATAATTAAAATTTAAATCAATACTTCGCCCCATGTATGACATTGGGGGCATATCACCAGGATATGGCCCCAACTGGTGATAGATATTGGTGTCACCCGTTGGATACATACCTATCATACACTGGGACCATATCCTGGTTCTATGCCACCAATGTCAAAATGGGCGAAAACCGTCTAACAATTGCATGATAATAAAAGCTTTGAGGTTGATGTAATGGGAAGCCCAAATATATCCTCTGAATGTACAGAGAAGACTACACTTGTAATGAGAACAATTTTTAAATAGTCGATCGTTCAAGATGGACCCAACTCTTTAATATTCCAGCACTATCCTGAGGATACACAAAAAGTAATATTAACTATTGCCAGTAAATCAATATCAGGTTTAACATCAGAATCTACCCGATCCAAACATAATACTGAAGAATATGGATTACATTAAAACATCACTTTTATTTGTGCTTATTAAAATTGATAAGCCCCACAATAAACATATGTACACAAAATGACGTGCTCAGCGGCACATAGTAAAAAATAAGTGCACGGCGGCACTAAAACAAAGAACCAGAGTCCTACCGCACCCACGTCCGGTGTTTGTAGTCCTGGCGTCCAATTGATCCGTAGGTCCTCCCAAAATAAAGTTGGATGCAGTAGGGAAAGGATACTAAGGGTTCTAGAACAGCCCTATGATATATCGGCTGACCCTAACCACTAGAATTAGGTAGCAACCTGACCACAGGGCACTTGTCCTAAAAAGGGCGACCCTGTCTGGAACCTTTCTCTTATATGGTCCCTACAAAGCCCTTGCACTTACACTAGTTCCCTAGTTCCCTACATGCATGTTTCATGTTTCAAATGAGACAATCATTAGGGGATAATGGTGGTACTGGTAAGAATCCGACCTATAGTGATACCGCAATGTGCCTCCCATGAAAACAATTTATTGATATTGTATAGTGTGAAATTGATTATTTTCATACCTCGTGGTGAACTCTAGCAGAATGTATGTTCCTGCAGAGAACATCCAGCTGGAATTCACAACGGAGGTGGGAAACAATTTCACATATGCACTACCAATGTTTCTGATCCCTTAAAAAAATAAACATGACACAATTATGTAGTAAACAATAAAACTTTATGTCAGAATATTGGCATATAAACAAAAAGAAACAAAAATTCACATTTCAAAAAGTTCACGAGTAAATGGCCCTGCAGCGCTTGTGGATGTGGGCCGTCCCTCTCCATGCTCATGATGTGGATAATTTTATTCACAGTGGGTCCATGAAATAATGTGCAAATAACGCCAAAAAGTGCAACGTTTCAACTACCAAGTAGTCTTTATCCAGCATAATCAAGAGTGAGCTAAAAAGAACTTATATATCATATGTACCAATCATGATAGTGTATTACTCCCAGTGACACCTGTTCATTTAAAATCGCCAATGAGGTGTATGCCCCTTGAAAGTGTCAAAATAATTGTCCAATCTAAAATCACAAACAGTTACCTGAGAGAGGATGGCAGCATATGGGACACCCACATCATGCACGTTAGTCAGCGTCTACCAAGCTTCACTACGCATGCCCAAGCACATTCGAGAATACACTACAGTCGCGTGACATGGCTCCGGTCACCTGACCGGGTGCGTCATTGGGTCACGATCATCTGACCGAACATGTGACTAAAACTCGTGTCCAACTCCCGATCACCTGACTACAAAGAGCGTCACCATTACTATGGTGACCATCCGTAATCTACAGAAGAGGGTCTCAACCACACTCTAGGGAGATCCAATTCTGTTAATTGCCATATCGTCCTACCAGGACTATCTCCAAGGGATCTGGGAGTGTATATTAATGTGTCTTAAATATTATTTATTATAAACCATAGTTCAATCCGGATCGCAACATCTTCTGGTTTATGCATGATGGACTTCACGAATGTCACCTCCTTCATCTAAAAAGTAAAAAAACAAAAGTTAAAAACAGCTCATTTGTGTGTCATTGGCTATATACTGACTATGACATTTAATCAATACCACTTACATTAAACTCTATATGTAAACCATGGGGTTGCAATGTTCTTAGAGTAAAAATCCACCTCAGTTCTTTTGTGTGAAGGATCATTTCTCTGTCACCACCTCTTCTTAATTTACCTACTAAGTCTATCACCTAGAATCTTAATTGGTTAATTGAATGGCCACTCTCCACAAAATGTTTGGTTACTGGTTTATCAAGCATTTTCTTCCTGATCGTACTTTTATGCTTATTAATCCTTTCATTTATTTCCATGGTTGTCTCTCCAACATATATCAAGCTACAAGGATATTGTATCATATAGATCACATTCTTAGATCTGCATGTGTAATATCCATTAACCTTGTAAATGTACCTTGTGTATGGGTGTGCAAAGGTGTCCCCCTTCATCATATTGCCACAATTGCAGCATCCCAAACAAGGGAAATTACCCTTTCTCTGGGAGCCAGATATGTCTGTTTGGCATCTTTTTCACTCCCAATATCTGTCCTGACAAGTCTATCCCTTAGATTATTATTTCTCCTATAGGCCATGAGTGGAGGGACCCCAAATTCCTTAATGTTAGATAAACCCTTCTGTAAGATATGCCATAATTTTTTTTTTAGGGATCTCTGCTATTTTTCCACTATGTTGACCATATGCGGAGACATCTGTAGGATTCATCTGTAGAGTACTCTCTCTATCCACCTCCTTTACCCTATTAAGGGATCTATGTAATAATCTACGGGGATAACCCCTATTTATAAATTTGTTACACATCTCGGTCACGCGTCCATCAAAATTCTGGTCATCTGATACCACTCTCCTAACCCTAAGGAGTTGGCTCTAAGGGAGTGATTTAATCATACGTCGAGGATGACTGCTGTCAAATCTTAACAAATTATTCCTGTCCGTAGGCTTTGATATAGATCGGTTATGATACAATCATCCTCGACGTACACCCTCACATCCAAAAATTGCAGCGCTCTCTCTGATGATGATATGGTGAACTGTAAGCCTGGAATCCCAGAATTCAAATGTTGGTGAAATCTCTCCAACTCTTCCTCTGTGCCACTCCATATCACAAGGATGTCGTCGATGTAGTGTCACCACCACAGGACACTCTCCATAAATGGTGATTGGTACACCAACCTGTCCTCCACCTCAGCCATACAGATGTTAGCGTACCTGGGGGCCAAATTGGACCCCATCGCTGTTCCGCGCTTCTGCTGGTAGATAATATAATATCAATAATCAATAATATCTCTCTGGCAATTTAACCTCTCTTAATTTCAACAAAAAATGACTAGTGTCCCTGATATAAGAAAGGGCTGCCATTGAAAATTTACGGAGTACGCAATCAAGGAATATGGCTATCGTACTGAATACGAACCCTCACCCAACACGATAGGTCGATCGGGTGGGTTGTCTAGCCTCTTGTGGTTTTTACAGTAAAGTATATAGTAAGGGAGTGATTGGATATTGGATCTTCAAATAATCTCCCAAATCTTGGTCACCGCTTGCTCCCCCCTTATCTGCTGGCTTGATCGTTATCTGCTTATTTGACTCCAGGTCCTTCCGGGTTATTCTTTCTAGCTTAGATAGGTAATGTGTGGTATATTTATTATCCTTAGTTTCTCATAATTTCAATCTGCTTGGATACAATTGCAATATATGATTCAATAACATGATTATTCTGTGGGGGTGAAAAATTACTCTTCTTCTTAAGATCAAAGTCCTTAAGACACATCATATTATCATGCTCATTAAATTTTATGACCTCTTTCACATTATTTGCAAAGTACCCCTTTAAACGTAACCTCCTAAAGAACCTCTGTAGATCAAGTTCAATATCAAACCAGTCACTCGCAGCGGAGGGGAAGAATGTCAAACCCTTACTTAATGAATTATTTCGCACATCTGTCAATTAATACGATGAGATATTGACTACTAGATGTTTTATTTCTTCTGGTTTTGTCTTGTTGTTCTCCCCTGTGTTTCTTTCATCCACCCCAGAAATGGCATTAAAGGCACATCCCTTCTGGGCCCTGTGGTGTTTTCTTCTGCCTCTTCTAGATTTCCTCCAGTTCCTTGTTTGTTTGTGTCTAAAAAAGTGGACTTTGATGATCAGGGCCAGTGCAAGGATTTTTGCCGCCCTAGGCAAAAGAAAAGTTTGCTGCCCCCCCCCCCCCATGTCACATCACAGTCCCCCACCCATATGATCTGCCATATTAAAGAGGACCTTTCACTAGTTTAAAAACTAACAACTAACTATATCTGTCGGCAGAGCGGCGCCCAGGGGTCCCCCTGCACTTACTAGTACGTCTGGGCGCAGCTCCGTTCGCCCTGTATAGGCTCCGGTGTCTGCAGCTCCCTCTGTTGTACTGGGCGGAGTTTTTGTATTAGGCGTGTCCCTTGCTGCAGCGCTGGCCAATCGCAGCGCACAGCTCATAGCCTGGGACTCCCCACTCCCTTGTCACTCCCCCCCCCCCTTTTTACTCTCTTCCAAGCTCATCCCCCCTCCCTTGTCACTCTCTTGCAAGTGACCCTCCCTTGTCACTCTCTTCCAAGCCTCCCCTCCTTTGTCACTCTCTTCCAAGTTAATTCCCCCCTCCCTTGTCACTCTCTTCCAAGTTCCCCCCTTGTCACTCTCTTCCAAGTTCCTCCACCCTCCCTTGTCACTCTCTTACAAGTTCACCCCCTTGTCACTCTCTTCCAAGTACCCCCTCCCTTGTCACTCTCTTCCAAGTTGCCCCCTCCCTTGTCACTCACTTCCAAGTTCCCCCCTTGTCACTCTCTTCTAAGTACACCCTCCCTTGTCACTCTCTTTCAAGTTACTCCCCCCTCCCTTGTCACTCTCCTCCTCCCTCTAGTATAGCATGGCCGAGCTTTTGTTTCCTGTACCTGGGCAGACCAACAGGAAGTGCACAATGTGTGCGCATTTCCTGTCAGTCCGGCCGGGTACAGGAGACAGATGCTCCCTGTACCCGCGGACCATACAGGGCTCGGCCACGCTACAATGGAGTAACAGGAGGCAGCACTGAGCGCTTCCCTTCTGTCAGCCCCTCTCCTCTTGCTGTGCCCAGGCGGTGCGCCCTCATAGACGCGACAGCCCGGGCAGTGCTGCAGCCGCCTGAGGCTCTATATAGAGCACTCGGGCGGCTGCAGCATGAGGGGGGCGGCGCTCCTGGCGGCGCCCCTTCCCAAGGGGCACCCTACGTGGCTGCCTTGTCCGCTTATAGGACGTGCCGGCACTGTTGATGATTTATCAGTGGATTCTGAGTTGCAGGTAGTGAACCTAAACTGTTTTTATTCAAATAACGATCAAGCAAATAATGATCAAGCTAGCAGATAAGGGGGGAGCGGTGGTGGTGATGAACACAAGAAAATATATCTATTAGATAAAAGAACAGTTAGAAGATAAAGGGGTTTATGAGAAATTATTAGTTTGATGTAATAAGAATTATAGGTGAGATGGTGGAGAAGGCGATCAAGGAAGACATTATTGACCAAGATTTGGGAGATTATTTGAGGATCCAATATCCAATCACTCCCTTACTATATACTTTACCGAAAATTCACAAGAGGCTAGACAAATCCAAATACCTCCCCCCCCCCCCCCCAGGGTAGACCTATTGTCTCAGGGAGTTGTTCGGTATTCAGTACGATAGCCATATTCCTTGATTGCGCACTTCGTAAATTTTCAATGGCAGCACCTTCTTATATTAAGGACACTAGTCATTTTTTGTGGAAATTAAGAGAGATTAAATTGCCAGAGAGATATTATTTTGTGTCCTTTGATGTAGTCTCACTGTACATATCTTTTGAGCATGAAAATGGATTAAGATCAGTCGTGGTGCACAACTTGTCCTCAAACTATTGGAGGTAGTCCTGAAGAGGAATTATTTCCTCTTTGGGGACACCTTCTACCAGCCGAAGCGCGAAACAGCCACGGGGTCCAATGTGGCCTCTACATATGCTAACATCTATATGGCTGAGGTGGAGGACAGGTTGGTGTACCAATCGCCATGTATGGAGAGGACGTGCAGGAACAGCACACACCGGTCCGTAATCCTAGTGGAAAGATGCACTAGCTGCGGATCCAATCAGCCAGAGAATACGTAGAAATCAAATAGCGGTGGCAGCATCTCCCATAACTTCATCTTTATTGAAGACTTCACAGCATACCAAAGATTAGCAGCGTTTCGGCTGTGCAGCAGCCTTTGTCAAGCATGCTTGACAAAGGCTGTTGCACAGCCGAAACTTTGCTAATCTTTGGTATGCTGTGAAGTCTTCAATAAAGATGAAGTTATAAAGAGATGCTGCCACCGCTATTTGATTTCTACATGTATGGAGAGGGTCCTGTGCTGGTGGCACTACATCGATGATCTCTTTGTGATATGGCACAGAGGAAGAGTTTGAGAGATTTCACCAACATTTGAATACTGGGATTCCAGGCTTACAGTTCACAATAGCATCATCAGAGAGAGAGCTACAATTTTTGGACGTGAGGGTGTATGTCGAGGATGATTGCATCATAACCGATCTATATCAAAAGCCTACGGACAGGAATAATTTGATGTATGATTGAATCCCTCCCTTGGAGCCAACTCTTTAGGTTTAGGAGAGTGGTATCGGATGACCAGAATTTTGATGGACGGGTGACCGAGATGTGTGACAAATTTATGAATAGGGGTTATCCCAGTAGATTATTACATAGATCCCTTAATAGGGAAAAGGAGGTGGATAGAGAGAGTACTCTACAGATGAATCCCAAAAGGAAAGAAAAAATAAGGATTCCATTTGTCTCCATATGGTCAACATAGTGGAAAAATAGCAGAGATCCTTAAAAAAGAATGGCATATCTTACTGAAGGGTTTACCTTCCATTAAGGAATTTGGGGTCCCTCCACTCATGGCCTATAGGAGAAATAATAATCTAAGGGATAGACTTGTCAGGACAGATATTGGGAGTGAAAAGTGACAAACAGACATATCTGGCTCCCCAAAGAAAGGGTAATTTCCCTTGTTTGGGATGCTGCAATTGTGGCAATATGATGAAGGGGGACACCATGGGCGTAGCTATAGGGGGTGCAGAGGTAGCAGTCGCTACCGGGCCCAGGAGCCTGAGGGGGCCCAAAGAACCTTGTGCCGCATAAGAAGACACACAAAGCACTGAGGGAAGGGGGCCCAAGCTGAATTCTTGCACCAGGGCCCATGAGCCGTTAGCTACGCCCCTGGGGGACACCTTTGCGCAACTATACACAGGGTAAATTTACAAGGTTAACGGATATTACACATGCTGATCCAAGGATGTGATCTACATGATACAAAGTCCTTGTAGCTTGACGTATGTTGGAGAGACGACCATGGAAATAAGAGAAAGGATTAATAAGCATAAAAATCCGATCAGGAAGAAAATGCTTGATAAACCAGTAGCCAAACATTTTGTAGAAAGTGGCCATTCAATTAACCAATTAAGATTCCGGGTGATAGACTCAGTAGGTAAATTAAGAAGAGGTGGTGACAGAGAAATGATTCTTCGCAAAAAAGAACTGAGGTGGATTTTTACATTGCAACCCCATGGTTTTTAATATAGAGTTTAATTTAAGTGGTATTGATTAAATGTCATAGTCAGTATATAGCCAATGACACACAAATGACCTGTTTTTAACTTTAGTTTTTTTACTTTTTAGATGGAGTAGGTGACATTCGGGAAGTCCATCATGCACAAACCAGGAGATGTTGCGATCCGGATCGAACTATGGTTTATTGTAAATAATATTTAAGACACATTAATATACACTCCCAGACCCTCTTCTGTAGATTACAGGTGGTCACCATAGTAATGGTGACGCTCTGTGTGGTCAGATGATCGGGAGTTGGACACCAGTGGTAGTCAAATGTCTGGTCAGATAATTGTGATCCGATGACGCACTCGGTCAGGTGACCGGGGCCAGGTCGCGCGACATGGGCGCATTCTCGCACGAAGGTGCTTGGGCATGCGTATTGAAGCTTGGCAGACGATGACTAACATGTGCATGATGTGGTTGTCCTATATGCTGCCCTCCTCCCTCAGGTAACTGATTGTGATTTTAGATTGGACAATTATTTTGACACTTTCAAGGGGCATACACCTCATTGCTCCTGCTCCGTACAGTATTGAAACAAAGTTTTATGCGAATCCAGCATGTATGCTGCCATTCTCCCTCAGGTAACTGATTGTGATTTTAGATTGGACAATTATTTTGACACTTTCAAGGGGCATACACCTCATTGCTCCTGCTCCGTATAGTATTGGAACAAAGTTTTATGCGAATCCACTTTGGATATTTAATTAGAAGTCGATTCGCTCATCCCTAGTGTGTGCCAATCAAATATTTGAAGGTATAACATGTGACCGCATGGTCCGGTAAACATGTGATCGTAGCTGGGGTGAGTACTAACTTAACCCTTAAGCTGCTCACACTAGTTTAAAAATTGTCCTTAGAGTCTATTGAAAGGTAATTCATTTGGCAATGGGCGTTAGATGAAGTTTAGTGACTCTAACAGATACATTTTTTACATAATTTACGCAGGGATGATAACGGAACAGGTCAATGAGGTGTATTAGTAAGTTTTAACTAAGTACTTGAATGTGACCCCTGTGAACCCTCAAGTATGTGACCCCTGTGCACCCTAAAGTATGTGACCCATGTGCACCCTAAAGTATGTGACCCATGTGCACCCTAAAGTATGTGACCCATGTGCACCCTAAAGTATATGCAAACACACACTTAGAATAAAACAAGCGAACGCTCACAAACTTGTGTTTTTTGTCTGCTTTTATAGGTGCTGCTCCCAAACAACTTCAAACCAGACTGCTGTTTTTTTCCCCTCTGGATTCTGGATTTTAACAAGATGAACTTGTTAAAAGACTAATAAATAGCCAACAGTAACCAGGTAAACTATGCCCTATGTCATCAGGTAGGTGAGTAAATAACTGATTTCTAGTACCATAGAGAAAAAAGCCGTATATATGTGCCAAGACAAGACTTCTTCTGGAATACAGGCGATATATGATTAACAACATACAGTAAAAACATTACAATCAACACATACAATATGGTGACATTACTTCCTGTAGTTCTGTGTAATTCTTAATAGCAGTGACAACACTATGATTACAAATCGGTACATATCATTGAACGCATTGCAAAATGTTCATGTCATATTAATCTACGCAATTCAGAGACTTGTATTATTCCAACACATTGCACAAAAATGTTACAAAATACGTCACCAAAGATGAAGATCTTCAACATAATAACTTAGGCTAAAGGGGTTGGCCAATCTCACACAATGGTGGCACCTTTGGGACCTGCACCTATCTCTAGAACGGGGCCCCCAAAGCCACTGCACTTGCACGGTGTGCTCGCCATTCACTTCTTTGGGAGTTCAGGAAATAGCCGAAGCAATGCTCAGCTATTTTCGGCACTTCCATAGAAGTGAATGAACAGTGGCCGTGTTTGTGCAGCCCTCATTCACTTTGGATGGCCCATACTAGACATAAGTGCAGGTCCCAGAGGTAGGGCCCATACCTATTGATCTTAGTATCTTAGAGATATGTCACCCATGTGTAAGATGGGCCAACTCCTTTAAGTTGTATTTTAATGACACTATTTTGGGGTGAATTGTAACATTTTGAGGTCCACAGTGTGAAAATAAGCAATTCTAGAAAATTTGTTAAGATTTGTTTTTACAGTGTTTACTTTATGGTAATAATGACATTTTAACTTTATTCTGCAGGTCAGTACCATTATGGAGGTACCCAACATCTGTTTTTTTGGGGATTTACCACTTTAAAAAATGTAAAATACACTTTGTAAAAAAAAAGATCGCTTTATGTCAGGGGTGATATGAAAGATGTGACAGCGGCAGGGACCTGGCAGTTCTGGGGTCCCCAGGAGGTCCCTGACTGCTATGCCAACTACTTGATACCATTTGAGATGTAGGGAGCTCCCTCCCTCTGTCTAACCGCTCGGATGCCACAGTAGACATTGACCATGAATCTGATGGGTTTGCTGGGATTGGAGTTATCTTCAATCCTGACAGTATGAGCGATGAGTCCATGCCATGGCCGTGATTACAGCACAGCATTAACTACCTGCATTCTGTAGCTTAATAGTGTGTTACAGAGCGTGAAGGGGTTAAAATGACAACCATATTGTAACCCCATAACAGTGACAATAAAAAGACAACTGAAGAAAATGAAAAAAGGACAGTAATGCAGATTAAAAATATGAAAACAGTTTATCCATATGTTATATCTATTTTGAACTGTGATGGCTTGAAGCTATAGGACGGCACAACTAAGATTCTAATGATAGCCGGTACCCTTCTGAGTTCAATGTGCAATACTGTTAAGGGGACCTTTTTAGGGGGTCAGACCTTAAAGAAAAGGTTTTCACTCCCCACTCTAGGATAGTGCAAGGAATGCAGTCAGATTCTCTGGCCTGTTAGAAAGGTAAATTATGTAAAAGGTAATTTCCCTTAGCAGGTTTTGTGTAGTTATCCACTCTCTTCTGGCACTAAGCTTTGTCATGTGACTGACTCTGACTCTTCAACTGACACAGCAGCTTACAGTATTTGACAGGAAGCCATTCCTATTCCAATTTTTATTTTAATTTTTACTTCAATTTTTATTCCTCTTAGGGGATATGAGATGAAATATTATAGCATAGACTGCAACAGAATTCTACTGCAGTCTATGGGATTTTTACTGACTTTCTCTTAAGCTCTGACCGATTTTGTTATGGCTTGCCTGAGAGCCTTCATGAGGACCCAGGCTACCATAACAAGCATGGGAGCCCTGTGATTTCACCGAAAGAAGCCGGAAGACAGAATAAAACCCTCTCTATCAGACAATGGATATGCCCCCATTGTCTGAGATGGGAATACCCCTTTAAGTTTAAAATGTCTGTCTTGAAATCAATCACTTCAAGGACAACAGCACTCATCCACTAGCTCATTTATAGTAATAGATAGCATACGCACATAGCAGACAGCCAGGTATAGGTAGCTATAGGGGAAGAAGGAGAAGCAGCTGCTGCGAGGCCTGAACTCAGAAGGGGCCCATCTAGGAGAAGGACTAAAAGATTTTATTGTCAGGGCCCCTCAACGGTTTTGTACAATGACATTATATACAGTGACAGTATATACATGTAGGAAATGGGGACAGGTGATAGCATAGCGATCACTCCTCCCTATACTGGGGAGGAGATTGCTGCATGTAATAACAGCGGTCTCCTCCTCGAGCGAGCAGGTGATTGCTGGGAAAGAACACTTCCCTCCTGACAATCTCCAGCTAAACGTGTATTCTAATACAGCTCCTAGATTCCAGATGCCAACTGACCAGCAGGTTGGTCTCACTACTAATTTCTTTAACAGGACCCTGAAATAAGCCCCGTGGCCAGTAACTAGTGATTATTTTCCATGTGCATTATGAAAGACTGCATATTTGCCATGTGGATTTCAAAGCACTGTTAAGTTTCCCTGTAGATCACAGATGGTACTGTTTCTTCTTTCGGAAAGCACCAGAACTGGTGGGGGGCCAGGAAATGCCCCCTGGCAAAGGGGATATGCAGATTAGCTCTCTTTCCTGTGGATTACAAAATACTGTTTATTTTGCAGTGGATTACAACAGATTGCTAATTTTCCCTGTGAATTACCAAAGACTACATATTTTTTGAGGATTACTAAACACCTGTTTAGTGGTGTGTGAGGTTCCAACTTCCTCGTATCACAATGGACTGTTTCTCATTTGATTACAAGAGACTGCCACCTTTCTTGAGGAGTGATGAGAAGAGCCCCTTGAGATGCCCTAACCCTACCCTTTGAATTGGATGGTGAAAAGAAAGATGCCTCTTCTGTCTTTATCACTTTGGTGCATAAATCTGTTCATAAGAAGGAAGACTCTAAAAGCTTGATGGGTGATCATAAATAATAAATTGCATTAATGTCCTAATTAGAAGTTTTGATCCACTAGGACGCATTGATTAGATAGTGAAATTGATTCAGCACGTTCTACCCTAACTCGGCATATAGAATTCCATAATAATTTATACTAAAATACTCGCAAACAGATTAAACAGCATCATACCTGATCTTATCCACCTAGATCAGGTGGGTTTCTCAGTGGGCAGGGAGGCAAGGGATAACGTCTTGAGAACTTTACTAGCTATTGAACTAGCTAAACAAACCAACAAACCATTAGCACTAATCTCTACTGACGCAGAAAAAGCGTTCGATAGACTCAATTGGACGTTTTTGTTTGCCTCCATGCACAAATTCGGGTTCCCACTAGATTTTATTAAGAAAATTCAATCTCTATACTCAACCCCTTCTGCTTCGGTACTAGTCAATGGCCTGTCCTCAGAAACATTTGAAATCAAAAATGGTACCAGGCAGGGTTGCCCACTCTCTCCACTTCTTTTCATAATAGCACTAGAACCTTTCCTAGCCAAAATTCGTCAAAACACTAACATACAAGGACTCAAAACTACATCGAAGGAACACAAAATAGCGGCTTACGCCGATGACATCCTCCTCTATGTCTCAAACCCACTGACATCGATTCCCCATATCCTAAAGGAATTCGAGTTATTTGGCAAATTATCCTTTTTTAAAATCAACTATAATAAATCATTCATCTTCAATGTCAACATAGAACCCAACATTTGGAACAAAGTTAAATTACTAAGCAATCTACAACACTCATCTTCATCGTTCACATACCTAGGGATTAAAATCTCCACCTCTCACAATACCCTTTATGAGCTTAACCATTTAGCCCTTCTGGAAAGAATTAAAAAGGAATTAACAGAATGGGAAGACCTATTCGTCTCTTGGCTAGGTAGAATCAATCTGATAAAGATGATGATACTCCCTAAAGTTCTCTACATCATTCAAAACATACCTATGCAGATCCCAGCTGAATTTTTTAAAGCCCTTAAAAAAATAACACTATCCTTCATTTGGAAGAAAGGCCAGAACAGAGTGGCTTACAATGTCCTGACAGCCCCAAAACATAAAGGTGGCCTTGGCCTACCAGACTTCGAGGCATACAGAGATGCGGCAACAATTACTAGAGTCCTAGAATGGGGTGTGAGACCCACTAGGAAATTATGGGTGGATGTGGAGGAGAATCTTGTAGACTCCCCTCTACACTTGATGATTTGGAAGACAAAGTTTAACCTACACAGCTTCCAAAAAATGAAGAAGTCCAAATACACCTCCTTTACACTAAAGGTCTGGAAAAAAAGAATTAAGCAGACTAACTCCCTGATCCCAGACATACTAGACCTACCATTGTCGTCTCTCATACCTAAAAAGATGGAACCCATACGTAATCTAATTGACCAATCTGATAAACTCAACATTATCAGGCTAAAAGACGTCCTATCGGACAAATCACTAAAACCCAGAGAGGACCTCATTAATTTCTCCCCTAGCATAAATCTGTCAACATTGGAATATCTCAAATTACAAAAACACATCCAACTATTTCCTATACACCCTCCACAACGTATCAACTATACTGAGCTGACTAAGCTGACCCTTTCTAGCCACCCCTTGGAACATGGGATCTCAGTGATCTATCCGTTATTGAATTCAAACTCTGTCGCTCCCTCCTTCCTACAAAGTTGGGCCAAAGAATTAAATAAACAATTCAATGATAAAGAGAAGGAGGAAATTCTGCTAAATTCCATCCCCAAAGTAACCTCAACAAGATTACAGGAATCCCATTATAAAATTGTCACCAGATGGTACCGAACCCCGGTGCTCCTTAATAGGATTAATGATAATATCCCCAGCTCTTGTTGGAGATGCGGACTAGAAGAAGGAACCTATTCGCACATCTGGTTTTCCTGCCCGGAGATAACTCCACTATGGGATAAGTTTATTGCAATCATCAAAGAAATATATGGCCCTTCTATATGTATTGACGAATCCTTAATCCTATTAGGACTTCACAATCCTAAAAGCCAACCACTGAGAGACAAATTGTTTGTCTTTCTTTTATCCACATTCAAAGTATTAATCCCCAAATTTTGGATGAGCAGAATTACTCCCTCAATTAATGACTGGTTGAAAGAAATCAACATCACTGCTGCTTTTGAAAAGCTCAAGTGGAACTCCCTGGACAAACAACACAAATACCTGGGTATCTGGTCCAAATGGACTGATTACATATCGTCTAACAAAATTAATAAATACCTAAATTGTTGAATAGCCCAGACTATACGATGCTTTGTATTTGTATTGCTATATGATTATAACTGCACAACCACAATCTTGTATTTCTGAGATTACACATGGTGTTTGGATTTCACATGTTTACTACCCTCCCTGTTCTTTCACCCCCCCTCTTTTTCCTATCCCTTCCACTTAGATCCCCCTTTAGTTCCTCCCTACCCCATCCCTTTGTTCCCCTCCCTTCTAGTAACCTGTCACAACAAATAGGGATACATATACTAAGTTTAGCACACTTTATTCCCGGCTTACCGGACCGATCAACAAGAAAGAACGGGATTCATCACATGAACATACTTTGGATTCTACACATGTAGTGATTTTTATCACCATCTTTCCCAGATCCTATTGGGATCTGTTCTATTTAAATGATCGATCCTACATTTACAAGATTCAACTTTTACATTCTGGACTGTTATATTTACAACATTTATTTCTAAAAAACTGCACTCAGGTTACAGATTTAACCCCAATTTTATTGTCTTCTTTTTGACTGTTGGAAAAACTTTTCATTATATATTCAATAAACTTGAATTTAAAAGAATTCCATAATAAATTGCGCTATTCCATTTAGAAGTAAATTGTATAGCTTTGTGGTATGTGGCTTTTTATAATTTGATTCTATGGAGGACATCTGTCGCTATACAGTAGAATACAGTAGTATACTGTACCTTAGAGCCTTCCATCAGAGGTATACATCAGATAAGACTCCAACAGCAGGCAAAAAGTGAAAATGTGAACAGCGCTGAATAATCACAAAACGATAATATGTTATACCCCAGATATTGGATTAATAAATATAAACGGGAAAGAGATTTTAGTTGGACCTCTAAAGAGTCATGACATTACATGTTAAACAGGGTTTTACAGGTTTTGGTTCATTCTTCCCTCACAATTTTATGTATAATATTTCTTCCACATTGTAAAGATGCAGATCGGTGTGCTATATGGACCTCATTCATCTTATGTGAAAATGTCCTGGGTTACCAATGTAGCCAGTCCTTTTCTTGACACTTAATGTGTTAAAAAAGCAGTTGCAAGAAACTTCTACTTGACTTTTTCAATGTCTTTTGTGTCCCTGAGAAAAATGAAGTTTTAATATATGCAACTGAGCTTCTAGGAGCAAAGGGGGTGTTGCTATTACACTTAGAGGCTCCACTCTCTCTGCAACTGCCGCACCCTCTCCACCATTTTGACCATGAAATTGATGCATATGATGTACATGTTAGGTTATGTCAGTTATTTGATCAGTTATTTCCATCAGTCATTGTGAGCCAAAACCAGTAGTGAGGCCCACACAGAGATAAGGTATAATGTAAAGATTTACTCCTGTTCTGTGTTTTTGACCCGCACCTGACCCGCACCTGATTTTGGCTCATAAATCACTGATGGAAATAACTGACCAAATAACTGAAGTATGAACTTGGCTTCATTGTGCTGTATTTACAGAGGACTATCTCATAGCTCACACTTACCTGGATTAATACACCTATATCAAGAACGGAGCGGGGAGTGCTGTGGCTGGAGGACCCCAGATTTCCCGGGGTCCATCCACCACCAAGCTCTGCTCCCATAGAAGTGAATGGGTGCGTACCGTGGCCCATGCTCCAATTCATTTCTATGGGGCCGACGGAAATAGCCGAGCCAGCTTTCGGCTATATTCGATGGCCCCATAGAAAATGAATGGAGGGTGGCTGCGCATGCGCAGTGCGCCCTCCTTCACTTTAGGGGCTCTTTTCTCGATATCGGTGCGGATCCCAATGGTGGGACCCACACCTATCAGATAATGGGGGCATATCCTAGCGATATGCCCCCATTGTCTGAGATGGGACAACCCATTTAACAAACATCATGCAACGTATGATAAATTTGGCTTAATTTATGGCAACGCAAATTTCTAAAAAACTGACTTCATATTACCCTCAAGATAAATTCCTCTTAAATTAAGCTAAAACTTGACTTACAGTTGTGTTCAAAATTATTCAACCCCCACTGAAATTGAGTGTTTTGGCCAGTTTGACATTGATTTTGATAATTTCAGTCATCTTGTTTACATTTAAATCAGAGAGGCACTTGTAAGTCAGACAAATATAACATAACATTTATAATGAAATAACCACAAATGTCTTTTCTGTGCTCACATCATTATCAGTTTTATCCAACCCCCAAGTGACATTCAATCTTAGTACTTAGTACAACATCCTTTTCCAGTTATAACAGCTTTTAAACGTGAAGCATAGCTTGACACAAGTGTCTTGCAGCGATCTACGGGTATCTTCACCCATTCTTCATGAGCAAAATCCTCCAGTTCAGTCACATTCTTAGGCTTGTGCGCTGCAACTGCTTTCTTTAAGTCCCACCAGAGGTTCTTAATCGGATTTAAGTCTGGTGACTGCGATGGCCACTTCAAAATGTTCCAGCCTTTAATCTGCAACCATGCTCTAGTGGACTTGGAGGTATGCTTGGGATCATTGCCCTGTTGAATGGTCCAACGTCTCCCAAGCCTCAGGTTTGTGACGGACTGCATCACATTTTCATCCAATATCTCCTGGTACTGCAGAGAATTCATGGTACCTTGCACACGCTGAAGCTTCCCTGAACCTGTAGAAGCAAAACAGCCCCAAAGCATGATTGACCCCCCGCCATGCTTCACAGTAGGCAAGGTGTTCTTTTCTTCATAGGCCTTGTTCTTCCTCCTCCAAACATAGCGTTGATCCATGGGCCCAAACAGTTCTAATTTTGTTTCATCAGTCCACAGAACACTTTTGTGGTTTGTCCACATGACTTTTGGCATACTGCAGTCGACTCTTCTTATTCTTTGGAGACAGCAAGGGGGTGCGCCTGGGAGTTCTGGCATGGAGGCCTTCATTATGCAGTGTGTGCCTTATTGTCTGAGCTGAAACTTCACTACCCGCATCTGACAAATCTTTTTTCAGTTCCTCAGCAGTCACACGGGGACTTTTCTCCACTTTGCGCTTCAGGTAGCGCACAGCAGTTGAAGTCAGCATCTTCTTTCTGCCACGACCAGGTAGCGTTTCAACAGTGCCCTTTGCCTTGAATTTGCGAATGATGCTTCCTATAGTGTCTCCTGGTATGTTTAACATCTTCACCAGGACCTGAGCGTCAGGACCCCACCAGTCTTATAAGAAATCTATACAGAAGTTTCCATTTGTGACTTGATTGACATAAATCCGACCCCCAATCGGGCAGAACCAGAATTGAAACACGCCCATATGATCCCTTTAAAAGGACCCATACACAGTGGTTATCTATACCCACTGAGGAAGGAGCAGAGGCTCCGAAACGCGTTTGGGGCAATGAATAACCACTGATGATCCAGCTGGACTCCTAACAGCAAAGAACTCCACTATCGGAACTTAAAACCTAAAGTTCCGCTATCTAAATATTTCAAAGAACTTCCAAAGCCCGAAGTTTTGAAATTCCCGCCAAAAGAACACGAGGACGCCAACGGTGACATCACCGGAAGTGACGTTCCTGACTTCAAACGCTGATAGCAAGCGGCTTACTCCGCGTGTGAGGACGCTCCACGCGAATGCCGACTCACTTTTGACAGGCCTGCAACATCTAAGGAAACACCGACCGTTCCAGGAGCGGTAACGTACGGACCCTCGGGTCAAAAATTGCACTCATTGCATTTATATTTTTATTCTGCACCAAACCAATTGGGAACCATTTAAAAAGCAGCTATCACTCCTGCTGAAAAAGGAACCTAACAGACTTATATGTTAAACGGAGTGATTATATCTCACTCAAATATTCTACTCAGGGACATTCTATAGTTGTCACCCGACAAAATTTTTTGGGAACTTGGACATTCTTTGTCAACACAAAAGGGGATTATAAGAAGACCCACAATTTACCAGAGAGAATACTTCTGGGTTTATGCTTTTATTATGCTTTTATTACCTGTTTGTTTATATATTTTGTGATCATTTTGAACCATCCTATCCTATTGGAAACTTTTTTTTAAAAAAATATTTATCATAATATAATAAATTATCCATGCTTAACTAATACTTTGAGTGCCATCCCTCCTAAGTATTGAATATACATCTACCTCTTTTGTGACGTTGGGTGCGTCCTATTGGGATAGAGCACCATATTCCATCTCAACAGTAGAGTGAGCCACCTAATCACTACTAATACATACCATGTTTAACATCTTTGCAATCTTCTTATAGCCATTGCCCTTCCTGTGAAGAGAAATCACCTCTTCTCTTGTCTTCCTGGACCATTCTCTTGACTTCACCATGTCTGTAAACACACCAGTAAATGTCTAGAAGGAGCTGAGTATCACAGTCATTTTAAATCTGCCTAATTGGTGCTTATTATGCTTGATTGCTGCTCCTTGACATCCATAGGTGTTTTCAATACCTGATCGAAAACACTTGAATGAACCTCTGTTCTTAAGAGTGGTAGTCTTTAAGGGGTTGAATAATTGTGTCAATGAAGAAATCACAAAAGCAACATTTAATACTGTATTACAAAAACAATTGATGTCATTTTAGTTGCATTTGGTTCTTTAAAAAGTCCTTGTAAGGTTTCATTCTGAACACAATTACAAATGTACACTAAATTCCCTAAAACCCTTTACAGCATTGGGGGTTAAATAATTTTGAAAAAAATTACAGTACTGTATGGCCCTCCAATTAGAGCCTATTGACCTATCTAAATAGATACTGTAATAGATACTGTATATAATAGGGGGAAATGCTTTGTAGTAAAGAAAGCCTGTGTTAATGCAAGTTGATTTTAAAGGGGGATTTTGGTTAAAACGAGTTATTTCTTATCCACTTTATAGGGAATAACCTGTTATATCGATGGGGGTTAGAGTGGTGGGACCCCATTGATCATGAGAATGGGGATTTTAAGCCACCATACAGTATATGTGGAGCATGCACTCTGCTTCTCCATTTATCTGTACACTGGTGGAGATAACGGAGTACAGCACTCGGCCATCTCCTGAGGTCCCATAGATAATGAACGGAATGATGGTGTGCATGCTCGGCTATTGCTCCATTAAAACAAATGACACAGGAATCTTGCTGTTATGATCTTGGGGTTCAAGTGGTTGGACCCCTACCAATCTGCAATCCCCTATCCAGCGGGTTAGGAATAACTCGTTCTATTCGGAATATCCCCTTTATGAACAAAAAGGGACCTACAGAGAAATGGTTATTTTTATAGAGTTTATTAATTAGAACTAAGAAATTCTAGGGATAAACATTCCCAGAGATAAAATTTTACAATCTGGAACCGTCCCGGAAGATTAAAGATGTTGTTAAAGATAAACTTCTAGCATGTGTGCCAAATTGTTAGATTAATGTTTTTACTAAGTTGGCATGGCATTAGTATGCATTTAATAGCTGCACACAGCGGAATAGCATGGAACACAATTATACCATGAAAAGTTAAAGTAGCTGAAGAGCACTCATAAAAGCAGAACATTACAGGAAGAAAACAATCTCCTCTCTACCCCTAGTACAGCTGATATCTAACAAGGCATCAACTATTATAGACAACTAAGGGATTAGCATTTGGGAAACTAATAACCATGCAGAACATTTGCTGTATGTATTTGTTCCCATGTATATAAACCATTTCCTATCTCGACAGAATCCCATTCCTGAGCTGCCCAGAAAGCTTGCATCCTTTAAAGAGTAACTAAACGTTTCAAAAACTTACACTTAAAATGTTCTAAATTGCCTACAAACTATTTTTGTAATGTACTTTATTAATCCATAATACTGTTTTACTAATCAAAAAGGCACCCAAAGTCCTGGGTGCACCTGAGTCTTACAATCATTATTGTAGTACAGCACTGACTTGCTGGTGTTGTACTGGAGTATGGATTTCACTGGAGATCACAGGGAATGCTGCACAGACTAGAGCACAGATCGCTGCTCCTGCCTGTGCTCCTCTCAAATTTGGCTAAATTCTGGCCCAGCACATCGGTACCCTGTGCCCTGTACCAATGTGTTCTGCCAGGATTTAGCAGTGCTCACTTCTCACAGCTCAAGGCTCTGTATAGCACATCGGTACAGGAGCCTTGTGTTGAGAGGAGCAGACACAGGCAGGAGCCCGCTCCGCTCAGCTAAATCCGGGCAGAGCACATCGGTACAGGGCACAGGGTACAGATGTGCTTTGCCAGAATGGGTACCGAAGTGCCACTGCCATCGCAGTCCGGCGACCTGATGGAAGAGAGACGGAGTTCCCTCCCTCTCTTAACCCCATGGATGCTACGGGTGGCTACTGACCACGGCATCTAAGGGGTTAAACTAGTACAATTAGTGCTGGCATCGATCGGAGCTGTTGTAGTAGAGTGTCAGCTGTAAGTTATAGCTGACACTATCTGCTTATGGCAGCAGCTCGGTAACTGAGCCACTGCCATAAGAAAAAAACTGCCGCACAGAGGAGACAGAAGTGGGCACAGAAGGAGCTCAAAGCTATACCTCCGTACAGGCTCTGATCTCCACGGACAGGATCTGTGGAGATCAGAGCCTGCAAACATATTAACGCTTTGATTGGTTAGCCTATACACCTTAAAAATCATTTGCCGATGGCAGATTGCGGTGTCTAATCATGATCTGCTGCCGTTAAACAATGATTCAGTATGAGGACGGGTGATGGCATAGCGATCGCTCCTCCCTATACTGGGGAGGAGATCGCTGCATGTAATAACAGAGGTCTCTTCCTCTAGCAAGCAGGTGATTGCTGGGAAAGGACGCTTCCCTCCTGATAATCTCCAGCTGGAACATGTAATCTAATACAGCTCTTAGATTCCATATGGCAACTGACCAGCAGGTTGGTCTCACTACTAATTTTTTTAACAGGACCCTGAAATAAACCCGTGGCCGACTGTAGATCACAGATGGTACTGTTTCTTCTTTCGGAAAGCACCAGAACTGGTGGGGGGCCAGGAAATGCCCCCTGGCAAAAGGGATATGCAGATTAGCTCTCTTTCCTGTGGATTACCAAAGACTGCATATTTCTTGAGGATTACCAAAGACCTGTTTACTTGTATGTGAGATTCAACTTTCTTCCTTGTATCACAATGGACTGTTTCTCATTTGATTACAAGAGACTGCCACCTTCCTTGAGGAGTGATGAGAAGAGCCCCTTGAGATGCCCTAACCCTCCCCTTTGAATTGGATGGTGAAAAGAAAGATGCCTCTTCTGTCTTTATCACTTTGGTGCATAAATCTGTTCATAAGATGGAAGAATCTAGAAGCTTGATGGGTGATCATAAATAATAAATTGCATTAATGTCCTAATTAGAAGTTTTGATCCACTAGGACGCATTGATTAGATAGTGAAATTGATTCATCACGTTCTACCCTAACTCTGCATATAGAATACCCTAATAAATTGTGCTATTCCATTTTGAAGAAAAATGTATAGCTTTGTGGTATGTGGCTTTTTATAATTTCATTCTATGGAGGAAATCTGTCGCTATACAGTAGAATACAGTAGTATACTGTACCTTAGAGCCTTCCATCAGAGGTATACATCAAATAAGACTCCAACAGCAGGCAAAAAGTCAAAATGTGAACAGCGCTGAATAATCACAAAATGATAATATGTTATAATACCCCAGATATTGGATTCATTAATATAAACCGGAAAGGGAAAGAGATTTTAGTTGGACCTCTAAAGAGTCATGACATCCGGCCGCCTCTCGGAATGTTTGCTGTGCTGCCGTCGGAACTCGGGTCCGCCCCCATTATAATCAAGCAGACCTCCGGCCCCACGCATGCACTAGCAGCAGCAGGTATCCGGCAGGCTGTTCACCTGTCGGAAAAGCCTGCTGGAGCTCCTTGCTGCTAGTGTGAAAGTACCCTAAAACACCATCCCAACTGTAAAACACGGGAGTGTCAGCATCATGTTGTGGGGTTCTTTTGCTGCAGGAAGGACTGGTGCACTTCACAAAATAGATGGCAT
The DNA here is from genome assembly GCA_033119425.1 of Bufotes viridis. Classification (NCBI taxonomy): domain Eukaryota; kingdom Metazoa; phylum Chordata; class Amphibia; order Anura; family Bufonidae; genus Bufotes; species Bufotes viridis. Next base: position 292,463,272 of record CM065589.1, on the reverse strand, counting down.
CCTGAGCAAAGATTATGTGGAAATACTGAAGCAACATCTCAAGACATCAGCCAGGAAGTTAAAGCTTGGGCGGAAATGGGTCTTCCAAATGGACAATGACCCGAAGCATACTGCCAGACTGGTTACAAAGTGGCTTAAGGATAACAAAGTCAATGTTTTTGGCCTTCACAAAGCTCTAATCTCAATGCTATTGAAAATTTATGGGCAAAGCTGAAAAGGCAGGTGCGATCAAAGCATCCAACAAACATGGCTCAGTTACACCAGTTTTGTAAGGAGGAATGGGCCCAAATTCTGACCAACTATTGGGAGAAGCTTGTGGTGAAGGACCCTGTTTGTGTGTGTTGTTAAAAGATATCAACAGTATCCACTATAACAGTGACATCTACAGCACCCCGTACCTTAACAGTGACATCCACGGCTCCCCACCCCTTAACAGTGACCCCCACAGTGCCCTGTCCCATAAAAAGGACCTCAACAGCAGCCCACCCTCTTAACTTTGACCTTTACAGCAGCCTTCCCTTTAACAGTGAGTTTCATAGCACACAACCCCCTTAACAGTAACCTCCACAGGGACCCTCCCCCTTACAGTGGCCTTTACAGCAATCTGCCACTTAACACTGACCTTCATAGCGGACCATTCCCCTAACTGTGACGTCCTCAGCAGCCTGCCCCTAGGGTGGCCAGAGGTCCAGTTATAGGTCGGACAATCCGGCTTTCAGACTCCATGTCCTCCGTCTGGAGCAGGGCCTGGACGGACACAGGGATGTTCTTTTGAACAGCTCACTCTCAGACAGCAGCACTGTGCTGTCTGAGCGTGAGCTGCAAGGAGAAAGTCACCCTTATTCCCACCCCAGCAGCTGACAGAAGTTGATTTTTTACCTTTGTCGGCTGTGTAGGGGAAGTGGGTGTGGCCTAACCAGGTCAGGTTTGTGGCTTAGTGTGACCTAGAAGTTGATTTTTAACTTCATTTTTTGAAGAGTGGGAGTGGGCGTGGCCTAACCGGATAGGGGGCGTGGTCTTATTAACAGCTCACCCTAACACAGCAGCATTGTCCTGTCTGAGAGTGAGCTGCAGAGAGAAAGTCACTGTCCCTTCCAGCTCTGCAGCTGACAGAAGTTGATTTTTAACTTTATTTTTTTAATCCCTGTTGGCTGAGGAGTGTGAGGGGGCATGGCCTAACTGGATCGGGGCATGTCCTTTTGAACAGCTCACCCTAAGACAGCAGCACTATTCTGTCTGAGTGTGAGCTGCAGGGAGAAAGTCACCGTCCCTCCCACCCCTGCAGCTGACAGAAGTTGATTTTTAACTTCATTTTTTTAAACCCTGTCAGCTGAGGAGTGGGAGAGGGAGTGGCTTAACCAGAGGTGTGGCTTAGTGGGAAGTTGGGGCAGGGTTTTAAGGGTGATTTGAATGGCCACCCTACCTGCCCCCTGAACTGTGACGTCCACAGCACTCTGCTCCTTTAACAGTTTCATTCACAGAGTTGTTATAGAAACCTCAGGAAATAAGGTACTAAGTGCTATTAGGCCATGGCTTTACTTCAATATCGATTATCCTATTGACAGAATTCATTTAAAGCTCATCTACAGTAGTGAAGAAACGTGGCTGGGTTGTTATGGTTACCTGGAGTAAAACTGTGTGTGGAGACAAACTGCCAGCGAGCTTCTATTGGCTGAAAAGGGTCATGTGACCAGGCTTCTATTGGCTAATGCATTTTTTGGGAATATCTCAGGAACGGTAAGTCCTAAGACCTGGTCTAAAACCTTACCGGACACCTGATGTACCTGTGTGCTAAATTCGTGATTGTAAATGCGCCCATAATTATTCATACCCCTGGCAAATTTTGACCTAAAGTTACTTTTTTCAACCAGCAAGTAATTTTTTGATGGGAAATGACATAGGTGTCTCTCAAAAGATAATAAGAGGCATTATTGTGGAGAAAAAAAATATTTCTCAGCTTTTATTTACATTTGAGCAAAAAGTGTCCAGTCCAAAATTATTCATACCCTTCTTAATAATCAATAGAAAAGACTTTATTGACTATTACTGCAATCAAACACTTCTTATAATTGCAGACCAGCTTTTTGCATGTCTCCACAGGTATTTTTGCCCATTCATCTTTAGCAATGAGCTCCAAATCTTTCAGGTTGGAGGGTCTTCTTGACATCACCCTAATATTTAGCTCCCTCCACAGATTCTTAATTGGATTCAAGTCTGGCCACTCCAAAACATTAATGTTGTTGTCTGCTAACCATTTCTTCACCACTTTTGCTGTGTGTTTTGGGTCATTGTCATGCTGAAACATCCACTGGTGCCCAAGGCCAAGTTTCTCTGCAGACTGCCTGATGTTGTCATTGAGAATCCTCATGTATTTTTTTTATTTTCATGGTGCCGTTTATTGTGATTAGTCTCCCTGGTCCATTGGCTGAACCCCCCCCACCAAAAGCATTAGGTTCCCACCACTATGTTTGACAGTGGGGATGGTGTTCTTTGGGTTGAAGGCTTCTCCCTTTTTATGCCAAATGAAGGAAACATCATTGTGACCAAACAATTCAATTTTTGTTTCATCTGACCATAACACAGAAGACCAGAAGTCTTCTTCTTTGTCCAGATGAGCTTTTGCAAAGGCCAAGCGAGCTTTTGTGTGCCTTATCTGGAAAAATGGAGTCCTCCTTGGTCTGCATCCGTTGAACCCAGCAGTGGGTGGTGTCCGTTGGATTGTCTGCCTTGAGACATTGCCACCAGCAGAGCCCAGATTCACTAGGTTGGCCTTGGTTATATTCCTTGGATTCTTTTTCAGCTCTCTAACTATCCTCCTGGCCAGCACAGGTGTCAATTTTGGCTTCCGACCACGTCCTCTGAGATTTTCCACAGTGCGGAACATCTTGTATTTTTTAATAATACTTTGCACTGTAGCCACTGGAACTTGAAAAGATTTAGAAATGGCCTTGTAGCCCTTTCTTGACTTGTGAGCAGCCACAGTGCGCAGCCGCGGTCCTCACTGAGCTCCTTTGTCTTAGCCATGACTGTCCACAAACCAACTGCAGAGAGCTGCTGTTTTTCACCTGTTGAGTTGATTAAAACAGCTGTTCCCAATTAATCAGAGTAATTAGGATGCTTTAGAACAGCTTGAACTATTTGGAATGGTATAGAACTTTGGATTTTCCCACAGACTGTGACAGTTTGTGAAGGGTATGAATAACTTTGAACTGGACACTTATTGCTCAAATGTAAATAAAGGCTGAGAAATATATATTTTTTTCCAGAATAATTCCTCTTGTACATCGTCATATTATCTTTTGGGAGACAACTATGTCATTTCCCGTCATAAAATTACTTGCTGGCTGAATAAAAGTAACTTTAAGTCAAAATTTGCCAGGGGTATGAATAATTATGGGCACACTGTACATACAAACATACAATCAGCTTTATATATTACATTATGATAATCCTAATTGACCAAAAACAGGAGAGGTTTATTCTGATTTCATGTCAGATATTGAGAAAACTATGCATATGTGTCTTTTTATATACTTCTGGTTTTAATTGTTTATGTTCTAAAGTCTTTTTTGGGGTGTATTAGTGGAATAAAAAGTCTTATTAGCTGTTCAGCGGTGCAGTTATATGTTCTAAAGCCTTTTTTAGGGTGTATTAGTGGAAAAAAGGCTTATTAGCCATTCAGCGGTGCAGTTTTATGCTTTAAAGCCTTTTTGTGGTGTAATAGTGGAAAAAAAGGCTTATTTGCCATTGTGCAGTGAAGTGAAAAAATTACAGCCTTTTTTGGGGTGTATTAGTGGGAAAAAAGTGTTATTAGCCGTTCAGCGGTACAGTTCTATGCTCTGAAGCCTTTTTTGGGGTTTATTAGTGGAAAAAAATGGGCTTATTAGCCTTTGTGTGGTGAAGTGACAACATTACAGCCTTTTTTGGGGTGTATTAGTGGAAACAATAAGAGCTTATTAGCCTTTGTGTGGTGAAGTGACAAAATTATAGCCTTTTTTGGGGTGTATTAGTGGAAAAAAAGTCTTATTAGCCGTTCAGCGGTGCAGTTATATGTTCTAACGCCTTTTTTGTGGTGTATTAGTGGGAAAAAAAGGCTTATTAGCCATTTGGTGATGCATTTATATGTTCTGAAGCCTTTTTTCTGGTGTATTAGTGGGAAAAAAAGGGCTTATGAGCCTTTGTGCGGTGAAGTGACAAAATGAAAGCCTTTTTTGTGGTGTATTAGTGGGGGAAAAAGGGCTTATTTTTCACCTTGCAATGAATTGAGAAAATCACAGCCTTTTTTGCAGTGTATTAGTGGGAAAAAAAGTAATTAGCGTTCAGCGGTGCAATTATATGTTCTGAAGCATTTTTTCTGGTGTATTAATGGGGAAAAAAGGGCTTAGGACTGGGAGCCTTTGTGTGGTGATGTGACAAAATTACAGCATTTTTTGGGGTGCATTAGTGGTAAAAAAAAGTCTTATTAGCTGTTCAGCGGTGCAGTTATATGTTCTAAAGCCTTTTTTGGGGTGTATCATTTGAAAAAAAAAAGGGCTTATTAGCCATTGTGTGGTGAAGTGACAAAATTACAGCCTTTTTTGGGGTGTATTAATTTATTTTTTATTTATTTATTTAATCTAACTGTATGTCAGACAGAAAAGTGACATGCCCTGCACAGGGGAAGGGAAGAGTCCTAAATGGCTTGAGCTCCTTGGTGTCATCTAGCGGTCGTGTCTTGACCAGCAACCCAGCAGTGCTTGAATGGTTGACTCGATCATCCACTTCGTCCCAAGTGACATCAGACACCCCCAGCCAAGAGTCATAGGGCTTTGTCAGACACAATCCTTAGTTGGCATGGCCTGGGAGCAAGCCCTGTGCCCTCACCTGTCCTCAACCTGCCTCTATCCTTTTCTGTTCCCTCAGCCAGACAAGCCAGACATGCTGTGGGCTCAGCTCCACTATACAGCAAGGATGAGCTACTAGAGGACAGCCAGCAGCTACTGCCCAGCCAAGATCGGGAGGAGACATCCGCCGCTTCCTCCGGTAGGCTGGCAAGTAGTGATGAGGAGAGTGGTGTGGGAGCTGCTGTTGCGAGCTGTCAGGCTCCTGGCTCAGAGACCGTTAAAGAGGACATCAGTGACGTGCAGACAGTACTCAATGATGATGTAGCCGATTGCAATTGGGAGTCGGGTAACAAGCTTCATCAACATCGGGAGAAGAGGGTGGTGGCTTGCATGTGAGGCAACGGCGGAACCAGAAAGTTGGCAGCGTGGCCGGGAGACAGCTGGAAGGTTTGGGTGAGGCAGCATGGATGATCTAATCTGATGCATCAGGCATTGGTGGGTGGAAATCCTGGCTGATCCATGCCTGACTCATCTTGACAAAGGTCAGTCTCTCCATCAGCCTATGTCCTCCAACATAGGCTGATATGCGACATTTCCACCCGTTGGAATTCCACCCTCCATATGTTGGACCGACTATAGAACAGAGAAAGGCCATAAGCGATTTCTTGATGATCCAAGCGGACAGGATTACTTTTTTGTGTAACTTTGGTCAGCCAGTGACAGCTCATGCGTGACACCTGCCGTTAGCTCAGGCCCTTTGAGGATGCCACTTTATTTGTCAGTCGCCAGGACTACGGGATGAACAACATAATTCCACTGCTTCATATCCTGGAACAAATGCTGGCAAATCTGGCTGGTCAGGGGACTCGAGACATAGTGCCTACATCTCACAGCCACATGAGCCCTGGAGAGATGAACTGGAGGAGGAGGAGGACATTGGAGCACAAGCAGTGTGTAGAAAAATGGTTGGTTTTTCTACACAGGTAACAGGAGAGGAGGAGCAGGAGCAGCCGGAGGAGCAAGAGGGAGATGAGGAAGATGAGTCAGATGACCCCGGCATACCATGGCAGTATGCAGTGAAGATGAAGGCAGGGAGTCCCTCCAAGTCACTTGTGCAAACGCCCGCTGCATGCTCACCTGCTTGGGTAGTGACAGCAGAATTGTCACCATTCGGCAGAGGGATGACTTTTGGATCTCCACCTTGTTGGACCCTCGCTACCGGTTCAAAATGAGGGCCTTTTTGACACCCGCTGAGAGGGAGGACAAACTGAACTAATATAGAGTAAAGTTGAGCGAACACCTGGATGTTCGGGTTCGAGAAGTTTGGTCGACCTTCCAAAAATGTTCGGGTTCGGGATCCGAACTCGACCCGAACTTCACCCCGAACCGCATATAAGTCAATAGGGACCCAAACTTGTGGGCATTAAAAAGGCTGTTAAATAGCCCAGGAAAGGGCTAGAGGGCTGCAACAGGCAGTAAAATGTAGGTAAATACCCTGCAGAAAAAATGTGGATAGAGAAATGACTTAAAATAAAATAAATAAAAATTAACCAATATCAATTGGCAACTTGGAGGAGGAGGAGGTGGAATAGGAGGTTGGGGTGGCATCAGGTGGGAATGCTATGGGAGTTGAAGTTCTCATCACAGCCAAAAAGGATTCATGTCTGCCTGCAGTGCCACAGGTCAACCTGCAATGGAACAGGCCATTATCATTTATGTAGGCCCCTGACACCCAGACAGAGGAGAGGTCATTTGACAGTAAAAAGAGTTTAATGTCTCTCACCCAGACAGCAAGCAATTAAACGAAATATAGGCCCCTGACACTCAGACAATAGGGTGGTCATTAGACAGTAAAAAGAGTTTAATATCTCTCACGAGACAACAAATGATTAAATGACATATAGGCCCCTGACACCCACACAATGGGGCAGTCATTTGACAGTAAAAAGAGTTAAATGTCTGCCACCAAGACAGCAAGCAAGTATGTGAAATTAAGACCCCTGACACCCACACAATGGGGCGGTCATAAGACAGCAAAAAGAGTTAAATGTCTGCCACCAAGACAGCAAGCAATTAAATGAAATTTAGGTCCCTGACACCCAGACAATAGGGCGGTCATTAGACAGTAAAAAGAGTTTCATATCTCCCACCAAGACAACAAATGATAAAACTGCGCATGCGTTGCGCAAGACGGAGATGTGCATGGACTTATAGCCAATATCTATCTATTGCGCATGCGCATCTCTAGTAACATCAGCTTTTGAGTCTACAAGTCTTAGCGCAGCTAGATTCTGCGCATCATAGATATTGGCTATAAGTCCATGCACATCTCCGACTTGCGCAACGCATGCGCAGTTTGAGCAATAGTAGCTTTTTGTTCTAAGTGTTAGCACTCAATGCACAGCGTGTCACTGAGGATGAATAAAGAGACGCCCGAGATTGGTTGGTTGATCTTTTGTTTGGCTGGCTGGTATCTAATACAGTTGGCTGGCCGTCCCTTTCGCCTAGAATGTGATAGGACGATAATTCTGTCAATTCAGACATAGACTATTTAAACCTCTAGTCAGATGGGGACACTCATTGCTGCCCATTTACCCCTGAAGAAGCCAGAAGTCTGGCGAAACATGTCGGAGGGCAGTGTTAGCTTTTAAACGCAGTCCCTCACTCCACTGCGAATTAATCACCAATAGTCCGGCTGGACTCTATTCAATACTCTGACCTCCAGTGCACTTCAGATAGCCGCGGTATCAAACTGTGGCTATCTCTGTTTGCAGGGCTAAGTGCCATTAGGCTTAATGATAGTCTGAGGGCACATGCAACCGCTAGTTGTGCTAATCTGATAGCGGTCTGAACGTATACTAGTTCCCACTATCTAATATTACCGGGTGTAATTCCGATTTAGATAGCAATGGCTCTGCAAATGGTGACACGGTAGTATTCTGTATTTAAAGTGATAGGGTGGGAGACAGTGTACACCTCCCAACCCTCCTCACCGAATTATTTACTTGTGGAGTGACGACTGTATTTTTAAACCTTTTTTTTGGTTCATTAATAAAATTGCACCTATTCACACTGAAACTTTTATTTTATGAAATAATAAAAGTGAAGTTTTATTTTAACCTGGGTCAAGATAGGTTTCATCGCCTGTTCAGGCATTTGTTAAATAATATTGATGGACACTATGAAACTTGTCCAGTCACTGCTGGAACACCAGATTTACGGTATTTCTATTTTTGCAACTGAATTTCACCCCAGAAAATAATATATCCTTTGACGGACACTATGAAACTTGTCCAGTCACAGCTGGAACACCAGATTTACGGTATTTCTATTTTTGCAACTGAATTTCACCCCAGAAAATAATATATCCTTTGACGGACACTATGAAACTTGTCCAGTCACAGCTGGAACACCAGATTTACGGTATTTCTATTTTTGCAACTGAATTTCACCCCAGAAAATAATATATCCTTTGACGGACACTATGAAACTTGTCCAGTGACAGCTGGAACACCAGATTTACGGTATTGCTATTTTGGTAATTGAATTTCAACCCAGAACAAAAGCTATACTTTTACGGACACTATAAAACTTGTCCAGTCACAGCTGGAACACCAGATTTACGTTATTTCTATTTTTGCAACTGAATTTCACCCCAGAAAATAATATATCCTTTGACGGACACTATAAAACTTGTCCAGTCACAACTGGAACACCAGATTTACGGTATTGCTACTTTGGAAATTGAATTTCACCCCAGAAAAAAATACATATTCTTTGCCAGACAGTATTACACTTGGCTAGCCACAGCTGGAACAGCAGATTTAGGGGATTGCTATTTTCTGAAGTGAATTTCACCTCTCAATAAAATATAGAACATTCTATCCTGAGTTTGTAGGGGTGACAATAAGCACAGCCAAGCCCCTGATGTAGGATATAGCAAATTAAAAAAAAAAAAACTACTATTTATGGATTAATGGACTTGGTGGCAGCTTGTGCTGTCGCACCACAAGACACAAAATGGCTGCTGATCACCACAGAAAAAAGTGACAGAAAAATGCTCTGGGCAGCCGGAAAACAGTGAGCAATTAACTAGCAGAAGTTGAATGATTCACATCTGTAGATCGATCACTTCATTAAGTGTTTTTGCTGGGTTAATCCCTGCCTAATCTCGCCCTAACAGCAGCTGCATCCTATCCCTACACTAATCAGAGCAGAGTGACGTGCAGCGCGACGTGACTCCAGCTTAAATAGAGGCTGGGTCACATGTAGGCATGGCTGTGATGGCCTCTTGGGGCAAGTAGTATGACACTTGTTGATTGGCTGCTTTGCAGGCTTTCAAAATGCGCCATAGAAATTGCGAACAACGAACCCGAACCCAAACTTTTACGTAAATGTTCGAGTTTGGGTCCGTGTCACGAACACCCGAAAATTCGGTACAAACCCGAACTATACAGTTCGGGTTCGCTCATCCCTACTATAGAGACATCCTATTCAATCAGTTGGCCGCTGCTTATCTGTGCCATCATCCATACTCTCGCAGGTCTGACAGGGGGGGGGTCTCTGTACTCTCACTCCACTGCCATGGCTGCTGTGGTGGAGTTGGGGGTAGGAGCAGTACCAGCTCCATCAGCAGCAACTTGAGTCTAGAGTCGATGATGAGCAGCTTTCATAACCCGCTTTCTGAAAAAACTACTCACCAGCAGCAGCAGCTAGACCTGGAGCAGAACCTGAACCAGCAGGTGGTGGCATACTTGGACAGCACCCTGCCACCCCACATTGAAGATCCACTGGACAACTGGGCAGCCAAACTGGATTTGTGGCCGCAACTGGTCGAGTTCGCCCAGGACAAAATTTGTCCTGCCCGGCCAGTAGTGCGGCATCAGAGCGGGTGTGTAGTGCAGCGTGGGCCATAGTTACCCCATGGAGAAGTCGCCTGTCCACCCAAAATGTGGAGAGACTGACCTTTGTCAAGAGGAGGCAGGCGTGGATCAGCCAGGATTTCCACCCACCAATGCCTGATGCATCAGATTAGATCATCCATGCTGCCTCACCCAAACCTTGAAAAAAGAGACTGGTTTCTTCTGGCTACCTGCCTCAGCTACTATACTGATGCTGCCACCCGCCGGATGCCACACATCTGATGTCAAGTGCTCCTTCTTACACCCACCATCATCAGTGGGTACTGTTATTGCCACCCACCTCCCCACTCTGTCACCAGGTCACTCTGCTGCCATCTCACCACACAGGTCTCCTCATGCTGCTGTTGCCACCTCCACACTCTGTCATTGTGCCATTCTGTGGCCTCCTCATGCTGCTGCCACCTCCACACTATGTCACCTTGCCACTCTGTGGTCTCCTCATGCTGCTGCCAACTCACAACTCTTTCTCTGGGCCACTCTGTGGTCTCCTCATGCTGCTGCCAACTCACAACTCTTTCTCTGGGCCACTCTGTGGTCTCCTCATGCTGCTGATGCCACCTCCACACTCTGTTATTGTGCCACTCTGTGGCCTCTTCATGCTGCTGCCACCTCCACACTATATCACCTTGCCAGTCTGTGGCCCCCTCATGCTGCTGCTGCTACCGCCACACTCTTTCATTGTGCCACTGTGTGGTCTCCTCATGCTGCTGCCACTTCACCACTTTCTAGTCTCCTCATGCTGCTGTTGCCACCTCCACACTCTGTCATTGTGTCACTCTGTGGTCTCCTCATGCTGCCGCTGCCACCTCCACACTTTGTCATTGTGCCATTCTGTGGCCTCCTCATGCTGCTGCCACCTCCACACGATGTCACCTTGCCACTTTGTGGTCTCCTCATGCTGCTGCCAAATCACAACTCTGTCTTTGGGCCACTCTGTGGTCTCCTCATGCTGCTGCTACCTCCAAACTATGTCACCTTGCCACTCTGTGGTCTCCTCATGCTGCTGCCAACTTACAACTCTGTCTATGGACCACTCTGTGGTCTCCTCATTCTGCTGTGGCCACCTCCACACTCTGTTATTGTGCCACTCTGTGGCCTCTTCATGCTGCTGCCACCTCCATACTATATCACCTTGCCAGTCTGTGTCCTCCTCATGCAGCTGCTGCCACCTTCACGCTCTTTTATTGTGCCACTCTGTGGTCTCCTCATGCTGCTGCCACTTCACCACTCTCTAGTCTCCTCATGCTGCTGCCAGTTCACTACTCTGTGGTTTCCTCATGCTGCTGCCACTTCACTACTCTGTGGTTTCCTCATGCTGCTGCCACATCACTACTCTGTGGTCTCCTCATGCTGCTGCAACATCACTACTCTGTGGTCTCCTCATGTGGCTTATGATTTGCTGGGCAAAAGCAGGAGTGGGTACAATACACAGAAGACATGCAAATATTCCATTCATGTGTCATCTCTGTTTTGGATCCACTCCAGTTTTTTTGGGCTTTAGCAATACTGATGGATTACTGACCTAATGCTGACCGAGTGAACCGAGTGAAGGTGGATGCTCAACAGACAGGATCCGTTTTTTGGGGGTTATTGCTCTGACAGATCAGAAGAAGGGCAAAATAATCAGACGTCAACACAAACTTACTGCTGACACCCTCTCCACCCTGTCGGGGGGCTCTACTTATATAAGCGTTTAATAGAACAGGTTCTGTAGCCATCAATGTGGAATCAGCTGACAACGGTGTAAAAGGAGTGCGCTTCTTCTTGACGCTAACATTAACCTCTAAGGCTGAGTTCACACTTGAGTTATTTGGTCAGTTTTGGCCCCGTAACTGCCCCAATAAGTGAAGTGTGCAGTGATTCTAAGAGTGACTTCTGTCATCTGCGTGTCATACTGACTCACAGTATTGTTTCACTACCAAAGCAGACTCCCTATGCGTCTTACTGCAAGGCACAGTGTACTACACCACTATACAGGCTCTCTGCAGCCTGGAAATAGCTGTTTTTTAACATGATTCGCCACAAATAAATTCGGATCAAATGTTCTCGGAAAATTCGGTGAACCGGACGAATCAAATTTTGAGAAATTCGCTCATCTCTAATGACGATAATTTTGAAAAATTGCATGTCTATTATTGGTGCCTTCAGTAATCCACCTGAAGGTGCTGAAGAGCCAAAACATGTCAGGAAATATCTTACTGATATTGGATATTTTTTTAAACAATTTGGTTCCAAAAGGTGAGCTATTTAGCCTACTCATAAAATGCTTTTTCTATTGAAATATGTGTCTGGCTATATTTCTACATCACTTCTACTCCAGGGGTTCAGGGACATATTATCTAAGGATACATATATGGTCCTAAGACAGTAAGCATTTATGGAATTTAAAGTTGTAAATTTTATTTTTTAATTCCTCCAATAGTATCTATGGAAATTTTCTGTCTAAAGGGCAGTCATCAAGCAACCTGTAGATTGACTGACAACCCCTTTGCTTTCACAATGCTTCCGCTTGTTCTGGAAACAATCCTAATGATAGGTATGTATTAGCAAACTGGTAGTTATTAAAGGAGTGCTCCTATCTTAGTCACTGATTGTGTAGCGTCAGGATAAGCAATCAATGTCAGACAGGTGTGGGTTCTGCCCCTGGGACCCGCTCCTATCTCCGGAACTAGGTCCCCGAGGTGAACAGCACCACACCACGCAGCTATCCTGGAGATATGCTATCAGTGTCCGACATAAGAGTACCCCTTTAAATTCCCTCAATGTGAGAAGACAAGGAATGAATGCAGAAACCCAGTGCAATGCTTCCAAGGTCCCAATGTAAAGATGTAAAAATTCATTTCTGGACATTTTAAATGCCTCTATGGTCACCTACAGGGATACAAGTATATTAACATGCTGTTTCATGTGTGTTCTTAAGAAAAAGCTAATTTTTCCCAGACGCAACACTACATTTTCCATTAGATATGTCTAGTAGTGATATGTACAGTACAAATGGGACTAAGCAGCAATACTAGGCACAGCCTATGGAAAAGAGGAGGCCTGGTGTGTGGTAATGCAACTCATCTCTATTTAAGTGAACGGAGCTGAGCTGTAATACCACATTATACAACCCATGGACAAATGTAGCCCTGTTTCTGGAAGAAAGCATTTTTTTATTCTTTTTTGAAAAAAGTCTTAAAAATAGCATAAGGGGAACGCTTTGTTTAACCCAGTTAAGAAATTGGACCTGAAAGTTGATCTCATGCACTAGGGCAAGTTATAGGTGATATCTAACCAACCAGCTCCAGCCCCTCTGACAGCAGCAATTCCTGAAACAGAGTTTTGGGAGTTAAATTTTAGTCATAAATGCTACAAATAATTGTAGAGTTTGGGGTTAGAACTTAAGTATGAGAGCAGAAAACAACAATAACTTGCTTGGCGTGACTTTCAGGCCCTTGACCTGCAATTACATTTTAGCAGAATAGCATAAAAAAGTCCAAGATAATAAACTTTCTGGAGACAGTAACATATTTAACAGACTGCTGCTTGTCTTCAGGTAATTAGTTTTCTGTAGGAGTGGTAAGCCTTAGGAATAGCAATAACAGTGTTGTGAGTTTCTTCAGAAAGCAGGCAGGCTTCCTAAAGCAGAATCAATGGCACTGTGTTATTGTGCTAATTAGAGATGAGGGAACTTCATGTTATGAAATTCGTTCACGCTTCGTTTGATGGTAAAAGCAGAATTGCGTTATGGATTCCGTTACCATGGACCATAACGCAATTCTATGATGGAATGCATAACGGAATGCCTTTAGAGGCATTCCATTATTCATTCCGTCATAATAGAAGTCTATGGCCTGCATAACGGATCTATCCCATTTCCGTTATGCAGGAGAGGACTCCCCTGCTTAACGGAAACGGGACGGATCCATTTTGCAGCCCATAGACTTCTGACGGAATGAATAACGGAATGCCTCTAAAGGCATTCCGTTATGCATTCCGTCATAGAATTGCGATATGGTCAGTGCTTTTACCACCAAACGAAGCGTGAACGAATTTCAAAATATGAAATTCGCTCATCTCTAGTTCTAATAATGGCTTCCAGGGAAAAACTTCTACTGAACTAATGCAAGCAGTCATCAGTTGGTGTGTATGCGTTGCGTGCATTCAGTTGCCTTGGTTGCTTTTTTTTCTATTTAAAAAAAAAATCGCAAAACAAAACTGTAGTATATTGAATGGTATTGTCATATGCTCCATTAGAGCCTGTATGGCTAATAGATAAGTTTTCTTATTAAGACAAATATTAATGTAAAATTGTCTAACCCCCATGCCAAAATTAATTAAAGATGTTTTCCAGGCTTTTTCTATTGATGACCTATCCTCAGGATGGGTCATCAATATCAGATCAAAACCCCTGCCAATCAGCTGTTTGAAGAGAAAGCAGCGCTCGTAACAACCAGTCAGATTTAACCTTTATTTTACAGAGCTCCTTTGGAAAATGAAAGATGGAATATGATTGGTTGCCATTGGCAACTCAGTCAGTTTTCCTTTACACTAGTTTTGATTGCAGCGGGCACCAAGGCCTGTGGGTCTCTGCAATTTCAAAGAGAAAAGACCCGTGGCTAATGACCATGACAGGTGATAATGCTGATCGCAGTCATTAAAGCCTTTAGAGTCCGTGATCAAGTGTGATCAGCATCTAAAAGCTTAAAAATCCGGAAGTATGCACTTGTGGGCTTCTTACCTGCATCCTCTGCGACCAATGAGGATGCTGGTAATTGAATTCAATACTCTGGGTCTCTCTGAAGAGACCCAGGATATTGAAGCTTCAATTGTTATTTTGGCCACCAGGCTAACATAAGAAATGAGCAATTCTGCTATCATCTTGGATCTATGTGAAACATGATGGTACAGAATAAAAAAAAAAAGTGAGTCTTGTAGCCTCAAACATGAGCTACAAAACCATAAAAAATGTGATGAAAAAGTCACACACTCCAAAATGGTATCAATAAAAACTACAGATCGTCCCACAAAAAATTAGCCCCCACACAGCTCAGTAGATATAACTTTAAAAAAGCTATTCTGACGAATATGGGATGTAAAAAAAAACATTTTTTTTTCAAAGTTTTAATTTATTTTTACACTATTTAGACATAAAAAAACATATACATATGTGGTATCATTGTAATCGTACTGACCCAGAGAATGAAGGTTGCAGGTCAGTTCTGCTACAAAAGGAACGTCGTAGGGACAAAACCTGTAAAACTGTGAAGGAATTGTGTTTTTTTTCTAATTTCACCCCATTTGGCATTTTTTTCCTGCTTCCCACTACATTGTATGGCATATTAAATGGTGGCATTAGAAAGCACAACTTTTTCCTCAAAAAATAATCCCTCGAATGGATATGTGAATGGAAAAAAAAGTTATGGCTCAAGGAAGATAGGCAAGAAAAATGATAAATGATAAATAAATTTATTCTGTTAAACCACAATTTAAAAGCAATGTCTAATTTTCATTAGCTGATTTTCAATAAATTTTTATTTATTATTACTTTTGTCAATTTCAAGTTATTTTAGTGACCATTGTGGGTTTTTCTTTCTTTAACGGAAGAGTACCAACGATTTTGTTCATGTGAATTTATACTGCACTACAAAACAGATTTCCATTTGTGGATGGGAATGTTCTTGAGCTAAATCAAATAGAAGAGATCCTAATTTGAGCCGGTTTCTAGCAGTGGATGGAGTAGCGTTCCCACAAGCACTAACATCTTGGCACTCACAACAAAATCATTCAGAGCAAAAACAAGACACGATTCTGTAAAAATAGTCATGGCATTTGATTCAAGGATATTTCCTCCGAATATTTGCTGTTTTTGAAAAATAGTGCCAGTAAATGAAGGAGATGGTATGGTATGTTCACAGAATATACATGCCAACTGTATGTGGGGTGTAGAACTTTTTCAACAATGTGCACCCATATGGAAATGTGCAATGTGCATTCATATGGAAAGGTTCTAGAGATCTCCCTATTCATTACTCTAATTACTCTGCTGCATATGGTATATTTCATGCTAGCAGCTCAGGGGCATGCCTTTTCTCAGGGGGTGTATCCTTTCTGCTGCAGCTCTCTCCTTGTAACTGCCACAGCTTTTAACAGAAGATATGGCTGATGGCAGTTAAAGGATGGAACTGAGCATGTGCAGCCACTGCATTAGGTGGACGCATACATTTCTATACAGATAAAACACTAGAGGAAGCCATTATAGGGAAGTAGATAAAATATCTGACAGCTAGAGCAATTTTGTAGCAGAAAGTAAATTACAAAAGTAACTAGTATTTTATGAGGAGTTATATTTATTTATTTTATGCACTTATATAGTGCTACTTCCGCAACACTTATATGAATATATTATATGTAATGGTGGCACAACCTCTTTAATAACTTGACCACTGTATTGTATCAGGTCACAAGAACTTGCAAATAGATGTTTTGTGGTGTAATATCTATCCTTGATCATAAAATATCAATGATATAATCGCATTAACAGAATTGACATATTTATCATTTTAATCAGGAAACTTGCATTGGAACTATAATCTGTAACAGAATTATTTGCAGTAAGCAGGTCTTTTGTGTAAAAATGCCATAAAAAGCCCCTTCTAACAAAGAACGAGACCATACCTATCTGTAAACATCGTGCTGCCTTTTTGTACTCTGCTCCCCTGCTGCCAACTCAAACAAAAGACTCTGAGTCAGATGAAGGCAAACACTAATGTGTTTTGTTCTAATTTTACAAAATAAAAACACGTCATACTGACAGCTTTATGTCAGTATGATTCCGTTACAGAAAGGTTACACAGAGGCACACAGTAATATCAATCATGATAAAGCTGTGCACTTCTGTCTTCCAGACCGCACAATCTCTCTCTCTCACACGGAGTGTGATTCCCGCATGGGACATGCTCATGTGAAAGAGCCCAAAGCCTGTCAAAATCCCATAGACTGCAATAGTATACTTTTGCAGTCTATGATATGTGATCAGGAGATCAGATATTTAAATCCTCTAAGCATACTAAAAATACAGTAAAAAAAAAACACTGGCCAAGACAATTTTATATTTAATAATAAAATATACAAAAATATAAAATCTAATCTTCCCAGTTTTACATATGACAAATTCAAAAATAAACATAAGTTGTTATAGCCACATCTAAAAATGTCCAAACTATTAAATATGAAAATATTTCTGTTACGGCATGTGCTGTAAAAGCTATCCCAGAAAAAAATCTAAATAACTAATTTGCTGTTTTTGGGTTGCAAATTCAAAAATAAACATAAGTTGTTATAGCCACATCTAAAAATGTCCAAACTATTAAATATGAAAATATTTCTGTTACGGCATGTGCTGTAAAAGCTATCCCAGAAAAAAATCTAAATAACTAATTTGCTGTTTTTGGGTTGCATTGCCCTACAAAAAAATTATCAAAAGTTATACGTACCCAAAATGGTACCAGTAAAAACTATAGCTCGCCCTAAAAAAAAAAGAGCTCTCACACAGCTCTGTTGATGCAAACAATATTTATCTTAAAAGGTTATTTTTTTAAACATAGACATGATTATATAAATTTGGTATCACCACAGTTGTACCGATCCGCAGAATAGGGTTGACATGGCATTTTTAGAGCTTAGGAAATGCCCTAAAACCAAAAGCCAAAATACTATGGAAAGTTTTTTCATTTTCACCCCACAAAGATTTTTTTCCCATTTTCCAATACAAGCTTTTGTAAATGAAATGATGCTATTTAAAATACTGTGAACAGAAAATTTACAGTTATGACTCTTGAAATGCAGAAGGGAAAAAACTGTAAACTTGGAAATTGGTCAGGTTCTTAAAACTCCCATAAAAGTCATAGTCACCTATAACAATGAAAAACTCACTCTGGATTTATATGACTGTAACAGCCACAAGATCCCGTTAAGGTACCATTCACAGATCCGTGGATCTGCAAAACACGGCCACCAGCCGTGTGCAGCCTGCATCACAGTATGGGCCTACTGACTTAAATGCATCCCCGATGCGCAAGATGTAACCAAAGATAGGACATGTCATATCTTTTGGCGCATAGCCGCCCAGATCCGGGCTTCCATGTGCTACTGGGTCCTTGTGACTGTGTCGCAAAAGATAGGACATCACCTATCTTTAGCCGCATCTTACAGATTGTGGACTCAATGAAATTAATGGGTCCGCACAGAGATTTATTTATTTATTGTATGGTCTAAAAAATATCAAGATGCAGGGTGTGCACTGTCGGGGCCTGTGTTTTGCGGATACATAGTCAAGCGAATGGCACCTTGCAGTTACAGACACAGGAACCCCAAAATGCAGTGCCTGCCATAAGACCTGTCTTACAGAATAGAACCTCTCTGACTTTGGTGCAGAGGACAGTGGCAGGAATAGATCAGCCAGTAGAATTTTGCAGTCTACATTAATCAGTGGTGTCAGTAATACGTAATCTCCTCTCATCTCTACCACCTGACCACCAGAAAATGCCAGGTGGGCCAGGATGCTCTCGTGTGGTGAACTCTGCTTACAGAAGGGTACAGCACCCACCAAACTATTGCAACTTAAGTACTGTCAGCTTTTTGTGAGTTTTTTTCAAAACTGGTTTATAGCAACCAATCAGATTTCACCTTACACTTCCCAAGGGAGGTCTGAAAATTGAAAGGAGAAATCTGATTAGTTGCTATGAACAACCATATGCCATTTTCCTTTACAACAGTGTTAAAAAATCTCACCCACAGAGCCTGCTTCTTTTATAGCCTCGCCTGATGTAACTGGCAAGCTAGCCTAGCTGTGAATCTCACCAAACCACCAATCTATACACATAGCGTAGTGGTAAAGCATGCAGTAGTCAACTATTCCAGAATCTCAGCTTCTGGGGGAAGGTTTTTCAGTTATATCATGGCCCCGTGCATTGAAGTGCCTGCAATCTCAAAAGACTTCGCAACACCTTTAAGAGAATGTTTAAGAATGTTACAACCAGAAGCAATGCTGGAGATATACTGGGTTGGCAACATATCTCTATAAATTATTTCCATTACCAACTAAACCGTTTTCTTGCATGCACTGTTTTTGTCTGATTCAAACCCGGCCCTCATGATGGAAACCAGCTGGATCCTATTATAGTCAATGGGCTCCGGCAGTGAATGGCCGTATCCAATTAGGCCGGATCCTCTGCCGGAACAACCTTTACCGCAGATGTGAAACTAGCCAAAGCTAAATAGTGTCTCTGTATGTATTAATAATTCAAGTATTAATGGCCACATTGTACATGGGTGGTTATTATACAATTAACAAGCTTGATCTTTGGAAAAAGTCTTCAGAACAGGATTATCGTTTCCCGATTAAAGCCTAATGTTTTATGCTTTATTCTTTTCTCTGTCTACTATAGTTCTTATAACACTTATAATGTGATATCAAGAAAGCAAGACCAGAGCTGCAACATGGGAGAGGAGAGAAGTAGTCTATTCAAAAACTGCAATATATTGCAGTACAGATATTGGACAGATAGAGCTGGCCACTGGTATCTGTTCTCTAGTTTTGTCTTTCATCTGAGGTGCTAGCAGAGGCAGCGTCAGTCTGTATCCAACATTTTATACTTGGATAGAGGTTGTATAATTTATTTCTTGGCAAAAAAAAAACATTCAGTGCTACTAAATTATCAGTTATGGTTTCTACTCCACATTCTGACCTTAACCACGATTTTTTTTCATAAAACATCTTATAAGTCACATTTTTTCCCCGAAATGTAAGCCCTGATTTATCAAAAATGGCATGTGCTATGAAGGTCCTGTGCTGCCGAAAGCCTTGTCATAAATTACATGTCTCCTCTGGCAGTCCATGTGCCAAAATGAAATGTATGACAGCTCAGATAGAGTGCATTTGGAAAGTCTTCAGACCCTTTTTACATTTTTCACATGTTGTTATGTTGCAGACTCTCCAGAAAATATTGCATTGACATAAGTATTCAGACCCTTTACTCAGTACTTAGTTGGATCACCTTTAGAAGCAATTACAGCCTCAAGTCTGTGGTCTCTGGTATGATGCCACAAGGTTTGCACACCTTGATTTGGGGATTTGATGCCATTTGTCTCCTCTCAAGTTCTGTCAGGTTAGATGGGGGCCATCAGTAGACAGCTATTTTCAGGTCTCTACAGAGATGTTTGATTGGGTTCTGGCAGGTCCACTTATAAACATTCACAGAGTGTCAATAGCCACTTCCGTGTCATCTTAGTTGAGTGCTTAGGGTCATTGTCTTGTTGAAAGGTAAACATTTGGCATAGTCTGAGGCCGAGCAGAACACTGGATCAGGAGTTCATTAAGAATATCTCAGTCCTTTGTTCCATTCAGCTTTTCGTCAACCCTGACCAGTTTCGCTGTATCAGTTGTCACAGCAGCACGAGATGACCACAGAGTGGCCTAGTGACAGAGTGGGGAGGTGGCAGCAGCATGAGGATGCACAGAGTAGAGATGTGACAGCAGCATGAGGAGACCACAGAGTGGCCCAGTGACATAGTGTTTATGTAGCATCAGCAACATGAGGAGACCACAAGGTGGTCCAGTGACATAGTAGTGAGGTGGCAGCAGCATGAGGAGACCATAGAGTGGCCCAGTGACATAGTGGTGAGGTGGCAGCAGCATGAGGAAACCACAGAGTGGTGATGTGGCAGCAGCATGAGGAGACCACAGAGTGGCCCATTGACATGATGTTGAGGTAGCAGCAGCATGAGGAGACCACAGTGTGGTGAGGTGGTAGCAGCATGAGGATACCACAGAGTTCCCTATAGACATAGTGTTGATATAGCGGCAGCATGAGGAGACCATAGAGTGGCCCAGTGACATAGTGTTAAGGTAGCAGCATCATGAGGAGACCACAGAGTGCCCCAGTGACATAGTGTTGAGGTAGCAGCAGCACGAGGAGACCACAAAGTGGCCAAGTGACATAGTAGGGAGGTAGCAGCAGCATGAGGAGACCAGAGAGTAGTGATGGGGCAGCAGCAGGAGGAGACCACAGAGTGGCGCATTGACATGATGTTGAGGTAGCAGCAGCATGAGGAGACCACAGTGTGGTGAGGTGGCAGCAGCATGAGGATACCACAGAGTTCCCTATAGACATAGTGTTGATATAGCGGCAGCATGAGGAGACCACAGAGTGGCCCAGTGACATTGTGGGGAGGTAGCAGCATCATGAGGAGACCACAGAGTGGCCCACTGACATCATGAGGAGGTAGCAGCAGCATGAGGAGACCTCAGAGTGGCCCATGACTTAGTGCTGAGATAGCAGCAGCATGAGGAGACCACAGGGGGGCCCAGTGACATAGTAGGGAGGTAGCAGCAGCATTAGGACACCACAGAGCAGTGAGGTGACAGCAGCATGAAAAGACCTCAGAGTAGTGAAGTGGAAGCAGCATGAGGAGACCACAGAACGGCAAATAATACGTACTTTTTTTTACATTATACACTCCAAAAAAAGCTGTAGTATAAAGTAACTGCACCGCAGAACGGCAAATAAGATGTCCTTTTTTATTAACACTTATACACCCCAAATAATTCTTACTTTTTAGACTATTAAAGCACCCCCAAAAAAGTGTGTAGTACAATGTAACTGCACTGCAGAACGGCAAAGAAGACATCCTTTTTTTACACTAATACACCCCAAAAGAAACTGTAAAACAATTTAAACGCCCTGCAGAACGGTTAATATGACATACGTATATTTCCTATAAATATACTCTGCAAGATAGCACTTGCACCCCAATAACAAGCAAGGTTTCCTGAAATTACAGAGGCATCATCTAGTCCAGTGATGCCCAACCTACGGCCCACGGGCCAAATGCGGCCAGCATAGCCATGTGATGCTGCATGTGGAGTGACCGGAAGCTGAGCATGCGCAGTTGTAGAAGAAGAAGGTACGCGCCTGGACGGCTGCAGTGGCACAACGATTCATCTCTATTCTAAACATCGAGGCAAATCAGAGAATGAATGTAAGTTTCTCACGGCTGTCGTTCCCGTAGCTGTTTGTAAGGGCAGTGCTGGGCTCCTACTGTGGAGGGCTCATAATTCTCTATGTTGGGGAAGTGCTGTGTCTGGATGCCTGCACAGTGCTGGTCCTTGTGACCGGACTGTACGGAGGAAGGAAGGGCTTACCACCTTACTGCTAAATAGCAGGCACAGGTGACAGTGGTCTGTGTGTGAGCAGTGTGGTTTCAGGAGGGCTGCCCCCTGTAAGTGTGTCTGGTACCTTAGTGAGGAGAGTTTGGATATCCTGAAGGGCTAGTGGTGTCCATGTGGCAGGGGGTCCGGCAGTACATGGCTTTGAGGGGTATGAAGGGAACCCCTCCTTGTTGTTTGGGAAGGTCATGACATGAGTGGTGTTCATTGGTCTTGGTTGGAATTGTGACACTGGTAGTGGTGGTCTTCGCTGTGGCTGGCAGTAGAGAGAGTTCCCCCTTTGCAGTAATAAAGCTCACATGTGCCCCTTCACAGTAATAATGCCCACATGTGCCCCCTTCACAGTAATAATGCTCACTTGTGCCCCCTTTACAGTAAAAATGTTCAAATGTGCCCACTTCACGGTAAAAATGCTGTCATGTTCCCCCTTCACAATACAAATGCTCGCATGTGCTACCTTCACAGTAAAAATGCTGACATGTGCCCCCTTCACAGTAATAAAGCTCACATGTGCCCCTTCACAGTAATAATGCCCACATTTGCCCCCTTGACAGTAATAATGTTCACATGTGCCCCCTTCACAGTAAAAATGCTCAAATGTGCCCCCTTCACAGTAAAAATGCTCACAGGTGCTCCCTTCACAGTAAAAATGCTGACATGTGCCCCCTTTACAGTAAAAATGCTGACATGTGCCCCCTTTACAGTAAAAATGCTGACATCTGCCCCTTTCACAGTAATAATACTGACATGTGCCCCCTTCACAGTAATAATGCTCACATGTGCCCCCTTCACAGTAATAATGCTCACATGTGCCTCCTTCACAGTAATGATGCTCACATGTGCCACCTTCACAGTAATAATGCTCACATGTGGCCCCTTCACAGTAATAAAGCTCACATGTGCCCCTTCACAGTAATAATGCCCACATTTGCCCCCTTGACAGTAATAATGTTCACATGTGCCCCCTTCACAGTAAAAATGCTCAAATGTGCCCCCTTCACAGTAATAATGCTCATATGTTCCCCCTTCACAGTAATAATGCTCACATATGCCCCCTTCACAGTAATAATGCTCACATATGCCCCCTTCACAGTAATGATGCTCACATGTGCTCCCTTTACAGTAATAATGCTCACATGTGCCCCCTTCACAGTAGTAATGCTCACATGTGCTCCATTCACAGTAAAAATGCCAAGATGCGCCCCCCTTTACAGTAAAAATGCCAAGACGTGCCCCATTCCCAGAAAAAATGGCCAGATATTTGCCCCTTCACAGTAGTAATGCTCACACGTGCCTGCTCACAGTGTTTGCATTTCTTTCTGGCAAATCTACCTGGTTCTGGCCCGCAAAATTTATACCATGTCTAGTCCGGCCCTCAGACGAAAAATAGTTGGGCACCACTTTTCTAGTGAAAACCTAAAAGCAGCAGTATAATAGCAATTTGGATCCCCATTAGTGCAGCAAGGTATAATAGAATTGCTCCTATTACCCAGGCTGTACATTCTCCTATTGCACCCTGTTCTCCTTTTATAGTGTAGATGATGCTATGCTTTCCCTAAACCTTGAATAATCTTTCCCTGAACTTGTAAATCGTTTTTTCAGCACAATAAAGTCTTTTCTAACACTGTCCCTAGTGCCTGCTGACGTCTTTCCCTGCACTAAGCACACTGGAGAATGGCAGAATCCAAAATGGCTGAGGGTATTTATAGGGCTGTGACTGGCTGCTGATTGGCTGCATGCATGGCATTGTGGGGGATCACTCTTCCCAGAGTTCTTTGCTCCATGTTCTAACATGTGCAGCAGCCATTTTAGGAAAAAATGCGATTCGTTACCACGAATTATGAGGAATTCGGCTTCGGTGCGAAACAAATTTTTCCTGAAACTCGGATCGAATTCCACTTTGTCAACTTCGATTCGCTTATCTCTAATTGCAATGAATCGCACATAATATCAAAACAAGCTAGGCATAAAAATGAATGCCCCTTTAATTGACAAATGAAGATTTGCTGCGGTTTCTCTGGTCTCATCAGTCATAAGTAGGCCAGTGTAAAGAATGTAGAGCTTGCATGCCTACCAGGATCACAGCCAATGACACTGCCAGCAATGCGCCTTTGGTCATGCACAATTCAAGCTGCTGGCTCATGATGAGATTTACTGCTGCCTCAGTAACCCTGGGATCCACAACACTCACAGTTGGAGTAGTATATTCACAGCTAATTGCAGCTTTCCAACACAAGGCACTGTTAATTGTCCTCTTAGTTGAACTTGCTGGCTCCTCAATCACCACTCTTTTAAGAAGCTTTGTTGTCACTTGTCGGGTGTGAAAAGCTTCATAGCAACCAACAAATGACTTTAAGAGATGTCATCAATGGTCTCCTTACAGTGAGGGGCAGCAGTTGCCGCACTCTCGTGGAAATAATATACTCTGTGCTGTGTAATGATAGTGATTAATACGATATGCCCTTCTTATTCCCCTAAGCTTTCCGTAATATATAATTATACCACAAATAAAAGTTATTTGTGTCAGGATGAATCCATTTAAGATCATCGCTCCGTAAAACAGCACAATAACTGGTAATACTCCTCTTCATGGGACAATAAATTAGCTACTGAAATCTGTCCTGCATCTCAATTTCCATAGTGCACATTATATGTTGCCTGTGTACATCAATACACATCATTGCTTAGCAGCAATAACAATATGTAAAAGCCAACTAGGCATAAATCTGTCACTATACTAAAGTGCCAGGAGACAAGATGCCTTGTATATGAAGTGCTAGGCTATTATGTGACAGAAATGTTTATTCAGAAGGAGTTTTAGGATTGTATGGATCAGTACTACCTAGTGGGTTGTCAATACCCTCAATATCCGACTAAAAAAGTATTACCATAACTCTAGAGTTAACTTAACTAATAGATAACCGCACATAGGGGGAGATTTATCAAGACTGGCGCTTTCTTCGCTGGTCTTGATAACCCCTGAGCCGCCGGTGAATACATCTAAATTATGACGAGGCACACATCTCTTCATATATTAGGTGCATCCTCCTGCAGTCCGTCCGCCTATACAGAAATCTACGACAGCTGTTGTGAATGAAGATACATTTTTTGGGTTGGCTGGCCATGCTCCCTTCCCAACCTTGTCACATACCCCTTAGGAAATGTGGCAAGGACGCCCTAAAATCCAAGAGACGAGATAATTGTTTTAAAAAGTCGAAGTTTAGAAATCCCAAACACATAGTTTGCAACTTTTTAACGCCAATTTCAGGCGCAAGGGAGATGATGAATCTCCTCCATAGAGTCAGCTGTCTGCAGCTTTTAATTTAAAAAATATGGTCTTCCAGTCACTAACGTTAAGGTAGTTGTTTGAGATTCTTTAATATCAACTTGCAAGGGTCTGACTCCTGGCACCCCCGCAGATCAGCTGAGCTGCAATACCAAGCACAGCTGTTACCCAATATACAGCACTGTGCTTGGTAAGCTGCAAAGAGACCACGGCAGCAGGGCCGGTTCTAGATGAAATGGGGCCCTGGGGAAAAAAACAATAAGGCCCCCCCCCCCCTCCATGTCACGTTATCACCCCCTCCATTTTACATCACCCCCTTCACGTCACGTTATTTCCCCCACCCCTTCCACCCCTCTCCAAGGGGAAATTGTCTATATGGAAGCGCCGGCCCTGCACGGCAGTCCTGTGATTGGTGGGGATGGTGGGGGTGTCAGACTCACCTGATCTGATATTGTTGACTTAAACTAAGGATTGCTTATCAATATTAAACACCTGGAAAACCCCTTCAACTTGTTAACCAAAATTATCCCTCTCTGTCTGGACTTATTCTCATCAACTTAAGAAGGAGCAATACTCTTACACTTAAACAGGAAAATTATCAGATCAATGCATGAGTCAGCTTCACATTAACTAAATGTTTGCACTTTTCTCCCCAGCTACATCACGGGCATCTTGCCAGGTCCAAAGTAATGCAATGCCCAGTAACACTAAAATAACCTCAGTACAGAAGGAAGTCAAACATGTCATGTCAAAGTCATGAATGATACGAACTAGGGAGACTCTATGTTCCTGGCTGAAGTCTCCTCCTAATACATTTCCAGTTTAACAGTCTATTCTGGAATTGCAGGTTATGTACTCTAAGGTAACATTTGGCCCTGAGTAGTCCAAAACTATATGAGTGTCCAGTATTCAGCTGGCAATCATACAAGGACCATGTAGCTGAGTTGCACATCAAGTACATAAGACTCACTCCACCGTGTCCTAGAAGAAAACATGTTAAGTAAAGAACCAACACTGAAACTACCCTTCCATGAAGTTTTTATATTCCATATGTGCAACCCCCATAATTCAACTACTTGTATTTCTATAAGCAAAACATAAAGAACCAAATTAAAAGACACCCATTTTGGTCAGTACATTAGTAATCTGCTCCATAAATACCACTTTCACAAATGCCAGAAGACTAGTTACCAAAATGGGGGAGTTGGAGGCTATGGTGATAGAAGAACACATAGATGTAAAGGGAAACCAGTGCGCAGGCACGGAAGCCTCGTTCCACGGTGCAGGTGCGGGAAAGAAGGAGGAGAAGATCAAGACACAGGACGGGCCGACTGGGTGAAGAGGGGAGTGGTATCATATGAAAATGACTGCGTGGTCGCAGCAGGAACAGTGGACAGTTTTAAAAAGGGTTTAGCTGAATTCTTAAAAGTAAAAGACATTAATGCTTATGGAAATTTAGAAATCTGGGTCTCATTTGCTTTTGGGATTCGTGTCCCCACCTATCTCTTGGTAGAACTTGATGGACTTATGTCTTTTTTCAACCGTATTAACTATGTAAAATAATTAAAAAATGGCGAACACTGTGTTCAGACTTCACAGTACTGTGATCCATTCCAATTTGTTGGTGAATAACAATGGGAGTCAGAATTGATCTTACCAACCCTAGTCTGAAAACAGCCCAAATCTCCTAACTATTCTCCATTGATGGAATTTGATTTCCTTGCATCTGGTGCGCCCTATATTATGAATTGTACCTGCTTTCGAAAACAATTGCATACTTGAATTTGTGTTTAGTTAAATTGTTATACTCTTATGGGTCTCAATAGGAGAGGGGAACCTCTAGTGCCTCAAAAATTTGGTGCCAACTAACTAGGGTCCCGCCAGGTAGGTATAAACATTCTTAGATCCACCCTTGGCTATCATGATCTTCACATTTTATATTCTCGGCCAATCGCATGTTGTCAACAGTCAAAAAAGGATAAGGCCATCATACAAATGTGAAGATCGTGATAGCCAAGGGTCAGTACCAAGAAGGCAGTCAGAGTTATACAGGTAGGGGAGTCATAGCTAGAAGATAGAGCCAAGGAGGTACAGTACCATGCCCAGTTACACTAGCCTGAGGTTCAGGTGGGATCTGAGAGGGGTGTGAATAGATGGCCAGTGGTGATATTGTGGCTACATTGAATGATGGATACTGATTAAATTGGCTCTGTGCGTATTAGCTATAGGATTCCAGTATTCTGTTACAGCACTACTGGGACTTAACGGATCCCATTCACTATTATGGGGTCCGTTTGGTGTCTGGTGGGAATACCAGCAGTTTGTTGGACAAAACACCTATTTCGTCCTCTTTTTTTTGGCAGATTCTAAAATGGAGGCTCCTGACAGAACCTACACCACAGATGTGAACCTAGCCATACCACTAGAACATTGACAGGCCCCACAGGGATGTGATTACCACAATGCTCTTTGGTGCATCAAAATTATTATCTTAATAGTTTAACCCCTTGAATAAAGGCATCTGCCTGAGTTTTGCCTTGCAGCTCTGAGAATGGCATTCAGTTATGTATGCACAAAAGATTACCAATATTTACAAGCTCCAAATATGCCATGGGATTTGTGTCGGGTGAATAAACAGAAACTAGGGTAGGAAGGGACTAGGTTCCTGTTCTGTATTAGTTTTCTATGCACAAATACACTAGTAATGAATGTCGAATGCAACTTGCTTTTATGCTGGCATGTGCTAGGCTAAAACACTAATAATGTATAATAATCTTTTCCATTGTGTCACCGTATATTTTTTCCAGTTTTTACCTTTATGTTTCAGCAATGACAAGAGCAAAAGATATGTGTTAAATACTTGAGCACTATTATTAATGAAATCTGACACCACGTCTGAAGTAATGCACTCAGGGAATGGTTTTTGTAGTAACTTCAATTAATCTTCTTATAAAATTACTCTTTGTGTTTTGCTATTAGTAAAGTCAAGCACTTAGAGCTTTGTATTTCCCCCCTGAAGTGAACTTTTTATATACAATATGCTACATTGTTCATACATCAAATCCGAATCTGGACTTTTGGCAATTGGATTCCAGCGAATTTATTAAATGGCGTCATGGTGTGTGGCAAGGATTGCATAGCCATTTTTTAGATCAGAAAACAGGAAAATGAAGACAGAGGGGGTGTGCATGTATACACACCGGCAGGCATTTCCCACCAAAATGCAAAAAAGAAAAAATCCTACAGTGCAGCTTGTTTTTAAACAGGCTATTTTTACCACCCACCTCCATGCATTTACCCATTTCCATATATGTCACTGTTACTTTAAAAGGGGATATCCAAGACTATAAAATGCACCCCATATGCCCGGGCCTCTCACAATGAATATGCTTATCTGGCTCCCCGCTCCCTAAGCCACTCCAGGTCCCCGCACCGCCGATGCTTCTCCCCATCCGCAAATAAAAACATCCGGTGTTGGGGGTGGGGGTGGGGGAGCAGTCAATGGCAGGCGGGGACAGGGAAGAGGCTCCCTAGTGTCACCCAGGGAGCAGGGAGCCAGGTAAGTATATTCATTGTGAGGGGCCCTGGCAATGGGGTGCATTTTTATAGTCTTGGATAACCCCTTTAAGATTACATATGCTGGCTTGGTGTTGAAGAGCTTAAAATGAGTTGCACACAGTCCTTGGAAACCTCAGAGTGACAACTGGAGCACTTTGACTCAGGCTGAATTTATTTAAACCTTAATTGAATCACTTTACTGATTAGGAATCAAATTTCAAGAACATTGTTTATCACTCAAAATAGTTGTATTGCAGAATATTTCACTTGCATTTGTCTTTGAATAAAAACAAAAAAGTGCAGCTTTATTGGTAAAAAAAAATAGAAAAGCATGGAGACAAGTTCAATTAGAAGGTAGGACCGGGAGTGTTGCTAGAATTGGGCACACAAAATTTGACATCTATGTGAAGAACACATAGATCTACAGAGGGTCTTGTGTAATGTGTGGCTTCTACCACACAAGGGCTTTTTTCCTTCTTCATCAACTGAACTGGATGTACATAGGCTTTTTTCAGCCTTACATTCTATATTATGTTTCTATGCATTAAAGGGGCTGTGTCATCTCAGACAATGAGGTCATATTGCTAAGATATGCCCCCATTGTCTGATAGGTGCGGGTCTCTAAAACGATGCATAAAACAAAGCTGGCAACGTGGTGGCTGGCAGTGCCAGGTTAGGCCACCACCAATCGTTCTTATTGGCCTGCCTAAAATAGCCGAGTGGCGCGCTTGGCTATTTTCAGAATCCCCATAGAAATGAACAGAAGCCCACTGTAGTTGTGCGGCCACCTCTTCCATTCACCTCTATGGGTCTGATAAAAATAGTCGAGCCAGTGCTCGACTATTTTTGGTGGCCCCATAGAAATAAATAGAGGAAAACCGTGCATACACGGTGAGCCCTCCTTCACTTTGCCGGCTGCGCTTACGAGATAGGTGCAGGTCCAAGAGGTGGAACCGCACCTATCAGAAAATGGGAGCATATCCTAGCGATATCCCCCCATTGTCTGAGATTGGAATACCCCTGTAACATTCTTTCTTATGTTTCTCCTGTGTGCTAGTGAGGTAGTTATCTGCTTCCCCAATGCTGCCTTTGGTGGATATAGTCTCATGTTCCTTTTATTTATTTGGGTAGGTGTCATATAACTGTATTAACAGTACATAAAGTTGTATATAATAAATTTCCAGTTATGGTCTGAATAAAGCTTCACTATAATATAGGAAACAATACCTTATTTTAAAAAGAAGCCTTGGCTTAAAGTTTTATGTTGCTCTGGACAATGTTCTTAAGAACATGACATATTTATAGGACAGTTTTTACATTAGTAATATATACCTGCTGAATATACCTTTTTCTATGGTGACAGATGTCCTCCCCATTTACAGACTTCCATTTCCTCCCATTGTTCGTAAACTATTAAGGCATATATTAATAGATGTAACCACAGTTTTGGTGCTGGAAACTGTTGCACAGGGGTTATGTAATTCTTGAAATAATCTGTCTATTCTGTTTAAAGGCATTGTCCTTTTTGTTAAAATGTTCCTTCTATGTTAAGATGGCCATGGGGATCTCATAATTCCTTATTTTTAATCCAGAAAACCTCTTTTTGATTATTTAAATAACACTTAATGAATTCTTGAGGATGACTGCAAACACACATGAAATTGAGCAGAGTATGGTGAACTAAAGTATATTTAAAAAAAAATAACTATATTTTTGTCACAAATATTCAGTAAAGGGATTTCCCAATGCCTTCCTGCAGCAGCTAATTTTTGTTTTTTTCCTCCCTGCCTTCCAAGAGCCATAACCTTTTTATTTTAATGTCAACACAGCCATATGAGGGCTTGTTTTTCTGTGGGAAGAGTTGTCTAATTTGTAATGGCACCATTTTATATTCTATATAATGTTCAGTGAAATACAGAAAAAAATGCCATTGGCAGGCAGGGTGTAAGAGTAGCAGTAACATGGTGGGCCTAGGGCTTGCAAATGGCACAAGGCTGCCATGATGACTGCTTTGAAACCTGCAATTGCATCACAGGGGTACCACATTCACTATCTCCATGGCATCTGAGGGGTTAATTGACCAGGATTGAAATATCTCTGATCCTGGTCACTATGAATGGTTGACAGTCATATAAAACATTGTGTAAGGAACGTGTTTACCTCCCATCACATGTAAGTCAAATATTGGGAAGTGGTTAATCAAGGAATCATTGGTTTAAAAAAATCCTAGGATAAGAGAGGAAAATGGAGAGGGTCTGAAAAACCTGACAGTCTATACTGTCTATACAGCCTCCTTGTATTGAGAGCTACATTTTCATGGAGGGCATAAAATGAAATGTGGAATATGTTCAATGCGGGGATTGGTCAAGAAAGGGGGTGACAGAAAATACTGGAATGAATGATTTTCTGTCCAATAGCTATCATACTGAACTCAAAAGGCCCCCTTTCACTGGACAATAAAGCAGCAGATTGTCAGGAACGAAGCGTTCACTCCTGACAATCTGCTGATCCCTGGTGGAGGAGACTGCTGCATTAACATGCTATGCTATTGCTAATGCAATCACTCCCATATTGACTACATACACAGCATGATCAGCTGCCGGGAAACAATCATTTTTGTGGCCGCATGACTGATTTATTACTAGTGATGAGCGGAATAGTCAATATTCGTTTTTTTTGCGATATTTCACCAATTTTTCGCATATTATTCGCAATAAATATCTCCCACTAACTATCTGTATTATATGTATGAGCTAACTATCTAATGTAATTAAATAAGGATCCACATGAGTCTGCAAAGCACAGAGCACAGCAATGTCACTGCTGTCTCTCTCAGAACTGCAAAAAAGAGCAGAAAATCCCTGCTGAGGAGGTTCTTATATAGTAAGGGGTAGGCAACTTTCCTATTGGTTGCTAAGGATGTTGCTAAGACCTGACAAAGGTATTGCAGCCTTCTCATTGGCCCACAAGCAAGAAGCAGTAGTACTGATGAAAAAAAAAATTAGAATATTCGCGAATTCTTGAAGTGCCGATATCCCTGATAAAAATATGCAATTAAAATATTTGCGATCAACACTATTTACTACTCAAACAAGTGTGTTGCTCATTCATGGGGTAATCGATGGTACATTTACACGCCAGATAATCACTAACTAGCATTTTTATGAACGTTCATTAGCAAGTATCTGCGGGATTCTCGGCCAGTGTAAAGGGCCCATAAGAATCCTGGGTGGGGAAACACATATTCAAACCACTGCTTTGGATGCCAAAAGAGGTCATCCCATCCCTGCCAAGAACGGAATGGTTTTAGTCCTGTTCACCAAGGAAAAGCAGCCTTCATATGTGTGGTCCATCCCCAGAGACATTAATTGGAGTCTACAAAAATGACAAGTGTTTTTGGTCAACAGTTTCTAAAAATCCTGTCATTAGATCATAAAACATTATAGTGGGAAAGCCCCTTTAATTTTGGATCTGAACATGATTTGCATCTAAAAGCAATGTTTGTAAATGAGATCCACGATCAGCAGTCATTCGTCTAATGTTATAAATTCACCAACCACAGAGTCTTATTACACTTTGATTACAGCTATATACAGTATATTGTTTCTTCTCAGTTGGAAGTCAGCCGGGAACAGATAGCCGTGGGAAATGTCCATAAAACAGAGGATACTACAATCTTTTTATACATCCTGCTCCGCACAAGGTTCTAGAAATGCTATAAAACAATGCATTACTAAACAAATACATTGCCTTTAATACCTGTGTTTATCTTTTCCACCTGGATTACTGTGATGAATTAAGGATTTATATAAAATCCTCAGCGTTAATAACAGGTTAGGTATGCAATGCAGAAAACTAGTAGAAAACAGCAGAAAACATAAAAACTATAGTAGCAAAAATGGGAACATAAAGGGATCAAGTCATCTCTGCATCCCACTGTGATATCACAGCACAAAATATCTTACTGTCATCACATCTACTGTCTCTATATTCAACCTGGGAGCAAGGTATGTCCACATGTATCCACCCTATCCTTGTCTGCTACAAGTCATGCCTGCATCGCATACATGGACGGATAGGGCATTGGCTCTACAAGGAGAAATCCCAGTAGTCCGGCCACATTGTAATATCATGGTAATGGCTGGTAGGGCCTGATAAAAGGGAGAGTATATGGGGCCGCCAACATTAAAGAAGAAGTAGGGGCTTACCACCATGTAATTCAATGGTAGTATGAATCACATGGTGGATAATATGTTTGAAGATGCCCTAGATGTGGAGTCAGCCGAACCTATCCTGCTCATATTGAACAGCACTCCCTTGATTGGCTCCTTGTATTTCTAACCATTGTGCAGCATCAACCATCAAATCAGCCCATTTATATCCCAAATGTGTAGTATTTTTGGTCTTAACGAAAATAATTCTGACCAGTTTGCTTCCAAGCTAGAAGAGATCCTGTATGTCTTGCAGCTCAGCTTTTTATTCCACTTACTTTAAGCAAGCCATTGCGTATTTCAATAGTACTTTGTGTGTATAAGCACTGGCAGGCATCTTCCCCCAAAAAGGGTTACATTTCAGACATTTGTTTAATTTAAAAAGGTATAACAAATTCAACAGTGCAGTGTGTTTTTAAGCAGGCTGTTTGTTAACCCCATCTACAATTTGTTTACTCATTGCCATATATGTCATTGTTACTTTGACATTACTAATGCTGTCTTTGCATTAAAGAGTTGAAAGAGGCTGGATACAGTCCCAGAAGAGCCCAGTCTTAGAATGGCAGCTCAAGGCTGCCACTCCTCCGCTCACCCAACCGGTTCCTCTGCCTCCTGGCATCCCGCTATCCTCCTCCTTACAGCTGTTCCGCGTAAAGGGCCAATGTGCAAACCCTGGTTCAACCCACCCAATGGCTGGTTACCCGTGGGTACTTAAGGCAGCTTCACAAAAAGGATGGTACCTAAGCAGTAGGTTCCTTAGGTTCCTTAGTTTGTGCAAATGTTTCCCTTGCTGTTGTCTGCCCATGTACAGTTTTTCTCTCCATTTACTGGACTCTGACCCTTCGCTGACTGATCTAACCTGTACCTGATCTCCATATTGACCCTTCACTACCTTCCCAGACTTTGGCCTATCCCTGACTATGATTTTGCCTGACCCCTTGGTGACTCACTGGTGTTAGGGTTTTATGACCCCTGGGGGTCAGCTGTTAACCTCACAGAAACTACTGCAGGAGGTAGCAGCCTGGCAGTTCTTCTACAGAAAAGTCCAGATATCTGTACAGGGACTAAAGGGTGAATACCAGGGGACCGTTAGGATACCGCCTTTAAAATTAGCGATTCACCTTTTGTTAGTCAACCTTGTCTCTACAAAAAAAATGTAATAACAATATTGTAAAAGTCATATGTCCAAAAATGGTACCAATACAAACTGCAGTTTGTTCTGCTAAAAAATAAGCCTGCATATAGCTATTTAGACAGAAATATAAACTATTTATAACTCAGAAAATGGTGATGCAAAAAAAAGTTTTATTTTTTAAGAGTAGTTGCCATAATTATGTTAACCCACAGAATAAGGACTTCATGTCATGTTTTGTACAGAGTGAATACCATAATATCAAAATCAAAAAAATCCTTACAAAATTGTGGATATTTTCCAATTTTACCCCACAAAGATTTTTTTCAAATTTTCCATTACAACACATGTTAAATTAAATGGTGCCATTAAAAAATATAACTTGTCCCACAAAAATATTGATGAGAATATCTCATCAGGAACATCCAGCTCCTCCCCTCTCTGTATCTTGCTGACTTTTCTAGGACATGGAGATTTTGAAGGATGATTTGAAAGAAGTAAAGCCAGCAAAAGATGAGGATGGTCATCATTAAGACCTGGCATCCCTAAGGCTGGATGGTATTGGTTGGTACACTGGCAGTGGAAAAAAAAAGCTTTGAATTAGATTTATGGCTGACGTAGGAATAAGTAAATGTAGGAATAAATAAATAAAACTGATGCAGCATAAGTGTTCCTGCACTCTCCCTGCAGTCTCCCTGTACTCTCCCTGCAGTATCCCTCTCCAATATTCTTCTATTATTCATTTTTAGCCATGCTGTCCCCAGCACATGAGCACTTGCCACGTCTCTCCCTATGCTCAGCTCACAGGACAATAGTGGAGGCCGCTCAAAATGAGGGTTTTAAAGGGCTGCTACATCATAGGGGATGGCTATCTGCAGATTGGCTGGCTGCCCAGCATTATGGGTGGTCTTTCGTTCCCGGACTTGTCTCCTCTACACTTAGTTTTGCTTTGTATCTTGTGCAGCCTCCATTTCAGGAAAACTTGATTTGTTATCACAAAGCATGAGAAAATTCGGATTTGGTGCAAATCAAAGTTGTCCTAAACTTTGGACCAAATTCTGCTTCAAATGCTTTGCTCAACACTAGTTTTGACTGCACCAAAAATTCCTGAACATGGAAACGAAGCCTTAGGGTACAGTACTACGTGTGGTAGTAAGTCCGCTGAGCATTTTACAAATCAGAAAATACCTCACATCAGGCAGTAGTGGGAACACTTGCTCCACTCTTGAGACAGTAGGACCTGACACTCCCAGTGTAATCATGTGACATCCCGACACGGGGAGCATCAGGTCCTACTGCCTCCAGAGTAAAGCAAGTGTTCCTGCTCTTACAAAGGTAAGGTGAGCATTTTCTTAACTCACTGTCTTCCGCGTCCCTCATGAACCCATGCACTTCTCTCTAAACAGCCATTAAAAAGGGCGTGTTAATTTCAATGGAGTGTGCCTGGCCATGAAAATGGTCAAAAATAGGAAATGTCCTATATTATGACAGCCACTATTTGCTAGCTGTTAGAAAAAAAAGGCTGTGTAAATAGCCCTATAGGCTACAATGGCCCTGGATGACGCTGTGCGGCAGCTGTTTTCCACTGTTGTTTGGGTCTAGCTCTAAAATGGAGCTACACTGTTTCTGTAACTTATGATCACTACTATTGGAGTTACATAAACAGTATAGTAAGATAAGCTTGGTTGGTTCCATAATTTAGTGGCTAGTGTCCAACTTACCAAGCAGGAAGGGGTTGGGAGAACTCTTTTCTCAAGATTGGTGTAAGTCTCGGGTGGAACCAGCATCTATCTGACATTTTTTTTAGAATGCTTTTATTTGGATTTCTTAAACAAACCATCAATAAAGCAGAAATGCTATAACAAGCATAGGCCATGATTCGCAAGGCAAGTTAAAGATAAAAGAAGCAACAGTAAGTCTGAACAAGGCCATGAAACCTAACAAAAGTGGCATCGGTAAACGGAGACATGAAAAGCACCCAGGCATAGTGATCCAACATATCAGGCAAGGGCAACACAATATCACTGTGCAACAATAATAATAAAAACAAATTAAATTACAAACATAAGAGAAAAAAAAATGAAAAGGAGAGACCAAGGTTGACATTTTCATTATTGGAGCTAATTTGCCTTTAAAGATTTTTAAATCAGAGGGGCACCCTGAATTTCATGTTGCAAGTACCTGGTAGTGGTATTTTACTTTATTCAGATTATTCATATGGGCAGGTAGGATGGCTATAAAACATATCCAGACCTGAAAACATTTCTTCACCTTGAGTGCCTTTTGAATGTTTGTTTCACCCCAGTCTATCTTAAATAAAAACATGAGCTTCTCTAAAAACAATCCCTGGAGTGTTCTCTGTATGTTTGTAGCATTGCTTTCCAACCCCAGCAGAAATCATGTGATGCAATTTTCTGGTCCCCTAATCACAACGATGCTCCTTTAAAAAGATTAAAAGTTGGTTAAGTGTATTTGGGTAAAGTCATGTACCTTGGACCATAAAAGCTTACTTGTGATCCCCAGAACAGATGCAAGAGTCTAATAAGTATATGCCCTGAACAGGCAAGTGTATAATCTATTGAAGGTTTGTAGGACCATTTCCATGTATCTGGCTGACAGAAGGATTTTGAGAGAGTATTCCATAATTCCAACCCGGTGGAGCAAGTATGCTAATCGAACATGCAGTGTACATATGTATATAAGGCAGCCTTTTAGAGTTTACAGAATAGTGCAGAAACCTGTGAAATGCTCTGTCCCTTTGGCATCAGGAAGTGAATGTATTTAACAATGAAGCTTTTGGCTTAGAGATATGCAAACAAAGCAAAGGTAAGAGTGGGGTTACGTCTCCTGTACTTTCTGGTGGGTACCTCTACAAACTGTATGATTGAACAGAGATGATGTCTAATCCAAGAATAAAAGGTAGGGATCAGGTGGCCATCATGGAAAGTCCTGTTGCCTATGAGGGTAATCTGTAAGTAGTTTGTGGGGTTTAATATTTTCTTTTGACAAATTTTATGTCGGGTCCTCCACCATAGCATTAAAAGAGGACAATCGTTTGGCATTAGCAAGGATATTCAGGTCACCATTTGGTTTTGTTGGTTTATGTATACAGTTGTGTTCAAAATTATTCAACCCCCACTGAAATTGAGTGTTTTTGCCAGTTTGACATTTATTTTGATCCTTTCAGTCATCTTGTTTACAATTAAATCAAAGAGGCACTTGTAAGTCAGACAAATATAACATAACATTTATAATGAAATAACCACAAATGTCTTTTCTGTGCTCACATCATTATCAGTTTTATTCAACCCCCAAGTGACATTCAATCTTAGTACTTAGTACAACATCCTTTTCCAGTTATAACAGCTTTTAAACGTGAAGCATAACTTGACACAAGTGTCTTGCAGCGATCTACAGGTATCTTCGCCCATTCTTCATGGGCAAAAGCCTCCAGTTCAGTCACATTCTTAGGCTTGCGCGCTGCAACTGCTTTCTTTAAGTCCCACCAGAGGTTCTGAATCGGATTTAAGTCTGGTGACTGCGATGGCCACTTCAAAATGTTCCAGCCTTTAATCTGCAACCATGCTCTAGTGGACTTGGAGGTATGCTTGGGATCATTGTCCTGTTGAAAGGTCCAACGTCTCCCAAGCCTCAGGTTTGTGACGGACTGCATCACATTTTCATCCAATATCTCCTGGTACTGAAGAGAATTCATGGTACCTTGCACACGCTGAAGCTTCCCTGTACCTGTAGAAGCAAAACAGCCCCAAAGCATGATTGACCCCCGCCATGCTTAACAGTAGGCAAGGTGTACTTTTCTTCATAGGCCTCCTCCAAACATAAGCGTTGATCCATGGGCCCAAACAGTTCTAATTTTGTTTCATCAGTCCACAGAACACTATCCCAAAACTTTTGTGGTTTGTCCACATGACTTTTGGCATACTGCAGTCGACTCTTCTTATTCTTTGGAGACAGCAAGGGGGTGCGCCTGGGAGTTCTGGCATGGAGGCCTTCATTACGCAGTGTGCGCCTTATTGTCTGAGCTGAAACTTCAGTACCCACATCTGACAAATCATTTTTCAGTTCCTCAGCAGTCACACGGGGACTTTTCTCCACTTTGCGCTTCAGGTAGCGCACAGCAGTCAAAGTCAGCATCTTCTTTCTGCCACGACCAGGTAGCGTTTCAACAGTGCCCTTTGCCTTGAATTTGCGAATGATGCTTCCTATGGTGTCTCTTGGTATGTTTAACATCTTTGCAATCTTCTTATAGCCATTGCCCTTCCTGTGAAGATAAATCGCCTCTTCTCTTGTCTTCCTGGACCATTTTCTTGACTTCACCATGTTTGTAAACACACCAATAAATGTCTAGAAGGAGCTGAGCATCACAGTCATTTTAAATCTGCCGAATTGGTGCTTATTATGCTTGATTGCTGCTCCTTGACATCCATTGGTGTTTTCAATACCTGATCGAAAACACTTGAATGAACCTCTGTTCTTAAGAGTGGTAGTCTTTAAGGGGTTGAATAATTGTGTCAATGAAGAAATCACAAAAAAAACATTTAATACTGTATTACACAAACAATTGATGTCATTTTAGTTGCATTTGGTTCTTTAAAAAGTCCTTGTAAGATTTCATTCTGAACACAATTACAAATGTACACTAAATTCCCTAAAACCCTTTACAGCATTGGGGGTTGAATAATTTTGAACACAACTGTATGAAAGGGAATCCTAGGTCATTTATTTTCTGAAATACAATTGTGGAAGGAAATTGATCCTCCTGTTATCTCTAAGACAAGGGTGAAGTGATAATGTCTGCTAAAGATATAGCAATTTAACTTTAACCATCTTGAGAAAATAAGCAATTCCCAAAAAGGTCATGGGGAACCTCTGCTAAGCAGTTATCAAGTTTTCTAGAGATCTAATATTAGCCAAATATAGACCTGTGAAATACAGAATATTCTCCTCCATACCTGGGTTTGTCAAGGAAGAGCGCTTCTAAGGCTACTTTCACACCCGCGTTAATATTTTCGTATTGAGATCCCTCATAGGGTCTCAATACCAGAAAAAAACGCTTCTGTTTTGTCCCAATTCATTGTCAATGGAGATAAAACGTAACTGAACAGAAACGGAATGCTCCAAAATGCATTCCGTTCCATTCTCATACCGGAGAGCAAACGGCAGCATGCTACGGTTTGCTTTCTGTCCTGGGATGCGGGCCAAGACGGATCCGTCATGACCCACAATAGTCAATGGGGACGGATCCATTTTCTCTGACACAATCTGACACCATAGAAAACGGATCCGTCCCCCATTGACTTTCAATGGCGTTCATGACGGATCTGTCTTTGGTATGTTAAAGATAATACAACTGGATCCGTTCATAACGAATGCAGATGGTTGTATTATCAGTAATAGAAGCGTTTTTGCTGAACCCTGCCAGACCTAGCAAAAACGCTAGTGTGAAAGTAGCCTAACAAATCAGCACAGTTCATCCTCAGAGGTGCTTTGATAGGATTTTCAACATTAGAGCTAAATATTTATCCATCACTTAGGGTCCATTCACATGTCCACAACTGTTTTGCGGTCCGCAAATAGTGGATCTGCAAAACATGGATGCCGGCCATGTGCGTTCCGCATTGCGGACAAGAATAGGACATGTTCTATTTTTTTGCGGGCCGCGGAACGGAAGTGCGGATGCGGACACCACTCTGTGTGCTGTCCGCATCTTTTGCAGCCCCATTGAAAATGAATGGGTCCGCACCCATTCCGCAAAATTGTGGACATGTTGTGGAAATTTTGTGGACATGTGAATGGACCCATAGATGTGTGCTTGATTGGAGACACCAAGTACTGATAAAGTCTATAAAGCATGATATTTAACATACAACTTGAAATAGCCCATGTATATTGAAGACCCGCACCTATATCGAGAACAGAGTGGGGAGAGCTGTGGCTGGAGGACCCCAGATTTCCCAGGGTCTGTCCACCACCAAGCGCTGCTCCCCGCCTCTCCCATAGAAGTTAATGGGAGTGCACCGTGCATGCGCGGCCCATGCTCCCATTCATTTCTATGGGGCCGATGGAAATAGCCGAGCCAGCGCTTGGCTATATTCGCCGGCCCCATAGAAAATGAATGGAGGGCGGCTGCACATGCGCAGTGCGCCCTCCTTCACTTTCGGGGGTCCGTTCTCGATATAGGTGCAAGTCCCAGCGGTGGGACCCGCACCTATCAGACAATGGGGGTATATCCTAGCGATATGCCCCCATTGTCTGAGATGGGGCAACCCCTTTAACTTCAAACGGCTATCAAAGCACAGAATTCCGCCGAGATCCAAACACCAGCAATCCACAACAAGACTGAAGCTAAAAACAACACAGCATGATGGGAGAAGCCACAATAAATAGGGAAGGTTAAATGACCACATAAGCAACACCTGAGGAAAAGGGTGTGGCCATTACCAGAAACAACACAGACACGAATTGATCCACAAGGAGCCTGTCGGATCAAACCACGTGTTGCCAGTCTCACTAATATCCTGGCACCTGTCACAGGAACGTCCGTGACAGTTATATGTTCTAAAGCCCTTTTTGGCATGCATTCTTGGCACAAAAATATATATTATTTGCCGTTCAGTGGTGCAGTTACATGTTCTAAAGCCCTTTTTGGCATGTATTAGTGGCAAAAAAATATATATTATTTGCCGTTCAGCGGTGCAGTTATATGTTCTAAAGCCTTTTGTGGCATGTTTAAGTGGAAAAAAATAAGGGCCTATTTGCCATTCAGTGGTGCAGTTATATGTTCTAAAGCCCTTTTTGGTGTGTATTAGTGGCAAAAAATATATATATTATTTGCTGTTCGGTGGTGCAGTTATATTTTCTAAAGCCTTTTTTGGCGTGTATTAGTGGCAACAAATATATATATTTGCCTTCAGTGGGGCAGTTCTATGTTCTAAAGCACTTTTTTGCGTGTATTAGTACCACAAAAAAAAGTATTTGTCATTGTGTGTTGAAGTGAGAAAATTACAGCCCTTTTTGGCGTGTATTAGTGGCAAAAAAATATATATTTGCCATTCAGCAGTGCAGTTATATGTTCTAAAGCCCTTATTGGCGTCTATAAGTGGCAAAAATATATTTATTTGCCATTCAGCAGTGCAGTTATATGTTCTAAAGCAATTTTTGGCGTGTATTAGTGTCAAAAAATAAGGGCCTATATGCCGTTCAGCAGTGCAGTTATATGTTCTAAAGCTTTTTGTGGGCGTGTGGATTGGTGGGGAAAAAAAGGGCTTATTAGTCGTTGTGTGGTGAAGTGAGAGAATTACAGACTTTTTTGTGGTGTTTTAATTTCCTTTTCATTTATTTATTTGATCTAACCGTATGTCAGACAGAGAATTGCTAGGCCCTGTACAGGGGAGTGGCAGAGGCCTAAATGTTTCAGGCACAGGTTACAGCAGAGTAAGAGGGCGTGGCAGCAGGAGTCGCAGCGAGAGGCGAGAGGCCTGAGCTCCCGGTGTCATCTAGCGGTCGTGTTTTGATCAGCAACCCAGCAGTTCTTGAATGGTTGACTGGGTCATCCACTTCGTCCCAAGTGACATCAGACACCCCCAGTCAAAAAACGGTGGGTTCGTCAGACACAATCCTTAGTTGGTACGGCCCGGGAATAGGCCCTGTGCCCTCACCTGTGCCCTCACTCTTGCTTTCACTCTGTCGGGGGTTGCTGCATAGAGCCAGAGAAGGAGGTTTCTACCCTTCAGCAATTACATTTAATGGATTTTCATATTCACATATGGACATTAGACTGAAAGATTTTCCTAAATTATTCTTGCAACTAATCAACTTTTTTGAAGACTGAAAATAAATCACATTACAAATGTTTTCTGCAAATCTTGTTGAATCCTGGTGAATGAGTCCTGATGTTCCTTAATCCAAATAACGCATGCACTATATTTGGAGAGGATAACCAACAGTTTTATATTTTACCACATTTTTACAGATTGTTGGAGGGGTGTCTCATGATATGCTTTTAGAGATTGAGGACCCATATGCCCTTTTTGCACCATCAACCTCTCCTTTGTATCCGTCCCGGACATCTTGTTAATAACATCCAAACACAAAAATAAAAACGATTTTGAATTCCACATGAGAAAAAGTAGATTTTGCTTTCAGCGGAAATGTCCTTTTTCTTCCTGCTTTGATCCAATCTTAGGAAATAATAATGACAGTACATTCCATCTAAATAGCTACTGCAGTGCTTTAAGTCACTCAACAGGATGTCCTCCTCGAACTTAGAATCAAACTGTAGTTTCCAAGCAAGATTACCAAAATTTCTCTTTGAAAATACAATAAATTACTTTTAAAGAAATGTGACAAACCGGACATCAGCTGATGTCTAACAGGATAGGAGTATTTCAAGGGACAAACTTATAGAAACTGACATTTAATATCTTTGATTGATTAAGGCTACTTTTACATCAGTGTTTTCCTTTCCGCTGTTGAGATCCGTCATACTGCATTTCTGTAGTTGGGGGAATAAACCCGTATTGTAGTGCCAAAGAACACTTTTGCATATAACGCTGAAAAACCTGTTTTAAAATTTAGCGGTCACATACTGCATTTCTGTAGTTGGGGGAATAAACCCGTATTGTAGTGCCACAGAGCACTTTTGCATACAACACTGAAAAACCTGTTTTAAAATTTAGCGGTGACATACTGTATTTCTGTAGTTGGGGGAATAAACCCGTATTGTAGTGCAACAGAGCACTTTTGCATACAATGCTGAAAAAACAGTTTTTAAATTTAGCGGTGACATACTGTATTTCTGTAGTTGGGGGAATAAACCCGTATTATGGTGCCACAGAGCACTTTTGCATACAATGCTGAAAAAACAGTTTTTAAATTTAGCGGTGACATACTGTATTTCTGTAGTTGGGTGAAAAAACTTGTATTGTGGTGCCACAGAGCACTTTTGCATACAACACTGAAAAACCTGTTTTAAAATTTAGTGGTGACATACTGTATTTCTGTAGTTGGGTGAAAAAACTTGTATTGTGGTGCCACAGAGCACTTTTGCATACAACTCTGAAAAACCTGTTTTAAAATTTAGCGGTGACATACTGCATTTCTGTAGTTTGTTGCAATAAACACTGGTTTTGTGCTACATAGCAGAGGCCTACCCTGTATTTCAGTCATTTTAAGTAACCTGTGGAACTCCGCATTTACATAGTTGGTTGCAAAAACACAGGTTTTGTGGTAGATAGCACATTTGCGGTGTACGCTGCGTTTCGGACAAATTAAACCGTTAACTTCTGCTGTTACCTTGTTGGTTTGAAAAAACTAATTTTGGTGATCGGGAAGTAATTGTATTGAATTGCTCCATTACACTGTTGTGTGACCTAAAGAAATTTATTCTGTTTATGACACGGGCACTGCCTTACTGTTAGTGAACTTAGTTGTTGACTATTTAAATTGACACCTGAGATAAGGTTAGTTTGTTAGTTTGGTGGGTGAACGCAAATAATGAGGAGAACATCAAATAAGGGATGTGGACATGGTCGTAGTGGTGTTGGTGGAGCTCCTGTTGCTGGGAGAGGACATGTCTGTTCTGCACCAGCTACAGGTCCAAGTGAAACACCTTCCTCAGGTGCGAGTAGGCAACAGAACCTGCAGCGTTATTTGGTAGGCCCGAATGCTGCTCTACGGATGGTGAGGCCAGAACAAGTACAGGCGATAGTAGATTGGATGGCTGACAGTGCCTCCAGTTCCTTCACAGTATCTCCCACCCAGTCCTCTGCAGAAAGCTCACAGTTGGCACCTGCAGCCCATGCCCATCAGTCTTCCACCTCACCACCTTGCAAATCAGCCAAGCAGTCTGAGCTCCAAGTCATGCAGCAGACTCTTATGCTTTTTGATGACTCTGCTGGCACCACATTCACCGCCTCCTCAACCTCCGACTCCACATCCACCTACTCCTCCAAGTTGCAGGTTAATAATTTGTATTTATTTTATTTTAAGTTATTTCCCTATCCCCATTTGTTTGCAGAGCACTTGCCATGCTCTTAAGCACATTTTGCTGTCTTTTGCAGCCCTCTAACCCTTTCCAGGACTTTTTTACAGCCATTTTAGTGCCCAAAAGCTTGGGTCCCCATTGACTTCCAAGTGTCCGCTCAACTATAATCAAGACACATCGGCCATGAAACATTTTTTTCGGACACGAAAAAAAACTGATCTGGCGACCACTGACTTAGGCCTCATGCACACGAACGTATTTTCTTTCCGTGTCCGTTCCGTTTTTTTTGCGGACCATATGCGGAACCATTCATTTCAATGGGTCCGCAAAAAAAACGGAAG
Organism: Bufotes viridis; assembly: GCA_033119425.1. Lineage (NCBI taxonomy): Eukaryota > Metazoa > Chordata > Amphibia > Anura > Bufonidae > Bufotes > Bufotes viridis. Next base: position 292,418,782 of record CM065589.1, on the reverse strand, counting down.
GTACTCCGTGTGCATTCCGTTTCCGTGTGTCCGTTTTTTCGTTCCGCAAAAAAATAGAGCCTGTCCTATTTTTTCTAGTTTGCGGACAAGGATAGGCATTATTACAATGGATCCGCAATTTGCGGACCTCAAAACACATACGGTCGTGTGCATGAGGCCTTACAATGGATTTAGTGGCATATTTGTCTTGTTCATTTGGAATATAATACAACCATGTCCATTCTGAACAGATGCAGATGGTTGTATTATATACTGGATGCATTTTTGCTGAACACATGACGGATCTAGCAAAAACACAGATGTGAAAGTAGCCTTATTTCACTTTTCCCATAAATCTCATGACTTTTCTTGTTGAGACATATTAACAATATTCACAATATAAACTGTACATATTGACACAGTTCAAGATAATGACATAAGTGTAATATGTCATAGAGTTGATATTTTATCAAGCAACATGCCTGCACTCTTGTGTTATTAAAGGGCATATTTCAGCAGATTTGTACCTAGGAAACTGGCTGACCTGTTGCATATGCATTTGGCAGCTGAAGACATCTGTGTATCTGTTCATAAGTGCCTGCAGTGCTGAGAAAAATTATGTTTAAATGTATGCCAATGAGCCTTAAGGAGCAGGACTACACATACGAGTTACATACGCATGCAATTCTCATGAGGTTTTCATCTGTCACACAATAAAATAGCAAGAAATAAGGTTATAAAAAAGTTTCAATTCACATGCAAATAATGCAGCAATTGCTCGAAGTTATCAATGGATGTAAATAGAAATTCATATAGTATTCAATATCCTATTCAGCAGTTTTTCCCTATACAGGTATTTAGCATTTAAAAATAATTATATGGAAAAGGTTTTTATTAACGTTTGTAACTGTTAGGGCTCATGCCCACAAACGTAAGGGCTTCGTGCTCGTGCTGCGGACCGCTAATTGCGGTCCGCAATGCACGGGCAAAGACCGTGGGGCAGCCGTATGCAGATCGCGGACTCATTCCCTTGAATGGGGTTCGCGATCCGCATCCGACTGTCTGCACCGCAAAAAAGTAGTGTATGCACTACTTTTTTGTGATGCGGAGGCATGGCCAGAAACACCACGGAAGCACCCTGCAGTGCTTCCGTAAGGTTCCGCTCCGTCCTTCCGCACTGCATCTCCCGAATCGCGGACCCATTCAAGTGAATGGGTCCGTGATCTGTGATGCGGTAAGCACACGGCCGGTGCCGGTGTATTGCGGACACGGTCGTGTGCATGAGCCCTTAAACTACTCAAAACTATGATCAGGCAATATAACCAAGCCCTATACTAAATTACTTGATCCTCACCTAACAACATAAAACTGATCTAATGACAGCAGTTTACTATATCCTTTATCAGTAAATATGGTAACTGGCAATGTAATATAGTTACTGTTAACATCTGCTGCCATGTGCATGATCACATGACTGTACCATTATTCGTACCATGTACTTTGTTCTAATTGAAATTTCCCTGTAGTCATTCTAGTTTTCTACCCCCACCATTGAGTAATCATTCAAATGCCAATGATGCATGCTGAGTAACAAGTAGGGTCGGACCGGCCCACCAGAGTACCAGAGAATCCTCCGGTGGGCCCTGGCTATGATACCATAATTGAACTAAAAGATCCAGGAGATAAAAAAAAATTGTGGCTTCCCTTGGAGCCAGTCATTTCTCATTAGGGCCCACGACTTTGATCCAAAACTTATTAAACTTTATAGATGGTATAGGGGTTGGACCTCAAGATTAATTTTCTCTGGTGGGCTCCATGAGCCCTAGTCCAACACTGGTAACAAGCAAAATTTGATTTCCAGAGGCACGGAATACACATTTTTGTATACTGTACATATAAAAGAACATCTTGAACACATGGGATATACAAAAAAGGTATCGCAATGGAAAAGTACAAAGATAGAAAGATACAGAAGATAAACAAAAATAGGTTATCTAGAAAGTAGAAACCATACAATAGAGCCACATCCAAAAGAGACATATAGGTATCAGGGTTGCCAACCTCCAATTTGAGGGGTGGTGCACATCGGCTCCTCAGCTTGCCAGTGTTTGCAATGTTCCTCAGTGTACTGAAGTATCATTTTAATCAGCATAATTGATCCTCCTAGGGAGTATACCTGCTTTAATAGGGTTGATTATGCTGAAAGTGCTCTTTAAAGTTTACCGAAAATCAAGGATGGGCCAAAATTTTAGGGAGATACACCAGGCCCCCTTTTAAGAGATTAAAAAAAAAACACATTTGAAAAAGCCCACCTGATACAACCTTGCCAACCATTAGATTTTCTCCTCGTCTTCTCACCTCCTCCTTCAGGCAAGCCTCCTGATGTGTCAGAGCCGCTGGAACCCATCTCCGAGGGGCACAGAGAGGCCAAACTCCACCTCTTTATCTTGAAAACACAACACCCAGCCAGGCTAGTTTGCTCCGTTCTTGTCACTTTATATGTATGTGCAAATGAATACAGTAAGAGTTTTTACCATCTGTTTAATGTACACAAGAAACATATATTTTAAACAGATGCCTCAGACTGATGCCATACAGTTGCATCTGTTCATCAGAGAGTTCCATTGTAAGGAGAAAAAAAAACTTACTTCTTTTTACCATTTTTTGTCATGCTCTTTGTAACCAAAAATCGTTGGGTATAGGCAGGAAATAGTTAACTTGGCAGACAGTTGCCTAGAGATGGGCTGGTCCCACCCTTTGCTTAACGAGTTATTGATGAGAAGGCCAAAAGTAAAAACTCTCCAGTCTCCAGCAGCCGTTCCCTAATGATGTGACATCGATGAGCTGGCGCATTGTCTTCCATGAAGATGAAATTAGGCCTGTGTTGTTCATGCAGAGGCACAATGACTGGATTAATAAAGTTATTCAAGTAGTATGGGCTTGTCACTTTACCATTCACAAATTGAAGGGCAGCTCTGTATTGACTAGACACACCTCCCCACACTGTAACAGCACCACCACCACAAGCTCGTCAGGTGACAACAGTGGCTGATGCATAGCGCTCTCCTTCACATCTCCAACATCATTGGTGGCCATCATTTCCGCTCATCGTGAATCGACTTTCATCAGTGAAAAACACTGAGGCCCACGGGTCCCTCGTCCAGTATAGGTGCTCCCTGGCCCATGCAAGACGATGACGTGGCAGGTACCCTAGCAGGTCGTCTAGCATACAGACCACGTTGATGTAAATGGTTTCGAATGATCTGATGTGACACTTGGGTGCCTCTCATCTCCCTTAAATGTGCCTGGAGTTGTGTGGCATTCATCTTCTAGTTCCGTAGGGCATTGTTCACCATGAAGCAGTTATCAGTGTAGGATGCCGCCAAAGGACATCAACTTCTATGCCTTTCTGCGACTCTCTGTATCTCTGTGGCAACCTTCTGATGACACTCTGTGACACTCTAAGCTCAGTGGCCACTTCCGTCTGAAAACATTCTGCTTTTTTGTTAAAAATGAATAATACAGGTATAAGAAACTTTGTAATACATCTTATAAGAGACTTATCAAACTCCTCTCCTATTCCCCCTCTTACTCTGTTAATCCAGAGTAGTAGAATCTCCTAATTTCTCCATGTGTAGTCTATAGGTGATATCATAACAACTAGTCTCCCCCCGCTAGCGCAGGGAGAATTAGAGATAAAGTTTGCAGACGGGAAAAAAACTGCTAAAAGTGGCAGATATAAGCAATATATTAGTCAGTCATAGTGTTATTCCACATCTTCACCCACATATGACAGTTTATTCTGATTACACAAAATAACTTATGCTGTAATGACTTCAACAGTGTTATTAATAACTCAGTTTGGACATTGACCAGTGGCCTTGTGACATGTCTGCTTGGACATGTCAAATACTTGAGTGACTATGTTTTGGACGAGGTCTTTGTGGTGGCACTATCTGTAACACTTACCTAACAGTGTCAGGCAAGTGTTTTAATCTGGATTTAACAAGTGGGCCACTGAGATTGAAAATGTTAGTGGGGCTATGTTTTCCTCTCGTTCTAAAATCTGCAGTCTTCTCAGAAACGAATGCGTGGACTTCCAGCCAACAAGGCTTTGGATCACTGAGAGCAGAACAAAGAAGCAATTGAAAGCTGGAATCATTAAACACCTGTTGACTATTCAAGAGATAGTCATTCCGACTGCATGACAAAGTGTTACAGATCAGGGCTGTGTTCAAGAGCTTTGTCTGGAATAGAATTTAATTGTGGCTACAATCAGATATTTTTTTACAAATTCTAACGTAAGAAATATATTTGTCTCTCCTAAAATCAAAAATCCTTAGTAAATATGGGCCTCTGATCACACCTTATTTGGTTGGAGTATGCAGTAGGAACATATTCTTAGGGGCTCATTTATTTAGTGTATGCCAAAAGACTGTCTTATCTCAAGCAGCAAACCTTTCACTGCACTTTCCTTTAGATATGGATACATTGAAAAAGGTGTACATTACAGTATGCTTTTTGACCCAGGGATCCATATACTATTTTAAACCTGGTTATATATTTAGATAATATGGTAAGTAAAGTGACCTGAACAATTTGCCAGCGTATGGGGAACATGGCTCATATAGTGGGGAAAATCCATAGGGTTAGGCTCTTTCACACGGGCGTCGGGTGTGAGGGCCGGATAGGATGCGGGTGTGTGGCGGGGAAATCGTGCGAGTGCACACACAATATCAGTCAGTTTTGACTGTAATTGCGTTGCGTTGTTCATTTTTTTTTTTTTCACCACGTGGTGATGACGTCAGCGCAGGTTCTTCTGAATGAAGATAGAAGAACCTTCTATCTTCATTCAGCAGGACCTGCACTGACGTCACTGAGCTCACCACGTGGTGAGCGTGATGACGTCACCGAAGGTCATTTTTCAGCCAGGTCCTGCAAGAAGAAGAAGAAAGAAGACGAGCCAGGCTGTGCAATCAAGTGGATGAGGTGAACTAAAAAAGAATTTATTTTTAACCCCACAATGGATCTTTTACTTAGTATTCTGAATTAATGAATGCTATTATTTTCCATTATAACAATGTTATAATGGAAAATAATAAAGTAAATGGGGTCCCGGATCACTCATCCTTCGTCTCCTTAGCAACCATGCGTGCAAATCGCACAGCATCCGCACTTGCTTGCGGACACTTGCGATTTTCATGCATCACCATTTATTTCTTTGGGCCTGCGTTGCGTGAAAAACGCAGAATATAAAACATGCTGCGATTTTCACGCAACGCACAAGTGATGCATGAAAATCACCGCTCATCTGCACAGCCCCATTGAAGTGAATGGGTTTGGAGTCAGTGCGGGTGCAATGCGTTCACCCGTGTGAAAGGGGCCTTTTGAGAATGCTAAGATAAAGTTCACGCAAAATCTACGACAAAATCCGCTAATTTTCTGCAGCAAAATACAGCAGATCCCATGTGGATGTACCCTAAGGGCTCACACACACAACCATTGGCTGTTTTGTGGTCCGCAAATTGCAGATCTGCAAAACAAGGAGTCCCAGCCGTGTGCATTCCACATTTTGAGGAACAGAACAGCCGGCCCCTAACAGAACAGTGTTATCCTTTTCCGTAATGTTGACAAGAATAGGGCATGTTCTATAATTTTATAGACAGCATGGAACGGACATGTGGATGCAGACAGCACACAGAGTGCTGTCCGCAGGCTTTTCGGCCCCAAAAAATGAGTATCGGATGCGGACCCAAACCACGGTCGTGTGCATGAGCCCTAACAGTGGGTTGAAATAGTTGCTGTTGTTTAGCTTGTGCATAGGTTAAGTGTAATTTTCCTTTGGATAGGCATAAACTGTTTGGGTATGGCCACACATACGGAAAATCCACAATGTTTACAGTGGCACCAAAGTAGATGTGATTTTCATTTACGTCATCCACAGGCTGCTCACCTCAGCACACGTCCCCATTCATTTTAATGTGTGGATTTGGACACCAGTGTTTTAGTACGGTCCGTGTTTTTAGCACGGATGTATGCTCTATTTTGTCCGTGTTCACTGATCAATCATGGCCATTGCAGTTTATGGGTTTGTGAAAACCATGGATGCAACGTGGATGCCATCCGTGTTGCATCCGTGTTTCAGGGATCATTAGGAAGAGATGCTTTGAAAATAATTTTTTAGCTGTTCAGTGTTAGTGAAACACAGATGGCACACGGACAGCAAAAAATGGACACACAAATCCTTCACGGACAGCTTCACGAATGTATCACTGACCACCTTCTCACAGATTAGAGCACAGATGTGTGAATGATGCTTTAAAGGACATCTGTCAGCAAATTTGTACCTATAACACTGGCTGACCTGCTGCATGTGCACTTGGCAGCTTAAGGCATCTGCGTTGGTCCCAAGTTCATATGTGCCCGCACTGCTGAGAAACATGATGTTTTAATATATGCAAACAAATCTTTAGAAGCAATGGGGACATTGCCATTACTCCTAGAGGCTCTGCTCTCTCTGCAACTGATGCGCCCTTTGCACTTGGGTTGACCGGCCCAGGCAATGTAAAAGTGATTACACCTGTCTTGCACTGTCAAAGTGCAGAGGGAGCTGCAGTTAGAGAGAGAACAGAGCCTAATGACAACGCCCCCGTTGCTCCTAGAGGCTCATTTGCATATATTAAAACATCATTTGTTTCAGCAATTAGGGCACATATGAACATGGGACCAACACAGACAGTGACGTGCACACATAGGGCTAAAAGGGGGCTTGAGCCCCTGCCCCCTTCAGCCCCTGTCCCTTTAATGCCCTTTTTTTTCTTAAGCCAGGCAAGCAGCCTGTGTCACTGACCGTTGGGATTCTTGTGAACTTGGTTGGCACTTTTTTTTTTATGCGCTGGCTGGTGGCTGCCCTGCCGCCTAGCTGCCTCTGTGCCAGGACAGGCCCGTGCCGCGCAGTAATGTCATTCAGCAGCAAGTCACGTGGTGCGGCGCGCCTCGCACAGGCAGTCCTCTAGAGCAGAGAAGCGCTGCCTGCAGTTTGAGTGCACCTGCTGTCATCACCGCCGGTCCATCTAGTCCAGTGACCAGTCTGTGTGTCAAGAGGTGAGACCTGCACCGCACCAGCTGTCACTGACATCCCGGCCCAGCACCCCTGCTTGGCTACTTCAGCTGCTTGATGCCTATCCTGATTCATATGTAATACAAATACAGTAAAGTCAGTCAGTGAGTAGTGCCACTTCTGTCTGCCATAACAGCTAGTAATGACTGCGTCTGCCATCATGGAGGCAGGTAGTGGCAGGAAAAACGTACCATAAGGGGAGGGGGGAGGAGATGTGCAAACCCAGGCCCATGGAGGTGGAAAATGTGCCCCTGCTTGATGCCTAGCTATCATATTCCTTTAATGCCCTTACTACCCCCCTCCATGATGGCCACTACCTGACTGACTCACTGACTCAGTAATACATTAGGATAGCTAGGATGATCTTAATGTATTACTGAGTCAGTGAGTGCCACTTCTGCGTCTGTCTGCCACAGCTAGTTATGACTGCCATCATGGAGGGGGTAGTGGCAGGAAAAATGTACCATGGGGGGAGATGTTCTGTTGCCGGCCCAGGCCATCGAGGGGGGAAATGTGCTATTGTTGGGCCATGGAGGGGAAGGGGGTTCAAAGATGTGCTGCTGCCCTCAAAGGCCCATGGAGGGGTAGAAATGTGAAGGGGGGAAAGAAATGTAACATGAAGAGGGTGATGTAAAAAGGAGGGGGGTAATGTGACATTAAGGCCGGGCGGCATCATTGGCATTGATAGTGGCACATGGGGGGGTTTGGCACTTGATACTGGCACATGGTGGGGTTTGGCACTTGATACTGGCACATGGGGGTTGGCACTTGATATTGGCCCAAGGGGAGTGGGGTTTGACACTTGATACTGGCACATGATGGGGGAGGGGAAGAGATACAATTGTTACTGGTACATTATTGGGGGGCACTATGGGGGCTTCTACTGAGGCCACAAAGAAGGGGTATTTTATATGGGGAGCTCTGTGTGGTACTAGTATTATCTGGGGTTTTATCTGTTTCTGCAGTATAGTATTGGTGACCACAGTGGCACAGTATTGGGGGTAGTAGGATGATTTGTCCAGAAGATGGGAGGATGATGGAAAAGTAGTAAACTAAGATTTTTTTTTTGTCAAACTGCAGAGAGATGGCGGAAAAATGGTGGTCTGGACTCAAAAGAGATGAAGAGAACTTCTACATCAAAGGAGACATCACCACTGGATGTAAGAGGTATGTGGGGTTGCTGCGATGCCAGGCCCATGGAGGGGGAGAAATGTGCCTTTGGGGGCCTTTTTTTTTTACTTAAGCCCCTGCCCTTCTAAATGTCTGTGCACGTCCCTGAACACAGATGCCTTCCACTGCCAAGTGCACATGTAACAGGTCAGCCAGTTTCATAGGTACAAAACTGCTGACAATGTCCTTTAACCCCTTCACTCACTTTCACATACATGTATGTGGGGTAATGTTGTCTCTTGCCGCATTCCCATATGCATGTACGTGATCTTGATCAGCTTCATGAGCCCAGCTGTTACTGACACTCAGGCCCCTGCTGTATTGCCGGCATTGCTGAAAATGGCGATTCAGGCAGATTAACCCTTCACATGCCACAGGGTTTACAGACAGAGGGGGCTCCCTCTCTGACTCCATCAGTCCCCCCGCGCTGTGGTATGATTGCTATGGCTGCCCCAATGCCTTACACAGGCATCAGAGCCTGCCAGCTACGGAAGCCTAGGAGATCCAGCCCCCAGGCAACTGTCAGCATCTTACACTGTATTACATTGACAGTCAATGCAGCATGTATTTTACTGCATTGAAACATTGAAACACTGAAAAGTTGAAGTCCCACAGTGGGACAAAAGTAAAAAGTGGGGGAAAAAATGTTTTTAATAATAAAAAAATTCTGTTTTCACCTCATAATATCATGTACAATAAAAAAATAAAAAAAATAAAAAACAGACATATTAGGTATCCCCACATCCGTAACGGCCACCTGGTGAACGCCTTTAAAAAAATAACTAAAAACTGTGCCAAAATAGCCATTTTTTTAATTCTTGCCTTGTGAAAAGCATAATAGCGAGTAATCAAAAACTTTCATGCACCCGAAAATGGTACCAATGAAACCATTATCACATCTCGTAAAAAATGAGCCCCCACATAAGACAATCGACTTAAACATAAAAAATATGCCTTTCAGAAAATAGCAACTGCATAAAACTATTTTAAAAAATACATGTACTAGGTATCATAGCATCTATAACGACTGGCTCTATAAAAATGTCACCTGATCTATCCTGTCAGTTGAACGCTTTAAAAAAAAATAAAAAGTGTTCCAAAATGGCCATTTTTTGGGTCACCTTGCTCCAAAAAAGTGTAATGATCAAAAAATCATATGTCCTCAAAGATGGTGCCAATAAAAACATCAGCTCTTCCTGCAAAAAATGAGCCTCTACATAAGATGATCGGCAGAAAAATAAAAGAAATATAGCTTTCAGAAAATGGAGACAAGAAACATGATTTTTTTCATAAATGCTTTTATTATATAAAACTGAAATAAATAAAAAATAGACATATTAGGTATTGCTGCATCCGTATCAACCTGCTCTATAAAAAATATCACATGATCTACCCCCTTAGGTGAACACTATTAAAAAATAAATAAAAAAAACTGTGCCAAAATAGCCATTTTTGGTCACCTTGCCCCAAAAAGGTGTTATATTGAATGATCAAAAAATATTTACCAAAAAATGAAACCAATGAAAACATCATTTAAAAAAAAAAAATGAGCCCCTACTCAAGACGATCAGCATAAAGATAAAAGAAATGTAGCTTTCAGAAAATGAAGACACAAAACATTATTATGTGAAACTGAAACAAAAAAAGACATATTTGGTATTTTTGCATCCGTATCAATCCACTCTACAAAAACAACACATGATCTGTCCTGTCAGGAGTAAAAAAAAAACAAAAATAAAAACGGAGCGACACAAAAAGCGTAATATCGAGTGATCAAACATCATATGTACCCTATAATAATACCAATAAAACTGTCACCTTATCCTATATTTTCCAAAATATGGTCACTTTTTGTAGGGGTGCATCAGGGGGTCTTCAAATGCGACATGGCAACTTAAAGGGGTTCTCCAGAAATGAAAAAAATTAAAATACCCAAATATCGCTTTCTTATAAATTTATTCCCAATTACCTTTCATTAGTTATAATGGATTAGTTATTGTCACTAGGAGAAATTAAATGGCCGCCATTCTATTAGTTCACACAAAACCTGTCCTAATCACACAGGACAAGTTACTTCACAACTCTAAGCCAAAGATCTGCCTCATCCTCCTCTGCTACTTGTGAGGGTTTAGAATCCTGAATACAGATGATAAAATCTTCAAATTAATCTTTGTGGGAATGGAGTTCATGAGGAGACATGAAGTACAGAGATGATGGACAGGACAGACTGTGCTAATGTGGGGCTGTGGTAATGGACACTACATACAAGTGCTGCTGCTCATTATCCATATCCCTACCCTCCTCTCTGTACATCATATCTTCTATTAAACTGAATTCTTGTTCATAATCCCTGACAAGTAGAGCAGAGAGGAGGATAAGGCAGCTCTTTAGCTCACTGCTCTAAAGTAACTTGTGCTGCTGTATAATTAGGACAGGTTTTGTGTGTACTAATAGGATGGTGGCCATTTTGTTTCTCATAATAATTGCTCTCTAGACAAAACGAGACATTATAACTAATGAAAGGTATTTGGGAATATATTTATAATTTTAATTTTCTTAATTCCTGGAGAACCCCTTTAAAATGATCCCAGTAAAATCTGCCCCCCAAAATCCATATGGCGCTCTTTCCCTTCTGCACACTGTGTCATGTGCCCATACAGCAGTTTACGACCACATATGGGGTGTTTCTGTAAACTGCAGAAAAAGGGTAATAAATACCAAGTTTTGTTTTGCTGTTAACCCTGTGGGATATGGATAAAAATTGAAAATTTTCACACAAAAAAGCGAAATTTTCCTTTAATTCTTAAGGGTTCCTTTAACTCTGAAGGGCTGACAAAATTTGTAAAAATAGTTTTGAATAATTTGAGGGGAGTAGTTTCTAAAATTGGGCCATTTATGGATGATTTCTACTATATAGGTCCCACAAAATGACTTCATAACTGAATTAAATCTTAAAAAAGTGGGTTTGGAGATTTTCTTTGAAATTTACAAAATGATGCCAACATAAAGTAGACATATGGGGAATGTTAAGTAATAACTATGTTGTGAGGTATCACTATCCATCTTAAAAGAGGAGAAATTCAAATTTAGAAAATAGGAAATTTTTCCCAATTTTCCATAAATTTGGGATTTTTTGTAATAGATACAGGTAAAACATATTGACTGAAATTTACAACTAACATGAAGTACAATATGTCACGAGAAAACAATCTCTGAATAGCTTGGATAAGTAAAAGCATTCCAGATTTATTACCACATAAAGTGACAAATGTCAGATTTGCAAAATGTGGGTTGGTCCTTATGGTGAAAACTGGCTTGGTCTTGAAGGAGATAAGCAGTACTGATTATTGAAGGCTGGTATCTGAACGTTCGTCATTCACAGTTGGCCAGTGAAAGTTGTTGTTCTGGATGGCATTGCCATACATTAAAACAGCCTATCACTGATCAAGCTGTGCCCTTCTCTAATACCTAAGCTGAGCCTCTTTTGATGGAATTCACATTGTTTGGCACAAACAACAGATATTGCCGATGTCCACACATGACAACAATAAAATATGGGAGACCGAGTTTTTTTTTCACAGACTGCTCTCTTCCTTAGCATGTGACTTTTTTAAAATTTTATGTAACATATAAAAAGGCCAGCAGTGCATTTCCTCAATCCTCATCCAACAACTACTACACTGAACGTATGTAGGGATGAGTGAAAGCGTACAGGTTTGAGTTCGGGTGGTGTAGGAATATAACGGGTGGTAACGGAATATAACAGAATTCATAGATGGAATGCAAAACGGAAGCCTTTAAGAGGCATTCTGTTTTGATCTGTCATAATAGAAGTCTATGGCTAAGCATAACGGATCCATCTGGTTTTTGTTATGCAGAACTTTGTTTTGAATTCTGCATAAAGGAAAACAGAGGGATCCGTTATGCTTGGCCATAGACTTCTATTATGATGGATCAAAACGGAATGCCTCTTGAAGGCTTCCGTTTTGCATTCCGTCTATGAATTCCGTTATACAGTGATCCCTCAAGATACTTTGGCCTCAGGATACAATATTTTCAACATACAATGGTCTTTTCTGACTCATCGTAAGTTGAAACTAGACTCAACATACAATGCCTCAGACCCAGATCCAACCAATCAAGGCCACTTCTCTGGTAAAATAGTTGTATTAGTTGCTAGTTACCGTAGCAGTCATTTCTGACTGTTATGTGTAAGAACATGTTTAATCTGCCTTAGTTATCTGCTTATTTTTCTTAAATCTTCATTTCCTCTTATCTTGGGTGACATTTGGGGGCTTTGGAACCGATTACTCAAGTTACAATGGTTTCAACATACAATGGTTTTCATGGAACCAATTAATATTGTAACTTGAGGGACCACTGTATTCCGTTATAACTGCAGATGAGCAAATCGACTTCGGATGAAACATCCGAAGTCAATTTGCATAATACTTTGTTTGAATACTGTACGGAGCAAGCTCTCAGTACAGTATTAGAATGCATTGGCTCAGATAAGCCAAAGTTATTACTTTGCAAAGTCTCGTAAGACTTCGCATAATAACTTCATAAATCATTTCCATTTCCCAAACTCGGGTTCGGTTCCAAGGCAGCAATCCACCTGTGAGTGATAACAAGAAATTGAGAGTGAGGCTCGGCCCTTAATCATCCATTAACGTTTATTTCTCCACATGGTTGCAATTTAAATTTTTTGGGATCAGTACACCAATAGACAGGCTAGGGCAGTGGTGGTGAACCAATGGCATGGGTGCCAGAGGCGGCACTCAGAGCCCTCTGTGTGGGCACCCGCACCATAGAAAAAGTCTATGGTGTACCAATATGCCTTTGACTTTTCCTGCCATTAATCAGCGCAGGGCACACTGTGAACAGCACAAGCAGTACCTTGAATGTAGGCAGGCTATTATAGCTAAATGATAGGGTACATGGAAGATATACTATCCTGGACTGTAGTATTCCGGGTAAATTGCCATGTTGGCACTTTGCAATAAATAAGTGGGTTTTGGGTTGCAGTTTGGGCACTCTGTCTCTAAAAGGTTCACCATCACTGGGCTAGGGTAACCGTTAGGGTAACAATTTACCAAGGAGTGTTAGAACAACTTTTAGGGTCTGGCCTCAATCACCCGTTTCAGTTTCCACAAAGTTGAAATTGAAAGATTTTTTTTTTGGGGGGAGGTTAAATTTAATTAAGCAGCATACATATGTAATTACTGCATCCTTACCAACAATTCCTTACAGCACAGGCTGATTCTGGATGAACAGACCTTGCCTTGCTGCTGATTCCCCATCTTGCCACTGTTACTGCCTGTGTGTCTGCCTACCGTCATGTTTTGTACGGTTGCTGCTGCATCATGTTACTAATGCCCCTCAATCGTCAGTTTACGTGTATTCAGTTTCCTCACAGTTGAAATGTACAAATTTTTGGGGGAGTTAAATTTCCTTAAGCAGCATAAATGTACGTGTTGTGTGCTGTGGCCTGCATCATGTCACTAAAGCCTCTTAATCGTCAGTTTATGTTTATTCAGTTTCCACACTGTTGAAACATTTTTGGGAAGGGGCCCCGTCTCGTCACTGTTGTCTGCCTGCCTACCAACACATGCTACGGCATGCATCATGCCACTAATGCCTCAACTTTTATTTTTTATTTTTTTTAAAGGGGTGGGGGGGTGAATGGGGGGTGTTACATTTCATTTAGCAGCATACATGTGTCATTACTGAATAAATCCCGACATATTCTCACAGCTCAAGCTCATTGCAATGATGACACATTGCCTTGCTGCCGGTGGCCCATCTTGCTGCTGTCTGTCTGTCTACCATCACGTTCTGTATGGCTGTTCCTGCAGCCTGTACCATGCCACTAATGCCACATGCCAACGATCATGTTCTCCAAAGACACATTTTTATTTATTTATTTATTATCTCATAACACTGTGTTTAAACATCACCTGTCCCCGATTAAGGAACAATTTTTGGAAGCTTTGGATTATGAAAAAGTATAACACGTGCCGCCACGGTGTGTTTTTAAACACGCTGTATGTTAACACTGTCAAATGTGTGTTTACTCATGGTTATGTAGGTCACTGTAATTTAGATATTATTTACTATTTCTGTCATTGCGTTCCAGAGCTTGGGGAGGGAAGAGGGGGGAGAGAAAAAAATTCATAAAAAATAAAAGAAAATAGATAACAAGTTTTTCAAAAAATTATGATTCCTAGAATGCTAGAAGGGGTCATATACTTTCAGGGCAATTGGAGTAACTTTGGTTCGGCCCAAACTGAAACGAATCTCGACTGGTTCGCTCATCTCTAGTATTGACCTGTTTTATTTGAGTCAATTGTTTTACCTTGTTACTTGTGTAGCGAGGTACTATTTTTTCAATGCAGGTTAGAAAGTTCCTATTATAACTTCTAACTCTGTTTCTCCTTTACCTAGATGTTTTTTGTGGGATCCAGCGACAGGGAGTTTGGAGAGAAGAAATCTACCTCCAAATAGAGAGACCCCAGCTGCAAGGATTGTGACATTCCTCTCCCAGTCAGCTATGAATACAATATGTGTCATCAGTGCCATCCTCAGGATCCTTCAAGAGAACTGTCACTACATGATATGGTGACTTGGGTAAAAGATTTTGTACAAGACTCCATATTAGAGATAAAGTAGTCTATATCCAATCTGTCTTGATGTACGAAACACCAGTGTCAGTCTCCTGTATTGATGATCATGTTGGACGAAGAATCTCAGATGTAGATGATTCGTCATCCTCGGAAGGTCAGGCAATCCAGGTCGGCAACAGGAGAGTCAAGACAAGCAGGCATGGATCAAGCAGGTAGCATAGTCCAGAAACACAAGCACGAGTCAGGTACACAGGAACACAAGCAGAGGTAACAGTAACCTAGCAAGAAACAAGGACCTTGACACTGAGGCATTTGGGAAGGGGGCTGAGCCACTTATATACATGCAGGAGGGCTAGGATTTGTCAGCTAGGTCACATGATCTAACCCATAAAGCACAGGAAGTGATGCACGCCGACCCTTAACGAAGTGCTGCAGGGAACAAGCAACAAGCATGCTGTGTCCAGGGCTGAATGGAAACTGTGGAGTGGATCCCAGAACAGTACCTACATAGACAGAGCCCAGGCCGTGAATGGGGAAGCACTAGTAGCAGATCATTGCTGAATACAGCGCCCAGGATCGTGGCGATAAGGAGGGGGACAGCGGCGCACAGTAGCCGCTGTTACAGTCTCCTTCCTCCAGCGGATGGGTTAGATAAAAAATTCTGAGAAATCAGAAGAAATTTTTGGGATTTAAAATAGAATCCTTCAGCTTGACTCCGACCTTAACCACTACCCGACCGCCTAACGCAGGGATGCGTCCTGGGGGCAGCCGGGTTATTCCTCCTTGACGCGCCAGTGCGTCATCTCGCGAGAGGCGAGATTTCCTGTGAGCGCACGCGTTCACAGAATCGCGTCGGGAGGAAGATTAACTACAGCCTGCCAGCGCTGATCATGCGCTGGCAGGCTGTAGATCTTAAAAAAACGCCATCTAAATCGCATATCAGACGCTGTTTTGTAAACAGCGCCTGATATGCCTGCTGCCTGCTCCTCTGGTGGTCCCTTTTGCTTGGGACCACCATAGGACACAGGCAGCTAAGGTAAGTGCACCAATCACCATACCACACCGGCCCCCCTGTCACTGATTAACCCCTGATTAACCCCTGATCAACCCCTGATCACCCAATGTCACCCCCTGTCATCCCCCCTGTCACTAATCACCCACCTGTAAGGCTTATTCAGACGTCCGTATGTGTTTTGCGGATCCACTTTCCGCATTTTGCGGATCCGCACATTGCCAGAACTATATAGAAAATGCCTTTTCTTGTCCGCAATTGCAGACAAGAATATGACATGCTCTATCTTTTGCAGAAGTTCGTGGCCGCAGCTCCTCAAATGCTGATGCGGAGAGCACATAGTGTGCTCTCCGCATCACCGCTGGCCCCATTCACACTGAATGGGTCCGCATTAGTGTTGAGCGAACAGTTCGAACTTTTTTGAAAATGTCCGGGTTCGGGTCCGTGTCCCGGACACCCCAAAATTGGGATCAAACCCGAACCCGGACATTTTCAAAAAAGTTCGGGTTCGGGTTCGTTGTTCGGCGATTACTTCCCGCTTTCTGAAGGGCTGCACAGCAGCCAATCATCTAGCGTTTTACTTCTTGCCCTAAGAGCCCATCACAGCCATGCCTACTAATGGCATGGCTGTGATTGGCCAAGTGCAGCATGTGACCCAGCCTCTATTTAAGCTGGAGTCACGTAGTGCCGCACGTCACACTGCTCTCATTAGTGTAGGGAGAGGACGCAGCTTCTGTGAGGGCGAGATTAGGCAGGGAAAAGTCAGCAACAGCACCTAATGAACGGATCGATCTACAGCTGTGAATGATTGAACTTCTGCTAGTTACTTGCTCACTGGTTTTTAGGCTGCACAGAGCGTTTTTCTGTCACTTATTCTGTGACTTGTGGTGCACCCAGAACAAGCTGCGACCAAGTCCATCAATCCATCAATACTAGTTTTTATTTGCTATATCCTACATCAGGGGCTTGGCTGAGCCCCTAGAAACTCAGGATAGCAATTTCTATATTTTATTAAGGGGTTAAATACAATTGCCCAAATACCAATTCCCTAAATCTGGTGTTCCAGCTTTCGCTAGCCAAGTATAATACTGTCTGCTGTCTGGCAAAGGTTAGATTATTTTATGTGGTGAAATTCAATTGCCAAAATAGCAATACCATTAATCAGTGGTTTCAGCTGTGGCTGGCAAAGTATAATAGTGTCCGCCAAAACATATATATTGTTCTGGGGTGAAATTCAATTGCCAAAATAGCAATACCCTGAATCTGGTGTCCCAGCTGTTGCAGGCCAAGATTCATAGTGTCCGCAAAAACATATATTTTGTTCTGGGGTGAAATTCAATTGGCAAAATAGCAATACCCTGAATCTGGTGTCCCAGCTGTTGCAGGCCAAGATTCATAGTGTCCGCAAAAACATATATTTTGTTCTGGGGTGAAATTCAATTGCCAAAATAGCAATACCCTGAATCTGGTGTCCCAGCATTTGCAGGCCAAATGATAATCTGTTCGTACAAGGGTATATTTTGTTCTGGGGTGAGATTCAATTGCCAAAATAGCAATACCATAAATCAGTGGTTTCAGCTGTGGCTGGCAATGTATAATCGTGTCCGCCAAAAGATATATTTTGTTCTGGGGTGAAATTCAATTGCCAAAATAGCAATACCCTGAATCTGGTGTCCCAGCTGTTGCAGGCCAAGATTCATAGTGTCCGCAAAAACATATATTTTGTTCTGGGGTGAAATTCAATTGCCAAAATAGCAATACCATAAATCAGTGGTTTCAGCTGTGGCTGGCAAAGTATAATAGTGTCCGCCAAAACATAAATTTTGTTCTGGGGTGAAATTCTATTGCCAAAATAGCAATACCCTGAATCTGGTATCCCAGCTGTTGCAGGCCAAGATTCATAGTGTCCGCAAAAACATATATTTTGTTCTGGGGTGAAATTCAATTGCCAAAATAGCAATACCATAAATCAGTGGTTTCAGCTGTGGCTGGCAAAGTATAATAGTGTCCGCCAAAACATATATTTTGTTCTGTGCAAAAGCAGAACAGCCGCCTCCAAGAGAGTTCGCCTGCTACTGGCCACCGCCACCAGCGACCGAGCACCCCAAAGGCAGCTTCAAGGAGTTCCCTGGCATGGCACTTGTTTAAACAATGTGCTGACGACAAGACCCGAGTGGTTTGCACGCTGTGCCATCAGAGCCTGAAGCGAGGCATTAACGTTCTGAACCTTAGCACAACCTGCATGACCAGGCATCTACATGCAAAGCATGAACTGCAGTGGAGTAAACACCTTAAAAGCAAGGAACTCACTCTGGCTCCCCCTGCTCCCTCTTCTGCTGCTGCCTCGGCCTCTTCCTCCGCCTCGGGAGGAATGTTGGCACCTGCCGCCCACCAAACAGAGGATGTGCCACCGACAACACCACCTGCGTCACCAAGCATCTCCACCATGTCACACGGCAGCGTTCAGCTCTCCATCTCACAAACCTTGGAGAGAAAGCGTAAATTCCCACCTAGCCACCCTCGAGCCCTGGGTCTGAATGCCAGCATTTCTAAACTACTGGCCTTTGAAATGCTGTAATTCAGGCTGGTGTACACAGACAGCTTCAAACAGCTGATGTCCATGGCTGTCCCACAGTATGTTGTTCCCAGCCGCCACTACTTCTCCAAGACAGCCGTGCCTTCCCTGCACAACCAAGTATCCGATAAGATCAAGTGTGCACTGCGCAACGCCATTTGTGGCAAGGTCCACCTAACCACAGATACGTGGACCAGTAAGCACGGCCAGGGACGCTATATCTCCCTAACTGCACACTGGGCAAATGTAGTGGCGGCTGGGCCGCAGGCGGAGAGTTCCTTGGCGCACGTCCTTCCGCCGCCAAGGATCCTGTAGCCTCCTCCTCCTACTCGGCTTCCTCCTCCTCTGCTTCCACCAGCTCATCCAGTCAGCCACACACCTTCACCACCAACTTCAGCACAGCCCGGGGTAAACGTCAGCAGGCCATTCTGAAACTCATATGTTTGGGGGACAGGCCCCACACCGCGCAGGAGTTGTGGCGGGGTATTAAACAACAGACCGACGAGTGGTTTCTGCCGGTGGGCCTCAAGCCCGGCCTGGTGGTGTGCGATAATGGGCGAAATCTCGTCGCAGCTCTGGGACTAGCCGGTTTGACGCACATCCCTTGCCTGGCGCATGTGCTGAATTTGGTGGTGCAGAAGTTCATTCACAACTACCCCGACATGTCAGAGCTGCTGCATAAAGTGAGGGCCATCTGTGCGCGCTTCCGGCGTTCAAATCTTGCCGCTGCTCGCCTGTCTGCGCTACAGCGGAACTTCGGCCTTCCCGCTCACCGCCTTATATGCGACGTGCCCACCAGGTGGAACTCCACCTTGCACATGCTGGAGAGACTGTGCGAGCAGCAGCAGGCCATAGTGGAGTTTCAGCTGCAGCATGCACGCGTCAGTCGCACTGCAGTACAGCACCACTTCACCACCAATGATTGGGCCTCCATGCGAGACCTGTGTGTTCTGTTGCGCTGCACCAACATGGCCAGTGGCGATGACACCGTTATCAGCGTTAAACAATACCACTTCTATGTCTCCTTGAGAAAACGCTTAGGGCAATGATGGAAGAGGAGGTGGCCCAGGAGGAGGAGGAGGATGAGTGGTAATTTTTAGCACTTTCAGGCCAGTTAGAAGGCTCAGAGGGAGGTTTTTTGCAATAGCAGAGGCCAGGTACCACTGTGGCCAGCCAGGGCCCACTACTGGAGGACGAGGAGGATGAGGAGGAGGTGGAGGTTCACAGCGGGGTGGCACCCGACACAGCTCAGGCCCATCACTGGTGCGTGGCTGGGGGATACAGAGGACGATGACGATACGCCTCCCACAGAGGACAGCTTGTCCTTACCTCTGGGGAGCCTGGCACACATGAGCGACTACATGCTGCAGTGCTTGCGCAACGACAGCAGAAATGCCCACATTTTAACGTGTGCGGACTACTGGGTTGCCACCCTGCTGGATCCCCGGTACAAAGACAATGTGCCCACCTTACTTCCTGCACTGGAGCGTGATAGGAAGATGTGCGAGTACAAGCGCACGCTGGTAGACGCGCTCCTGAGAGCATTCCCAAATGTCACAGGGGAACAGTTGGAAGCCCAAGGTGAAGGCAGAGGAGGAGCAAGAGGTCGCCAACGCAGCTGTGTCACGGCCAGCTCCTCTGAGGGCAGGGTTAGCATGGCAGAAATGTGGAAAAGTTTTGTCTACACGCCACAGCTAACTGCACCACCACCTGATACGGAACGTGTTAGCAGGAGGCAGCATTTCACTAACATGGTTGAACAGTACGTCTGCACACCCCTCCACGTACTGACTGATGGTTCGGCCCCATTCAACTTCTGGGTCTCCAAATTGTCCACGTGGCCAGAGTTAGCATTTTATGCCATGGAGGTGCTGGCCTGCCCGGCGGCCAGCATTTGTCTGAACGTGTATTCAGCACGGCAGGGGGCGTCATTACTGACAAACGCAGCCGCCTGTCCACAGCCAACGTGGACAAGCTGACGTTCATAAAAATGAACCAGGCATGGATCCCACAGGACCTGTCCCTCCCTTGTGCAGAATAGACATTTATAACTGCCTCCCCCTCAACCATGTATTCTTGTACTCCGGGGCACTTTATTGAATCCTCATTTTTTTAACTTTACCATGATCTTGCGGTGCAACCCAAAGTTGAATGAACCTCTCCTCTGTCTGGGTGGTGGGGCCGAAATAACTGAAAGTGGCCTTCTCCGGTGGTGGGTGATATGACGCATGATTCCTTGCTGTGGGACCTCTCTCCTCTGTCTGGGTGCTGGGGCCGAAATAACTGAAAGTGGCCTTCTCCGGTGGTGGGTGATATGATGCATGATTCCTTGCTGTGGGACCTCTCTCCTCTGTCTGGGTGGTGGGGCATAAATAACTGAAAGTGGCCTTCTCCGGTGGTGGTTGATATGACGCATGATTCCTTGCTGTGGGACCTCTCTCCTCTGTCTGGGTGCTGGGGCCGAAATAACTGAAAGTGGCCTTCTCTAGTGGTGGTTGATATGACGCATGATTCCTTGCTGTGGGACCTGTATCCTTGGTCTGGGTGCTGGGCCGAAATAACTGAAAGTGGCCTTCTCCAGTGGTGGGTGAAATGACGCATGATTACTTGCTGTGGGACCGCTCTCCTCTGTTTGGGTGCTGGGTCCGAAATAACTGAAAGTGGCCTTCTCCAGTGGTGGGTGATATGACGCATGATTCCTTGCTGTGGGACCTGTATCCTCGGTCTGGGTGCTGGGCCGAAATAACTGAAGGTGGCCTTCTCCGGTGGTGATTGATATGACGCATGATTCCTTGCTGTGGGACCTCTCTCCTCTGTCTGGGTGGTGGGGCATAAATAACTGAAAGTGGCCTTCTCCGGTGGTGGGTGATATGACGCATGATTCCTTGCTGTGGGACCTCTCTCCTCTGTCTGGGTGCTGGGGCCGAAATAACTGAAAGTGGCCTTCTCCAGTGGTGGGTGATATGACGCATGATTCCTTGCTGTGGGACCTATTTCCTCTGTCTGGGTGCTGGGCCGAAATAACTGAAAGTGGCCTTCTCCAGTGGTGGTTGATATGACGCATGATTCCTTGCTGTTGGACCTCTCTCCTCTGTCTGGGTGCTGGGCTGAAATAACTGAAAGTGGCCTTCTCCAGTGGTGGGTGAAATGACGCATGATTCCTTGCTGTGGGACCGCTCTCCTCTGTCTGGGTGCTGGGTCCGAAATAACTGAAAGTGGCCTTCTCCAGTGTTGGGTGATATGACGCATGATTCCTTGCAGTGGGACCTCTCTTCAATTGATATTGGTTAAATTTTATTTATTTTATTTTAAATAATTTCCCTATCCACATTTGTTTGCAGGGGATTTACCTACATTTTGCTGCCTTTGGCAGCCCTCTAGCCCGTTCCTGGACTATTTTACAGCCTTTTTAGTGCCTAAAAGTTCGGGTCCCCATTGACTTCAATGGGGTTCGGGTTCGGGATAAAGTTCGGGTCGACTTCGGATCCCGAACCCGAACATTTTCGGGAAGTTCGGCCGAACTTCCCGAACCCGAACTTCCAGGTGTTCGCTCATCTCTAGTCCGCATCTATTCCACAGAATTGCGGAATAGATGCGGACATTTTTGCGGACGTGTGAATGGGGCCTTACTTCGCAAGCACTCCTATGTCCTTTCCCCTCTCTTTCTTTTTTGCACATTTTTTGGCAGAGATTTTTTCATCCACATTGATTGATGCGAATGAAGAATTCTGTGCCGTTCATTTTTTTTTTCAGCCCAGAGGCTGAACGTAAAAAAAAAAATCTCATTACCCGTCTGCTCAATATAAGGAGAATAGCAGAAACTTCTAATGCTGGCCATATATGTAATGATTGCGGAGACCCTCAAATGCCAGGGCAGTACAAACACCTCACATGTGATCCCATTTTGGAAAGAAGACACCCCAAGGTATTCCATGAGGGGTATGGTGAGTTTATGTAAAATGTTATTTTTTGTCACAAGTTAGTGGAATATGAGACTTTGTAAGAAAAAAAAAAAAAAAACGTCAATTTCCGCTAACTTGTGCCAAAAAAAAAATCTTCTATGAACTCGCCATGCCCCTCATGGAATACCTTGGGGTGTCTTCTTTCCAAAATGGGGTCACTTGTGGGGTATTTATACTGCCCTGGCATTTTAGGGGCCCTAAAGCGTGAGAAGAAGTCTGGAATCCAAATGCGTAAAAATTCCCTCCTAAAAGGTACTCATTGGAATTTGGGCCCCTTTGCGCATCTTGGCTGCAAAAAAGTGTCACATATGTGGTATAGCCGTACTCAGGAGAAGTAGGGCAATGTGTTTTGGGGTGTATTTTTACATATACCCATGCTGGGTGAGAGAAATATCTCTGTAAATAACAACTTTTTAAAATAATTTATACAAAGTTGACAATTTAAGAGATACTTTTCTCACCCAGCATGGGTATATGTAAAAATACACCTCAAAACACATTGCCCTACTTCTTCTGAGTACAGTGATACCACATGTGTGCCACTTTTTTGCAGCCTAGGTGCGTAAAGGGGCGTAAAGTCCAACGAGTACCTTTAGGTTTTACAGGGTTGCTCACAATTTAGCCCCGCCCAAAATGCCAGAACAGTAAACACACCCCACAAATGACCCCATTTCGAACAGTAGACACCCCAAGGTATTCACTGAGGGGCATAGTGAGTCCGTGGGAGATTTATTTTTTTTTTGCCAGAAGTTAGCAGAAATGGAAACTTTATTATTTTTATTTTTTTCCTCAGAAATTGTCATTTTCCGCTAACTTGTAAAAAAAAATAAATGATACATGAACTCACCATGCCCCTCCGTGAATACTTTGGGGTGTCTTCTTTCTAAAATGGTGTCATTTGGGGGGTATTTATACTATCCTGGCATTATAGCACCTGAAGAAACATGACAGGTGCTCAGAAAGTCAGAGCTGCTTCAAAATGTGGAAATTCACTTTTTTGCACCATAGTTAGTAAACGCTATAACTTTTACCCAAACCAATAAATACACACTTATTGCATTTTTTTTTTTATCAAAGACATGTAGAACAATAAATTTAGGGAAAAATATATATAGAAATGTAGTTAGTTTTTTTTTTTATTACAACAGAAAGCGAAAAATGTAATTTTTTTTGCAAAAATTTCGGTCATTTTTTATTAATATCAAAAAAAGTTAAAATGTCAGCAACAATGAAATACCACCAAATGAAAGCTCTATTAGTGAGAAGAAAAGGAGGTAAAATTCATTTGGGTTGTAAGTTGTGTGACCGAGCAATAAGCCGTGAAAGTAGTGTAGTGCAGAATTGGTCTGGTCTTTAAGGGTGTTTAAGCTAGGGGGGCTGAGGTGGTTAACTCGTACAAGACAAGAGAATTTTATAGCTGCCATAAAAGATCTGTCGGTACCTCGACAAATTTCTATTAGAACCCTGATGAGAGTTCTTGGCCTCAATCTGCAGTTATAGAAGGGGTAACATGGGCATTCAGTTCCGGTAGGCGTGCTTGCTGAATACAGAGATCTCCCATCAAATCACCCTGAGATGGGGAGTTTCAGAGATATATCTCATTGCTACAAGGTTTAGAGCCAAGGTTAAGAAATTCTGTTTACCTGTATGGGGAGAACAATCACTTGCCAGTGGATGCTCATTCCATTCTGTGGAGGTTTATGTTGGCCTACATATTCCCTGCTGTTTCCATGATAGCAAGGGTATTGATGAAAATCATACAGACCAGGGTAATTGCCATCGTACAAAAATATAATACTCATCCCTTCCTCCAGTAATGTGGTGGCGGTCGAGTTCTGGGATAAGGCATGTGACCGCTACAGCCAATCACTGTCTTCAATGTTAGACTGTTAAGGATAGTGATTGGCTGCAGTGGTCATGTGCTGTTTCCAGGTACAACACCACTGTTTTTTGTAAACAGAGCTGCAGGAAGACCAGCACTTCAAAGAATAGTGCTAGAGAAAGAGGTGAGAGTAAGATTTTTTTTATTTTTTTTAACCATTCTAGGGCTTGTCCAGGGCTTTT
This sequence comes from Bufotes viridis, assembly GCA_033119425.1. Classification (NCBI taxonomy): domain Eukaryota; kingdom Metazoa; phylum Chordata; class Amphibia; order Anura; family Bufonidae; genus Bufotes; species Bufotes viridis. Next base: position 292,394,274 of record CM065589.1, on the reverse strand, counting down.
TAACAATCTCAGAAAACCACTTTAAACAATATAATATGGGAACTATTTTTCTATTCATTTATAGTTGGGCTGTAGTTGCAAGGTATAGTGCAATCTGACAGCACAGTTTATTCTGCAATTATCAACTAAATTTAGGCATAGCTGGTGTTATAAAGCAGATGTGGATCCTCTGTGTCACTTGAACAGATTTGGATAGGTGCTACTCCTAAGGGCATTACCTAAGAAGCCCTGATATTCTCCCTTTAACCCCTGTACAGGGATCTGGACTTTGCTGCAACTACCTCTTGCCACTACCTCTTGAAGTGATCTCTGTTCAAGTGGCTTCTAACCCATGGGGGTCAAGAGACATTGGTGTGGAGCAACAAGGGTTCAGGCAAAACCATAGTCAGAGACAGGTCAAGGACAAGGCAGGCAGAGTACGTGCTACTAACTATTGATAACATTTATATATGTTTCATTGACTTTCATTGCGTTTTACTTTTGACCTTTTTGAACAGACTTTCTCTGTGATTGAATTATTGAAGCTTTCAGGCCATAATGTTTCGATCTGGTAACTAAAAAACTAACTAAAACATGAAAGTCAATAAATTTTCTAAGGCACCAATATTGATAATGTGAGCGCTAGATTAATTCTTATCTTTTCTAAACCTGCCCCTTTGTAAACCTGTGCATGTAGTAAAACAAGTTGGTATAGTAGCAATGCTTGCTAGTTGCTACCTTTGTATTTGTGCTTTATGTACCTGGTAAAGCTGTATGTTGTGTGAGATGTCCTTAGTTACTAATTCCGAGTGACAAAATCTATTTACACGGCACTTTTGTATGTATTCAGGAATTATTTGTCAAAACTTTTCCCCTATCAAGTCAAATAGATAATAAAATGATCAAGCCATTTTGGTGGGAAGAATGTGGCCAAATTTCTTTCTACAATGATAATGTCCTCTATGAGGAGTCTTTATAATATTTTAAAAGCCCCTCATATCTGGAGCAGAGATGAGTGAGTCAATTCATAAGAATGAATTTGTCTCATCCCGCAAAGTTCTACATCTGCAAGGGATTGTCACCACTGATGAAGAATCTCTTTCTGCGAATCGATTGACAGGGCCGGACCTCTTGGCTGGCCCTGCTAATCTTGTGCCTGCGCCACTGCTCCAAGTAGCAGCTCAAGCTCAGAGGCTCTGCTCCCAGAGCAGTGACCAGGGGCGGATTGGCCATAGACCTCACAGGGAAATTTCCTGGTGGGCCAATGCCCAGGGGGGCGGCCAGTGGAAGTTTTTGGGGATGTATTTTGTGTTGGACTGTGGTATATGGCTCTGTTAGGGTGGTATAATGTGCCGTAATATGGTATTGCTGGCCCTGCCTTCCATCAATTTGGACCCAACTACAAAACAGGGACACTTTTAGTGTTTCTCCCAGGGCTGCTTTAAGTTCTCAGTCCGTCCCTAGCAGTGACTGTTCATGTGCCATTACCCAGAAGTGTAGCAGCACATGCACAGTCACTGCTCCAGCAAAGCAGATATCCGGCCTTGTCAATCAAGCAGCAAGAGGAGTTGCTTCAGCTTCATGGACACCCCCTCAGAGGTGTAGAACTCTGCTTGATAAGATGAATTGATTTGTATGAATCGATTTGTTCATCTCTAATCTGGACTGGATTCATTTTTTTGACTTTACACTTTGTAATTTTCTTCTATGCTTTAAGTCACAGTCACATTGTGCATTTTGGTTAAATATTTTGCATCAGTGTTTGTAAGTCAAAATCAGAAAGGGGTACAAAACATGGAAGATGTGCAAATCTTTCCATTACTTTGTGTTTACGTTCCACTCCTGGTTTTGGCTTACAAATACTGATGCAAAATAGTGATCACGTACTGTCACTTAAAAGTGGTCTAACTGGTTAAATAGCCTACATTATTTATGAGTATTCCAGACAGTTTCTCCACGTTCCTCTTTTTCAGCTAAACTTCTCATCTAACACACTTGTTACTTTAATTTTCTTTCACTAAATTTTTAATGATTGATTATCTTGAGTTAAAATATTACCAGCAGAGTTGTTATGTTATGCTGTGTTCATAGCACAAATAAGGGCCCAGAAAGGCAGAAACCTGGCATTTTTCCAAAGGTACTGTTCTTATCTGAGTCAGGCGTCATGGTAGGTCCTGTTGTTTTTGATGGATCCAGCACTTTGCAGCAGTTTGTTTTTATATTGGAAATGAATTGTGAATGAAATCCTAAAGGGGCATATCCCATACATTTCTGAGATATATATACCTGGGGTTTTGGACAGCCTCAGGTGACCCATGATGTGAGATAATTGGGTATTACCATTTTAGCCCTTCATGACTGAGACTGGAATACTTATTCTAGGTGACGGCCAGGAGTGGCCTTGGTTACAGAAAACAACTGAGCATGCTGAAGTATCCTATATCCGTAACTTCAATAGATGTAAATTGGAACTAAGGAAACAGCATAACACAGCAAGCTTTCATTTTCTGTGACTCATGAGCTCAGCTTTCTGTGCTCCCATTCACATCTATGGGAGTTTTGGAAACAGCATAGCTCTGCCCGCTTGGCTGTTTTCGTAACCCCTGGCACCTCTGGCTGCCACATTGTCAGATGTCAGCCACAAATTACTTCATTTTGTATAAGATTACATCAGTTTTTCAATAATTTATTCAGAAACTGATTATGAGTCTTTATGACAGAAGGATTTTAGCCTGGGGTATGCCAGTTTTTATATGTTCATTTTTTTCGCCACACCAAAGTTACACGTACACAGCATATATTTAATTGAAAGCGTATTCTTTATTCATTTCATTACTTATCAAACAATAATAGACAATATAAAATCAGCAACAGCAGCATATACAAAGAATAGAGCAACAATATGTATGTCACATGTAACAAATCCCATCAATGAACTTTAAGTTATAATCTCGGTTCCCACCCTTACAAAATATTAATAAATAATATATACTCATGCATAGTGCAAATCCATCCATTTACCAATCAAATAAGGGGGACACAATATATAGCTATAGTGGATGGTATCAAAGTGCCTAGTGCAATAAATAACATAAAAAGATCATCAGGGAATACATAAAGAAATATACACAGACCAATGTGGCTCAATTTATTGCACTAGGCACTTTGATACCATCCACTATAGCTATATATTGTGTCCCCCTTATTTGATTGGTAAATGGATGGATTTGCACTATGCATATATTATTTATAAATTTTTTGTTGGGTAGGAACCACATTATAAGTGTTCAGGATCCGGCATAGAGTTCCGTCGTCGGAGCTCTATGCCGGAAGGAAGTGCTTCAGTTACAGATAATACAACCGCATGCATCCATTTGAACGGATCCGCTTGTATTAACTTTAACTATTTTTTAACATTGCCAAGACGGATCCGTCATGAACTCTATTGAAAGTCAATGGAGGATGGATCCGTTTTCTATTGTGGTAGATTGTGCCAGAGAAAACGGATCCGTCCCCATTGACTTGCACTGGGGGTCATTTTGCTCCGCATCCCAGGACGGAAAGAATACCGCAGCATGATGCGGTATTTTCTCCGTCCAAAAAACGTTCAGTGACTGAACTGAAGACATCCTGATGCATACTGAACAGATTTCTCTCCATTCAGAATGCATTGGGATAATCCGGATCAGTACTTATCCGGCATAGAGCCCCGACAACGGAACTCTATGCCGAATCCTGAAAACACTAGTGTGAAAGGACCCTAACTTAAAGTTCATTGATGGGATTTGTTACATGGGACATACATATTGTGGCTCATATCTTTGTATATAGTGCTGCTGCTGATTTTATATTGCCTATTATTGTTTGATAAGTAAGGAAATTAATAAAGAATATGCATTTTGATCAAATATATGCTGTGTATGTGTAACTTTGGTCTAGCGAGTTTGAACTAATGTGCACAGTGGTTACCTATTGGAGCGATTATAGGTTGGTGTATGTTCTTTTTTTGTTTATAGAATAGGAAACCCTACAATTTTCTAATATACATGTATCTAAAATTCTGCTGACACCTTTCCCAACAAAAAATACTATCCAAGTTTACATGGGGATGTCGTTTTGGGGGTATGGCTTAAAGGGGTTCTCCGGGAATGAAGAAAATGAAAATACTTAAACATTACTTTATTATAAATAGATTCCAAAATGTCTTTCATTATTTATAATGACTCGTTTTGTCTGGGGAACAATCATTACATAGTAACATAGTACATAAGGCCGAAAAAAGACATCTGTCCATCCAGTTCGGCCTGTCATCCTGCTAGTTTATCCAGAGGAAGGCAAAAAAAAACTGTGAGGTAGAAGCCAATTTTCCCTACTAAAGGGGAGTAAAGAATTCCTTCCCGACTCCATTCAGGCAATCAGAAGTACTCCCTGGATCAACGACCCCTCTCTAGTAGCTATAGCCTGTAATATTATTACACTCCAGAAATACATCCAGGCCCCTCTTGAATTCCTTTATTGTACTCACCATCACCACCTCCTCAGGCAGAGAGTTCTATAGTCTCACTGCTCTTACCGTGAAGAACCATTTTCTATGTTTGTGTACAAACCTTCTTTCCTCCAGACGCAGAGGATGTCCCCTCGTCACAGTGACAGTCCTGGGGATAAATAGATGATGGGAGAGATCTGTACTGACCCCTGATAGATATATATATACATAGTTATTAGATCTCCCCTCAGTCGTCTTTTTTCTAAAGTAAATAACCCTAATTTTGATAATCTTTCAGGCTACTGTAGTTTCCCCATTCCTATTATTACTTTAGTTGCCCTCCTCTGAACCCTCTCCAGCTCTGCTATGTCTGCCTTGTTCACATGGAGCCCAGAACTGTACACAGTACTCCATGTGTGGTCTGACTAGCGATTTGTAAAGTGGTAGGACTATGTTCTCATCACGGGCGTCTATGCTCCTTTTGATGCAACCCATTATCTTATTGGCCTTGGCGGCAGCTGCCTGACACTGGTTTTTGCAGCTTAGTTTGCTGTTTATTAAAATTCCTAGATCCTTTTCCATGTCAGTGTTACCGAGTGTTTTACCATTTAGTATGTACAGGTGACTTGCATTATTCCTTCCAATGTGCATAACTTTACATTTGTCAGTGTTAAACCTCACCTGCCACTTATCTGCCCAAGCCTCCAATCTATCCAGATCCCTCTGTAGCAGTATATTGTCCTCTTCAGTGTTAATTACTTTACACAGTTTAGTGTCATCTGCAAAAAATAATATTTTACTATGCAAGCCTTTTACAAGATCATTAATAAATATATTAAAAAGAATAGGGCCCAGTACTGACCCCTGAGGTACCCCACTACGTACAGTTGCCCAATTTGAGTGTGTACCGTTAATAACCACCCTCTGTTTTCTGTCACTCAGCTAGTTACTTACCCACATACAGACATTTTCTCCCAGTCCGAGCATCCTCATTTTATGTACTAACCTTTTATGCGGTACAGTGTCAAATGTTTTGGAGAAGTCCAGATATACGACATCCATTGATTCGCCGCTGTCAAGTCTAGAACTTAAGTCCTCATAGAAGCTGATTAAATTAGTTTGGCATGACCGATCCCTCATGAAGCCATGCTGATATGGTGCTATTTGCTTATTTCTGTTGAGATCCTCTAAGATAGCATCTCTCAGAAAACCTTCAAACAGTTTCCCCACAACAGATGTTAAACTTACCGGACTATAGTTTCCACGCTCTGTTTTTGGACCCTTTTTGAATATTGGCACCACATTTGCTATGCGCCAATCCGCCGCGGGTGTATGCCATCCAGTCCTGGCGATTTGTCTATTTTAATCTTTTTAACCCCTTAAGGACACGGCCCTATTTCACCTTAAGGACCAGGCCATTTTTTGGAAATCTGACCAGTGTCACTTTATGTGGTGATAACTTTAAAACGCATTTACTTATCCAAGCCATTCTGAGATTGTTTTTTCGTCACATATTGTATTTCATGACAGTGGTAAAATAAAGTCGAAAAATTTCATTTTTATTTATAAAAAAAATACCAAATTTACCAAAAATTTTGAAAAATTAGCAATTTTCCAAGTTTCAATTTCTCTACTTCTAGAATACATAGTAATACTGCCAAAAAAAGTTATTGATTTACATTCCCCATATGTCTACTTCATGTATCGATCATTTTGGGAATGCCATTTTATTTTTTGGGGACGTTACAAGGCTTAGAAGTTTAGAAGCAAATCTTGACATTTTTCAGAAATTTTCAAAAACCCAGTTTTTAGGGACCAGTTCAGGTCTGAAGTCACTTTGCGAGGCTTACATAATAGAAACCACCCAAAAATGACCCCATTCTAGAAACTACACCCCTGAAGGTACTCAAAACTGATTTTACAAACGTAATTAACCCTTTAGGTTTTCCACAAAAGTTAATGGCAAATAAAGATAAAATTTCTGAATTTCGATTTTTTGGAAAATTTTCCATTTTAATCCATTTTTTCCAGTAACAAAGCAAGGGTTAACAGCCAAACAAAACTCAATATTTATTGCCCCGATTCTGTAGTTTTCAGAAACACCCTATATGTGGTCGTAAACTGCTGTATGGCCAAACGGCAGGGCGCAGAAGGAAAGGAGCGCCATATGGTTTTTGGAAGGCGGATTTTGCTGGACTGGATTTTTGACACCATGTCCCATTTGAAGCTCCCTGATGCACCCCTAGAATAGAAACTCCATAAAAGTGACTCTATCTAAGAAACTACACCCCTCAATGTATTCAAAACTAGTTTTACAAACTTTGTTAACCCTTTAGGTGTTCCACAAGAGTTATTGGCAAATGGAGATGAAATTTCAGAATTTCAATTTTTTGTTACCTTGCCTCAAAAAAAGTGTAATATAGAGCAACCAAAAATCATATTTACCCTAAAATAGTACCAACAAAACTGACACCTTATCCCGTAGTTTCCAAAATGGGGTCACTTTTTGGGAGTTTCTACTGTAGGGGTGCATCGGGGGGCTTCAAATGGGACATAGTCTCAAAAAAACAGTCCAGCAAAATCCGCCTTCCAAAAACCATATGGCGTTCCCTTCCTTCTGTGCCCTGCCGTTTGGCCATACAGCAGTTTACAACCACATATGGGGTGTTTCTGCAAACTACAGAATCAGGGCAATAAATATTGAGTTTTGTTTGGCTGGTAACCCTTGCTTTGTTACTGGAAAAATGGATTAAAATGGATAATTTGCAAAAAATAGCTGTTTTGGGACAGTTTTGTATTTTTTGTTATTTACATCGTTGAACTGACAGGTTAGATTGTGTGCTATTTCTATAGAGCAGGTTGTTACTGACGCGACAATACCAAATATGACTACTTTTTGGGGTTTTTTGTTTCAGTTTTACATAATAAAGCATTTTTGAAAAAAGATTTTTAGTGTCTCCACATTCTGAAAGCCATAGTTTTTTTTTTTTTTTTTGCGATTGTCCTATGTAGGGGCTCATTTTTTGCGGGATGAGATGGCGGTTTGAATGGTACTATCTTGGGGTGCATATGACTTTTTGATCACTTGCTATTACACTTTTTGTGATGTAAGGTGACAAAAAATTACTTTTTACAACGTTTTTATTTTTTATGTTTACAGTGTTCACCTGAGGGGTTAGGTCATGTTATATTTTTATAGAGCAGGTCGATTACGAACGCGACGATACCCAATATGTATACTTTTTTTTATTTATTTTGGTGTTACACAATAATATCCTTTTGAAACAAACAAAAACATGTTTTAGTGTCTCCATAGTCTGAGGGACATATTTTTTTCTGTTTTTAGACTATTGTCTCAGGTTGAGTATAACTTTTGCGGGATGAGGTGGCGGTTAGTTTGGCACTATTTGGGGGGTCATATGACTTTTTGATCGCTTGCTATTACACTTTTGTGATGTAAGGTGACAAAAAATGGCTTTTGACAAAGTTTTTTTTTTTTTTTACAGTGTTTACTTGAGGGGTTAGGTCATGTGATATTTTTATAGAGCAGATTCTTACGGACGTGGAGATACCCAATATGTCTACTTTTTTAAAAAAATTTTACATTTAACACTAAAAAGCATTTTTGAAACAAAAAAAATCATGTTTTAGTCTGAGAGGCATAGTTTTTTTATTTTTTAGGCAATTGTTTTATGAAGGGGCTCATTTTTTGCGGGATTAGATGGCGGTTAGATTGGTACTATTTTGGGAGGCATATGCCTTTTTGATCGCTTTGTATTACACTTTTAGTGATGTAAGGTGCCCAAAAATGGCTTATTTACACCATTTTTGGGGGGTTTTTTTTTATGGCGTTCACCTGAGGGGTTCAGTCATGTGATATTTTTATAGAACTGTTTTTTACGGACGCGGCGATACCTAATATGTGTAGTGTATTTTTTATTTTATTTTTATTCAGTGATTTGTGTTTTTATTTTTACTTTTTTTCACTTTTTACATTTTTTGGACCCAGACCCACTTGGTTCTTGTAGATCCAGTGGATCTGGTGTCTATATAATACAGTACAGTACACTATATAGTGTACTGCACTGTATTTTTACTTTTCACAGTCTGGTCAGACTTCTGCCTTTAGCAGAAGTCTGACCAGAACTACTATACCATGGCAAGCAGGACGCTTCTGAAAGCGTCCTGCTGCCATGGTAACCATCACCCACTGCCATTAGAGAGCAGTGGGTGATGGATGAGGAGGAGGGAGCTCCCTCCCTCTGCGATCCCATCCTGGGGGGCTGCATAGGCACAGCAGCCCCCGATGGGAGAGGGAGGGAGCTCCCTCCCTGTTAACACCTTCCATACCGCGGTCCGTCCGGACCGCGGTAAGGAAGGGGTTAAACGGCTGGCATCTGCAGCACAGATGCCAGCCGTTTTTCTATCAGAGTGCCAGCAATGTGCTGGCACTCTGATAGAACCACTAGACACCAGGGAATTATTACAAGGGAGGCGGGCGGGGGATCGCTATTGCGATCTCGCCTGCCGCACCGCCCGCCTCCCGCACCGCCTCCCGCCGCCGCAACCACCCCCCCCTGCACCCCCGCCGCCATAACAAGATTGAGGGCTGCAGGGGGTTAAAATTACAACTTTGGGGCAATTAACTCTCTGATCCCGCGGTCACAGACCGCGGGATCAGAGATCATGCAGCTCGCTGCAAACCGCAGGTCTGAATTGACCTGCGGTTTGCAGCGATCGCCGATACGGGGGGGTCACATGACCCCCCTCGGCATTAGAACATGGTTCCTGCTGATCTACATCAGCAGGAACCATGTTGCTACCGCGCCCACATCGGGTGCAGTAGCAGTTTAAACACAGGGCGTACAGGTACGCCCTGTGTCCTTAAGGACTCGGACATTAGGGCGTACCTGTACGCCCTGTGTCCTTAAGAGGTTAAGTGGCTGTTGTACTTCTTCTTGGGTCAGACAGGACACTTTTAATGGGGGATTTATTTTTACATTCAGCATTTCACGTTTATGTTCCTCAGTGAATACTTTGGAGAAAAAAATATTTAACAGCTTTGCTTTCTCCTCATCGCTCTCTGCAACTCCCCCTTCATTACTCTTTAAAGGGCCGACACCTTCAGATTTATTCTCTTTAACATTTATATAATTAAAGAAAATTTTAGGGTTAGTTTTACTCTCTTTGGCAATTAATCTCTCGGTCTCTAGTTTGGCCGCTTTTATTTGTTTTTTACATGTTCTATTTTTTTCCTTATAGTTTTTCAGTGCTTCCTCGCTACCCTCCTGTTTTAGTGATTTATATGCCTTCTTTTTGTCATGTATTGCTTTCTTTACATTTCTATTTATCCACATTGGTTTCTTCTTGTTCCTTAACCTTTTATTCCCATACGGTATGTACCTCTCACAATGAGAATTTAGGATGCTTTCAAAGATATCCCATTTTGTGGCTGTATTTTTGTTTTTGAGGATTTTGTCCCAGTTAGTTAGGCCTATGGCCTCGCTTAGTTGGCTAAATTTAGCTTTTTTGAAGTTTGGTATTTTTGTTCCTCCCTGTAGAAATGCTCTTTTGAATGATAATTGGAAGGTTATTACTTTATGATCACTATTTCCCAGGTGTCCCCCAATTTGCACATCTGTTGTTCTGTCAGGTCTATTGGTTAATACTAAGTCCAGTATGGCCGTCCCTCTAGTCGGGTCCTGAACCAGTTGGGAAAGGTAATTGTCTTTAGTTATTGCCAAGAACCTGTTTCCTTTATGGGATGTACAGGTTTCAGTTTCCCAGTCTATATCTGGGTAGTTGAAGTCCCCCATAATAAACACCTCATTATGATTTGCCGCCTCGTCTATCTCATTTAGTAATAGATTTTCTGTGGACTCTGGTATATTAGGTGGTTTATAATACACTCCTATTAGTAATTTATTATTTTTTTTGGCTCCATGTATCTCTACCCACAGTGACTCCACATGTTCATGTCCCTCACTTATATCTTCTCGGACTGTGGGCTTTAGATAGGACTTTACATAGAGGCAGACTACCCCCCCTCTCCGGTTTTGACGATCATTTTTAAACAGACTGTAACCCTGTACATTAACTGCCCAGTCATAGCTATCATCCAGCCATGTCTCTGTTATTCCCACTATATCATAGTCTTCCTCACACATCACTAATTCCAGTTCCCCAGTTTGGTTAGTCAGGCTTCTGGCATTAGTGTACATACAATTAAGAGGTTTTTGTATATTTTTAACCCTACACCTTTCCTTCTGAAATGTTTTAGTCCCTTCTTCCATTCCTCCCCCAGTCCCACTACCTTGCCCCGGTATCTATCTGCACTATCTTCCCCTCCTATAACGTAAGTACCCTCCCCCCCAGTCCCTAGTTTAAACACTCCTCCAACCTTCTTGCCATCTTTCTCCCCAATACAGCTGCCCCTTCCCCATTGAGGTGCAGCCCGTCCCTACGATAGAGCCTGTAGCCGACAGAGAAGTCAGCCCAGTTCTCCAGGAACCCAAACCCCTCCTTCCTACACCAATTCTTGAGCCACTTGTTAACCTCCCTAATCTCCCGTTAGAATATATTAAATGGCCACAGTCCTATTAGTACACAAAATCTGTCCTAATCATACAGGAGGACAAGTTACGGAGCTAAAGAGCTGCCTCATCCTCCTCTCTGCTCTGCTTGTCAGGGAATATGGTCCTGAATACAGTTTAATATGAACTTCATCTGAACCTCTGTGGGAATGGAGGTCATGAGGAGACCTGAAGTACAGAGCGGAGAGTGTGGGTAATAGGCAGCAGCACTTGTATGCAGTCTCGATTACCACAGTCTGTCCGTCCTCTCTGTATTTCACGTCTCCTTATGTACTCCATTCCTACAGAGGTTCAGATGAACATCATATTAAACTGTATTCAGGACCATATTCCCTGACAAGCAGAGCAGAGAGGAGGATGAGGCAACTCTTTAGCTCAGTGTTGTGAAGTAACTTGTCCTACTGTGTGATTAGGACAGGTTTTGTGTGTACTAATAGGACAACAGCCATTTTATTTCTCCTAATGATTGCTCCCCAGCCAAAACAAGCTATTATAACTAATGAAAGGTGTTTGGGAATTTATTTATAATAAACTAATATTTAAGTATTTTCATTTTCTTAATTCCTGGAGAACCCCTTTAATATAAAGTGTTATTTGATACCAATGATTGGATCATGTTCTGAGATCATACTTTGCGGCTTTTAAAAAAAAAAATAAATTGTTTTCCTGTTTGTTGGGGATCCCGGGACCCCTGACGATTAGCTACTTGTGAAGGCATCGGTGATCCTGTGAGTGCCGCTGCCTTCTCGCAGAGGATAGGACATCAGTTTTAAAATCTTGGAAAGCCCTTTTAATTGGCTGCAGGGGGTAATTAACTTGCATTACACATTACACATAACTAATCCATGGGCTTTACCATTCTACTCTGCAGATACGAACAGAGCTCTAGACAGGCTTTTCTTCACCTAGGACAAAGATTTAGCATGGCCACTAAATTTTATATATATATATATATATATATTGTGACACAGTGAGAGGTTTGGTGGTAAAAAACAGGTATTTTCCTCTCAGCCTGTGCTGCTGGGTTGATTGCAGCCAGGTGAGGGCAAATACTGGACCGGATTGTAGGTGCCGGTCCGGGTTTTTCTTGGGTTAATACCTAGCTGCCTTTAAAAGACAGCTGGGTTTATGCAAAGCTCTCTCTGTGTTTGGGATCTGAGCCCTGTGCTGGGCTGAAAAGCTGAGACCCGTGTGTCAGAAGAGCAGGCCATGTAAAGACGGTCAGTGGACTCTTTGTGTTGCCGAGCATTCAGCCAGGTATGAACTGACACCTAGGATTTGAGGTGATTTAACCTGGAAACTGCTGGTGTTCCGTGGAGCTCTCAGGGCTGGAAGCAAGAGCTTACAAAGAGGCGTGCAGTCTGCCTGGAAGCCTGAGGTTGGACTTTCCTGCGGCTGGGCTGACAGCCGGGTGTGAACACGCACCTAAACCACACAGGTAAATTTGATTCAGTCTTGGACTTTTGTTTTGCCTCAAGTTTTTGCTATGTGTGTGAAGTAACACTAAGTGACTGTTTTGAGTTTTGTTTGTGCAAGTGTGAAATAAAACACTGTTTGCTGCACTACCTGGACTCCCTTTGCCTCTATACTGCACCTGCACCGCTGTCTACCAGAGCAACTCCCCACAATATTATATATATATACATATACAGATTACATATCCATACAGATTACTCGTAGGTATATATAGATTGCACATTGATAGATACACATTACACATAGATATATACACCTACATACACACATAAATACAATCATGAGAAAAACAAAGTACACCATCGATGAATTTTACGAGTTTTGTACATCAAGACACAATAAAAAAACTGAATAAATAGCACTATAAAGTATATACCCCAAAATGATGCCAATGAAAACTACAAGTCAAAAATTCAGCCCTCATACAGCCCCATAGAAAGAAAAATTAAAAAGTTATGGGTTTTAGGATTTGGTGATGCAAAAACATTTTCTTTTTTCTTTAAAGCAAGAGTTTTTATTGTGCAAAAGTAATCTAAAGTCTAAAAAAAAAATTATATGAATTTGGTATCTTTGTAGTCATACTGACCCAGAAGGCAAAGTTATCATGTCACATATGCTGCAAAGTATTTTAACTGATGAATGTGCTCCATCCAATAGTGTGCTGAACTATTGATGTGTTTGCAACACCTTCTATTGCTTTGGTCCTGTTTACCGGTGCAATGCCTTGCTTACTTGTACAATAGACATGCCTAGTGAAAAGGCTCATTGTTTGCATTGGCCCCACTAGTCAGCATTGTGACCATAGCTAATGGTTTGCTGATCCTCCCTACCTGTTTTGGAAATGCTTTTTTACAAGTTTGGCCCCGTCTACAACATGGGCTCACTTTAAGTTCTCAATCTGCCCCTGGTCCCGGTATAGTTGACAGCTGACCCACACGGGTCAGAAACACTGATGTGAAGAGGTCAGGCAATATTTGCAGTCAGGTGACAGACTGAGGTCAGGGCAGGAAGTGTACAAACAAATTCGAGAAACATGTCTGAGGTCAGGGCAGGCAGCAATGGAGCAACACGAAAAACAGGCTAGTGTCAGGAAAGATGGCATGGAATCAACGTTGGTTGTCAAGCAAAAGTTCGGTACACGGGTAGTCAGAATATCGCACCTTCACCAGTTAACTAGAGTCTAGGAAGAGCTAGGTACCACTAGGGAAGGTAACTTATATACCCAGGGACAGCCAGCCATAGGATGGGGAAGAATTTGGATGTGCATAATCTGGCCCTTTAAGAGGCTAAGGTGAGCATGAACACGTGTCCTATGGGACAGCCGTAGAAGGAAAGTGCAGGCCTTGGCAGCTAGACCCACTGCAGGTGTCAGAAAAGAGTGCATAGGTCAGTACCTATGTAAAAATATGCTGGGCTAGGAAAGAGACGCGGCACCCATGCCCACTCAGGCACAGGCCAGCATCATAACACTATAGCATTGTCCCTGCATAAAAGTATACCTGTATTTTGTGGTATAAGACTGATTATAACTCGATGGGGTGACACATGCCTTCTAAAATCTAAATAGTATGACTTACAGAAAAGCTTATTTGACATTCAGTCCATAGATACTGCTAGTACGTACCAGTAATACAAAGAAGTTTGCACATTTGCTTCCCATGCAGTGCACGGAGTACATTTCTCCTGGAATCAGATATCATTATTAAAATATTGAGAATAGTGATTTACATGTAGGCATATGCAAAGATAGTGATCATACTATGGTGACAGGCTGCTGGAATGCGCTTGTCAAACACTTCAGGTGCTAAACAAGCCTTACTAGGATAACTAGTCTTGGTTTACTCAAAAGGTCAGAAAGCACAGAGAGGTGTTTGCAGTCTTTAACCCTTTAAGGACACGGAAATTTTTTATTTTTTTTTTGCGTTCCCCTTTTTTTACACTTGTCCCTCCTGGAGCCAAATTTTTATATGTTTTCATTTCCATAGCCATATAAGGGCAAGTTGTACTGTCTAATGGCACCATTTACTGTTGCATACAATGTATTGAGAAGCTAGAAAAAAAAATTCTAAATGCAATTTCGTCTCAGTTTTCACAGTTTTGTTTTTAGAGTGTTCCCTATGTGGGATAACTGACCCTTCATACTCTGGGTCAGTACAATTACAATGATACCACATTTGCAGTTTTTCATGTGTCTTGATACTTAAAAAAATAAAAACTTTGGAAAAAATTCATTTTTTCTTTTCATTGCCATATTCTGACCCCCATTACTATTTTGATTTCTACGGAGTTGTGTGAGGGCTCATTTTTTTGGACCGATCTGCACGTATTTTTCGCCCTATAAGACGCACCGGCCCAAAAGACGCACCTAGGTTTTTGAGTAGGAAAATAAGAAAAAATATATTTTAAACCAAAAGGTGTGCTTTTGGTGGGTTTTGAACTAATGGTGGTCTGTGCATGACACAATTATGGGGGATCTGTGGATGACGCACTGTTATGGAGAGGATCTGTGGATGGCGCTGTTATGGGGGGATCTGCTGATGGCACTGTTATGGGGAGGGGCATGTGTGGATGACACTGTTATGGGGCGGGGGGATCTGTGGATGACACTGCTATATATTTGTCATCCACAGACCCCCCTCATAACAGTGTCCTCCAATATACCAGGCCCCGCCGCTCTCCGAAGTATTTCTAAACATTAATCCTTAACCTCTTAATAAGTTTAACTAAAGTTGCGCTCTCCCCTGTATTAGTACTGAACTTACTAACAGGCTTCCGTAGCAGGCAGAGAGGCCGGCAGCAGTAACGTCACTCACTGACGTTGCATGCCTGCTCCGCCTGCAAAGTGGGAGGAGCAGGTGCGCAACGTCAGTGAGTGACGTTACTGCTGCCGGCCTCTCTGCCTGCTATGGAAGCCTGTTAGTAAGTACAGTACTAATACAGGGAAGAGCGCAACTTTAGTTAAACTTATTAAGAGGTTAAGGATTAATGTTTAGAAATACTGCAGTGAGCGGCGGGGCCCGGTGTAACAGTACAGTGACTGCACCGGGCCCCACCGCAAGTTGACTCCAGCCCCTCCTCCCTCCCCGCTCATACATCGCAGACTGCAATGTAAAATGGAAGCATTCGCCCCATAAGACGCAGGGGCATTTCAATAGTGAATTAGCCATTTCGTGTTTTTTGCATTACGCTGTATGCCATATGGGATAAATATTTTTATAGTACAGGTGTTTTGGGACATTGCAAAGCCTAGGATTATAGATGAATGAAGTTTTCAAAAATTTGATTTGGTCGCTTTGCCAGATTTTTCAAAATAATTTGCTTCAATTCAAATTAATTTGTCACAAAGCATGTTAAATCAGGTCTGTCCCAGCCTGCAGTTAAACTTTAGGGAGAATGTATCCTGTGTACATCACTCTGCAGTGCAGCAACATGCATAGCTAGTCCTTTCTGGTAGCGAAACAGGCATGTGAATGACAGGCAGGTCATATATATGGCCGTGCACATCATCATGCAGGCCACCAACATTCCTAGTTAACCCCTAGCTAAACAAAAAAAAAAAAGCGTACAGCATCCTTCAGTAAAGCGGAAAAAAAAGAAACATTGCGCAGCCCTACGGGTGACCCAATGACTCTTTAGTGGTACAAAATAAAGATAGGGAGGCATCGCCAATAAAGTAGTGTTAAGGCAGTGCAAACACATGCGTTTGAATCCCTTCTGGTAAATGTAAAATGACTGTGAGTCACAATCAGGTGTAGTTCACATATAAAAATCACTGAAAAAGATACAAAACATCCTGCACAATATGATAATGCAGATGTGCATGGCTACATTTATAAAAGAAAAATCATGGGAAATAATGCACTAATACAATAGATGCAAACATTATATATGGACTAAGCCCTCAATCCGATCTGATAAAATCTGAGACTCTCAGCCAATATATTTTGATCAAAACACATCTGTGCCCGCCTACCAGTCCCAAGGTCGTCTCGGTCAAGCAAGTTCTACTCTAAACTAAACCTACCTATCCCATTACGCATCTATATTCAGGATACCAACAGCCAGAGAACTGTCAGAAGGCGACAACCCCCAACTCCATACCAGGCTGTCAAAGTAGAAGAGCACTCCAGCAGAACCATTAACAAATTAGGGCTAGAGAACCTGGATGTCAGGCATGACCATGGCCCATAAGAAAAGAATATCGAGGGAGAGAAAAGGCAGTGGAACCGACCCAACAAAAAAAAGGGGAGTAACATGGTAGGAAAAGTGTCTCTTCCGGGATAAAAAAAAAACTCCCCTTTTGACCAACCGCCAAGGGGTTTGTCTCATAAGAATGTTTCCCAAGGAGAATGACAATGTGGTAAGCAGAGACACGGAGAGGAGGACTTTAAGCTCCATAACAAGAGAGAAGCCGTCTGATACCTATGGAAGGCTGCCTGAACTGGCAGACCTAGCCAGAAGCTAAAGAAAAAGTACAAAGGCCAAGGGAACAGATAAAAGCAACGTAGATGTCTGAAAACATAAAAGTTGCATAAACCCATAAGACATTATCGCAACTGTGGACCAACTCTGCCTAAAGAAGAAGAGAAAGAGGCTATGAGAGGAATGTACAAGACGGCCAGACCGGAACCAGATATGGGATAAATACTGTGCCAGGAAGGGAGTGCGGACGTCGAACGCCACAAGTCCCAGAAGAAAATGGTAACTGAACCATACTACCCGCGCAGATACTCCACAGCAGAAAAGGGTCCTACAAGTACCCAACAGCTATGGAAACTTGCCAAGCAAGCAGAAAGAGAGATGTCCCGAACTATTTGCCGGTGAACAGTTCCCGGCGAACATCGCATGTTTGCGTTCACCGCGGCGGCCAAACATATGCGATGTTCGGTCCGCCCCCTATTTGTCATCATTGAGCAAACTTTGACCATGTTCCTCACAGTCAGCAGACACATTCCAGCCAATCAGCATACCCTCCCTCCCACCTCCTATCAAAAAGCAAGGACAGCATCCATCTTAGATTCATTCTGAAGCTGCAGTGTTAGTTAGAGCAGGGAGAGTGCTGCTGCTGCTGCTGAATTAATAGGGAAAGCGTTAGCTAGGGCAGTGTTCTGTGTCCACTCCAGTTCTCAAAGACTCATCTGCTGTAAGGACAGCATTCTGACAGCACCCCAAAAAGCCCTTTCTAGGGCTGGTACATCAGTCTGCTTTTATTTATTTTTTCTATATATATATTGCAGTTGTCTGCCCGTGTGTGAGAGGCCGCAGGTCCACAGACTGTACTGTGTGCACACCACTCATATCGGGTGGCACAGTACCTTGCAGATAAAAAAGTAATTTAATTTTTACCCTTTAATATAATTGCAGTTGCCTGCCAGTGTGTGTCAGGCCCACTGACTGTACTGTGCCCACTGCCCACCACTCATATCGGGTGGCAGAGTACCTTGCAGATAAAAAAAAGTAATTACATTTTTACCCTTGAATATAATTGCAGTTGCCTGCCAGTGTGTGTCAGTCCTACTGACTGTACTGTGCCCACTGCCCACCACTCATATCGGGTGGCACAGTACCTTGCAGATAAAAAAGTAATTTAATTTTTACCCTTTAATATAATTGCAGTTGCCTGCCAGTGTGTGTCAGGCCCACTGACTGTACTGTGCCCACCACTCATATCGGGTGGCACAGTATCTTGCAGATAAAAAAAAAAGTCATTTAATTTTTACCCTTTAATATAATTGCAGTTGCCTGCCAGTGTGTGTCAGGCCCACTGACTGTACTGTGCCCACTGCCCACCACTCATATAGGGTGTCGCAGTACATTGCACGGCGCACGTGCAGTGACCTAAAATTCAATCGAAGCGGACCGAGCATGGGTCTTTTTCCATCTCCCGGTTCCAAAAATCTATTCACTACACTGGCGGCCCTGGCCCTGATGAGGGACAAAACAGAGATTAAACTGATAGGACTAGTACTTAGTTAACACTAGTTGCATTGGTGGCAAATTCCATTGCAAGTGCCCAAAATTAGAAGGAAGCGGACAGAGCAAGCTTTTTTCTCTATCTTCCCATGCAAGGATTCAATTCAATACAAGTCCCCTGATAGGGGACTTAAAGATTAAAATGGTAAGAATAGTAGTTCACACTATTTGTATTGGTGGCACAGTACATTGCGCGGCGCACGCGCAGTGCCCCAAATTGGAAGTAAGAGGACCGACCAATCCTCTTTTTCCATCTCCCGGTTCCTAAAATCTATTCAATACACATCCCCTGATAAGGGACGTAACAGGGATTAAACTGATAGGAATAGTACTACTTAACACACCACTCATATAGGGTGGCACAGTACACGGTACGGTGCACGCGCAGTGCCCCAAATTGGAAGGAAGAGAACCGACCAACCATCTTTTTCCATCTCCCGGTTCTTAAAATCTATTCCATACACCGGCCCCTGATAGGGGACAAAACAGAGATTAAATTGGTAAGAACAGATTTTTTTAATTTAAAAAAAAAAAAAAGAGGACAGCCTCTGCGGAGCTGGGTATTTTTTGGCCGCGTTACTGAACGCTCATGCACAATGGTTGTAGGCTCATGCGTCCATTTGCGGAGGTGACAAACCTGGTCAGTCAAACCCAAGGCAACATCATTGACCTCATCCCATATGCGTTTTTTCTGGAGCGTGACCTGCGAAGACTTCGTCTTCGTCTGCCTATTGAAGTCTATGGTGGTTCGCCCGTTCGCGAACATTTGCAGAAATTCGCGCTCGCCAATGGAAAATTTTATGTTCACAACATCTCTAAGCAGAAACAGTATCTGGGGAAGTGCAACTACTTGCCTTGCGGAAGGGGCGAAGTAGAAGAGGATGATACGGTTCAGTAGAGAACTTGTGTAAGTGGTGACAACAAGGACAGTACAACCGCTGTACTCGGTGAGGGAAACAGTGCAGACAACTCACAGAGGCAAACTGGATAAGTGCATACCCAAACTTCCACAAGGAGGGAACGCCGTTGCTGTCACCGTAGCAGATGGTAGAGGCAATGCACGACATGTGAAGGGAACAAGGCGCTAAACCAGTTCCACAGAAATCAGTAGGTTATACCAGGTACAGAAAAACGCATTAGTGCCTACCAGAAGTGAGCAAACACATCACCTGTAGCATGGCTTGGTATGGGCATTTGACCAGCACCATAAGGAAGAAGTGACCCTATAAGCCACCGCCTCAGGAACACCATACATACCATGCCTGGTAAATGTGTTGCAGAAAAAAACACAAAATGCCAGGGTCGATACCCACATTGAGGAAGGGGATGCGGCAAGAACCTCCGGTGCCCGACCCACTGACAATTCATCCAGTAATCCAGAACCAGCGACTGTCGGCATTTGAAGGAAGAACACAAAAACTCCCCCTGGAGAAGGGGTAACACAGTAGTAACAGCGGAACAGGAGTAGCCCAAAAATCTAAAGCCAGCGCAAAGACTGCCTCATAGGGGAGGCCATACCAGCACCCATGGCCTCTCCAGAGGGGAGACCCCACCTGAAAATGAGGTCAAACAGCAGTAGCCAACATGAACTGTTGGTAGCGCAATACTCCACCGGGGAAGGAAGAAAACTGGCAACCCGTGCACACGTTCCACCTACTGAAGAAGTGTGGACGCAGGGCGTGCCAAGGAAAAGCAACAAAATAGGAATGCTCCGCATGGGGACTCAAGGCACGAGGAGAGGCATGTCATGGGTCAACACCCTGGAAAGACAGAGGCTGCCACGTAGGCGCCCGACCCCAATCCGTACAACGACTACCTGAGGAAAAGGATAGTAGTCACAGTATCCCGTGGTACTGCCAAAATACCGCCTATGACAGCGGTTAAGGTGATTGTCTGTGTCTAGCAAGGAGACCATCCTTGGAACTGGATGGAAAGCGATAAGGGGCGAATGTGGGACTATTCCGCCTATGGAAAGAGGGGAGCCCGACAAGATGTAGAGTATCCACCTGTAGAACAAGTACCACTGGTTGTGGAACTACCCCGCCGATGGAAGGAGGGTAATACTACAGGATCTTGCAGTATGCAGGTGTGGTACCTATCTCCACCTAAGAAAGGCGGATAATGTAACAGAATAAACAGGTTCTCGTGGTAGTGGAGTTACTCCGCTGACGGAAAGAGGGAAACCCGACAGATGTACAGGGTCCACTGGTAGTGCAGGCACTACTGGTTGTGAAACTACTCAGTCAATAAAAGGAGGGTAATGCAACAGGATCTATAGTATGCGAATGTAGTGGAAACAGGTGGAAATCTAAGCTGACAGAAGATAACCAGGATTAGTGCAATTACTCCATCTGCGGAAGGGGTAATGTGACAGAACATATGGTCTCCGGTGGAAGTGCAATTACTCTGCCTAAGGAGAGAAATGCTATAGTCTGTATAGGATCCAGTGGTAGCGCAATTACTCCGCCTATGGAAGGAGGGAAGTGGTACAGAACGTGCAGTATCCAGTGGTATTGCTAGTACTCTATAAAAGGAGAGTAATGTGACAGGCTGTACAGTATCCAGTGGCGAAGTAAATATTCCGCCTATGGAAAGAGGCCTTGCTTCCGGATGTATAGGGTCTCATATGCAAATACCCTGCCTATGAAAAAATGATACCGGATGAATAGGATTCAGTGGTAGTGCAAATACTCTACCTAAGAAAGGAGGGTAATGCTACAAGCTGTACAGTATCCAGTGGAAGTGGAATTACTCTGCCTATGAAGGAGGTTAATGCTACAGGTTAGAAAGTATCCAGAGGTAGTGCAAGTACTCCACCTATGAAGGAGAATAATGCTACAGGCTGTACAGCATAACGCGGTAGTGCAAATACTCAAGCTATGGAAGAGAAAAATGCTACAGGCTGTACAGTTTACCGTGGTAGTGCAAGTACTCCGCCTATGAAAGGAGGGTAATGCGACAGGCTGTACAGTATCCAGTGAAAGTGCAATTACTCAGCCTATGAAGGAGGTTAATGCTACAGGTCAGAAAGTATCCAGAGGTAGTGCAAGTACTCCACCTATGAAGGAGAATAATGCTACAGGCTGTACAGCATAACGCGGTAGTGCAAATACTCAAGCTATGGAAGAGAAAAATGCTACAGGCTGTACAGTTTACCGTGGTAGTGCAAGTACTCCGCCTATGAAAGGAGGGTAATGCGACAGGCTGTACAGTATCCAGTGGAAGTGCAATTACTCTGCCTACAGGATGTATAGTATCCTAGTCATAAGTAGCTAGCAAAAGGGAAAGCACGCCGCCTATCCACTTCGCCACTGGCTCCGCTGTAGATGTAGAGAGGACACAGTGTAAACCTGAACATGGGGCACTACAAACACTAAGATAACAAGCTGGTCACACACTGCTATAGGGTGATGGAATCTAAGCCCAAAATAGGAGCGGAGCTCCAAAGGTTAATGATAATAGCTGTGTGAATTACATGCAGCCCCAATCCCATCAACCCTTTTAAGAGTTATAGGTAATTATTCTTCTCCTAGCCACAGAAGCACTGAGGCAAGGAAGGGGTTAACTAGGTTGGCGGCGGAGCTCAGTGGGCCAAAGATAGGGGCCAGCAGGGAAAGGTAAGTAATACTTACCTAGGCGGTTTCTGCCCACTCTGATTCCAGCAGTGTCACCTTCCTCAATGTGCTACCCCTTGGGGAGGGCGGCTACACTGGTAACAGGGGAGACTTCTAGAAGTAGCAGCAAGGTGACACTGTAGATGGCAGGTAACAGAGTATTTGAGATCCACTGTTCCTCCTGATCTTCCAGAGGTGGGGAACGAGCAGCGGACTTGAGGACCCACTGGTCTCCCCCCTCATTTCCGATCGGAAAAATTAAAAAAACTGGCAGACCTGCAGGAAAACATGTCTTCCTCCTACGGACACTAAGCTAAAACCAATTAGCTCAGTGTCTGCAGGAGGGGTATAGCTGAGAGGTGGAGCTAACACTTTTTTGCTTAGTGTTGCCTCCTAGTGGCAACAGCTATACCCATGGTCTTCTGTGTCCCCCAATGATACGAGTGATAAACATTAAGAACAGCAATCTGAAGACCATTGGAAGTTTCTAATATTAGTAACAAGGGCACCAGCAATGTGTACTCAGCACTAGAATGCAGACTCATTGACTAAATGGGTCCAACATCCACAAGATCTACTGAAAGAGGTCCTATATTTTGCGGCACAGAGACACAGAACCAGAAGCCCCTCTGTGGGACTGTGCCTCCACACCGATCCAGTGTTTTGCGGTTGTGCATGGACCCTTAAAAGAGATGTATATGGGCTGCTTTTTTCCCAATATCTCATGATAAAGCCCTGTCAAAAAATCTACTAGTATTTGTGAACCATGAAATGGATTCACTCAGTCCCTTATATGCAACCGGATTATTGTGCCAAGGAGGATGCTAATGTCTGAATGGACAACTGTGAATTTGCTGAAACTTCGTGGGAGTAAATATGCAGTGAAAAAAAAAAAAAAACACAACAAATAACTATTTCTAAGCCACACTCGTTTGTATATAATAATAAAAAAAAAAAAAAAAGTAGGGCCATCTGTATTGGTCAGATATGTATTTTAGTAATTACCATAAGTATGTTCAGTAATGTTTGATAATATTCCCATTACAGGAAACCATAATTCCCTTTAATGGAAGGAACAAAATAAAACCAAAATGTTCCTGTGGCAGAAGAATCCGTTTGGAAGATTGCTCATAATAATTTCCAAGCAGATTAATATTAAATTACTGGAAGTAATTCTAGGCAATGATCTGAAGACCAAATGACACCACACAACAGATGTTTCATCTTTTCATTGTGAAAGTTTATTCTCTTTTTTTTCTTCAAATTTTTTTTTTGAACAACCAACAAGAAACAATTATTTTAAATAAACACAGAAAATATTCTACACATTTCCTCATAAGACCACTTTAAATTATGCACATTATCTGGAAATCAAATAATCTGCTTGTGATACTCTTCAGATCAAAAAATGATCGACACAAAACAGAAGCTCTAACTGTGTGCTTCATTTTTTTGCCTCCATAAGCAGATGTATGAGAAGTGCAAAATATCGCGGTTATATCTAGAAAACATAAAAAAATGAAAACCTTGAAGTCTGTCCAGCCTTCATTCTGTATGTACACTGCATACACCAAGAAGCTTCCAGATTGTACAGTGCATGATGGGGATAGCAGCGTAATAGATGGCATCAACCAAACTTCACTAAACATTTACAACATATATTGCAAAAAACAATGAAGCATTTCATGAACAGCTCGTGTGGGTCACAACTAGACTGGCTTGCAATGTGCCATTTCATCAGGGCACCACATCCCCGATTCATGGAAAGAATGCGAACATGCAACAAAAGCCTCCCCCCCCCATCTGTCAAAAGAAGAGATGCCCTTCAAATCAAAAATCATGATGTCATAAGGCAAGCTGGCTAGGAAGGTCTTGGCCAGGATCAGGAACATTTGGGCAAACGTATGTCTATAGGCTCAGTAACAGAAAGGAGAGTGCCCAGATCGAAGAGGTAATTATTGCTTTTATAAACAGGTATGTTCTCTGGCATATTCTAAAGTGTAATAAACCGGTTCAAGGTAGCCAGAGAAGACCTTTTCGCTAGCCAGTATGTCGGTAACATGGAGTGAGATGGGGGTGACATAAGAAAACGCATGTACATGTACACGTATTAAAGGCTTATGCATTTCCTGTTCACTTCTTCCGTGAGCATATACATAACCATAGTACGCCCAGTTCACCACAGCTATACAGATCAGACATTACAGTTGGGTACACCAAGTACAAACAGTTACAGTGGCAAGGAATAATATACAGCATGCACTTCTATGAATTCACATAGTTACAAGCAAAAGTATAAAAAAAAAAAAATAATCCAACTGTATAAAGCAGACAACGCAGAAGTAGCAAATAAATTAAGACTGTTTACAGATTTTCAGTTACGGCAAATACATCCTCACTTTTTTTTGTACACATTTAAATAGACTGTATATTTACAATATTTACTGCGTTTCATTCTGAATATTATACATGCATTAAAAAGATACTAAATACAGGTCACAAAATGTCTCGTTTTAGCAATTTTATGTGGAGTAAGAAAATAGTTTCAATGCATGAATTCCTAAATTGCATTTTATCATATGTATAAAGAGAAACAAGCAGAACGACTGGAAAGAATATAATAAAAAAAAAAAAAAAAACACACTGAAAAGAAAAAAAAAAAAAAAAAAAGCTCAAAGCAAAAACAAAGTCACCTCACCAGGAGGAAATCTGGAGGTAAAGGCTAAGGCTAGTTACAGCATTGAGATTAGCAAGGTTCCCCAGGGGGGGAAAAAATTATTCAGCAATGGCCTTTAAGAGCATGGCGAGCCATATGGAGCAATCAGTCTACTTTTGGTTGAAGGGGCTGTGCCAAGTTTAGAAGTTATGTGGATAGGGGATAACTAGATGATTGCTGGGAGTCCGATTGCTGTGAATCCCAACAAACCCAGGAGCAAGGGTTCTGTTCCCCTGATCGGACAGAAAGGCAGGTTCATTCAATTCATTCTCTATGGGACTTCTGGAGACAGTGCAGTACAGTGCTCAGCTATTCACGGCGGTTCCATTGAGAATGAATGATCGAGGGAACAGGACCTCAGTTCTTAGAATTGGTGGGGTCCCAGCAGTCCGATACCCCAGTGATCAGTTGGCTATCCTTTATACCGTGGATAACTTGTAAACTTGGCACAACTGCTAAAAGTGTAGTAACAGGTAGGAAGACAGTCCAGGATCTCTTTAAGGATGGGTATTACACACTGTAACTATGTAGGGACAAGATCAAGACATCCCAAAGAGAAGTATAAAAAACAGGCATTAATACTTCAGACCCCTGTCCTGTTTCCCAGTTAAAAAGCGCGATGCAACCACAGGGTGTAAACCCTGCTTTACACTTCCAGATCCATTTACCAGTCACAATGTAAACAATCACGGCCAATATTTATGAGAATTCAAACCATCAATTTGCAGGGAAGTTATGATGTAAATCATAAAGTGCCTCAGTATCGACGGTTCCTATTTGTTTTGCAGCTTGTATTCTCAATAAATACTTTCCAAGCAAACAAAATGGCAGCCCCCAAAGTTTTGAATCAAAGAGTCCACTTTTTCTATTGTTTTCTGCACATTACAGACGAATGTAAAGAGGTAGCCCAATAGTCTGTCCAGTAACGGATCCATGTTTCATTCAAGCCGGAGTGAATCGGTGTGTGGAGGATTTCCACCTCTGCAATTATTATTAAGTTAGTGCTCAGACGTTTTATTTTTTTTGTTTGTTTTTGTTTTTTAATATAAAACTATTGTTCCTTAGAAAGAGGAAGAAAAAAAAGACAACTTTTCTCCGCTGGTCCCTTCATACTGAGAGAGTGCACCAGTCTCCTTCCGACTGCTATACCGTTTACCGCAGAGCACTTATATTTATTCGGCTTTGTTCACCTAAAATATATTGCCCCTATATGGCTCAGATTAGAAACAACTCGTTGTCACAGATACAAGTGCCATGCAAAATAAATTAGAACAAATAGCAAAACCTAAATGTAAAAACGATTCAAAAGGTAGTTTCTCTTTCTTTAAAAGCATTCGTATAAACAATTTATAATACTTTTTTTTTTTTTTTGCTTTCTTTTTTTTTTCTTTTATATACAATTAAAGGTCCAAAACTATACATCGAGGATTTCTTCTGCTGTGCCTCCACATCGTAACCTATATCTTCCGGTCCTCCAGCTGATGGTGGGATCCCATAGGGCAGATAAAAAGATATATATTGTCATAGACTCTCTGATGAACCACGCAACTGCATAGTCCAGTTTGGAAAAAGGAAGAGGCCCACCCTGATGGAGACAAAGAAAACACATTATTTACTCTACTAAATTTAGGACAAGGCCACTTACCAAACACATGTCTCATAACCCTCCATTAACATCTACATGAGGTCTAGGCCAGTGCAACTGACGCAGAAACATCTATACTACATGGAGTATTGGACCCTGTGAGGGATCAGTGTTATGGAAGTACAGTTCCTGACTGATATGTATTATCAGTATGCAACATCATGGCAAATCAGCTAAATGTGTGCAGCTCATTACTACACATTCCCTTTATAAATTATTGTTTAGGTGGAAGTGCTCAAGTGAAAAGACATGAAAAATATATTTCATTGACTAACCACAGAGTAATAATGTTCCAAACACCATAAGAGGACGTACCTGAACACCCCGCAGTTGAATATAATCAAATATAAACCAAGCCAAACAGTGACACATAAAAAACACCATGATGTCCCATCGGAAAATGTGGTGGGCGGCCCAGCCGATGATCAAGCTTGAAACGAAACATTCAGAGATCGGTTCACACACGATTGTGGCAGGTACCATATTGATTCTGAGCTTAGTCCATCTGAAAGGAACAAAATAAGTTCTTTGGTCTTCGTTTTATTACATCCAAAAGAGAAAAATATTTATGAAAAAATTGCTTTCAGAGAACACAGCAACTACAGTATGTAAGGTGTTTATACTTTTGTTTACATTATAGGAGGGACTTATTATTCCCCCATGCCAGTTTGAGGTAAAAAAGTCAAAATTCAACGTTTTTTTGACTTTTGAATGCATTTCCGAGCAGGCAGAGACTGTACTTTATGACACGGCTTGGCAGTGCAGGACCCATGAAGACCAGACCCATGAAGACCAGCGTAGCACACACTGGTCTTGAGTCAGGGCCCAAGAGTCCTCTGTATTTATTAGTGTCAGGCTCCTGCTATCCTCCAGCTGCTGTCAGCACAGTAATAGGGAGAATGCTGCCAATCAGAGGTGGTGGAAGCTGCTCAGGAATACAAGGAACCATGTCTCACACAGTGCTGAGCTTGAACTGCACCCGATAAACATCATACTGACAAGTTACACACCTCTGAATCAGGGGTCTATCAATACTTTATGCTGCCCTGTTTGATGACAGATTCGCTTTAAAGGGAAGAGGTGATCGGAAAATGACCGTTGCTTAAAGGGGCTGCAACAATGGGCTAAGTTGCATAACAATAAAACGCTGATTTCTCCACATATGGAGATCGAACCAAGAGCATTAGAATGTGGTGATCAGTGCCCATCTCCTATGGCAGATGGATTTATAACAAGGTATCTGATAACAGACTCCCTTTAAATCATGTTTAAATATTAAAACTTTTTTATTTTAGTATTTTTTTTTTTTTAACATTTTCATGTTATTCATATAAAAAAAAAAAAGGCTTGCAATTTTTGCACTGGCCACTATACCTAATAATATGTCAAGACTTCCTGTTCTGCAGCGATCACTTTTCTGTAGTTATCTCATTCTCTCCACTGGCAGATAACATCTATGTATACATAACACAAGATCCACCATTCACAAAAGATATCGCAGCTTATCTACGGCCTGCTGACCTCTGCACGTCACAGAGCATGCTGCCATAGAGGTCAATAGGGTCCCCTCCTGTCCACTGTGTCTGTGGCCCATGTCGCTGCTGTCAACGGACAGAAAGCCTTTACATATTTTTTGCCTAGTTGGTGCAAAAACTATGTATTTTAGGATTTTTTTAAAAAATATAGATAGAGACATGGGGAAAAAAAAAGCGTAAAAAAAAAAGTTGAACTTAAAAATGCGATTTAAACAGGACATTTTCTGATGACACATTCACTTTAAACACTGTTAACTGGTTTACTCTATATAATTACCATGACATATAGAGCATAAAGACTTACCTGATCATTCTAGACTGAAACTGAGATATGGAGTAACAACCAGAATTTTGCATTGCAACTTGGGTAGCCATAGAAAATTTCCAACCCCTAAAGAAAAAAAAAAAAAAAAAAAAAGAAAAAAGATATAATATTCAGTTTGCAAAGGGGTGTTTGCTTCTGCGAGAGCACAATCATGTTCATTGTCTGGGGGCTCCTATGCCACATCTGGAAACGCACTACAGAAGATCAGATCAGGCTAAATTCACAGCCTGTCTCTGGTGCCCATTTAGCATATATGATAGGTCAGGGATATTAAACTGGTGGACTGTGATCAAAATTCGGACTGCCAGCTGTCTGAAACCCTGCACATCCTGATTTCAAATGCATTGAATCAGTGTCCTCAGGGCGCAGAAACTGTTAAATACAATGGTGGAGCATGTAGCAGTCAGCTCACTGTATCATCGTCATCAGTCTCCTAACGGTGGTTCAGCTCAGGCAGACATGACGCAGCGACGCCATCACACCTGCTGCGCTTTCCCGCACAGTTACCACACACACACCATGCTTCTCTTTATTCTTCATGGGAATGTGGGGTTAGTAGTCAAGCTGGAGGCAAAAAAGGGGCATCACGGTGGTACTGAAGGCATCATGCCACTTAAGGGGACTTAACATTGTGTGGGGTCTCTTCTTATAATTTTTCTGCTGCGATCTTCACCCGAGGACAAACCCAGATATATGGACCTTACAGAAAGTACTTGCGTACCCCTGCACTGGGCAATTCTCCTGACATACTTGCAAATAGGCCCATAGACTTTATATGGTCAAATGCAAAATTCAAAATAGCGTACGTTATGATTTGCTGTATAAGTCACAATCCTGCAGCCCTACCAGCAGTGAAAGGGATTGTTGAATATGCTTTGTAATGCAACCTAGCAGTCTATATATTTTAGAGGGGTTCTAGGGGGCAATCATTAGGATTAATTACAATGGCCATCATGCCGTTTGTTCAGTTAGAAACCCCACCTAGAACGTCGGGACAGGCACTAGGATAGAGTCTGTGAGGAAACCAGGGTAGGCAAACAGTGCTTTACCTGGCAGGAAAGGAGGGCACATAGATAACGATTTATACCAGCTCACACATGAGCAGCAGCTCTGGCATGTTATAAATCTACAAACCAACACAACCCAGCTTCTCCTGGCTCCATCTTACAATGGACTTCAGCTGTGTGTGTGCGCGGTGAGTCCGTGTCCTCCACAGTCCTATGAATCAGCCTGGACTGAGGGTACAGCAGATGTCTCTCTGGTTTCCTCCCAGAACCCATCCTACATGACGGCGGCTATTTTAATTAATCAACAAACGCCTCTAGACAGAACAAGCAACTTTAATAATTATTTATGCTTTTTGCTTTCCCAGAGAACCCCCATATTTAAACATTTTAGGCTTCACATTGATTTTTTTTTTTTTACTCTTCTACATACTAAAACTTTTTAAAGTGTTGCTTCCATTTTTATCCTTCGATTTCACGCATTGGACTTTTGAGGTTTTGAAAAAAAATATTCAGTGATACTGGTAAATCCGTTATACCAGAGGATGAGTCCCAGGAGATCACCTATCCCCCTCCTCCTTACAAACCTGTATAGAAATGGCCCTTTTCCCAAGACCCCCACCCTTCTCCTATTTCAGTTCAACAAAGAAGAGCTCAGTGGGAAATTCACCCCTGTGTGCCTGCAGGATTTCTACAAGACGGTCCGAGGAACATGCAGAAAATCCTGCAGGCTGACAAGTTTATCTTTTATAGTTCATTTCCAGGTTTACTGTTTCTTTGAACCTGAAAGTGGCCACCCAATGGGCACAACTTACCGATCTGCTATTGCCTTGGCCATGAAATAATCTTCAGCTATATATTGCGCAAATGCAATTAGTCCACCAGCCTGGTCCAGAATCTCTTTCCTCATTAGACATGACATCCCCGTTACACACTTGAAACCAGTGACATTAGCAGAAATGTATGACCTCGGATGGGAAGTTCCAAAATAAACCTGAGCAATGAAAAGGAAGAGACGGTTACATAGATTACAAATGCACTGGCAATTCTAGAGCTGTCACCATGCTTCATGGAGCAATTATTACAGTAAGATGCTTACTATTTTACCTACACTGGAAATGTCATCTACGCTTAGTGACCTTAGGGCTAGTTCACACCTATAGGTAATTGCTGTTAGTTCCCCCCACCTTGCTTAAAAAAAAAAAGAAAAAAGAAAAAAAAAGAAAAACTAACTTCGAAACAATTTTTGCAACGTTCCTCTGTTGGCAGGCGTTGTGGTCAGATCTTCTGGATATACTTGGGCACACTTACTAATCATGTCCAATATTTAGACAATGTAAATTTGGACTATCAGTAAAGATTTGCCAAATCTTTGCCAAATGTGAGCATGGCTAGCCAATTGTCTTGCTTTATGCCTATAAGTTGGCTTATTGTGCCACAATTTTGGCCAAAGTTGGCGCATCTTAAAAGGGTTTTCCAGGATTTTGTCACTTCTGAATGAGTCCACCTAGTATGTAACCTTATGGAAAACTTAAACTCATACTCCCCTCCACTCCGGTCCACCACCCTGGCTCCGTTCATAAATCTTCGGTCCCAGGCTTGGATAATTTCAGCCACAGTATGGACAATGTCATGTTCGCTGGTACAGCAATGGAGTGGCCTCAGTGCGGATGTGTCCCCAAGCAGCAAGTGACCCAGTGGTTATGTGCCACTTGGAGATTTGTCCCTGCTGAGGCCAGTCTTGTAGTGGCACATGTGACCCTGTCCAGAAGTAAACAATCTGAGACCCAGAAGATCGCCGAATTGAGCCAGGGCGTTGGACAGCAGGCGAGTATTAGCCTTTCATTAGGTACCACAAGCTAGGAGTGTTCATTTAACAACAACTCGTGGAAAGCTCCTTTAAGACATGCCCCCTTGTTCAGCAATGACTAGGAGTACAGGTTACCATGAAGTGTTTTTTATTCTGCCTGAAACCAGATCACCAAGCCTTCTATACTGAAAGATGTGTTTTGAAGAGCAAACGCCTTCTGTTGGATTACAAGGCCTGGCAATGAATTTCGGATTAGACTACGTTCTCCTGTTTTTCTGTTCTAGGGTCAGCTGGGCTTCCTTCGAGGGGGCTGACATTTTATCTAACAAAACGGGGCAGCTTTTTTGATGGAATCTGATGCAGGTTCCTAAAGGAAGCTCCAATGAAAATGTATCCTTAGGTGGAATTTACTAGAATGCAATGAGTTTCCACAGTCCTGAAGAGACTGGAAGATAATGGAGGGTTAATTTTACTTGGGATTTCATTCCTCACATTGTATACAATAAGGGAAACTTTTTTTTTTGTTTTAACAAAGTACGGTATACATTAAAGCCAAGTTGAAGTGACTATATGGCATGGTCACTCAGAGTACAGTGTCTGGTGGCACTTGTCCACACATGCACCATCTGATGTTCTCCGAGGAACATCATGGATCATGGGACTGTCTCCATTCTGAGCTTTTCTATTTATCCCTGAACACAAGCAGGGAGATTTATCAAAACTGATATAAAGGAAAACTGGCTTAGCTGGCAACAGTAACCAATCAGATTATACCTTTCATTCTCATTTGAAAGGTGGCCTCTGATTGCTCAACAAAGTCAGTTATCTTATACACCAGGTTTGATATATCTTCCCCCAGACAATTCTATACATTGCAGGGTTACAGAGCTGGATCAACACTCAGATATAAAATGATAAAAACTATAAAAAAAAAAAAAAAGTGCCAATGCATCCCCCCCCCCTCCACCAATACTAACATACAGCCACGTCTTTACATATTACATCATTGTTTGAAGAGGATGAAAACCAAAAACCTGTCTGGTTTTGGAATGTGTAACAATTCCAGTAACACACCCAGGTATGTCAGCCACCTCACACAACTTGTTCTTCATCTACCCCGAGTAAATTCTGGCTCAGCGATTATCACATGCTCAAAATGTCACTTACCTGTTCTAGCGTGGCAGCAAACCCTTGCCTGTCTGCCACATAAGGAAGGCCATGGACCAAGCCAACTTTTTCAGTCATTTGATTGGCCATGTCCGTGAGGGTGTCTGGTTTCACTAGAAAAAAAAAAAGTATATATATATATAAAAAAAAAAAAAAAATCTATAAGTACATAAGCACTGGGAGCTACCTGGCTATAAACGCTGATCACACCCAGAACCAGCATTATGTATAAACATACAATCAACTGGGTATGGCACCAACCACTGCTAAGTTAGATGACAAAAAGTTTATAAAAGAAGTAATTACCCAAACCTCAAGGAGGGTATAAATGTACTAACTTAATACACAGCACTTTTTTTCGGGAGCACCCATTAGCTTATTTTTTTGGAGACATCAGACAGATGCCAAAAATTTCAAAAAGGAACCGTCTCTTTAAATTCAATTTTTAAACATATTTTAGACTAGCCCGCACAAGCAAAAAACAAGACAGGTGAGCCGACACTGCCAAGAATTACCGAGCCTACAAACCTCCTTGACAGAAGTTACACGGTGACCCACTGCCTTGAGGTTTAGTAGAGGTTTGCATTTCTCAAAGCGAGAACAAAAAGGAAGCAGAGAAGCAAAGTTAGTCATGTGATAGGGAAGAGAGAATGGGGAAGGCCCCATAAAACAATACTGGAATTTTTGGAGAAAACTCCCCACCAGTGTCAAAGAAGGATGAAAGTTCTAGGCTGGGTTCACATGAGCGTGTTCAGATTAGGTCCGGATGCGTTCAGTTAAAACTGTGCGATTTCACAGGCAAAGCCATTCAGTTTTGCCTGCGATTGCGTTCAGTTTTTTCCGTGCGGATGCAATGCGTTTTGATGCGTTTTTCACGCGCGTGATAAAAAACTGAAGGTTTACAAACAACCTCTCCTAGCAACCATCAGTGAAAAACGCATCGCACCCGCACTTGCTTGCGGATGCAATTCGTTTTTCACGCAGCCCCAATCACTTCTATAGGGCCAGGGCTGCGTGAAAAACGCAGAATATAGAACATGCTGCGATTTTCACGCAATGCAGAAGTGATGCGGGAAAATCACCGCTCATGTACACAGACCCATTGAAATGAATGGGTCAGCATTCAGTGCGGGTGCAATGCGTTCACATCACGCATTGCACCGGCACGGAAAACTCGCCTTAAGAAAAAAATAAAATAAAAAAAATATTTTCGTGGCAGATTGTGAACTAACATCTAAATGTCACCTGCTATCATCCTGTGTACAGGGCCATAAAAACCTTCATTATTCACACCCCAGGTATGCAAATGACTGTCTAGCAGCTAGGATCAACTGGTTAATGTGTGAAAAACCAGGCGGTTGAAGGTCGCTAGTCGCTACTTATGGAATGCATAGCTCCTTGTGAATTGTAATACAAACTTAACACATTACAGTTGCGCACTGGTGATATGCACATAGACTTCTGCTTAACCCCTAATACTCCAGAGGTTTTTTTTTGTTTCCATCGTGCGCTCCCTGCCCTCCCAGAGCCATAACTTTTTTATTTTTCTGTTCACATTGCCGTAGGAAGGCTTGTTTTTTGCGGGACAAGTTGTACTTTCCAATGCCACCATTTAAAGAGGACCTTTCACCTGAAAATGCATGTTAAACTAAAGATATACCCTAACTTACCGGCCCCCGGTGGTGCTTATTCTGCTCTTCTTTTTTCTATATGTGCCCCCGTTTGTCCGCGGTGCCCCCCTCAATATCTCCCGCCGTGTATGCTAATGAGCCATTCGGCTCAACTGGGCGGGCCTGCCATCCCCCTGGCACGGAGCGCAACCAATAAGCGCGCTCCGCTCTTAGCCAGGGAGAAGACGCTCCAGTTCTCGCGAGATTCGCGAGAACTGGAGCGATTTCATCCATCCTGAGCCGATGCTGGCTGCGGGAATCCAAGATGGCGCCGGCTAGGCCTGCACAATATATCGCGAAAGCAATCGTAATCGCAATTAATCGCCATATCGCAATCGCAATTTGCTGACCCAAAAATGCTGCAATTATATTACCGTATTTTTTGCTTTTATAAGACACACTTTTTTCCCCCCAAAAGTGTGGGGGGCAATGGCAGTGCGTCTTATAAAGCGATGGTTGACTTTCTACGTGACACTGACACTGTATCTCCGGCCGCTA
This sequence comes from Bufotes viridis, assembly GCA_033119425.1. NCBI lineage: Eukaryota > Metazoa > Chordata > Amphibia > Anura > Bufonidae > Bufotes > Bufotes viridis. The sequence goes on along the minus strand of CM065589.1, from coordinate 292,359,783 downwards.
TGCTGCACAGCGCGGCCAGCGATACATCAGTTACAGTGCGGGGAGGGAGGAGGGGCTGGAGGAAAGTCGTTATTTTAAAGAGGACCTTTCACTGGTCCACAGTTTATTAGGCAAAGGTATGTACATGGAGAGCGGCACCCAGGGATGTCCCTGCACTTACTTGTATCCCTGGGTGCCGCTCCGTTCGCCTGCTGTAGCCCCCGGTACCGGTGCTCCTGCTTCTCCAATTTTGCCTGGGGCGGAGACTTCTTCTTCTGCCCTGGGCGTCTCCTTCTCCCAGGGCTGGAGTGCTGCCAATCGCAGCGCTCAGCTCATATTCAGGATATGATACCGGGGGCTACAGAGGACGAACCGAGCGGCACCCAGGGACACAAGTAAGTGCAGGGACATCCCTGGGTGCCGCTCTCCATGTACATAGCTTTACCTAATAAACTGTGGACCAGTGAAGGGTCCTCTTTAATGAACACATGTTCTTTTATCTATTTTATTTATCTGTTCTGTGCAGCGCTATCAAAGAAAATGGCAAGTTTTGTATTTTGTACTTTTGCAGTAATGCAAATATATATTTTATTTTTCAGTTCTTGAGTTCAGCATAACTACATTTCTCATTATCAGTCATCTGTGTGAGCTTTTACCTTGAAAATCCAAGCAGATAGACCTTTAGCACAATTTCCTTAAAATATCGCATCGCATATCATTATCGCAATTTTTAGGGCCCTAATCGCAATCGCACAAAATTCCCATATCGTGCAGCCCTAGCGCCGGCTCAGGATGGATGAAATCGCTCCAGTTCTCGCGAGAACTGGAGCGTCTTCTCCCTGGCTAAGAGCGGAGCGCGCTTATTGGTTGCGCTCCGTGCCAGGGGGAAGGCAGACACGCCTGGGAGAACTTTTGCAGGCCCGCCCAGTTGAGCCGAATGGCTCATTAGCATACACGGCGGGAGATATTGAGGGGGGCACCGCGGACAAACGGGGGCACATATAGAAAAAAGAAGAGCAGAATAAGCACCACCGGGGGCCGGTAAGTTAGGGTATATCTTTAGTTTAACATGCATTTTCAGGTGAAAGGTCCTCTTTAATGTTGCATATCGTGTAATGGGAAGCAGGAAAAAAATGGGGTGAAATTGGGGGGGGGGGCAAAAAAAAAAGCTATTCCGCGACAGTTTTACAGGTTTTTTATTTCTACAGGTCAGTACAAATCCGGCGATACCTTATATGTATAGTTTTTCCAGTGTTTTGATACTGATAAAATAAAAAACTTGGAGAAAATCTTTTGTTCTCATCGCCATATTCTGACCCCTATAACTTTTTTCTAGTTATGTGTACAGAACTGGGTGAGGGCTCATTTTTTTGAAGGTGATCTGTACTTTCTGGGCTGTGTGTGACCACACTTTTGATCACTTATTATAAAAATTTTTATGGGAAATGAAGGAACCAGAAATGGCGAATCGGCCATTTTGTCTTTTTTTTTTCCCCGTTTCGCCATTTACTGTATGGGGAATATATTATTGTATTATAGGCGTTTTTTTTTTTTATTATTTTTATTTTGGGGAAAGGGGGTGATTTAATTTTTTTTATTTTTTATTTGCTTTTGGTTACAAACTGCTCTATTTGTGAGGTGTTTCCCTTACATCATTATAATGGTGCCCCCTAGTGTTCAGTCTGTATAGTAATGTGCACGTCCTACTACTGAGCTCATGAACGCTCCGTTCCATCCTTTAACTGCCACCAGCCGGATCTCTTGCTAGAAGCTGTGACAGTTACAGGGAGAGAGATGCAGCAGAAAGGACACATCCCCTGAGCAGCCAGCTTGAAATAAATCTAGCAGAACAATTAGGCCCCATTCACACGTCCGCAATGTTTGCCCGCAGCCGTTCCGTAAATCTGCGGAACGGGTGCGGACCCATTCATTTTGAATGGGGACGTGATGGATGCGGAGAGCACACACTGTGCTCTCCGCATCCACGGAGCGCGGCGCCGATCTTCCGGCTGGCGGCTTCGCAATAATATAGAGCATGTCCTATTCTTGCCCGCAATTGGGGACAAGTATAGGCATCTCTATGGGGCTGGAGGCAAGGTGTGTTGCGGATCCGCAACACACTACGGAAGTGTGAATGGGGCCTTACAGAAACAAACGTGGAGATGTCCAGATCCATGTGAGGTACAGGGCCGGTTCTAGCTTTGTTAGAAATAGATTGTACTGTACTATATAATGCCTGATTTTCACACAGAATATTTTCCCCTTTCAGACAGGTCTTCGTCTAAATGAGGTCCTGGCTGTCGCTCGACGCGGACATACGCATGGGATACTGCTTTGTTCTCAGAGAGGATAACATAAGCAACATTATGCAGTAGGAGGATATGGAGGAATAAACAGATCTTATCAAGTCCCGCTGGTCTCATAAAGCGCATGAAAGCGAAGCAGCGCCAGAATTTGTTCTATGGGGACCTCAAGTGACTACGTAGAAATAGAGAGACTGAAATAAACAATGGCTGCTCCTGCAGCCGCTCCGAGCACCCTCCAGAGGGGAGGTTGCCTAGACGTTCGTGACGTTCTTCTTTCACACAAATGAAGGCAATCCCTGGAAAGGATTTCTTTTTACTATGCGACATTCAGAAGAATGTCTAATGCCCTGTTCTTTGTGCAACATACCTTTAATGCCACTGTCACAAATCCATATGAGATCATACTTGGCAAGTTCATACCCAGGCATTAGGTTGTTAATCTTTGGGTTGATGCCAACCTTTTTACCACCTAGGGGGAAAAAAAAAAGAAAAAGTGAAAAAAGATAAAATATTTGATTACCTGCCCTTTAAATGTCACACACCCTGGTGAAATAATGAAAACTATAGGTGGCGCAAGGTTGGCTGCGCCGTCCTACTGCGTATGGGTCAGACGCTCCCAGGACAGACGACTGGAGACAGAAGAATTTAAACACAACTGATCTTTTGTTCTCGCACAGCCGATAAGCTGCTGACATGGGCGTTTGGCAGTGGCCATCTCCCCTCACATTGAGAACACATGTATGCTCGCCCGAACCAAGTGTGCATGTGAAAGGACGGGGGAGTCAGGAGAGATCGATGTGGTTCTTCTATCAGCTACTGGAGGCGTATGGGCATCTTTAGGCGGAATACATACTACGGTTTCATGAATTTAGTGCTGTATGTTATTCTATAATTTGCAGTGAAATATTGCTGCATGCCCGAGTTTATAGTCATGAAGAATGACAGGAAATAATGGCAAAATGCAGCGAGCACTATTAAATATTCATTGCTGGCAGGAAAAGGCCGTTTTTTCAGAGCTCAGCTGTCTTGCAAGCCTGATTTCCTAAGCCTAATTTCCTGTGACTGCAAACACTGCTGAGGGATGCACCTACGGAGGGCCAACATTACCGTCCAGGGTTAAAGGGCGTGTATCGCTCATATTTTTAATCAATTAAACTAGACAGTGAAATATACTCCTTTATTCTACTCTGTTTTTATTTTCTGATTTAGATATTCTACTTCCTGAACATGATTATGGGACAGCCATATTGTCTGAGCCGTTGTTAAAGGGACATTTCTATAACTATTAGATTGGTAGGGGTCCTAAAGCTGGGACCCCTGAGAATCAAGAGGAGGAGAACCCTGTACCCCTCGGAGTCACCCAAACAAACTAAGCCACAGGTCGAGCATGCACAATGCCCCTCCATTGGAATCTACAGGAGTTCAGCGCCCAACTATTCCTGGAACTCACGTAGAGATGAACGGATCGGCAGTGCGCATGCTAAACTAATCTAATAGACATCCCCTATCCTGTTAACAATTAGAATACCCCTTTAATAGCATTTAGGGGACGTCCTCGTGACTACTTTTGCAGTGGTATATTGGTGTGGACAGCCATGCCGCAACTTTAACGAAAATTTGCCAGCGGCTGCGTCCTTTCTGCTTCGAATACGTGTCAAGGACATGTCCGTTCACGTCGCGGCCGCGGCTTTAAGCTGCCGCTCCTAATCTTCAGTGTTGCCTACCATTGAGATGAATGGGAGGCAGAAAGGACGTGGGCGTCTGTGGATTTTTGTTGCCAACACCGAAATTCCACTGTAACAGCCCTTACAGCAGCCACCATGGGCCATGTACAAAATAGACTGGGGGTGACTCAGCTCTATAGAAAAGTTTTCTAGCCATGCTCTGTCACCTATGCAAAGGTCATTGTGCAGGGAGGGGGAGGCGGTGAGCTGTAATTATCACCAAATGTTAATGGTGTATCCTATGTTATGTGATTATAATGAGAAAAAGTGATCTATTCACAACCGGAAGTCTCTACTTAATACTAAGCATAATGGCCAGGGTGATAACTGCAGGATGTAAGGATTTTTATATATATAAACTGACATGGAAAACTAAATATCATCACTAAAAAAATTGTAATATATTTTTAACAGAAAAACCTGATTTGAACAATCGATGACACATTCCCGGTTGAGAAAAGGGTGGGGGAAATTAGTAGATAAAAATCGATATGGTACATATAATAAACGGATTATTTTTGTATAAGGACAAAACGGCCAAGCCACCGCACTAGTCGTCCTTATTATCCATGAATTTAAAGGATAATGAAAAATGATAAAGCAGGTCCCAAAGAGCCATTCCTGGAAAGACAGAGAAGATAATCCAGGAATCCAGATATCAGATACTGTGCACTAACGGCAATGCAGCAATTGCTTTTATAGTGCTGCAGCTTGTTGTGTATTAGATTACAAAGCACAGGAGAGTGATTTAGGAACAAAGCTCCCCTGTTACACATCCTGCCCATTCCGACATGAAAGTATAGGATATCTAGAGAAGAGGATGAGCCAGTTTCCTAGACATTCCAACTACAGAGGCCGAATGGAAAAGTCTTAACTATGTAGATGCCCAAAGTACATTTTTCAGCCTAAACACTGACCAAAAGCGATAATTTTGTACTAAAGCATCAAATAACATGCACGATTTTGGGGGGAATTCCGGTATATTTGCCAAACAAATTATAAGTCATGGAACTAATAGCCTGGGGAGGGAAATGGTTTAAACTGCCAGACTAAGTACTGTAAGGGAATATAGTTCCACTGACGACGCATGGTCGCTCTCAGACAGGCCAGAGAAGCCCTAAGTGATGCATATTACAACACAAAAGAATGAGTCTAAAGTTATGCTATGTAATTAATATTGCTGTTTAAAGTATAGAGCAGGGATCAGCAACCTCAGGCGCTCCAGGTGTTGTGCAACTACACCTCCCATCATGCACACTTGCCTGGGTGTTCTCTGAACTCCCACAGAAGTGAAAGAAGCATGCTGGGAGTTGTAGTGTCACAACAGCTGGAGTGCCAAAGGTTGCTCATCCCTGGTATAGAGGTTACAAAGTGACAGCTCCATCGAGCGCTCTGCACAATTGGGTCCAGACTCCCAACATGCTTAGCAGCCTCATCAGGGATACGGACATTAGCGTGAGCAGCCCGTACCCACGTCAGGGGAACGCTACCTACTGTCGGTCACATTGTGATCTTAGCCGATAGATTGTAGAATAAAAATGAAAGGATCTGCAAAACGATGCGGATCGAATGCAGACAGAAAATACAGTCACGTGCATGAGGCCTAAAACATGGTCGTTAGGTGGTAAAAAAAAAATAAAAAAAAAAAAGTAAATCTAATAAAAGGAGTAAAACATGGACAGAGCAGAATACAAATCTCAACTAAATCCAAACGAAAAGAGAGGACTGGACATTCACAGCAATAAGTACCTATGAATAAGTTGGCATCCACGTTGGGGTATTTCCCAAGAAGTTTTTTACATACGTCCACCGCCGGATCATCAACATCTTGAACGCAAAGGAGGATTTCAAACTGGAAAAAAAAAAGGAATATTAGTCAATGTGCATCTAGCAATGGAGTCTCACGTGGCTCTACTGGTTATTTATAGAAGCAGGATCACCCTACCCAATATGACCAGGGACAGTGGTGTTTATGGGAATGTGGTCACTGCCACCTCCGAGGCTCACTCATATGCTATAATAAGGCTTAACGCAGGCGATAAATCAAAGGCACTTCCAGTACCATCAAGAACACACCTATATAGGCAGAGTGTGCGGTGCACTTTCACATGGGGAATTCACACTTTCACCGACGAAGAAAAGCTACTTTCACACTTGCGTTTTGGCTTTCCGTTTCTGAGATCCGTCATGGGCTCTCAGAAGCGGTCCAAAACGGATCAGTTTTGCCCCTTTGCATTCTGAATGGAAAAGCATCCGCTCAGGATGCATCAGTTTGCCTCCGTTCAGTTACCATTCCGCTCTGGAGGCGCACACCAAAACGCTGCCTGCAGCGCTCTGCTGTCCGTCTGACAAAGCGGAGCCAAACGTTTTCTCTGACACAATCTGACAGAAAAGAAAACGGATCCGTCCCCCATTGACTTTCAATGGTGTTCAAGACCGTCACGGCTACAGAAGACATAATACCACCGGATCCGTTCATGAAGGATGCATGCGGTTGTATTATTTTAATGGAAGCGTTTTTGCAGATCCATGACTGATCCGCAAAAAATGCTAATGTGAAAGTAGCCTTAATTAGTAACGGCAAATATGTAACTGCAGTCTCTTCTTACAGCAGAGTGTATGAGCAGAACTGCCATAAAGACACGTATTGATGTCATGCCTCCCAATCCTTACCAGGGACCGGACTTCAGACCTTGAACTATAGGCCTATAGTTCAAGGAGAAGACTAGGATCTTGCTTGGCTTTGAGGATAATACTTGTGAAAGGTCTCAGATTAAAAGATTTACTGTTGACAATGTAAGGAGTTTCGGGGGTCACACCAATTCTTTTGTCGGACTAGTCATCATGACAATGACTCGTTTAAACTGAGATATTCCACGAATACCATCCTAAAAGACGGCGCCACCAAGCAAGATCAGCTTGGTCTTCGACCTATAGTCATGTTTCAGGGCTCTTCTATGGGTCAGACATTGACTTGCGGGGTAGTTACTTCTAACAGATGACACTACATAGCTTCAGTCAGGAGGAGAGCAAAGTCACAACTCTCCATACATCAGAAACATCACACTTAGGATTCAGTCTGTGCCAGATTATCAAATATCAGAAGAAAATGGTGTGGAAAATTCACTTGTGAGGGTAGAAAACCTTCAAGATGAAAGCCAACGTTAAAAAGTCTGTAAGGACCCATTCACGCCACCGTATTTTTGGTCCGCATCCGATCCGCATTTTTTGCGGCCTGGATGCAGACCCATTCATTTCAACGGATCCACAAAAAATGTGGACAACACTCTGTGTGTGGTCTGCATCTGTATGCCCGTTCCGGCAAAAAAGATAACATGTCCTATTCTTGTTCATTTTGCGGACAAGAATAGGCATTGTTACAATGGATCTGCAAAAAAAAAAAACACAAAAAAAAAAAAAACGGACCCTCATTTTGAAGACCGCGAAATACATACGGTCATGTGAATGCACCCTTACCAATCACTGCTCCTGACGTGTCTGTTTTAATAAATGCCTTTTATACCCCACTAAAAAGAAAAAAAATTATATATATATTCTGGTGCATTGTGCTATTCCTCTGTTATTCCTCCTGAACATTTCTAAATAAATTGAGCTACAGAAAGAGGTGTTTTCCTACTGATTGGTCAGTGTCAGATTATTTAGAGAAGTTCTCAGTTGTCAATTTATTAAGAGGAATAACAGAGGGACGGTACAAAGTGGAAGTATGAGAAAAGGGGCTTCAGCAGGTACTGAATTATCCAAACAGGTACTGGATTATCAGATGCCGGATTAAAGGAACGTCATGGTTTCATCAAACTGATTGGAATTGTCTGCACGAAACCCTTCATAGCCTTCTGGAAGGTAAGGGTTAGGAGTGACACATCAGGGGAGTTTCACATAACTGCTTGCTTATTAAGTATGGGAAGGAACATATCACTTCCCGGTACACGAGAGCCTGAATAAGTGCCTGGTTTCAGCAGTCCTACCCTCTTTCTCAGAGGCGGATCCATTTGAAAAAATGAGAAATGTTCAAGTGAAGCAAAGGACAATTGGAGTGAGCAATCACCATGGGTGTGTACGGGAGTCAGTGCCCTCTAATAACCCGCCTGTTCTGTAAGCAGAGCTATATAACCACATATTAGAAATATCAACTGGGATCATTTATCATCTGGGCTTGTTCACCGCTTACAAAGTCCAGCCGAGACAAAGTGCAGGTTATATCACACCGTGGAGAAAAGTACCATCTGCATACAGGACCGACGTGTGGCGTCACCACCACGCGTGTAACCGCAAGAAGTGCCTAGGTTTAGGCTGCAGAGCCAGCCCTGCCATTTCACATATATGAGGAGCGCTACAGGATATAGTCCTCTTCAGGCAGCCATTGCAGACTGGAGAGGACTGCGGCGTGACCTTCACTACTGATATGAAGACGAGATAATGGCTGCCCGCACATCACTACTTTATATTAAAAATCTCCGGTTCAGAGAGCCTCGATACAATTCTACGCACAGAATACATGTACAACAGCGCACGGTTTTAGAGGTGATTTAGTGTAGTCAGTACCGTAAGCACTCTCCCTGTGATGGCAGTATTTCCTGGACTGAACACTGCTCCTCTGCCCCCTGAACTTACAGCACCGTAACGACTTATGATGCTTTGTGTTCCTGCCTAATGTGAATCTATTGTACTGTATTCACAGCATTAGGCCCCTTGCACACGACGTAAGAGTGCAGGACAATAGTCCCGCAGGCGGCCCGATGCGCAAATTTACAGACCGCACATAGCCAGCACTATAATAGAAAATAGGACATATTCTATTTTTTTCAGGAACGGAATTGCGGATCCTGAAAAAACGAATCCTGAAAAAACGGATGCGGATCCTGGAAAAACGGATGCGGAGCCCAAAAATGCGGATCTGCATCCGTTTAAGCCCCATTGAAAATGAATGGGTCCTGAAATTGCGGAACGGATGCGGACACAAATTACGGACGTGTGAATGGAGCCTTATGATGCTTTGTGTTCCTGCCTAATGTGAATCTATTGTACTCTATTCACAGCATTAGGCCCCCCCTTGCAGACGACCGTACGAGTGCAAGACAATAGTCCCACGGGCGGCCCGATGCGCACAGCATCATAGTAACCTATGATGCTGTGCGCTCCCGTGCGCGCGATGTATGCCGCTCACGGTCGTGTGCAAGGGGCCTTATATGAATACAGTACAAGTCGGGCAGGAACACACAGCAGCTTAGATCATTGTGATGCTGAGAGATCGGAGCAGGGAAGTGTTTCCCAGACTGAATACGCTGGTGTGAAATTGGTCTTCGAATATTAGCATTACAGTCAAAGACGGAATGAGTGTAACATGAACTTTTCAATGCTGTTATTAGACCGGCAGTCAGGCCAGGCTTTACAGAAATGTGCCCAAAATATACAGTGGCCGAAGGCTACTTTCACATCTCCGGCAGAGCAGAGAACAGCCTGCTGAAATTCTCCAGATGCGGCGCTGCCGGAATGTCTGTCTGCCCCATTAAGTATAATGCGGTCCGGCAGAGATGTGTATGCGTTCCAGCAGACAATCGGAGAACCACCGGGACACAAACCACTGCATGCTGTGGTTTGTGTCCAGCCGATCCTCCACTTGTCTGCCGGAACAGCCATGCCAGAGTTTCACACCAGAGGTGTGAAAGAGGCCTAAGGCTCCACAGCAGTATCTGGCTGCCTGAAAGTCTCAGCTATATGAGTCAGCGTGGAGCTGTTACCCAAGCCATATACTTCCATATCAAAGTCTGAAAGGGAATGCATCACCAGGATACAACCTTTTTATTTTATTTTTTAAATTCCATGCCCCTATCCATACATAAAAACAATCTTAAAACTTGCACCGATCCAGAGAATGGGGCTTCTGTTTCCCTGATCTGATGGGGAGTGGGAGATAAGGCCTGCACCATGCCACTCTATTCATTCTCTGTAGGACCACTGGAAATAGCTGAGGGTCCCCGAGGAGAATGACCAGAGCTGCATACACAATTGAGAACCTTGCCCAATATCCCAAATGTATGTATCGGAGGAAATCCACAGTGCTAGCATGTAATCTCCTCCTCATCCCCCCCTTCCTCCTGCAGTCTATAAATACTCCATATAAGAATGATGTGTGAAAATTACAGGTGATGTCAAGGCAAGTCATTACCTCAGCCTAACCTGAAAGCCGGTGAGCTCATCCCCATTTTCCGGACAAACTGTATTGTGTGGCCTTCTTAGTAACAGCCCCCTGACCAAACCTGTTCTCTCAACAAAGGCCTGGCTGAACAGAGATCAAGGTATGTGTTACACATGGCAACCGTTCCCCATGCTAGTAACACTGGTCATCAAACCCTGGGGATAGTGGCTTTATCTGCAGATCTCCAAACAGACTTCCAAAGGGGCAGACATTTTTGCAAGTTATTACCTACCGTAGATCAAGTGCAACAATAGGCACAACACTAGTATAAGCAGAAAATATGAGCCAAGCTGCTGCGTAGCCCTTAGAACAACGGTGCACGCAGACGGGAAGAGGGATTTACCTGAGATGCTGAACGGAAAGGGTCTTCAGAAGCTTTATTAGGACTACACATTTCAGGAGTGTACTGCTTCGTTCCTCAGGTCCAGTCAGGACCTCCTGAAATGTGTAGTCCTAATAAAGCTTTTTTTTTTTTTTTTTTTTATGTACATCATCTGATGACCCTTCACTTCCAACCTCCTAACTACTTCCTGTCTATGTTCCATATTAGGTGGGTGGAGGTCCGACTATCAGCTGTGTGAAGAAGAAGTGCCAAGTCCTCGCCATATAACACATTTGACTCTGCTACTAAAAGTACGAAGCTCTGCCTGGTAAAAAATTAATGGGGGTGCAGACCCACTTAAAAGATTGATTTGTGGATGTTTCAAGAGTGGGCCCTTCACTAATCTACTACTGATGACCTATCACACACCATTAATTTTAAAGAACTGGAAAACCCCTTGAAGCTTTCCCTATACAGTCTGTATGCAGCCACCCATTAAAGGTCCCTGAATCCTCCAATACTTGGACACTTCTCCAGACTATCATTAGGTGAATGTTGCAGGAGTTTCTAAGAGCCAGTTTCAATGTACCAAGTCTGCAAACACAGCACACTCCAAAAGGTTACCCCAATACATACATCTACCCAGAAGAGCTGACTGGAGGGGGGTCCAACTACGCAGAACCTGCAGATCACAAGAGCAGAGATGAGTCAAGCTTGTGCATTGCTGCTCCACCGGGTCTCTATGGGACTGCCAGAAATAGAGTACAGCACTCAGTTACCTGTGGCGGTCACGTAGAGAATGAATGGAGGGGGAGTATACATGCTCCACTACTGTTCCATTCATACCACCCCTTTCAAGGTTAACAATGAAACGTGTAATACACCTGGAATTAGACCTGCACAATATATCGCGAAAGCAATCGTTATCGCAATTAATCGCCATATCGCAATCGCAATTTGCTGACCCAAAAATGCTGCAATTATATTACCGTATTTTTCGCTTTATAAGACACTTTTTTCCTCCCAAAAGTGTGTGTGGGGGGGGGGGAATGGTAGTGCGTCTTATAAAGCGATGGTTGACTTTCTACGTGACACTGTATCTCCGGGCGCTATGCTGCACAGCGCGGCCAGCGATACATCAGTTACAGTGCGGGGAGGGAGGAGGGGCTGGTGGAAAGTCGTTTATTGAACACATGTTCTTATATCCTATTTATCGGTTCTGTGCAGGGATATTAAGAAAATGGCAAGTTTTGTATCTTGTACTTTTGCAGAAATGCAAATATGTATTTTATTTTGAAAAACACTGCGCATTTCAGTTCTTGAGTTCAGCATAACTACATTTCACATTATCAGTCATCTGTGTGTGCTTTTACCTTGAAAATCCAAGCAGATAGACCTCTAGCACAATTCCCTTAAAATATCGCATCGCATATCGTTATCGCAATTTTTAGGGCCCTAATCGCAATCGCACAAAATTCCCATATCGTGCAGCCCTACCTGGAATTAAACAAGACGGACCCACACTGACCCAAGGTCTACAATGGAGTCTGCATCAAACACAACAGCTCTCAACAATACCGGCTCGCGAGGAATTACAGAATAGGGACACAGGAAATCGCCCTCCTGCCACCCTCTGCCTGAGATTAATAAACCCGATTTAGTTGGCCACAACATTTATATATGAACATGGATTTTATGTCAAAAGGAAAATTGAGCTGTAAGGCTACTTTCACACTAGCGGCAGGACGGATCTGACAGGCTGTTCACCCGACAGAACAGCCTGTCGGATCCGTCCTGCCGCTAGTGAACGTGTGCCCCGGACTACTGCTCCGGCACCATTGACTATATTGGGGGCGGGCTGTTCCGTCGGGCGAACAGCCTGTCGGATCCATCCTGCCGCTAGTGAACGTGTGCCCCCGGACTACCGCTCCGGCCCCATTGACTATATTGGGGGCAGGCTGTTCCGTCGGGTGAACAGCCTGTCGGATCCATCCTGCCGCTAGTGAACGTGTGCCCCCGGACTATTGACTATATTGGGGGCGGGCTGTTCCGTCGGGTGAACAGCCTGTCGCTAGTGAACGTGTGCCCCCGGACTATTGACTATATTGGGGGCAGGCTGTTCCGTCGGGTGAACAGCCTGTCGGATCCATCCTGCCGCTAGTGAACGTGTGCCCCCGGACTACCGCTCCGGCCCCATTGACTATATTGGGGGCGGGCTGTTCCGTCGGGTGAACAGCCTGTCGCTAGTGAACGTGTGCCCCCGGACTATTGACTATATTGGGGGCAGGCTGTTCCGTCGGGTGAACAGCCTGTCGGATCCATCCTGCCGCTAGTGTGAAACTAGCCTTAAATACATCTCTGGACTCTGCCTGTTGATGTATGTGGCACGACTTCATGCAAAATACCATGAGCATCAGCTGGCCAATTTCAGGTTTCTAATTTTTTAATAAAATTGCAAGCCCAGATCTGGCTGGCATTGCTGCTCGGTGCCATCATGGAGGGGTATTTATTTACAATTAATGGAGGGGCAACACCAAAAAAGCATCTAGTCTTTAAAATTAATACATGGATGGTGATATATCAAATAGCTTACAATCTAAAATCCTTTGTGATTGCAGAAACTGAGAGTTAGGGCCTCGGGGCAGCTCAGTTGTTAGCACTGGTTCCTTGCCGCGCTGGGGTCCTAGATTTGAATGCGACTATGGACAATATCTGTATCGAATTTGTATGTTTCTGTGGGTTTCCTCTGTTTACTCGTTTCCTCCCACACACCAGTCCAAACACATACTGACGGGAAACTTAGACTGTGAGTGATGTGATGATAATGTCTGTAAAGCGATGAGGAATATAAAAGTCAGTAAAATAAAGAAATCTTTGCTGCCCACAGCAACCCATCCGCGCTCAGATTCCTGCTCCGACAAAATGAAGGCTGGGCTGTAATTGACTGCCATGCAGATTCAGGGTTAGGCAGTTCTGCTGAATGACATCCAACATTATGTTATATGGTTCCCAGAATCATCACAGAAATCTAATAGGTACATTCTGTGACAGCCAAGCGGATGCCCTTCATAAAACCTAAAAGCAGGAGGAAAGGACCTTACATGTGTACACCTATTAAAAGGACAGTCCTGATAATAACCCAAGCAGCCAATGCAAAACGGAAGGAGACACTTAAAGGGGCTGTCGAACCCCCAAAGCAATTTAAACGATGGCCTTGAAAGTAATCACGAACAAAACAAAAATAAAACAACCAAACACACCATTCACCAGCCCTCAGTATAAGCACCGAGGGTCTTGTTCCTGCTGCCACCGGTCCCCTGTGGACCAGATGGGGTTTCTTGTCTGTTGTCACGTGCACTGCTGCAGCTATTCACTGGTCTCAATGGTGACATGCCATAGTTTTATTCCGGCTGCCCCTTGGCATATTTGCCGTACTGCCACCGGACCTCCGGCCCACCCCCATTAGAGTCAATGGGGCCGGAGCCAACCTCCGGCGGCATGTGCAGTAGCGGCAGCGCGTATCCGGCAGGCTGTTCACTCGCCAGAACAGCCTGCCGCTAATGTAAAAGTAGCCTTATTCTGACTCTGCAGAAAGTGACTGATGTGATAAGCGGCTGCTGTCAGTTCACCGATGTATCCTTACGTATCCCTATAATGTTCCTTTACACGGATCGACTGTGTAGGAAATTATCAGGAACAAACCATTCATTCACAATAATTGCCTGATCGACACCGGAGGTGTATTTACTTGCAGCAATCAGCGATTGCTCGGGCCGTAAAGAATCATCGTTTCTGGCAGCAGATCCCTGCTTACATAGCACCCTCTACAACCCAGGATGGTGGTTTTACCCAATTAATGACTGATCATAGCTGGTGATCGGCGGAACTTTTACACAGGGCAATTATCAGAAATAAGCATTCCTAGGAACACCCCTTCCCAATAATAGCCCAGTCTAAAGGGGACTTTATGCTGTATCCATGTAAACATTAAAGACCGTCTTCCAAACTGTTTCTACTGAAACAAAATCTGCTCCTCACAGGAAACACGGGCCAAGGCTAGCACTACATGGTTTAGCGCACAATTTTAGAAGGTACATGCTGGGATTTCGTTTTTCTTTATCAACTAAATTGAACCGTTACTGCAGCGTGCACAAGTTCTGCTGGCGCCAATTTTTATTTCCTCACCCCTCCTAGATCAGCTGCCCTACATACTCTGCAAGTATGATCGGATTCTACAGTAGACATCTTTTATTTTCATTATTCATCAGACGTCTCCAGGACATGCCACCTCAGCACAGCAACACTTCCGAAGAAATCCAAGAGCATGAAGGTAGCAGAGAGTGGTGCCATGACGGGGGGAGATGCAGGATAAAAAACATAACTGATCAAATGCTCTGTTATTCACCTCTAAAGTGGTACTTTACAAAAGTACTGTATCTGTGCATCTCTTGTACTGATGTCTCAACTGGCCAAAAGCAGTCAGCTATGAGATGAGCATGAGTCCGGGAGGAGGTTGCTGGAAAGAGGGGAGCTCTTTTCTCCTCGCTCTACGACAGGGGAAGGCAACCTTCGGCAATCCAGCTGTTGTGAAACTACAACTCCCAGCATACATACTTGCTCTGTTCTTCTCAGAACTCCGATAGAAATGAATGGAGCATGCTGGGAATTGTAGTTGGAGTGCTGAAGGTTGCTGACCCCTGCTGTAGGAGATGGACCCATATGGGAGACCATTATCAAAACTGGTGTAAAGGAAAACTGGCTTAGCCGTCCATAGCAACCAATCAGATTTCATCTTTCAGAGCTCCTTGGCTTTCCCTTACACCAGTTTAGATACACGTCCCCCCTGGCTTTTTACGGAGTCAGTGTTCGGCAGCAACGAGAGCATTATGTGGGCACTTCTCTCTCTTCTTTCTAGCAATCAGAGGGGGTCTTGGCGCTCAGACCCCCATCGATGAAAACCTTTGACACATTGCCATGACATATCAATAGTTTTGTGAAAACTCAGGTGACCCTTTAAATATCTTTGAGAAACAGAACTGTTTTTTCTTATGGTCACACAATGACACTTTTTATGACAGGCGATCTTGGTAAATTCGCCGTATTACATCACATCAAGGCTTCACACTGGTGTCTAGCTCTACAATTTTTTGTCATTTAGTTTTACTTAAAAAAAAAAAAGTCATTTAACTTCTCCACTGATTTCAAACAGGAAGTTTATATTCCTTTTCCTCTCAAATACAGTAAATGCGCTTACATTAGACTACAGTTTTTCTGCCCTCGGCTAGATGAGATTTTGGCAGAGCAGACGGACAATAAATACCTTTCTGGGTACAGAGGAAGTATTGTTAGGCTAAGGTGTGGCCAGAATATTTACCTGATCGACAACTTAAAATGTTTGCCGTGCAAGCATTGTTATATATTCAGTAGACCCAGTACTATGAGAAAGGGTTTCTGTGTCCCACGTTTTATTAGAGTGGTGGTCGAGCTTGTGCACTGTCCCTCCATTCAAACTCCGTGAGCTGCTGGAGATGTACAGAGCTGTCTCCTTCAGGGCTATTGGACACAGGCATAGTTTCAGTCTGCGTCCGATCCGCATGCGGACCCATTCATCTCAATGGGGCAGGAAAAGATACAGACAGCACACCCATGTGCTGTCCGCATCCGTAAGTCCGTTCCACGGCCCAACAACAACAAAAAAATAAAAAATAGAACATGTCCTATTCTTGTCCGTTTTGCAGGAGTCAAAAAAATGTCGGCATGCACTCGGCCGGTATCCGTGTTTTGAGGATACGCAAAACACTTACGTGCCCTCAGTCCCATGGAGCTGAGTAAAGTGACAATGTGCACGCTGAACTGCTGTTCCACTTAAACTGATAACAACAACCCCCTTCCCCACTCTTGTGATCCATGAGGGTCCACGCAGTAAAGGGACCAATGTAAAGGGGATAAGCTATTATTGGAACACCTCTTTAAACCCTTCCCAACATCTGCAGTACATATATGGCAAATGCCGGGACTTTCCACCGGCAGAGTTCATGATCGGCGCCATCAATTGTGACCACGGCATCTCAGTGGTCAAATACAGGGAGAGCTGTGCTCTTGCTGCCTGAACGGCTCCCACATGGTGAGATTGCAGGAGTGGTCTGGTTGCTATGGCAGCCTCGGGCCTTCTGAAGGCTCAGAGGCCTGCCATTTCCTGCTTGTGGCAGGGCTTAATAGGAAGTTAGTGATTCTCCCACGGACTACTACTATCAGATGATCGCATGTTAAAATCCCCTGGGGACTAAGCAATAGTAAATAGTGCAATTAGTAGGTACAACTTGTCCTGCAAAAAAAAAAAAGCCCTGTTATGGCTCCTGGAAGGCAGAGAGTGAAAAATGAAGGCGCCAGGAAGGGCATAACCGACAAAATATGAAGCGTCGCGTTACCAATACTGCACTTTACTAGATGCTTTTAAGCATAAGACCAATTATGTCCAGAACACACTTCTTGACTCCTAATGGTCAAGGAGGAAGCGCAAAAGAGACTAGAAGCCAAATGGCGGAGGTACAAGGGAAATCAGCATGTAAATGGGAAGAATGTACACCAAGTAAAAAAGAAAATACTTAAGGTAACCCTTCTTTTGGCATTCTATCAAGAAAAGATTGTGCACCTACCTTTGGATAGTCTAATTCAAAGAACGTTTCTAAATTGTTGATTAGATTAGTATCAACCCCCTTTAGTGGTTTAAGAAGTGAAACGCCAGGAAGCTTGCTGTAAGGCTGCTTGTCGGATGCTTTCTTGTTAAGGTGGAGCCGCCTGCAGTGAAAATGAAATATGCATTATTTATGGACATGGTCAAGCTTCACCCCCCTCTACCCATAAGAAGCAGGACCCAATGCACAGTGCTCATCCGCATGAGCGATACTAAATACAGACCACAAGACACTATCAGTACATACAATACAAGACAATCACGACTAGACTAACTTTTTGTCAAAGGTGCCACCACTTTTACAAAGTGATAGAAGTCCTAATCAATAGGGAATGACACAATGAGAGGTTATTATTTTGATGGGATAGAAGCGCAACACACACGAATAAGTTACTAGTCCTGCAACTACAGGGATATAGTAAGCATACATTGCATGACAATTCCATATTTACCACAGAACATACAAGGTAATAAACTTAAAAGGGTTGACTCATCTAGGACATTGATGGCATGTCGCTAGGATATGCCAGATAAATGCAGGTCCCAGAGGTGGGACCCGCACCTATCAAGAGAATGGGGCCACTAAAGTTTTTTGGGAAATTCTATAAGCAGTGAATGGAACGGTGGAAGCAACGCCACCTCTCCATTCAGCGCTATGCGACTGCCAAAAATAGCTGGTCCACCTCGGGATGTTTGGCTATTTTTAGAAATCCAACAGCAGTAAATGGAGAGCGCACGGTGGAAGCAACGCCACCTCTCCATTCACCGCTATGGGACTGCCAAAAATAGCTGGCCCAGCTATTTACAGAACTTCCACAGTGGTAAAAGGAGGGTGGCTACGCATGCGCAGCTGCTCCTGTTCAAATCAGGGGTCACATTGCGGAGATAGGTGCAGATCCCAATCCTATCCGACACCGATGGCATACCCTATCAGAGTCCCAGAGTTTCCTATGAATATGCCACAACAGTCTGAATTAAGTGCACAATGGAGATTTTCCATAGAGTTTTAGGTGCTCACCATTGGTATACTTAAATATCTGCATTACCAAAACGCAAATACCTTCACAGGTAAACCTCTGGCAGCACGCGTGCACTAGCGGCAGCGCGGATCGGGCAGGATGTTCACCCGCCGGAGAAGGCTGCCGCTAATGTGAAAGTAGCCTAAGTGCATAGACCATTAAATGTTAGATAGGGTATGCCAAGAGCATGGGTCATTAACGGATACCACGGAGTGGATGGACCATCACGCAGAAATCAATCTGTAAGCTACAGCTCATTAATGGCCTCCATTTGGAGTGGACTGCACACTTCAGCGGTAGTTTATCCCTTCTAAGACTTCAAGTCTGGCTGTCATCTGCTCCCATCAGCAACATTTCCATTGCCCTTGGAGACCCATCAGGACTTCTTTGAACATTCAAGCTTCAAAGATACATCCATACATGATGTCATTTGCAATAAAAAATAATACAAATTTGCAGGGTATTTAAAATCTGCACCACAGGTCGATTTACGCTACAGATTTTTTTTTTATTTTTTTGTTCTCATCAACTTCGCTGGTACTGTAATACACTACAGATTTACTGCAAGCTAAGTGGTCAAACATAGGACAAAATCTGAAGGTTCTTCTGTTCATGAATGTCCCCCAAGGCCATGTTCAGAAGGGAAAGTTCTTTTGTAGTTTGTGAGTGCAGGTTCTGTACTGAAATCTTGCAACAAAGTATAGTCCAATGCAAGTGATTGAAGTCTTACAAAGCCCCATTCATACATGGAAAAAAAAAAACAGCTTAGATTTTAGGGCACGTGGCCGTTTTCACCCTTTGCAAAGCAATACATGCTGTTTCACCAGAAAATTTCCACTGCATCTGAACGTGCTCTTTCATTTAGATATTAATGATCCTAGTTTTCACTTGTATATCACACTCATTGACAAAAAACATAGGCACCCAGATAGAAATGTGGGACTGCTGCAAGACTTGGCATGAGCTACGTCTCAGGAAGATATGTAAATGGTTACAGGTGTGGTCTGATTAGACACTGGGTCTCGTCACAATAGAGTGTTTACCCTGCTGCCCTGTAAAAAGGCTCTCAGAGGCTACTTTTGGGTAGCGTACCTCTTGGTGAGACATCTGACTGCTGGACATTGGTTTACGACGCACTCAGACATTTTGCCCCTTTAACAGATATTGAGAGGGGGTGCATCGTTGGACTGAGAGGAGCAGGAAAGTCATTTCGACAAACTGCCTGCCATGAATTTCTGACCTATTAATGAAGGGTAGCAGCATATGCGCGGTGTGCTCCTTGCTTAGTATAGGTGCAGGTCCCAGAGGTGGGACCCGCACCAATCAGACATTGGGGGCGTATCCTAGCCACAAGCCCCCAATGTCCAAGGTGGGAATAACCCTTCAGGGCCCCACTTCCCAACAATCGCCTGCTAAATTGTTCAGTATAAAGGGGCCTTAAGACAACTTTTTTACGGCAGTTTATGTTTACATAAGCGCCAGAGACGCTCACTAAAAAAATATTCCAGATGGTACATGGCGTTTTACGAAGTTAGCTCAAAGGCAACAAAAAATGTGGATCGCATACAGCAGAAAAATATGGTCGTGTGCATTAAGGCCTTGGTTAAGAGATTGCAGTTGTTCTCATTACTTTTGATATTCCACACAGGAAACAAAAAAAAACATGGCTTGTGGTGCATGGCAAACAATAACAGCTCAGCTCTGTGGTAAAAGGAAAGCAGCCCTGTGATTGGTTGCTGGGCGAAACAAGGAATGTTTCGATAAATGAGGTCCACATGGACCAGATTTTAGCTAAAGGTAAATGGTAAAAGAGCCAACAGAACCTGAAATTTTATCAAGTACATTTTTCTGCTGGCTTTAGTGAATCTTTTTCTCATAGGGTCTTCAAAATTAGGCAAAAGCAAGTATCTTTTGACTAAAACATTGCTAAATATATCGTCCAAGAAGAAAGAGGGGCTCAATTACTTGACTGAGAATAACAACTCGATAAAAAGTTTCCCATGCTTACATGGCAGCTTTGCTCCTGCAACGTAAACACTACAAGTCTCATGTGTGGCGGTGCATGCAAGATGCTGATTAATCAGACAAGCGATACCAAGGGGAAACCAATGAGCTGGAACAAAGCACTTTTTAAGGACACTGTAGAGGCAGCATTTACAGAGCGCAGTCAGCACATGCTTCCTGTCTGGACCATATCCGAAATCTGTGGTGCTCGGTGTCCAAGACGAACAGTCAGAAGAAACCGTTCCACAAGGCTGCAGCTTAAAGGGGAAGTGGTGAGACCTTACATACACAACAGAATGACGCAAGGATTTTCATCCAATTCATTCAGAAACCCTTCTCTGCCAAAATAGCAAAGTGACATGGTTAATCCCATTAACTGCTGCTGATCCCTGGAGAACCTAGCAAGTCCTGGGTGACCTGAACAGCTGGGCCTTGTGGCCTCCCTTGCTAACAGGTGAAAGCCTTTTACATTACAGCCGTCTTTGGATACTGCTGACAAAACCACAAGAGCTACCTGTCTAAATTACATAAGCTTGATGGCACCTTGGTAACCAGGCCCTAATTATGTACCATGACAATACACCAGAGACCTATCCTGTGACCATATACAAATGGTGCATGAGAAGATACAGAAAGGCCCCTTTCCTTCCACGACCCACTCTCCTTATACGAGGAGATCCTCCTTGATCAAAAAATACATTATGGAGAACACATCTCCTGACTAAATAAAAATCACCAGTAAACAGAGGTAACAAAAACGCAGAGGGCGCGCTGGGAACAGCACAGGCAGCGCTGCAATACCGCTGGTGCCAGAAACATCCAATAACAGAGCTCCAAACAGTAAAGAGCGTTGTTATTTGTAAGGAGGCCACTGATTGGTCAGTTTGTGTGAAATTCTGAAACATATGGCACGCCGCTCTGAGACTGAAGTGTAGGGAGACTCGTGCAGCGGCACCACTAAGTTCACCTATTCTGCCTTAGGAGCGGCACCCCGGCATGCCATAAATACATCGATTATGGTGTGGGCCTGAGGCAAATACACCACATTGGTAGGTTTTCTCATAAATCCTGCAATAATAGTGTGTCTATCACAAATACCATAAGAAGTATGAAACAGCTACCGCTATCCCCATTATAGAGTACTGGCACCAAATGTCCTAAGCGCCTGTGATGTATACAACCATAAGTGTGTACCTGTCTTATATGCACCCATGCCAGTCGGCGCCTGTCTCATATGCACCCATGCTTGTCACAGCGCCTGTCACATATGCACCCATGCCTGTCACGGCGCCTGTCACATATGCACACATATGCACCCATGCCTGTCACAGCGCCTGTCACATATGCACCCATACCTGTCACTGCGCCTGTCACATATGCACCCATGCCTGTCCCAGCGCCTGTCACATATGCACCCATGCCTGTCACAGCACCTGTCACATATGCACCCATACCTGTCACAGCGCCTGTCATATATGCACCCATACCTGTCACAGTGCCTATCACATATGCACCCATACCTGTCACAGTGCCTGTCACATATGCACCCATACCTGTCACAGTGCCTGTCACATATGCACCCATACCTGTCACAGTGCCTGTCACATATGCACCCATACCTGTCAAAGCGCCTGTCACAGTGTCTGTCACATATGCACCCATGCCTGTCACAGTGCCTGTCACATATGCACCCATGCCTGTCACAGCGCCTGTCACATATGCACCCATGCCAGTCACATATGCACCCATGCCAGTCGGCACCTGTCACATATGCCTCCATATGGAGTATTATGTGGGAGGGGTGAGATGCCAATTAGACTAGTAATAGCTTCCCTGCATAAATAGCACTATGAATGCCCACATATTATTTATGTGATTTACCGTAACTGTCGTACTCCTACTAGGCTAAAAATACTTCTTAAAAATGCCAAGAGGAGTTTTTTACTCACCCACTGCCAGTAAACACATGTCCATATTGCCTCCTTTACTGTCTGGCCACTGCAGCGCAGATATGACCTCTGGTTGGAGGCTTATCTACCCTGAGAACAAAAGGATCAGGCATGCTGAAATCTAACATGGCTGACCCTCTCCTATCACCCCACCCCCACCCGGATATCTGCCATTGGGGGTTGAAAAAATGAAAAGAGAGATGGGTCCTGCCAAAAATCGACTGCCATGCTTCTAAGGGCTCACAGACACGAACGTCTGCTGCACATGCCGTGCATTGGGGACCATCCGTGTGGCCTGCGCTGAAGGATGCAGACACATTCAACTTGAATGGATCCGCGATCTATCCGCACTGCAAAAAAATAAAATGGAGTGAGGCTCTGTAGTGCTTCCGTGGCCTTCTTCCAGAATCACTTAAATGGGTCCACATCTGTGATACGGTGCGCACACAGTCGGTGCCCGTATATTGAGAATGCGCTGTTTGCCGACGGCAACAGGGGCACAGCCACTACACGTTGTTGTGCGGCAGCCCTAATATCTCGATTGCAGAAAGTAGGCCGCCAACAAACATAGTTGCCATTGCCCACAACTGTTTTTCACCCAAATTTCCTGCGCACCTGAATCCGCCTAGTAACACAGCGATGCTACATATCTAGCAGGATCTGGATGACAGTAGCTCTGAGGGCCATGGCAGGATCATGGTGATGCCAGTATCCCTGGCACAAAATGACAGGACATCTGTGGCTCTGGTTTTACAACCAGAACAGTCAACGGTTTCCCTTTAAGACGCAGTTTTTGCATAAACGTCTGATTATTTGCGTGGCTTTTCGGCTCTGCGCGACAGTCGTCCTGAACATGAAAATGACGGGGACATATGTGGCAAGATCACGGCGCGGGGAAGGAAGGCAAACATGTTAAACCAAGGGCACATGCTCTCAAAACTTGGACAAATGACCCGAGTCCGTCAAGAGACAGTGTCAGACTGATGTGTGAACTGACCCCAAAGGCAGGAACAGCATCTCCATACGGATCTATCAACACACCAGCAGAACAGCAGGAAGAGGCAATGACACCACCACCTGGGTCATACCCTTTCCGTGTGTTATGCCAGCAATTGCCTCAGCCAACCCGCATGATCTGCTGAACAGGACAAAGTTTAATGATCTTATCGTGGCCACTATCACAGATTCACTGAGCAAAAGCCAAGAGTTACAGCTGAGGACGATAATGAGCGAAAGCGGGGCAGTCAGCAGTTTACCCCACAGGACAGGAGTTCACACTGCACCAAACACACAGCCTCCCGCACACAACGCGGGGAAACGCTTATCCCGAGCAACAAGGACGCAAAACACGACTCCTGAGCGCTGATTTCTTCTCTATAGAGGTCACAGCCACTGCAGGGTAGTAGACTGGCATCCGCAAATCCGGGCAGTCCTCCATACGTGTACAATGTATGAGTGGTGTATGATGAGCCGGTGGACACACACCAGATATTATGGCGCCCGTAAGAAGTAGGGGGTCGGAGAACTACCTATCCATCTAGCCCATAACTATCCCTCTACCCATAACATCTACCCACCCCATTCCTATCCATATACCTACCCTATAGCTATCCCTTTACCCGACAGCTATCCGTCTATCCACCCCAGAGCTATTCGTCCACCCATAACTACCTACCGTATAGCTATCCATCTACCTACCCCATATCTATACATATACCTAGCACATACCTACCCATCTACCGACCCATAGCTATCCATCTACCTATCCCTTTACCCGACAGCTATTCGTCTATGCACCCCAGAGCTATTCATCCATCCCATAACTACCTACCCCATATCTATACATATACCTACCCCATACCTATCCCTTTACCCAACAGCTATACATCTATGCACCCCAGAGCTATTCATCCACCCCATAACTATCCATCTACCTACCCTATATCTATACATATACCTACCCCATACCTATCCCTTTACCCCACAGCTATGCATCTATGCACCCCAGAGCTATTCATCCACCACATAACTACCTACCTACCCTATAGCTATCCATCTACCTACCCCATATCTATACATATATCTAGCCCATGCCTACCCTCTACCCCATACCTATCTCCATGTTAGGAGGCTGGGTGAAAAGACCTGGAGGCTGCTGCTTGGGCAGACACTTGAAATGTCAATAGCAGCATGACAGCAAGAAAAGCCCCCTCCCCCCTTCCTGGAAGGGCTTCTTCTTCCTCCTACCATTCTAAAAGAATCCATACCATTTAGAGTAGCTGTATGTATTGTGCACATAGATAGCGTGTGACCTACATGTATGCAGAGGATGGGTGTGGGGCCTCACATGTCCCACTCTGTCTCCTGCATTCACACACAGCGATTTCCATGTGAGAGCAGGCAGGGGGCGATCCTGTGTGAGGGCTACCTGAGCGGTATGGAGGTGTGCTACGAGGCCTGGGACCAGACATGCAGGGACGAGGTGCAGCCCCTGCAGCACGGTACTTACGTGTAGATGATGGATAAGAAATGCATGAACCACAGGACGAAGAAAAGGACGACGCCGAAGATGGCGAGACCTTGTAGGGCCAGATCCAGGACGGCCATAACAAGGGAGAGCACAGCGAATATATCCTCCTGCTTCTTTCTCTGTATGACGGGTGAGGGGCAAGCTGGTCTCGGGCGAGTGTCAGTACAGTGTCACCCCACACCACATGGACGCGGCGGAGTCAGTGTCCGGAAGAGAGGGCGAGAAGAGCTTGTGCCTTCACTTCATTGAATGACCCTCTCCTGGGCGGGGGTCTGTGGCTCTAACCAGACGATCTGCACGGAGCTCCTGTGCTCCGTGTGACAACCCACACAGATAACTGACACCGCCGCCGGAGCTGCACTCCAGCAATACCACCCTTCTCTGCCAAGCACGTAACCACGCCTCCTCTGTCGCCACGCCCACCCCATGACCGGCTCGCTCACTCACCGTCACCGTCACACGAAACCATCCGTGGTGTCCTGCTCCCAGCTGACACGCCCCCGCCAGTCGCACTATGACCACGCCCTTCGATAGAATCTCCCCCCCCCCCCCCCTTCGTTGTAGATTGCAGGTGGGCGGGGTTCTCACGGCGGACTTACAAACCTCAGTGAAACTATTAAGCGCAGTGAGGTCATGAGAGGGGCGGGGCCGGAAAGTGTGTGTGGAACGTGTCTGGAGACGGTGTCGTCATCGTGCTAGGGGCAAATGCTAGGTGGTTGCTAGTGCTGTGGTCGCATGACGGGAAAGTCTAGTTGACGAGAATAAGCGCATTGTATTACAACTGTGAAAATGCACGCACATAAGCGTCCTCCATACACGTATACAGCATAGGTGTGTGCACTCCCTCTTCACGAACCTTTAACCCCCCCCAAGAACCGCAAATCTTGGTTGTTTTTTGATCCCATCACAATTATCTATATTTAAGCTTGTTGTTGGAGGAAAGAGTTGTGTTTTCCAATTTCACTTATAAGGATATGCAGAACTTGCTTAAATGACATTTAGATGTCAGTAAGGAAGTGTTCCTAGTCAGCTGCTGGTTAAAAGGGTTGTCCAGGCTTTTACTATTGATGACTGGTGTTGAGTGAACTTGTGTTTTAAGTTCTGCGTCTCGGGTTCGGGTTATCAAAGAATCCCATTATGGATTCCAAATTCCGTTATGGTCCGTGGTAGTGGAATCCATAACGGGATTCTTCGATAACCCGAACCCGAGACGCAGAACATAAAAAACAAGTTCGCTCAACACTATTGATGACTTATCCTCAGGATAACATACAAACACAAGTCAACGGCAGCATATCCAGAAGTGAACTTTATTCACAGTGGGTCCATGAAAAAATGTGCAATAACGCCAATAAAGTGCAATGTTTCGACTACATAGTAGTCTTTATCAAGCTCAAAAAGCTTATGTAGCATACATTGGACCTCTAATTAACATGTGCCAATCACAGATCTGTAGCACTCTTCGTGACACCTGCTCATTAAATCTCACCAATAAGGTGTATACCCCAAATAAGTGTCATAATGATCCACCAATCTAAAACAATGTATCATTACCTTATGGAGGATAGCAGCAGACGGAACATACATATCTTGCACGTGTAGTTAGCGTCCACTTAATTCTACTGCGCATGTCCGAACGACTAGCATGTTTGCGTATGAATTGATGATGCGGTACTACCACCTCTTATCTAATCCAGTACTGAGCCACGCCCCCTGCACTGATCACATGACGTGTTGTCCAAGGTTCGGGTTCATTGAAGAATCCCCTTATGGATTCCAAATGCCGTTATGGTCCGTGGTAGCGGAATCCATAACGGGATGCTTGGATAACCCGAACCCGAACTTTGGAAAACGAACTTAAAACAGAAGTTCGCTCAACTCTACACATGACCAACTCCGGATCACCTGACTAAGCGCGTAGCCAACTCCCGATCACCTGACTAAGCGTGTGGCCAACTCCCGATCACCTGACTAAGCGCGTAGCCAACTCCCAATCACCTGACTCAGCATATCTTGTCCACAAGACTCCAACCGACACATCCGGTTTACAGAGCGTCTCTATTACCATGGTGACCATTATCGCCGTACATCAGAGGATCTCGTCATCAGTGATAGGCAGATCAACCCTGCCAGTCGGCATATCGTCTCAACGGGACTGTTGCTAAGGGATCTTGGAGTATATGTCAATGAGGCAATGTACACCCATTATCTTACAGATGTTTAATCATGATTCTGTATGTTATTCTTTCCTGGATCGCAGCTATTTTATATTCTGTGCATGATGGACATCCAGAATGCCGCATCTTCCACCTGGCAAAAAAATAAAAACAATGTACGTTAAAAACAACTTATTTTATACATCATTGGCTGTATACTGATTCCGACATATTGTATTAGGGTACTTTCACACTTGCGGCATGGCTATCCGGCAGGTGAATAGCCCGCCGGATCCGCCATGCCGCAAGTACCCGTGTGCTGCCGCTCCATCCCCATTGACTATAATGGGGGTGGGGCGGAGCTACGGCGCAGCACGGCCAGAGATCGCCGGACTAAAAGTACTGCAGGTCCAACTTTTTAGTCCGGCAATCACTGCCGTGCTGCGCCTTAGCTCAGCCCCCATTATAGTCACCCGCCGGAACAGCCTGCCGAATAGCCATGCTGCAAGTGTGAAAGTACCCTTAATCAATACCACTTACATTAAACTCTATATTTAAACCCTGGGATTGTAGTGATCTCAAAGTAAAAATCCATATCTATTCTTTTTTCCGAAGAATCATTTCTCCGTCCCCACCTCTCCTTAATATGCCAACTGAATCTGGCATATTAAGGAGAGGTGGGGACAGAGAAATGATTCTTCGGAAAAAAGAATAGAGATGGATTTTTACTTTGAGATCACTACAATCCCAGGGTTTAAATATAGAGTTTAATGTATAATGTATTGATTAATACAATATGTCGGAATCAGTATATAGCCAATAATGTATAAAATAAGTTGTTTTTAACACCTTAAAGGTAACCTGTCTAGAAAATGCATATTAAACCCCCATCAGTACCTTATTGCAGCCTGTAGCATGATTATAAAGGTGTCTGTGTCTTTTCTGTGCAATGAGGCAAAAGTGTGAAAAAAAACTTTTATTCAACTGGCCACACTATGTAAACGATAGCCTTGAAGTCAAGGGGGCAGCGGCATTCTCTGGTGAAGTGAAGCGCGCCCCGCCCCCTTTCCCTCGCCTTAGTTTTTGATTAATAGAATTTCCTTCACTACTGGATTCTTGAATGTAGTCTTGCACATGCGCTGTGTCCAGGGGAGTAGCTAACGGTTCATGGGCCCTGGTGCAAGAGTTCAGCTTGGACGGGTGGCCCAAGCTGAACTCTTGCACCAGGGCCCATGAGCCGTTAGCTACCCTCTGTGCTTTGTGTGTCTTCTCATGCGGCACAAGGGTCTTTGGGCCCCCTCAGGCTCCTGGGCCCGGTAGCGACTGCTACCTCTGCACCCCCTATAGCTACGCCCAGGGCTGTGTCCCTGCAATGCCAGCATCTGCACACTGTTCTACTCCGCTGTGAGGTAGTTTTCAAAAGCTCAGTGCTCAGGTACTCGCACACAATAAGCTTTTGAAAACTACCTCACAGCCGAGTAGAACAGTATGCAGACTGGGATATTTTTAAGCTGCCATGTCACATTTGATGCACCCCTAAAGTAGAAACTCCAAAAAAGTGACCCCATTTTAGAAACTACACTCCTCAAGGCATTCAAAACTGATTTTACAAACTTTGTTAAACCTTTAGGTGTTCCACAAGAATTAAAGTAAAATGGAGATGAAATTTCAGAATTTTACTTTTTTGGCAGATTTTCATTTTATTCTACTTTTTCCAGTAACAAAGCAAGGGTTAACAGCCAAACAAAACTCAAAATTTATTGCTCTGATTCTGTAGTTTACAGAAACACCCCATATGTGGTCTTAAACTGTTGTACGGGCACAAAACAGGGCGCAGAAGGAAAGAAACGCCATAGGGTTTTTGAAAGGCAGATTTCACTGCCTTCCAAAAGGCAGATTTCACTGCCATGTCACATTTGATGCACCCCTAGAGTAGAAACTCCAAAAAAAAGACTCTATTTTGAAAACTACAGGATAAGGCGTCAGTTTTGTTGGTACTATTTTAGGGTACATATGATTTTTTGTTGCTCTATATTACACTTTTTGTGAGGCAAGGTAACAAAAAGCTTTTTTGCCACCATTTTTATTTTTTGTTATTTACAATGTTCATCTGACAGGTTGGATTATGTGATATTTTTATAGAGCATGTTGTTACGGATGCGACAATACCAAATATGACAACTTTTTTGAGTTTGTTTCAGCTTTGCAAAATAAAGCATTTTTAAAAAAAATGATTTTTTTGTGTCTCCATATTCTGAAAGCCATAGTTTATTTTTATTTTTGGGCGACTGTCTTATGTAGGGCTCATTTTTTTCGGTATGAGATGACGGTTTGAGTGGTACTATTTTAGGGTGCATATGACTTTTTGATCGCTTGCTATTACACTTTTTGGGATGTAAGGTGACAAAAAATGGCTTTTTTGACACACTTTTTGTTTCTTATTTTTTTACGGTGTTCACCTTAGGGGTTATGTAATGTGATATTTTTATGCAGCAGGTTCTTACGAATGCAGCGAAACCTAATATGTATACTTTTTTTATTTATTTAAGTTTTACACAATAACAGCATTTTTGAGAAAAAAAATGTTTTAGTGTCTCCATATTCTGAGAGCCATAGTTTTTTCGGCGATTGTCTTCGGTAGGGTCTCATTTTTTGCAGGATGAAAGTTTTATTGGTATGATTTTGGGGTGCGTATGACTTTTTGATCGCTTGGTATTACACTTTTTGTGATGTAAGGTGACAAAAAATGGCTTTTTGACACGTTTTTTTTTTTTTTTTACAGTGTTCACCTGTGGGGTTAGTTCATGTGATATTTTTATACAGCAGGTTTTTACTGACGCGGCGATACATAATGTGTCTACTTTTTTTTATTTATTTACGTTTTACACAATAACAGCATTTTTAAACAAAACAATCATGTTTTAGTGCCTCCATATTCTCCAAATTAGTGCCATCGTTTTTGTTATTTTTTGGGCGATTGTCTTAGGTAGGGTATGAGATGACAGTTTGATTGGCACTATTTTGGGGTACGTATGACTTTTTTATCACTTGCTATTACACTTTTTATGATTGTAAGGTGACAAAAAATGGCTTTAACTGCCAAGCGCACATGCTGATAGATGCCCTTTAAATATTTTTCCCATCGAGACTGAGATCACCTTGCCGTGGTGGATAGGCAACGATATTTTTGATCAAAATATATTTGCTTAGCACCTCATGTTTGTATGCATAGTAAATGTAGTATTGGTTCATATACAGTTGTGTTCAAAATTATTCAACCCCCAATGCTGTAAAGGGTTTTAGGGAATTTAGTGTACATTTGTAATTGTGTTCAGAATGAAATCTTACAAGGACTTTTAAAGAACCAAATGCAACTAAAATGACATCAATTGTTTTTGTAATACAGTATTAAAGGGCTTCTGTCACCCCCCAAAAGCCTTTTTTTTTTTTTTTGCCTCACTAAAAAGCTTATAGGGCGATTATTCTAAACATATTCTTGTTAACCGTTTTTGTAGGTTAATTTTGCTATAAAACGTTATTTTATAATATGCAAATTACCTTGCTACCAGCAAGTAGGGCGTTTACTTGCTGGTAGCCGCTGCATCCCGCTTGTAAACGCCCTCCTGTGGTTGATTGACAGGGCCAGCGGCGCTCTCCTCCTCCAGCTGGCCCTGTCTCCGTTTAAAATCTCGCGCCTGCGCCATACCGTTCTTCAGTCGGCGCAGGCGCACTGAGAGGAGTACTCCGCTCAGCCGCTCCTTCCTCAGTGCGCCTGCGTCTGCTGCTCCGGGTGCAGCTGTGACGTCATTGGCGCACTGAGGAAGGAGCGGCTGAGCGAGAGTACTCCTCTCAGTGCGCCTGCGCCGACTGAAGAACGGTATGGCGCAGGCGCGAGATTTTAAACGGAGACAGGGCCAGCTGGAGGAGGAGAGCGCCGCTGGCCCTGTCAATCAACCACAGGAGGGGCATTTTTTTACAAGCGGGATGCAGCGGCTACCAGCAAGTAAACGCCCTACTTGCTGGTAGCAAGGTAATTTGCATATTATAAAATAACGTTTTATAGCAAAATTAACCTACAAAAACGGTTAACAAGAATATGTTTAGAATAATCGCCCTATAAGCTTTTTAGTGAGGCAAAAAAAAAAAAAGGCTTTTGGGGGGTGACAGAAGCCCTTTAAATGTTTGACACAATTATTCAACCCCTTAAAGACTACCACTCTTAGGCCTAATTCACACATCCGTAGTGTGTTTTGCGGAAAAACGGAAACACGAATCCGCAAAACACGGACGGCTGCAGTGTGCATTCCGTATTTTGCGGACCGCACATTGCTGGCACTATATAGAGAATGCCTTTTCTTGCGCAATTGCGGACAAGAATAGGACAGGTTCTATTTTTTTGCGGAAACGGAAATGCGGATGCGGAAACACGGATGCGGAAATACGGATGCGGACATCACATAGTGTGCTGTCCACATCCATTCCTGTCCCTTTGAAATAAATGGGTCTGCAACCCTTCCGCAAAATTGCGGATGGGATGCGGATCCATTTTGCGGACGTGTGAATTAGGCCTAAAGGACAGAGGTTCATTCAAGTGTTTTCGATCAGGTATTGAAAACACCTGTGGATGTCAAGGAGCAGCAATCAAGCATAATAAGCACCAATTAGGCAGATGTAAAATGACTGTGATACTCAGCTCCTTCTAGACATTTACTGGTGGGTTTACAAACATGGTGAAGTCAAGAGAATGGTCCAGGAAGACAAGAGAAGAGGTGATTTCTCTTCACAGGAAGGGCAATGGCTATAAGAAGATTACAAATATGTTAAACATACCAAGAGACACCATAGGAAGCATCATTGGCAAATTCAAGGCAAAGGGCACTGTTGAAACGCTACCTGGTCGTGGCAGAAAGAAGATGCTGACTTCGACTGCTGTGCGCTACCTGAAGCGCAAAGTGGAGAAAAGTCCCCGTGTGACTGCTGAGGAACTGATAAAAAAATTTGTCAGATGCGGGTACTGAAGTTTCAGCTCAGACAATAAGGCGCACACTGCGTAATGAAGGCCTCCATGCCAGAACTCCCAGGCGCACCCCCTTGCTGTCTCCAAAGAATAAGAAGAGTCGACTGTAGTATGCCAAAAGTCATGTGGACAAACCACAAAAGTTTTGGGATAGTGTTCTGTGGACTGATGAAACAAAATTAGAACTGTTTGGGCCCATGGATCAACGCTATATTTGGAGGAGGAAGAACAAGGCCTATGAAGAAAAGAACACCTTGCCTACTGTGAAGCATGGCGGGGGGTCAATCATGCTTTGGGGCTGTTTTGCTTCTACAGGTTCAGGGAAGCTTCAGCGTGTGCAAGGTACCATGAATTCTCTTCAGTACCAGGAGATATTGGATGAAAATGTGATGCAGTCCATCACAAACCTGAGGCTCGGGAGACGTTGGACCTTTCAACAGGACAATGATCCCAAGCATACCTCCAAGTCCACTAGAGCATGGTTGCAGATTAAAGGCTGGAACATTTTGAAGTGGCCATCGCAGTCACCAGACTTAAATCCGATTGAGAACCTCTGGTGGGACTTAAAGAACGCAGTTGCAGCGCACAAGCCTAAGACTTATAAATACTGATGCCATCTAAGGCTTTATACCTATCTTGACCCAGGTCCTATATAAAACTTCACTTTTATTAATCCTACTAAAATACACAAAGTAACAAAATAATAGAGCCACAAACTGTATAAAAACTAAAGTCTATACTGTGCTGGCAGTATTCAAAATAGTGACTATCAGGGTGAGGAGATGTGCACTTTTTACCACCCAGACACTATCACTCACCCTGGGTTCAGACCTGAGCGTTCTAGAAACGCGCGTTTTACGCGCGTTTTTGTCGCGCGTATTTCAGCGCGTTTTTTGCAAATAGGAAACGCGCATTCGTGCGCGCGTTCTTGTGATTGACTACTGTGGTGTCAATCACAAAACGCGCGACAAACGCCCCAAAAAAAGCTCAAGTACTTGTTTATGCGTCGGGCGTTTTACAGCGCGTTCAAACGCGCTGTAAAGCGCTCAAGTGAGAACCAGGGCCATAGGGAAGCATTGGTTTTCATGTGTTGAGCGTTTTACAGCGTGTTTGAACGCGCTGTAAAACGCTCAGGTGTGAACTTAGGGTCAGAGATTCACTTTAAACCCCCAGCTGTGTTTGGCTGATTAACAGAGAAACAGTAGCCAATATTGAATGTGTATAGGCTGCTGCTATTAGCTGCGGCTAACAATTAGCCACGTTGTATCGGCAAACTAAACACCTAACAGCCAAACAGATTGCTATTTAGCTGAACAGTTGGGGGTGACTACATCTCCGTATTGTATGCAGTGTGGACATTGTCAGTGTTAACGTGCTGCCCAAATACCCCTGAAGAAGCCAGTGTGACTGGTGAAACATGTCGGGGGGCAGTCTTAGGTTTTAAATTAAGGCCCCTTTCACACGGGCGAGTTTTCCGCGCGGGTGCAATGCGTGAGAAGGACGCACTGAATCCGGACCCATTCATTTCTATGGGGCTGTGCACATGAGCGGTGATTTTCACGCATTACTTCTGCGTTGCGTGAAAATCACAGCATGCTCTATATTCTGCGTTTTTCACGCAACGCAGGCCCCATAGAAGTGAATGGGACTGCGTGAAAAACGCAAAGCATCCGGATACACTGCGTTGCGTTTTTCACGCAAGTAACTTAGCAACACTCATGGGCTATAATACAGGAAGTAGGCGTTTCTCTGCGTCTGCCTGCGTCTGGTTTGTGTCAGCACAGGAGGGAGAAGTTGGCTGCCTCATTTTCAAAGCCCTTGCGGAGCTCAAAAAGTTGGCACAATGCCAAAAACACCACGTGCCATGGACGTTAAGAAACTAATTGTCCTGGTGCAGGACAGGCCCTGCCTCTGGGACCTTCGCTCAGCGGAGTACCAGGACCGTTATAAAAAGGACGCTGCCTGGGTGGAGGTAACCCAGGATCTGTTTGCCCCCATATGGGAAAGGACCCAAGGCCAAAGCCGAAAGAATTTAAGTAAGTAATAAATGTATACATGCAGTGGCGTGCCCAGGGTTTTTGGCACCCGGGGCGGGTCCTTTCTCTGGCACCCCCCCCCCCCCCCCATTACTTGGGCACATACCTCTTACATCAGGGACATCTCCTGTCATGTAGACCTTCTCTTTCCTCTTCTCCTTCGTTAGACCCAGACCGCCAAGACACATTATTTCAGTCGCATTTCGTCTCTGCAGAGTTAGTGACACAGACACGTTAGATTTCTCAGTTTTTCCATCAACCTCCTAATAGACATAATTGGGGTCATTTATCAAATTGGTGTAAAGTAGAACTGGATTTCCTAAAGAGCTGTCAAATATGAAAGGTGGAATCTGATTGGCTGCTGGGGCAACTAAGCCAGTTCTACTGTACACCAGGTTGATAAATGACCCCAAATGTCCCTATAGTGTCTACAGAGGTTATAATGTCTCCTAGATTGCCCCCAGTAATAATAATACCCTATTATTATCCCCAGAAATAATAGAATTGCCCCTACAATGCCTCCCCAATAGCAACGCCTCTCACGCTGCCCCCATATAGTAATTTCCCCACACAGCAGTGTCCGCCACACTGTTCCTCACACAGTAGTGTCCCCACACTGCCCCCACACAATAGTGTCGGCCACACTGCCCCCTCACAGTAGTGTCCGCCACACTGTCCCCCACACAGTAGTGTCCGCCACACTGTCCCCCACACACAGTAGTGTCCGCCACACTGTCCCCCACACACAGTAGTGTCCGCCACACTGCCCCTCACAGTAGTGCCCCACACTGTCCCCCACACAGTAGTGTCCGCCACACTGTCCCCCACACACAGTAGTGTCCGCCACACTGTCCCCCACACACAGTAGTGTCCGCCACACTGTCCCCCACACACAGTAGTGTCCCCCACACTGCCCCCACACACAGTAGTGTCCCCCACACTTCCCCCACACAGTAGTGTCCCGCACACTGCCCCCACACAGTAGTGTCCGCCACACTGCCCCTTACACAGTAGTGTTCCCCACACTGCCCCTTACACAGTAGTGTCCGCCACACTGCCCCCACACAGTAGTGTCCGCCATACTGCCCCTCACACAATAGTGTCCCCCGCACTGCCCCTTACACAGTAGTGTCCGCCACACTCCCCGCACACTGCCCCTCGCACAGTAGTGTCCCCCACAATGCCCCCACACAGTAGTGTCCGCCACACTGTCCCCCACACAGCAGTGTCCGCCACACTGTCCCTCACACAGTAGTGTCCGCCACACTGTTCCTCACACAGTAGTGTCCCCCACACAGTAGTGTCCGCCACACTGCCCCCACACAGTAGTGTCCCCACACTGCCTCCCACACAGTAGTATCCGCCACACTGCCCCCACACACAGTAGTGTCCGCCACACTGCCCCCACACAGTAGTGTCCGCCACACTGCCCCCACACACAGTAGTGTCCGCCACACTGTCCCCCACACACAGTAGTGTCCGCCACACTGTCCCCCTCACAGTAGTGCCCCACACTGTCCCCCACACACAGTAGTGTCCGCCACACTGTCCCCCACACACAGTAGTGTCCCCACTGTCCCCACACACAGTAGTGTCCCCACACTGCCCCCACACAGTAGTGTTGGCCACACTGCCCCTACACAGTAGTGTCCCCACACTGCCCCCACACAGTATTGTCCGCCACACTGTCCCCACACAGTAGTGTCGCCCATACTGCCCCCACAGTAGTGTCCGCCACATTGCCCCCACACAGTAGTGTCCCCACACCCCCAACCACACAGTAGTGCCCCCACATAGTAATTTTTCATACTCCCCCATCTTGTCATGCTTTTTCTGATCCCCCCCATCTTGTCATGCTTTTTCTGATCCCCCCCCCATCTTGTCATGCTTTTTCTGACCCCCCCCCCTCTTGTCATGTTCTTTCTGATCCCCCTCTTGTCATGTTCTTTCTGATCCCCCTCCCCTCCCTACCTTTGCTGTAGCGTGGCCGAGCATTGCGGCGAGTACAGGAGCTTTTGTCTCCGGTACCCGGGCTGACTGACTGGAAGCGCAAGCTGTGTGCGCACTTCCTGTCAGTCCGGCCGGGTACAGGAGACAGATGCTCTCTGTACCCGGACCTGACAGAGCTCGGTCACGCTACAAGGGAATGACAGGAGGGAGCGCTGAGCGCTTCCCCGTTCCCCCCTGTCAGTCCCTCTCCCTGGCACCCCCCTGACAGCCGGCACCCGGGGCGAACCGCCCCCCCCCCGGGCACGCCACTGTATACATGTTTGTCCCTTGCTCCCCCCTAGTATATATGGCTAGTTATATGTTAGTGTCCCTGGTATATATGGCTAATTATACGTTAGTGTCCCTGGTATATATGGCTATTTATACGTTAGTGTCCCTGGTATATATGGCTATTTATACGGTAGTGTCCCTGGTATATATGGCTAGTTATACGGTAGTGTCCCTGGTGTATATGGCTGGTTATACGTTAGTGTCCCTAGTATATATGGCTATTTATACGTTAGTGTCCCTGGTATATATGGCTATTTATACGTTAGTGTCCCTGGTATATATGGCTAGTTATACGGTAGTGTCCATTTCACTGTAGAAATTGATACATGTCCCTTTCTTCTCTTTGTATTACCAGTTGAAGAGGTAAAGAATCGTTGGCGGAGCTGCCGTGACCAGTTCCGCAAAGAAATGAAAATTCATGGGCGGAGCGGGGCTGGTCCACCCAAGAAAAGACCATACATCTTCCGGGAGCAGTTGATGTTCCTCCGCGCCGTCATGGATCTGCGTCCGTAAGTCCATTCTACACACGGACCCCTACATGTGAAACTATGCACACTGTACAATTCAAATTTCCTGTGAATGTTTAGAATTGATTAATGTGAAATGTCATAGTTGCTGTTAGCAACCATTCACATTGCTCCTTTCTTGTCCAAAAATTGGATATTTTTAATCAAAGTGGAGTTCCATTTATGGTATGAATACCTAGGTTAGTGATGTAGCAGGGTTAACCACATGCTTTATGTGACATAGGATCTTTTATAGTCCTTTATAGGTTAAAGATACGATGAGGAGTATAGACCTGCAATTTCCGATGGTGTGTGTTATCCCTGCTATATCTGTACTACCCCAATTACCACATATGTATTATATTTTGGAGTAGAGTTCGGACTCTGAGACAAATGTAGTTAGTGTAGCTCATGTCAGGATTTAGGGCCATCTTTAGTTAAAGCCCCACATATTCTTCATGTCGTTCATTTGATGTTTTTGCTTACTCTTGTAGAACAGAGGACAACCTAGAGGAGGAAGGTGAGGAGTCGGCTCCCCAACTTTCAAGCGCCTGTGAGGAGGAGACGACATTGGCGCAGCGGGAGAGTCTGGCTGGACCTGCACCTTCTGAGCCTTAACCAACATCAGGCGCTGATTCCCCCCCCCCTCTGACTCTACCCACCAGGTTCAGACGACGGGCAAATCCTCCTGCCGAGTCAAGCGTGAGCGTTCAGGTTCTAGATTATTTATCTCGAGCCCGGCAGGAGGATCACCATGACATGTTTGCCCGTAGTCTGGCCCATTATATGCGCCAGCTACCCCAGAACGAGTATTACGTGCGAGAACTGCTCTTGAGATCGTTCTGGAGGTAGCAACTCCCCCATGATCCCACTGACATGTTTGAGGCGCTTGAAAATTTGCGCCTCCATGGGCACATGTTTGGCCCCCACCAACCCCCAGTTTCACAGTCCTCACAGGTCCAGCAACAATTGCCCCCCAAGTCATCATTATGGGCCACCAATGGCCCCATATGTGCCCCAGTATCAGGCTGAGGCCAGCTATAGGCCCCCGGGACCATTGGCGAGTCAAGTTGGGCCATCACAATGCCTGGGGCCCCCTTCCCAGGCCCAATATTCTGGGTCTCATTCACAGGCCCAATATTCTGGGTCTCATTCACAGGCCCAATATTCAAGGCCTCATTCACAGGCCCAATATTCTGGGGCTCAATCACAGGCCCAATATTCTGGGGCTCAATCACAGGCCCAATATTCTGGGGCTCATTCGCAGGGCCAATATTCGGATGCTCATTATCAGGGCCCTGCAACAAGTCAAGCTGGGGGCTCCCAATACTCTGCCCCTCCTTATCAGGGACCCTCCTCGCCCACAAGTCAGTATGAAAATTTATAATTTTTGGTCGACATAAATAATGTTTATTTGTTATACCTGAGTATATTTCCAACCATTGTGTGCAATAAAACACTATTTTTTTTCAAGTTTTTAATGTTGAAGATTTGTGTTTATGCCGCATCCACAATACAGTTTTTTTGTTTTTAATAAACCTTAGTAAGCACAGATTACACATCTAATTTTGTTTTCAATTATAATTGCAAACATCCAAAGATAGTTTAATCGTATTTTTCCAAAGTATGCTTTATTACACATAGATACATAACATGGTAGACCCACAAATCTCTACTCCTAGTACACCATATAACCAATCTTACACATTCTATTTTTTCCGAATGGCACATATATACTCATTTGCAGGGCTGGCGCGTCCTATACGCGGAATAGGCAGCCGCGTAGAGCGCCCCTTGGGAAGGGGCGCTGCTAGGAGCGCCGCCCTGCCTCATGCTGCAGCCGCCCGAGCGCTCTGAATTGAGCCTCAGGCAGCTGCAGCACTGCCCGGGCTGGTGCGTCCATGAGGGCGCACCGCCGGGCGCAGCATGAAGAGAGGAGCTGACAGGATGGAAGCGATCAGCGCTCCCTCCTGTCAGTTCCTCATTGTAGCGTGGCCGAGCCCTGTATGGTCCGCGGGTACAGGGAGCATCTGTCTCCTGTACACGGACGGACTGACAGGAAGTGCGCACAAAGTGTGCACTTCATGTCAGTCCCCTCGGGTACAGGAAACTAAAGCTCCTGTACCCGTGGAGCATAAAGAGCTCGGCTGCGCTACACTAGAGGTAAGGGGGGGGGGGTGAGAAAGAGAATGACAAGGGGGGAGAGAGAGAATGACAAGGGGGGAGAGATAGAATGACAAGAGGGGGGGGGGAGAGAGAACTGGCGTTAGTTAAAGGGGTTCTGCAGTTTATTTAAACTGATGATCTATCCTCTGGATAGATCATCAGCATATGATCGGCCGGGGTCTAACACCCGGGACCCCCGCCGATCACCTGTTTGAGAAGGCAGCGGCGCTGGCAGTAGCACCTCGGC
This sequence comes from Bufotes viridis, assembly GCA_033119425.1. Taxonomy (NCBI): domain Eukaryota; kingdom Metazoa; phylum Chordata; class Amphibia; order Anura; family Bufonidae; genus Bufotes; species Bufotes viridis. The sequence continues at coordinate 292,320,631 of CM065589.1, read as the reverse complement.
CTTCTCGCTGTTTACCGCAGGCGCAGTGACGTCATGACTAGTATCACTGGCCTGTGCGGGGCTAAGCTCTGTTCACTTGAATGAAGCTTAGCCCCACCCAGGCCAATGATACTTATTGTGACGTCTGTGCGAGAAGGCTGTCTTCTCAAACAGCTGATTGGCAGGGGTCCCAGGTGTCGGACCCCTGCAATCAGTTTAAATAAAATGCAGAACCCCTTTAATATGGCAGATCATATGGGTGGGGCATTGTGATGTCACATGGGGGGGGGCCGGCAAACTTTAATTTTGGCTAGGGCGGCAAAAATCCTTGCACCGGCCCTGCTCATGTGCATATAAAAAACTAAAAAATAGGACAAAATAGACATTGCAAAAGTTGCCTAACAATGTGTTGCTATTATATTAATGAGGTATTAGTCCATATTTCACATACCATGTGGATTACACAAGATGTACGCAAAGTATGTAAGCTCGCAACCCACGTCAAGGGTCCTCATTATCTTGCGAGTCTCTAACTAACAAGTGGCAAAACTAACTAAAAAATAACCATCCTGGTTCATCCAAAATACTGGGCACCCCCCAAAAAAAAAAAACTACTGGTGAGAAGGGAAAGAACCAATAGGGGACAAAAAATAATCGGCAAATAACTCTCTCACTCTGAGTCCAGCAAATCCAGATCATCCTAGTTGGATATTGTCGCTTCCTGATGGTAGACTTTCAACTTGGGCGTCTTCATCAGGTGTGGCCTCATAGGTGCGTACGTAGTTATGTAGCACTACACACGCCTTGATAACCACATTGACATTTTGGGGGGCCAGCTGGATGGGCGACAGGAAAACCCGCCACTTATGTGTGAAAAGGCACACTCCACAAACCTTCTGGCTCTACTTAACCGATAATTAAAAGTGCGCCTCTTGGCATCCAACCCTCGTCTAGGAAAGGGCCGCATGAGTTGGCTAGAAAGGGCAAAACCCTCGTCCCCTACCACCACATAAGGCGCTGGTGGGCCAGTAGAGCCAGGAAGGTTTGCTGGCTGTGGTACGTCCAGTTGGTTGGACTGAAGCCAGCGACCCATCCTGGAAGCTCTGAAGATGCGAGCATCTGCAGTACTTCCATAGGACCCAATATCTACAATTATAAACCTGTAGTTTGTGTCAGCCAAGGCCAACAAAACTACAGAGAAAAACTGTTTATAATTATAGTATTGGGACCCGGAGTTGGGTGGCTTCTTAACCCGTATGTGCTTCCCATCAAGGGCACCAATACAATTTGGGAATTGAGCCCTCTCCAGGAAGCCCTGGGCTATATCAAGCCACTGCTGCCTGGTCTGATGTGGCAGCACCGAAGCCTTCAGTCTCATCCAAATGGCGGAACATGTAGCCCGTACCACGGCAGCTATTGTGGAGGTGCCCATACGAAACTCAAAATGTAACGCCGAAAAAGAATGCCCTGTCGCCAGATATCTGCAAAAAAAAAAAAAATTAGTAGACATCTAGTACAAAAAATAACATTAGTTAAAGCTAATGTCTATATGGCAAGTTGCATTTCAAATAGGCCACATTCACACTTTGGCAGTGTCTAAGCTTTATATTCCTATATAGGTTAATGTCTAAACCAAAAATTTGGCATAAAAACAGTCAACAACACACAGGTGACGTATCCTCATCATAATAGCCAGGATTTGCATCATTTACCTAGGCAGAACTGAAATCTGGTGTGACTAGACAATTACTTGGTAGGACACCTACTGACTTTTAAGCCAAATTGCCCTATGAAAATACACACGCACTATATTTATTAAAAGGAAAAAATGAACAATCCTAAATTCATAATATTTAAATACTTATACATAAAAAACATTCAGTTCTGAAAAGACAGGGCATAGAACAAACAGCTAAGTATTTGAAAACAGTGGGTCATTCATGTAGGAGTCAGATAATATATCGTCTTACCTTAAAGTAATAATAAGACGCTCTTCAGGTGATACACTCCGCCTCATGTTGGTGTCCTGGAAAGTCAAGGCAGGCCTCAACTCCCCCAACAGCCGATCAAAGGTAGCCACCGACATGCGGCAATAATTAAAGAACTTTGGAGGGTGCGCACGGAGGTCACTGTACAAGCCTGCAAATTGACCTTTGCTGGCCCGCTGCGAAATTATGGGATTCACCCACATCCGCTTCCTCCGCGGTTCCTCCTCAATCATTGCTGGCTGCTCGCCAAAACAGCGGAACACCAGCCAGTGCAACCACACATGGTCAGTTGTGGACAGGGTGAAAGTGGACATCCTGCAGAGGAAAATCCCAAAAAACACACACCAACCAGACGTCAAAAACTCCCCCAACAAATGGAGCAGTCAAAAAAACCATGCCAGCTGGAAGTATTTAAATGTGCTGACTGTCACAGGTGAATGTAGTGGATGGATCAGTTTTTTTTCACGTGCGTGAAAAACGCATGCTATCCGCATGTCACACGCGCGGGAAAAACGCATGAACGCGACGCAATCGCATACAAAACTGACAGCACTCGCAAACAAAATCGCACCTTTTTTCCTGAACGCACCCGGAACGCATCCGGATCAAATCCGTGACGCCCGTGTGAAAGAGGCCTAAGTCTATAGTAGTGCTGGTTAGCATAAGGTGGTCAGTCCGGCTGGACACGTTAACACTGACAATGTCTACACTGCATACAATACGGAGATGTAGTCACCCCCAACTGTTCAGCTAAATAGCAATCTGTTTGGCTGTAAGGCCCCTTTCACACGAGCGTGTCCGGATTAGGTCCGGATGCGTTGCGGATGCGTTCAGTGAAAACACGCAGTTTTTCACGCAGCCCCATTCACCTCTATGGGTGAAAAACGCAGAATATAGAACATGCTGCGATTTTCACGCAACGCACAAGTGATGCGTGAAAAAAAACGCTCATGTACACAGACCCATTGAAATGAATAGGTCAGGATTTAGTGCGGATGCTATGCGTTCACATCACGCATTGCACCCGCGCGGAAAACTCGCCCGTGTGAAAGGGGCCTTAGGTGTTTAGTTTGCCGATACAACGTGGCTAATTGTTAGCCGCAGCTAATAGCAGCAGCCTATACACATTCAATATTGGCTACTGTTTCTCTGTTAATCAGCCAAACACAGCTGGGGGTTTAAAGTGAATCTCTGAGTGATAGTGTCTGGGTGGGAGAAAGTGCACATCTCCTCACCCTGATAGTCACTATTTTGAATACTGCCAGCACAGTATAGACTTTAGTTTTTATACAGTTTGTGGCTCTATTATTTTGTTACTTTGTGTATTTTAGTAGGATTAATAAAAGTGAAGTTTTATATAGGACCTGGGTCAAGATAGGTATAAAGCCTTAGATGGCATCAGTATTTATAAGTATTAATTTACCTTACCCGTGTCTGGTCCTGAATAGGTTAACCAAGCCTAAGAATGTGACTGAACTGGAGGCTTTTGCCCATGAAGAATGGGCGAAGATACCCGTAGATCGCTGCAAGACACTTGTGTCAAGCTATGCTTCATGTTTAAAAGCTGTTATAACTGGAAAAGGATGTTGTACTAAGTACTAAGATTGAATGTCACTTGGGGGTTGAATAAAACTGATAATGATGTGAGCACAAAAAAGACATTTGTGGTTATTTCATTATAAATGTTATGTTATATCTGTCTGACTTACAAGTGCCTCTTTGATTTAATTGTAAACAAGATGACTGAAATGATCAAAATCAATGTCAAACTGGCCAAAACACTCAATTTCAGTGGGGGTTGAATAATTTTGAACACAACTGTATAGCTTATATACTTTATGTTTATAGTGTGCCCATATATTGCTTTCCTTTTTAAATATAGTCCCGTGCACCTGCATATTTATTATATCTTGCAGGATGTGCTGATTCATTTTGTTTCTGTTCTTTATTTTTCCATGCAAAAAGGCTCAAGAAAAACTGATTTTACAAATTCCCCTAATGATAACTCTCCCCCATTTTTTCATAAATCTGTTTAGGCATTTTATGTGCCAAATTTATCAAACGTGTTACGTCACATGTTTGAGGCAAGGTAATTGAAATAGCTAACCACATCCACATTTCAAAACTGGAGCCAGTAGTGTACAAATGTAAAATGTCACAAGTAACCCCGAAAAGTAGCAAAGGCTTTTTTGTGACATTTTGTAGCCAGAATTCTGGAGTGCAAGATTCATATTGAAGTAAGCGCACAGAGAAATTAATCACATAGCAATAGAACCTGTATTTACATAGCAGTTTGTACCTCTTGTATTGTCCTAGTACAATGATCCTGGCTTAGCACTGCCTGCCCACAAAGTAGTTGCATACAACAGACTATTCCCATTGTGTACTTTTGCCACATGCCATGTTATCTCCATAGAAATGCTATATAAAAGGGCTTACACAGAAGATGCCTGGTAAATGTGGTGTACAGTAGTGCCTAGGTACTAGAATGCTATTTACTGTAATAGTGTTCCATAATAAACTCATATAAAGGTTTTGTAGGTCCCGTTCACAAATTCATGGGGTCATATATCAAACTGGTGTAAAGTAAAACTGTCTTAGTTGCCCACCGCAACCAATCAGATTCCACCTTTCATTTTTGACAGCTTCTTTAGTAACTAAGCCAGTTCTACTTTACACCAGTTTGATAAATGACCCCATTAGTGTTGTTACCATAGCGGTAAGATGTTCTATGTAAAGCTGGCGATACGCAATAGCCTGGGTTCACACCAGCACTAATAATTTCCATTGTTGGTAGTGCCAGATCCAGCACATAACTGAACAACGCAGAAGAGACCCCACTGAATATAATGGGGTCCATTCTGTTTCCGTTCATAACGTCGCCCTTTTTACCAAACAAAATAGTCCTGCAAGCAGAACTTTTTTGATGGAATCTGCACTAAACAGAGCTTCTGACGTTTACATGAGTGCAGTGTTACAGACTGGTTAGTACCACCCCTCTCGGGTTAATCAATTGTAATACATTGCCATGTGAAAGGACAATATTTTGAACAAAAAAACAAGAATGGATTGGAAAATGGCAATGATGGAGACCTTTAAAAAAAAAAAAAAACATTCCATGATAATATATGATACCGTTTTTTATACAGCTGTCACACAGAGCCAAAATACAAATGTATAAAGCACAACTCCGTGTGTTCACACTTTATAGATCAAGGTTGATCCCATTTAAGGTCATAGATAGTTATACCTTTTTTTGTAAATTCATATGTAATTCTATGTAATAAAAAATAAAATTATAATTTTGGCACTGTTTCTTATGTATTCTGCAACTGGGAAACTTAAAGAGGTTGTGCAGGCAGTATATATTGATGACCTGTCCTTAGGCCCCCCGCTGATCAACTGTTTGAAGAGGAGGCGGTGCTACTTCGTCTTCATTACGTTGCCCGTCGTCTCGGAAGTGCAGTGTAATTACAAATACTCACTCCATTCACTTGAATAGAGTAAGTGCTTGTAATTACACTACTTTGATGCGAAGTGTAATGAAGAGTAAGCAGCGCTTGCATGGACCGCTGGCTCCTCAACAAACAGCTGGGACACTTGGCACCCAAGCCGATTAGATATTGATAACCTATCCTAAGGATAGATCATCAATATATATTGCCTGCACAACACCTTTAATGTTTATAGCCTTTTGATTATATTAAAGTGTTTTTTCAGTGTCAGGATATAGATGACCTATCCTCAGGATGGATAATCAATATCAGATTGGTGGGGATTACGACTCCATGCACCCCCACCGATCAGCTAGTTGATATCCAGCATTAATACTGAATACTTTTTTAATTGCATGTAATTAAAAAATGAGTATAGCCACTGAGTTATTTAATAAAATGTATCTGTATAGCTGAGGTGAACGCACCTGCTCAGTTCCATTCTTCAACTGCCACCAACTGGATCTTTTTAGAGAGCTGCAGCAGAAAAGACACCCCCTGAGCTGTTATAAGAAGAGAGTTACAGTAGAAAGGACACACTCCCTAAACTGCCAGTCTGCAAATAAGGCTACATGCACACGACAGTAGTTTTTTGCTGTCTGCAAATCGCGGATCCGTCTTCCTTTTTTTTTCACATCCACATCCGTTCCGTATGTCCGCAAATTTTGTAGGTTGTGTTTCCGTGTGTCTTCAGTTTTTTTTGCAGATCCGCAAAAAAAACGGAGGGCTTGAACCAGTTTCTTAAAGTACCTGTACAAGTGCCCTGGTTTCCAAGCAACCATCCGCAAAAATAAATGGATGCGGATGACAAACGGATGCCTTCCGTTGGTCATCCGCATTTTTTGCAGACCCATTGACTTCTATGGGTCCGCAAACCGTTTTTTGCTGACAAGAATAGGACATGCCATATTTTTTTTTGCGGACGTGAAATGCAGACAGCGGACGCGGACAGGCAACGGAAGAGGCATCCGCATTTTTAACGGATCCATAGAAATGAATGGGAAACCATCGGATCCGCAAAAGAAACGGAAAGGAAGCCGCAAAAAACCACTGCCACGTGCATGTAGGCTAAATTTAGCAGAGCAATTGGTCCAATGAATGGGAAGATCTCTGGATCCATGTGAGACAGAAAACTGGTTCTAACTTTGTTAGAAAGAGATTATCATGTACTATATTACGTATGATTTTAATTTTTTACATTTTTCATGGGATAAACCCATTAGGTTGCATAATTTGTGCAACTTAAAAGGGTATTCTAGCGCATGAAGTTTAGAACATAGCCAGTCTAGGACAGAGGCTCCCTTGCTGGGCAGACACTGATGGCCATTTATCTGACTAGCCGCCAGGTAACCATACCACTGTACATTTCCCGGACACTGCAGAGAAAATGCCTGCAGCTTTCCACGGCGCAGTCAGCTGTTTGCCGGGAGTCAGACCAGCGATATTCAGCTGATCACTGCAGAAACCGCATCTAAAATGGGAGTTACAGATGCGAGACGCTTGGCCAATTACCTGAACTGCAAACTTCTCCTCTGTGTTGGAAGTAATCTTTGGACATATATTATCCCATTGCCTGTTAATGCCTTTGGACTTTTTCTTTTAGTTCTTGGTACATTTACCTAAGATAACAGATAAATTGCAGAATACTAATGTAGTTAATAAAGATCCTAATTAGGTACAAAGTATGTTGGCCATATAAAAGTCCTGAAATTATTAATCCTGTATCTGATCCTTGTCTTGCCATCAATACTTGACCATAAATGGGAAAATACATAAAAATAAAAGCATTTCACAAAACATTTGCTTCTAATGTAAACGTCATTGTCCAATGTAGAAAATGTAATTAAGAAAATATACAATATATAAACTGTTACAAGCTGCACAATTTGTATGTTTCTGTGCTTAAACCAGTACAAAATCTAATGACTTGAAGTCACCCAAATAAAAACTAGGTGGCCATCATGTTTTTGCTATATTACAAGAGCCTCCTCTCTTTACCTGACTGATTAGTCCACTTCTCCTGTGCTGTATACTGAGTGTAAGGGCTCATACACACGAACGTGTCCTGTCCTTTGCCGTATTGCGTCCCGCATTTGCGGATCCGCAATACACGGGCACCGTTCTGTGTGCATTCCGCATCACGGATGCGGATCCATTCACTAGTGATGTCGCGAACATAAAATTTTCAGTTCGCGAACGGCGAACGCGATCTTCCGCAAATGTTCGCGAACGGGCGAACTGGGCGACTAGACTTCAATAGACAGGCGAATTTTAAAAACCAAAGGGACTCTTTCTGGCCACAATAGTGATGGAAAAGTTGTTTCAAGGGGACTAACACCTGGACTGTGGCATGCCGGAGGGGGATCCATGGCAAAACTCCCATGGAAAATTACGTAGTGGACGCAGAGTCGGGTTTTAATCCATAAAGGGCATAAATCAACTAACATTCCTAAATTGTTTGGAATAACATGCTTTAAAACATCCAGTGTGTGTATACGATCAGGTATGATGTTGTATCGATCAGGTAGTGTAAGGGTTACGCCCGCTTCACTGACATTGACAGACCAAACTCCCCTTTTAATGCACCGCAAACAGTTCATTTGCACAACCGCAAACTCCCCATTTGCACAAGGTTGGATACCAAGCTAGCCACGTCCCGGTGATGTCATTGAAGGTTTCTTCCTCCACCCAGCCACGTACAACACCAAGGGTCCCCGAAAGGTCAATTGAATAGATTTTTCGAACGGGGAGATGGTTAAAAAAAACGCTGGCTCCCTCCCCTTTGTTTTAATCCACGGTCACTGCATCTGCGCCGTGCAATTTACTCACACCCGATATGAGTGGTATTTTCTGTAGTACTATTCTCATCAGTTTAATCCCTGTTACGTCCCCAATCTGGGGTCCATCTATTGAATTGATTTTTCGAACGGGGAGATGGTTAAAAAAACGCTGGCTCTCTCCCCTTTTGTTTTAATCCACAGTCACTGCGTCTGCACCGTGCAATTTACTGTCACACCTGGTATGAGTGGTGGTGGGCACTGGCAGTGGGCACACTACAGTCTGTGGAAGTCGGCCTGACACACACTGGCAGCAGGCAAGCAACTGAAATTAGACTAAGGTGTAAAAATTAAATGCCTGTGCCACCCAGTATGACTTGTGGTGGGCACTGGCAGTGGGCACACTACAGTCTGTGGAAGTCGGCCTGACACACACTGGCAGCAGGCAAGCAACTGAAATTAGACTAAAGTGTAAAAATTAAATGCCTGTGCCACCCAGTATGACTGGTGGTGGGCACTGGCAGTGGGCACACTACAGTCTGTGGAAGTCGGCCTGACACACACTGGCAGCAGGCAAGCAACTGAAATTAGACTAAAGTGTAAAAATTAAATGCCTGTGCCACCCAGTATGACTTGTGGTGGGCACTGGCAGTGGGCACACTACAGTCTGTGGAAGCCGGCCTGACACACACTGGCAGCAGGCAAGCAACTGAAATTAGACTAAAGTGTAAAAATTAAATGCCTGTGCCACCCAGTATGACTGGTAGTGGGCACTGGCAGTGGGCACACTACAGTCTGTGGAAGTCGGCCTGACACAAACTGGCAGCAGGCAAGCAACTGAAATTAGACTAAAGTGTAAAAATTAAATGCCTGTGCCACCCGGTATGAGTAGTGGTGGGCAATGGCAGTGGGCACACTACAGTCTGTCGAAGTTGGCCTGACACACACTGGCAGCATGCAAGCAACTGAAATTAGACTAAGGTGTAAAAATTAAATGCCTGTGCCACCCAGTATGACTGGTGGTGGGCACTGGCAGTGGGCACACTACAGTCTGTGGAAGTCGGCCTGACACACACTGGCAGCAGGCAAGCAACTGAAATTAGACTAAAGTGTAAAAATTAAATGCCTGTGCCACCCGGTATGAGTGGTGGTGGGCACTGGCAGTGGGCACACTACAGTCTGTGGAAGTTGGCCTGACACACACTGGCAGCAGGCAAGCAACTGAAATTAGACCAAAGTGTAAAAATTAATTGCCTGTGCCACCCGGTATGAGTGGTGGTGGGCACTGGCAGTGGGCACACTACAGTCTGTGGAAGTCGGCCTGACACACACTGACAGGCAACTAACCTTAGATTAAAGGGTAAAAATGTCCTGTGCCACATGGGATGACAGGGGTGGGCACTGGCAGTGGGCACACTACAGTCTGTGGGCCTGCAGCTCCTCACACACAGGCAGGCCAGGCAACAGCAATATATATATGGAGGAAAAAAAAAAAAAGACTAATGTAGCAGCCCTAAAAAGGGCTTTTTGGGGTGCTATCAGGACGCTTTTCTTACAGCAGAGATCAGATGAGTCTTTCAGGACTGGAGTGGACACTGAATTCACTAGCCTAGCTATCGATTTCCCTATTAAATCAGCAGCAACTACACTCTCCCTCCTCTCACTAAGACTGCAGCTTCAGAATGAATCTAAAATGGATGCTGTCCAGGAGATGGTAGGGTCAGGGAGGGAGGGTATGCTGCTGATTGGCTGGAATGTGTCTGCTGACTGTGAGGTACAGGGTCAAAGTTTGCTCAATGATGATGTATAGGGGGCGGACCGAACATCGCATATGTTCGCCCGTTGAGGCGAACGCGAACAAGCTATGTTCGCCGGCGAATAGTTCGGGCCATCTCTACCATTCACTTCAATGGGTCCCCAAATCCGAAGATGCGGAATGGAATCACGGAACGGGACACTACGGAAGCACTATGGAGTGCTTCTTTAGGGTTCCGTTCCGTACTTCTTCACTGCGAAAAGATAGAACATGTCCTATCTTTTTGCGGAACAGACGAATGCAGAGCCATTTAAGTTCTATGGGTCTGGATTCATCCTGGAGGCCGTATGGAGGTTGCCCATGCATTGGGGACCGCAAATTGCGGTCCCCAATGCACAGAAACGGACCACCTACGGCCGTGTGCATGCGCCCTAATTCTCAGTATCTGCTCCTATCCTGTATACATGTACACTCTACAGTACCACTTCTCTTGTCCTGTATACTGGGTGTAATTCTCAGTATCTGCTCCTATCCTGTATACATGTACACTCTACAGTACCACTTCTCTTGTCCTGTATACTGGGTGTAATTCTCAGTATCTGCTATTATTCTGTATATATGGACACTGCACAGTATCACTTCTCCTGTCCTGTATACTGTGTAATTCTCAGTATCTGTTCTTATTCTGTATATATGGACACTGCACTGCACCACTTCTCTTGTCCTGTATACTGGGTGTAATTCTCGGGATCTGCTCTTATTCTGTATATATGGACACTGCACAGTAACACTTCTCCTGTCTTGTATACTGGGTATAATTCTCAGTATCTTCTCTTATTCTGTATACTTGGACACAGCACAGTATCACTTCTCTTGTCTTGTATACTGGGTGTAATTTTAAGTATCTGCTCTTATTCTGTATATATGGACACTGCACAGTACCACTTCTCCTGTCCTGTATACTGAGTGTAATTCTCAGTATCTCCTCTTATTCTCTATGGATACTGCACAGTACCACTTCTCCTGTCCTCTATACTGGGTGTAATTCTCAGTATCTCCTCTTATTCTGTATATATGGACACTGCACAGTACCACTTCTCTTGTCCTGTATACTGGGTGTAATTTTCAGTATCTGCTCTTATTCTGTATATATGGACACTGCACAGTACCACTTCTCCTGTCCTGTATACTGAGTGTAATTCTCAGTATCTGCTCTTATTCTCTATGGATACTGCACAGTACCACTTCTCCTGTCCTCTATACTGGGTGTAATTCTCAGTATCTGCTCTTATTCTGTATATATGGACGCTGCACAGTACCATTTCTCTTGTCCTGTATACTGGGTATAATTCTCAGTATCTGCTCTTATTCTGTATATATGGACACTGCACAGTATCACTTCTCCTGTCCTTTCTACTGGGTGTAATTCTCAGTATCTGCTCTTATTCTGTATATATGGACACTGCACAGTACCACTTCTCCTGTCCTGTGTACTGGGTGTAATTCTTAATGTCTGCTCTTATTCTGTATACAGTATATAGACACTGCACAGTACCACTTCTCTTGTCCTGTATATTGGGTGTTATTCTCAGTTTCGCTTTTTGTCCTCAGCAGCACATCATGGGTTAACTTTGTCTCATTCATTTCTTAGGACCGCCCACCTAGATTAAATTAATTAATTACTAAAATGCCATAGGTACTATATAAACATGCCTCTCAAAACCAGAACTGTGTTTTTTTATTGTCCTCATTCATGAGGAAGAAGCCCACCTGTGTGTGCCAGCCGCATATACCGTGGGGTATCCCAGGTTTAAAGGCCAGAGTTCAGCGAAGCCATGCGGTGTGTCCTTGGTGCTACTCTGTTCCGCTATTTGGTGCTTTGTATAAAGCATTTTTAATGCGGTGAAGAAGATTTTACAGAGGAAAGAGGCACACGATCGATTACAGGGAGAAGCGGAAGTCTCGATCCAAACTTCCGGTGCAGACGGTGAATCGCAAAAGTGGAACGCAGACACAGCCAGCATCTGATGTCATCAGCGCGCCACCTCTTGCTCCCGTTCTGGCACCCAAAAGTTAAGTATTTAAAGCGGAAATAAGCAGAGCAGAGTGCCTGATGTGCCTGGCAGCCGAGCTCTTGTAGTTTGTAAGGTAAAAGCCTGTCTGATGTCAGGATCTCCTTCTCTTGTTACAGTCTTATGTTCTTATTTAGTAACTGGATTCCTGTTTTTGTTTTAACCAGATGTTCAGTCATTCCAGCAAAGGGGGAAAAAGATCTAAAAAACACAGACACAGGCTGTGTCGATCATGTGAACAACCCCTTCCTGATGAACTGCTGGGCGACCACTGTGAGACGTGTGATGTTGAATTATCTGCCAATTCCCAGAGATCCTCTCCCATTAGGCCCTCAAAGAAGCAGAAGTTAAAACAGGCCGTGTGTATTTCTTGTATTCAGCCACTACCAGAGGATTATTCCTCTAATATCTGTGCAGATTGTACTCAGCCTGAGGACATTTCTGATACGGAAACTAAGAAATTATTGGCACTCTTTAAATAATTTCTGGCACAGTCCCAGAAGAAAATGAAGACAATCAAAAAGAAGCAGTACCTATCATCACGTTCCTCGGAAGAATCTGTATGGTCGGAAAGAGAAATTTCTTCAGATTCTGAAGCTGAAAGTTCTATTAAATAAGATAACTTTTTGTTCAAAAAGAAAGACGTAAACCATTTAATTAAGGAGGTAAAAAATATAATGGAATCAAAAAAGGAAACAACTACTGATCAAGATGAAAAGAGTTGCCTCTTCTTCCAGAAGAAGAGAGCATGTGTCTTCCCCAGCCATCCGGTATTGGAATCCATAATTTAGAAAAAAATGGAAGTATCTTATTAAAAAGAATCAGCAAGCTGGGAAGCTCCTGCCAGAGTTGATCCTGCAGTCACTGGGCTTACTGGAAGATCCTTTTTTCCACTAGATGACTCTATTCTACTTAATCATCCGATGGAGAAAAAAGCTGATACTCTTTTGAAGAGATTACATACCTACCTGGCCTCCCTCAACAAAGCTGCAATGGCTGCAGTACCAGTAGCCCATGCGCTTAGAGTCTGGCTTAGTCATCTGGGAAAGGATATAGAAGATGGAGTTCCAAGGGAAGAACCACTTCAACAATTACCAACCTTGAAGCTGGAAGCAGAATTCCTCTGTGATTTTCCGTTAGACTCCTTAAGGATTCTCGCAAGGAATATGGCTCTTTCTAATTCCATCAGAAGATCCATCTGGCTAAAGCTGTGGTCAGGTGATGCTGCATCAAAAAGCAATCTATGTTCTCTTACTTTTGAGCCAGGAAAATTGTTTGGGTCCCATCTGGACAAACTACTTGAAGCTAACACAGATGATAAAGCTCTAAATTTTCCGCAGTTTAAGAGCAAGGATCGAACAAAGTTTTTTCGTCCCTATAGACGACAAAGTTATCATAGACATGGTTTCCGCGGACTGTCCAGCAGAGGAAGAATTAACCATAGATTCCGTACAGCATCATCGGAAAGATCAAAAAGAAAATCGGATAACAATAAGCCACCTAAATCACAATTTTGACACCAGAAGTCAAAAGTAGGGGATCGCCTTACTTAGTATTATTCAAATTGGCAACAGATTACTTCAGACAAATGGGCTCTGGAAACTATAAGAAAAGGATATGCTCTGGAATTCGATCATCGTCCAAAAGAAAGGTTCCTTGTAAACTAAAAAGAAGATCCACAAATTATTCAACTAGTAGAAGAGTTCCTGCAAAAAGAAGCATTAGGGCCAGTACCAAGATATCAAAAGGGGTCAGGAATATACTCCAGGTTATTTCCAGCGCCCAAACCAGGGGGAAAATTGCGTCTGAATATAGATGTTCGTTATTTGAATCTCTATATGAAAAAGATCCACTTCAAAATGGAAACCATAAGATCGGTCATAGCACTACTTCAAGAAGGTCAATTCATGGTCTTGTTAGACCTAAAAAACGCATATATACACATACCAGTAAGACAATCTTCAAGAAGATTCCTGAGAGTGGCTATTCTCAAAAACAGAAAAATAATCTATTTCCAGTTAAAAGCACTACCTTTCGGTCTCTACTCTGCACCCAGGATATTTACGAAAATTGCAGTCATAGCAGCAGTCAATCTTCGTTTACAGACCTTATAGGTATCCCCTTATCTAGACGACTGGCTTATAGCAGCTCCATTCAAGTAACTGCTAAAACTACATCTTCAAAAAGTCATTAAACTTCTCCAGTCTCTAGGATTCCTGATCAATTGGGAAAAGTCAGACATCTGCCCTACAACCTCCAAGATGTTTCTGGGCTTCCTAATAGACACATGTACTATGACTCTTTATCTACCTACACCAAAGATCAAGGCTCTGAAGAAAGAAGTGAGAACTCTAATCTCATTGCTTTTACCCACAGTTCACAGGGTAATGAAGACTTTTGGTCATCTTTCATCAGTGATAGATGCTATCCCATAGGCAAGAATTCGTATGAGAGACCTCCAACAAAACATGTTATAAGTCTGGTGTTATGGTCATCATAATTTGGGAGCAAGAGTCAAATTGAAATCATCCACAGTTCAGAGTCTCAAATGGTTGTAGAACAAAAATTTAACCAACGGAAAGGCATTCCACTTTCTTCTCCTGTAATAATTACCACAGATGTGTCAGCCCTAGGTTGGGGAGCATATCTTCAAGACAAATGGATTCAAGGCCAGTGATGCCCCCAGGAGATGCAACAGTCATCGAATTTCAGAGAACTAAAAGCTGTTCAACTGGCTCTACGTAATTTTCAAATACATTTCGTGGGGAAGTCTGTGATGATTACAGTTGTGTTCAAAATTATTCAACCCCCAATGCTGTAAAGGGTTTTAGGGAATTTAGTGTACATTTGTAATTGTGTTCAGAATGAAATCTTACAAGGACTTTTTAAAGAACCAAATGCAACTAAAATGACATCAATTGTTTTTGTAATACAGTATTAAATGTTTTTTTTGTGATTTCTTCATTGACACAATTATTCAACCCCTTAAAGACTACCACTCTTAAGAACAGAGGTTCATTCAAGTGTTTTCGATCAGGTATTGAAAACACCTGTGGATATCAAGGAGCAGCAATCAAGCATAATAAGCACCAATTAGGCAGATTTAAAATGACTGTGATACTCAGCTCCTTCTAGACATTTATTGGTGTGTTTACAGACATGGTGAAGTCAAGAGAATGGTCCAGGAAGACAAGAGAAGAGGTGATTTCTCTTCACAGGAAGGGCAATGGCTATAAGAAGATTGCAAAGATGTTAAACATACCAAGAGACACCATAGGAAGCATCATTGGCAAATTCAAGGCAAAGGGCACTGTTGAAACGCTACCTGGTCGTGGCAGAAAGAAGATGCTGACTTTGACTGCTGTGCGCTACCTGAAGCGCAAAGTGGAGAAAAGTCCCCGTGTGACTGCTGAGGAACTGAAAAAAGATTTGTCAGATGCGGGTACTGAAGTTTCAGCTCAGACAATAAGGCGCACACTGCGTAATGAAGGCCTCCATGCCAGAACTCCCAGGCGCACTCCTTGCTGTCTCCAAAGAATAAGAAGAGTCGACTGCAGTATGCCAAAAGTCATGTGGACAAACCACAAAAGTTTTGGGATAGTGTTCTGTGGACTCATGAAACAAAATTAGAACTGTTTGGGCCCATGGATCAACGCTATGTTTGGAGGAGAAAGAACAAGGCCTATGAAGAAAAGAACACCATACCTACTGTGAAGCATGGCGGGGGGTCAATCATACTTTGGGGCTGTTTTGCTTCTACAGGTACAGGGAAGCTTCAGCGTGTGCAAGGTACCATGAATTCTCTTCAGTACCAGGAGATATTGGATGAAAATGTGATGCAGTCCGTCACAAACCTGAGGCTTGGGAGACGTTGGACCTTTCAACAGGACAATGATCCCAAGCATACCTCCAAGTCCACTAGAGCATGGTTGCAGATTAAAGGCTGGAACATTATGAAGTGGCCATCGCAGTCACCAGACTTAAATCCGATTGAGAACCTCTGGTGGGACTTAAAGAAAGCAGTTGCAGCGCGCAAGCCTAAGAATGTGACTGAACTGGAGGCTTTTGCCCATGAAGAATTGGCGAAGATACCCGTAGATCGCTGCAAGACACTTGTGTCAAGCTATGCTTCACGTTTAAAAGCTGTTATAACTGGAAAAGGATGTTGTACTAAGTACTAAGATTGAATGTCACTTGGGGGTTGAATAAAACTGATAATGATGTGAGCACAGAAAAGACATTTGTGGTTATTTCATTATAAATGTTATGTTATATTTGTCTGACTTACAAGTGCTTCTTTGATTTAATTGTAAACATGATGGATGAAATGATCAAAATCAATGTCAAACTGGCCAAAACACTCAATTTCAGTGGGGGTTGAATAATTTTGAACACAACTGTAAGTCACACAATCTTACTACTGTTTTTTACCTAAACAAGCAAGGTGGAACAAAAAGCGATTCTCTTCTGAAGCTAATCAAAGAAATCTTTGCTTGGGCGGAATTGTATCTTCTAGACCCGAAAGCGATGCATATCAAAGGCTGTTGCAATATTTGAGCAGATCATCTGAGTCGGAAAAAGATCAGCCCGTCACATTGAGAACTGAATCCACGTTACTTTCAACAAATAATAACCAATTGGGGCAGGCTGTCCTGGGATCTAATGACATCCAGGTGGAACAAGAAACTGCCCAAGTTTTGTTCCCTAAACAAATTTGACAAACCTACAGTAGTGGACGCCTTCTCAATCAGCTGGAAACACCTACAGGGAGTGCAGAATTATTAGGCAAATGAGTATTTTGACCACATCATCCTCTTTATGCATGTTGTCTTACTCCAAGCTGTATAGGCTCGAAAGCCTACTACCAATTAAGCATATTAGGTGATGTGCATCTCTGTAATGAGAAGGGGTGTGGTCTAATGACATCAACACCCTATATCAGGTGTGCATAATTATTAGGCAACTTCCTTTCCTTTGGCAAAATGGGTCAAAAGAAGGACTTGACAGGCTCAGAAAAGTCAAAAATAGTGAGATATCTTGCAGAGGGATGCAGCACTCTTAAAATTGCAAAGCTTCTGAAGCGTGATCATCAAACAATCAAGCGTTTCATTCAAAATAGTCAACAGGGTCGCAAGAAGCGTGTGGAAAAACCAAGGCGCAAAATAACTGCTCATGAACTGAGAAAAGTCAAGCGTGCAGCTGCCAAGATGCCACTTGCCACCAGTTTGGCCATATTTCAGAGCTGCAACATCACTGGAGTGCCCAAAGGCACAAGGTGTGCAATACTCAGAGACATGGCCAAGGTAAGAAAGGCTGAAAGACGACCACCACTGAACAAGACACACAAGCTGAAACGTCAAGACTGGGCCAAGAAATATCTCAAGACTGATTTTTCTAAGGTTTTATGGACTGATGAAATGAGAGTGAGTCTTGATGGGCCAGATGGATGGGCCCGTGGCTGGATTGGTGAAGGGCAGAGAGCTCCAGTCTGACTCAGACGCCAGCAAGGTGGAGGTGGAGTACTGGTTTGGGCTGGTATCATCAAAGATGAGCTTGTGGGGCCTTTTTCGGGTTGAGGATGGAGTCAAGCTCAACTCCCAGTCCTACTGCCAGTTTCTGGAAGACACCTTCTTCAAGCAGTGGTACAGGAAGAAGTCTGCATCCTTCAAGAAAAACATGATTTTCATGCAGGACAATGCTCCATCACACGCGTCCAAGTACTCCACAGCGTGGCTGGCAAGAAAGGGTATAAAAGAAGAAAATCTAATGACATGGCCTCCTTGTTCACCTGATCTGAACCCCATTGAGAACCTGTGGTCCATCATCAAATGTGAGATTTACAAGGAGGGAAAACAGTACACCTCTCTGAACAGTGTCTGGGAGGCTGTGGTTGCTGCTGCACGCAATGTTGATGGTGAACAGATCAAAACACTGACAGAATCCATGGATGGCAGGCTTTTTGAGTGTCCTTGCAAAGAAAGGTGGCTATATTGGTCACTGATTTGTTTTTGTTTTGTTTTTGAATGTCAGAAATGTATATTTGTGAATGTTGAGATGTTATATTGGTTTCACTGGTAAAAATAAATAATTGAAATGGGTATATATTTGTTTTTTGTTAAGTTGCCTAATAATTATGCACAGTAATAGTCACCTGCACACACAGATATCCCCCTAAAATAGCTAAAACTAAAAACAAACTAAAAACTACTTCCAAAAATATTCAGCTTTGATATTATTGAGTTTTTTGGGTTCATTGAGAACATGGTTGTTGTTCAATAATAAAATTAATCCTCAAAAATACAACTTGCCTAATAATTCTGTACTCCCTGTATTTGTGTACATATTTCCTTCAGTCCCTCTCATACGGAGGGTTCTTTGGAAGATACTAGCAGAGAAACCTCAGGCTATACTAATAGCTCCTTTTTGGCCCCAGAGGTCCTGGTTCCCCCTATTATTCCAGTTATCTAGAGGAGAATATTAGAAATTTCCTCTAGTCCCTGATCTGTTGTAACAGGACGGGTTGTATCACCAGAATCTGGACAGACTTCATCTTACAGCCTGGAGACTGAAAAATCCAGATTAGAAGAAAAAGGTCTATTTGAATCAGTGATTAACACTTTACTTTGTTCCCGCAAAGATTTTACCAATTTAAAATATGAAAAAATTTGGAAAAAGTTTGCATTCCGGCTGACTGAAGCTAAATGTACAGACATTAACATCTCTTCTGTTCTCCAATTCCTGCACAATGGTTTCCATGAAGGTCTCAAACCAAACACTTAAAAAGTCCATATGACAGCAAATAACGCAATGACAGAAAACAAGTTTCTTCACCATCCATTGATATTCAGATTCTTCAAAGCAGTGGGAAGATTAAAACCGACACATCAAGAGCCCATACCTGTCTGGGTCTTAGCTCTGGTTCTAATGAAGTTGACATGTCCTCCTTGTGAACCTTTGGAATCTGAATTAAAATGACTTTCCTGCAAAGTATTATTTTGATTGCCATCACATCTGCAAAAAGACTGGGAGAATTACAGGCTCTGTCTTCAAAATACCCATAACTGAGATTCCTTCCAGATGGAGTACTTATACAAACCATGCCATTGTTGTTACCTAAAGTCCCTTCATCTTCTAACATAAACAGAGAAGCTTTCCTTCCAGTGTTTTTTTCCAGAACCTGATAATGAGAAGCAAGCCCTCCTACATACTCTGAATATCAAAAGAGCGGTTGAAATTTATCTCCAAAGAACAGAAGAATTCAGGGCGGTTGAAAATGTATTTCTGATGTTTGCTGGGCCAAGAAAAGGACAGGAACCATCTAAAGATACTCTCGCTAAATGGATTAAAGCCACAATCATGGAAACTTCTTTTAGAAGGAGAAGCCTCTCCCTTTTCGATAAAAGCACACAAGAGCGACTGCAGCCTTATGGGCGGAGCAAGCACAAGTATCAGTGGAAGATATCTGTAATAAGGCTTCCTGGTCTACACCTTTAGGCTGCATTCACACGAGCGTGATTTCCGCGCGGGTGCAATGCGTGATGTGAACGCATTGCACCCGCACTGAATCCTGACCCATTCATTTCTATGGGGCTGTGTACATGAGCGTTTTTTTTCACGCATCACTTCTGCAACGCGTGTAAATCGCAGCATGCTCTATCTTATGCGTTATAAACGCATCCGCAGCCCCCTAGAAGTGAATGGGGCTGCGTTAAAAACGCATTGCATCCGCAAGCAAGTGCGGGTGCGTTGCGTTTTTCACTGATGGTTGCTAGGAGATGTTGTTTGTAAACCTTCAGTTTTTTATCACGCGCGTGAAAAACGCATCAAAACGCATTTCACCCGCGCGGAAAAAACTGAACAACTGAACGCAATCGCAGGCAAAACTGAATGGCTTTGCCTGTGAAATCGCACAGTTTTCACTGAACGCATCCGCAACGCATCCGGACCTAATCCGGACACGCTCGTGTGAACCCAGCCATAGAAATGAATGGGTCAGGATTCAGTGCGGGTGCAATGCGTTCACATCACGCATTGCACCCGCGCGGAAATCACGCTCGTGTGAATGCAGCCTTAACCTTCATAAATCATTACCGGCTGGACATCAATGCTAAGAGCTCAGCCTTCGGCACGGGGGTACTAAGTATGGTACTATATTAAAAAACCGTCCCCTTGTGATCTATCCAAATCCCATGATGTCCTGCCAAGGAAGAAAAGGGAAAGGAAAAATTTGTTACATGGAATTTTTTCTTTCCTTGAGTCGGAAGGCAGCACATAGATACCCTCCCTAAATAAAAATCTTTTTGTATTGCATCTACTGTCTGAATCTATTTTTTTTAAAAACAGTGTTGGTTTGGAGAGGTGTGTTTATATAGTACCTATCGCATTTTACTAATTAATTTATTTAATCTATGTGGCGGTCCTAGGAAATGAATGAGACAAAGTTAACCCATGATGTGCTGCCTTCGGACTCAAGGAAAGTAAAATTCCAGGTAACAAATTTTTTCCTATCTGCTCTTATTCTGTATATATGGACCCTGTAAGTACCACTTCTCCTGTCCTGTATATTGGGTATAATTCTTAGTATTTGCTCTTATTGTGTATACATATACACTGCACAGTACCACTTCTCTTGTCCTGTATACTGGGTGTAATTCTCAGTATCTGCTCTTATTCTGTATATATAGACACTGCACAGTATCACTTCTCCTGTCCTGTATACTGGGTGTAATTCTCAGTATCTGCTCCTATTCTGTATATATGGACACTGCACAGTACCACTTCTCTTGTCCTGTATACTGGGTGTAATTCCCAGTATCTGCTCTTATTCTGTATATATGGACACAGCACAGTACCGCTCCTCTTGTCTTGAATACTGGGTGTAATTCTCAGTATCTGCTCTTATTCTGTATATAGACACTGCACAGTACTACTTCTATTGTCCTGTATACTGGGTGTAATTCCAAGTATCTGCTCTTATTCTGTATATATGGACACTGCACACTACCCCGTCTCCTATCCTGTATACTGGGTGTAATTCTCAGTATCTGCTCTTATTCTGTATATATGGGCACTGCACAGTATTACTTCTCTTGTCCTGTATACTGTGAAATTTTCAGTATCTGCTCTTATTCTGTATATATGGACACTGCACAGTACCACTTCTCTTGTCCTGTATACTGGGTGTAATTCCAAGTATCTGCTCTTATTCTTTATTTATGGACACTGCACAGTACAGCTTCTCTTGTCCTGTATACTGGGTGCAATTCTCAGTCTCTGCTCTTATTTTGTATATATGGACAATGCACAGTACCACTTCTCCTGTCCAGTATACTGTGTGTAATTCTCAGTATCTGCTCTTATTTTGTATATATGGACACTGCACTTCTCTTGTCCTGTATACTGGGTGTAATTCTCAGTATGTTGTTATTCTGTATATATGGACACTGCACAGTACCACTTCTCTTGTCCTGTATACTGGGTATAATTCTCAGTATCTGCTCTTATTCTGTATATATAGACACTGCACAGTACCACTTCTCTTGTCCTGTATACTAGGTATAATTCTCAGTATCTGCTCTTATTCTGTATATATGGACACTGCACAGTACCACTTCTCCTGTCCAGTATACTGGGTGTAATTCTCAGTATCTGCTCTTATTCTGTATATATGGACACTGCACAGTATCACTTCTCTTGTCCTGTATACTGGGTGTAATTCTCAGTATCTGCTCTTATTCTGTATATATGGACACTGCACAGTACCACTTCTCCTGTCCTGTATACTGGGTGTAATTCTCAGTATCTGCTCTTATTCTGTATATATAGACACTGCACAGTACCACTTCTCCTGTCCTGTATACTGGGTGTAATTTTCAGTATCTGCTCTTATTCTGTATATATGGACACTGCACAGTACCACTTCTCCTGTCCTGTATACTGGGCGTAATTCTCAGTATCTGCTCTTATTCTGTATATATGGACACTGCACTTCTCTTGTCCTGTATATTGGGTGTAATTCTCAGTATATGTTGTCCTGGTTGCCATAGTAGGAGCGGGGAGCGGGGGAGCAGTATACTTACAGTCCGTGCAGCTCCTGGGGCGCTCCAGAATGACGTCAGAGCGCCCCACGCGCATGGATCACGTGATCTATGCGATCACGTGATCCATGCGTGTAGGGCGCCCTGACGTCACTCTGGAGCGCCCCGGGAGCCGCACGGATGGTAAGTATAGTGCTCCCCCGCTCCCACTACACTTTACCATGGCAACCAGGACTTTAGCGTCCTGGCTGCCATGGTAACCATTGAGAAAAAGCTTAACGTTGGATCCGGCGATGCGTCGAAACGACGTTTAGCTTAGGCCGGATCCGGATTAATGCCTTTCAATGGGCATTAATTCCGGATCCGGCCTTGCGGCAAGTCTTCAGGATTTTTGGACGGAACAAAAAGCGCAGCATGCTGCGGTATTTGCTGCGTCCAAAAAACGTTCCGGTCCTGAACTGAAGACATCCTGATGCATCCTGAACGGATTTCTCTCCATTCAGAATGCATGGGGATGATCCTGATCAGGATTTTTCCGGCATAGAGCGCCGAGGACAGAACTCTATGCCGGAAAACAAAAACGCCAGTGTGAAAGGACCCTTAGCTATGAATGGTTGGAATTGTTGGCTGAAGCTTTAGTAAGAGCTTTGATTAATCAAATTGACTTCTGTTCGGCAGATCACATAATTGGCCAGTAATGTATGAGCAGTTATGTGTTCTGAGAGGGCAGCTGTTTTCATTAGTGCAGAGTAGACGTAGTATATAAAATGATATCCTGCAATGATACATAGCACACAATATTTAGGTCCTTTTGAACAACTAGTGTTGAAGAAGAAAATATAGCAGAGATCACAATAACTCATTAAATGTCTATGATCTGTATGTCCCATGAAGTCTGAAGATAAAGTAATCCAGGATTGTTTAAATTACCGCTCTAGTATCCAATATAAATTTTAGTGACCTGGCAAAAAGAACTTTCATAGATACCAACAGAAAACATATCAAAGTAGTAAGGAGCGGCCTTCTAGATCCTTTGGCTACCATGTTACATACTGATTATACAGAATGCCTGGAAGAGAGGACTGAATTACACGACTTCAGAACTCAGATGCTCTAGAATTTTTTTCTGCAATTCCAGATACTAATAAAATACAGATTACGCTAAATTATAATACAGAGCTTTCCCAGATTTTAGAATTGTCTCTCCTGGTTTCCAATGGTCTGCCATACCATTTGATAGAACTGAAGATCCTCCATAATCATAATGACCTTAACCTGGCCAACCACATGGACTAAAATACTTATTTAAGAGAATAATGTGATTCCTGAATTAGTGCCTAGCAAAATGAATATTCTGGTATTTTGGAGGTAGACATGAAATAATAGATATTGTTCAGAATTAACCGGACCTTGCTCTATTGTTCCATTGGCAAGTGCAGTAAGACTTCCTTATTGCACTTAAACAGTTACAGCACCTCCAATATACAGTATCAGTGATATCTGATACAGGTCAAAGTGCTAGGACTGCGGTAACAGGTTACATCACAGGACCTTCCCATATCTATGATTCAACAGTTCCATGCACTGTGAATTTGTTCATAAGTATAATGTCATTCTATTGTCACCTGTCCCATCCATTGCTTAAGAGTGTCATATGTTGAAGATGAGTGTCATTCCTTGTGTAAAATAAACGCAGACATCAACACTGCACAAATTCTGGTCATAAAGTGTGAAATATTCAGAGGAGTGTGATTTGTTCATGTACACGGACAACGCATAACTTTCTGCAGAAATTGGAGATGCAAGTTAGCCAAACCCGGTTAGCACATACTTGAATGAATCACATGAATGAAATGTTTCCTCCTTCAAAAACTGAAATACTTCATTATGTCAAGATCTAGTATGCTTTCTAGCAGCTGCTAGCCAATTATATAGGTTTGACCTTATGATACGTACTGTGGCTGATTTTAATTTTAATTTTTTTTATATCTGTAACACTTAGGGCTCTTTCACACTAGCGTTTTTGTTTTCCGGCATAGAGATCCGTCGTCGGATTATCCCAATGCATTCTAAATGGAGAAAAATCCATTCAGGATGCATCAGGATGTCTTCAGTTCAGGACCGGAACGTTTTTTGGCCGGAGAAAATACCGCAGAATGCTGCGCTTTTTGCTCCGGCCAAAAATCCTGAACACTTGCCGCAAGGCCGGATCCGGAATTAATGTCCATTGAAAGGCATTAATCCAGATCCGGTCTTAAGCTAAACGTCGTTTCGGCGCATCGCCGGATCCGACGTTTAGCTTTTTCTCAATGGTTACCATGGCAGCCAGGACGCTAAAGTCCTGGTTGCCATGGTAAAGTGTAGTGGGGAGCGGGGGAGCAGTATACTTACCGTCCGTGTGGCTCCCGGGGCGTTCCAGAGTGACGTCGGGGCGCCCTACACGCATGGATCACGTGATCGCATGGATCCCGTGATCCATGCGCATGGGGCGCTCTGACGTCATTCTGGAGCGCCCCGGGAGCCGTACGGACTGTAAGTATACCGCTCCCCCGCTCCCCACTACTACTATGGCAACCAGGACTTTAATAGCGTCCTGGCTGCCATAGTAACCTCAAAGCATTTTGAAGACTGATCAGTATCCTGATCAGTCTTCTAATGCTTTCAGGCGACTTGCGTTCTGACGGATCCGGCGGGACGGAAGTGCCTGCCGGATCCTCAGAACGCAAGTGTGAAAGAGGCCTAAAATGTTTCAGATGCAATATAGGACAAAGGCAATTTCGCAACAAATGTCAAAAAATAGAACAAGTCATCAATATCCTGTTATAGATTTCAGGATTAGGGTAATATAGCGCGGCCCATTACAGTTCATGGTATTTAGACTCAGGAATATTATATCTGAGTTTCCTGGGGTGCATCCCTATTAACTCTCACTGAGTGACGCATTTACTGATAGTGATTATTGATTTATAACCCAAGTGTTATATAAATGACAATAGTCGATCATTTATCTTAGGAGACATAAATCCGTAATGTGAAAAAGAATCATTGCAATTTGTCACATTTTATTACTTTGATAATATTTCCAATAGGATCCGTTCGTGTTTTGCGGTCCGCACATAGCCGGCCTTATGATAGAAATGGCTATTCTTGTCCAAATAGGACTTACTCTATATTTTTTGTGGGGGTGCGGAACGGAACTATGGATGCGGACAGCAAATGGTGTGCTCTCCGCATCTTTTGCGTCCCCATTGAAATGAATGGGTCCGCACCCGTTTCGCAATTTTGCAGAGCCAGAAATATGGAGGTGTGAATGGACCCTAAGAAAGCATACACTCACTATATCAAGGGAACACTTCTGATAGTGAAGATAACCAGCTGCCTGTTTCTATGAAAAAACTGCTGAATTTTTACAGTATGTATGTATGTATATGAATAGAAAAAGCAGTAAAGAAATATGGGGTCATTTATCAAACTGGTGTAAAGGAGAACTGGCTTAGTTGCCCATAGCAGATTCCACCTTTAATTTTCCAAAGGAGCTGTCGAAAATGAAAGGTAGAATCTGATTGGTTGCTATGGGCAACTAAACCACTTCTAATTTACACCAGTTTGATAAATAACCCCAATAGTTTTTGAAAACTTGAACTGAACTATTTTTATACAGTGAAATTGTGACTACTTTACTAAAGCATCAAAAGGGGTATAGATGCCCGTGATGAGAACATAGTCCTACCACTTTACAAATCACTGATCAGACCACACATAGAGTACTGTGTACAGTTCTGGGCTCCTGTGAACAAGGCAGAGCTGGGGAGAGTTCATAGAAGGGCAACTAAATGAATAACTGGAATGGGTGGACTACAGTGACCAGAAAGATTATAGACCGAGGGGAGATCTAATAACTATCTAACTAATACCTGTATAAATATATCAGAGGACAGTACAGAGATCTCTCCCATCATCTATTTATCCCCAGGACTGTGACGAGGGGACATCCTCTGCGTCTGGAGGAAAGAAGGTTTCTACGCAAACATAGAAGAGGATTCTTTACGGTAAGAGCAGTGAGACTATGGAACTCTCTGGCTGAGGAGGTGGTGATGGTGAGTTCACTAAAAGAGTTCAAAAGGGGCCTGGATGTATTTCAGCATTACGGGCTCATCTTGACTGCCTGCCACATGTGGTTCTCCGTTAAATAAAATATGTAAGCTGGCCATACACATTATAATTCTGCCGGACGAACCAGCCAAGAACTGCAGGTTTGGACGAAACATTAAAGGGTTATTCCCATTGGGGACATATCGCTAGGCAGGGCCGTCTTTAACAAGGGGCAAAAGGGACAGCTGCCCCGGGCCCAGTTGCTCCTGGAAGCCACTGCCCCGGGTCAGCTACACAGGGGGTGCTGCCATACCTGCCGAAACTCCAGGCAGCGTACTGTGAGAGCTGTGATTCTCTAGGACCTTAGATGACATCATCACCATGCGACCAGTAAGTAACCTAGCAATATTACTGGTCACATGGCTATGAGGTCATCAAGGTCCTTTCTACCAGGAGTGTTGCTGTAGAAGTTTGCCTTAACTGGGGAGCTTTTTTGTGAAGATTACCTCAGAAAAAGGTGACAGGGGCTGTTATGCTAATATACTGTAAACTACTGTATAGTGGGGTGCTGTAAAGTGTGGGGGGCTGTATACTGTGGGGGCCTGTATACTGTGGGGGCTGTATATTGTGGAGTGCTATACTGCTGTACTGTATAGTGTGGTGGGCTGTATACTGTGGGTGCTGTATATTGTGGAGTGCTATACTGCTGTACTGTATAGTGTGGTGGGCTGTATACTGTATACTGTGGGGGCTGTATATTGTGGAGTGCTATACTGCTGTACTGTATAGTGTGGGGAGGGGGCTGTATACTGTATACTGTGGGTGCTGTATATTGTGGTGCTATACTGCTGTACTGTATACTGTGGGGGGCTGTATACTGTGGGTGCTGTATATTGTGGAGTGCTATACTGCTGTACTGTATAGTTTGGGGGGGTTGTATACTGTATACTGTGGGTGCTGTATATTGTGGAGTGCTATATTGCTGTACTCTATAGTTTGGGGGGGGGGCTGTATACTGTGGGGGCTGTATACTGTATACTGTGGGCGCTGTATATTGTGGAGTGCTATACTGCTGTACTGTATACTGTGGAGTGCTATACTGCTGTACTGTATACTGTATACTATGGGGGGCTGTATACTGTATACTGTGGGTGCTGTATATTGTGGAGTGCTATACTGCTTTACTGTATACTGTGGGGGCTGTATACTGTATACTGTGGGTTCTGTATATTGTGGAGTGCTATACTGCTGTACTGTATACTGTGGGGGGCTGTATACTGTATACTGTGGGTGCTGTATATTGTGGAGTGCTATACTGCTGTACTGTATAGTGTGGGGGGGGGCTGTATACTGTATACTGTATACTGTGGGTGCTGTATATTGTGGAGTGCTTTACTGCTGTACTGTATACTGTGGGGGGCTGTATATTGTGGAGTGCTATACTGCTGTACTGTATACTGTGGGGGGCTGTATACTGTATACTGTGGGTGCTGTATATTGTGGAGTGCTATATTGCTGTACTGTATACTGTGGGGGGCTGTATACTGTATACTGTGGGTGCTGTATATTGTGGAGTGCTATACTGCTGTACTGTATACTGTGGGGGGCTGTATACTGTATACTGTGGGTGCTGTATATTGTGGAGTGCTATACTGCTGTACTGTATACTGTGGGGGGCTGTATACTGTATACTGTGGGTGCTGTATATTGTGGAGTGCTATACTGCTGTACTGTATACTGTGGGGGCTGTATACTGTATACTGTGGGTGCTGTATATTGTGGAGTGCTATACTGCTGTACTGTATACTGTGGGGGGCTGTATACTGCATACTGTGGGGGGCTATATATTGTGGAATGCTATACTGCTGTACTGTATACTGTGGGTGCTGTATATTGTGGAGTGCTATACTGCTGTACTGTATACTGTATACTGGGGGGGGGGCTGTATACTGTATACTGTGGGTGCTGTATATTGTGGAGTGCTATACTGCTGTACTGTATACTGTGGGGGGCTGTATACTGTATACTTTGGGTGCTGTATATTGTGGAGTGCTATACTGCTGTACTGTATAGTGTGGGGGGCTGTATACTGTGGGTGCTGTATATTGTCGAGTGCTGTACTGTATACTGTATACTGGGGGGGCTGTATACTGTATACTGTGGGTGCTGTATATTGTGGAGTGCTATACTGCTGTACTGTATACTGTGGGGGCTGTATACTGTATACTGTGGGGGGCTATATATTGTGGAATGCTATACTGCTGTACTGTATACTGTGGGTGCTGTATATTGTGGAGTGCTATACTGCTGTACTGTATACTGTATACTGGGGGGGGCTGTATACTGTATACTGTGGGTGCTGTATATTGTGGAGTGCTATACTGCTGTACTGTATACTGGGGGGGGGGCTGTATACTGTAAACTGTGGGTGCTGTATATTGTGGAGTGCTATACTGCTGTACTGTATACTGTGGGGGGCTGTATACTGTATACTTTGGGTGCTGTATATTGTGGAGTGCTATACTGCTGTACTGTATAGTGTGGGGGGCTGTATACTGTGGGTGCTGTATATTTTGGAGTGCTATACTGCTGTACTGTATACTGTATACTGGGGGGGGGGCTGTATACTGTGGGTGCTGTATATTGTGGAGTGCTATACTGCTGTACTGTATACTGTGGGGGGCTGTATACTGTATACTTTGGGTGCTGTATATTGTGGAGTTCTATACTGCTGTACTGTATACTGTATACTGGGGGGGGGGCTGTATACTGTGGGTGCTGTATATTGTGGAGTGCTATACTGCTGTACTGTATACTGTGGGGGGCTGTATACTGTATACTATGGGGGGCTGTATACTGTGGGGGCTGTATATTGTGGAGTGCTATACTGCTGTACTATATACTTTGGGGTGCTGTATACAGTGAGGTGTTATACTGCTCTACTGTATACTGTGAGGTGTTGTATACTGTGGGCTGCTATATTGCTCTACTATATACTGTGGGGTACTGTATAGTGTGGGGTGCTATACTGCATACTGTGTGGTGCTGTATACTGTGGGCTTCTATACTGCTGTACTATATACCGTGGGGTACTGTATAGTGTGGGGTGCTATACTGCATACTGTGTGGTGCTGTATACTGTGGGCTGCTATACTGCTGTACTATATACTGTGGGGTACTGTATAGTGTGGGGTGCTATACTGCATACTGTGTGGTGCTGTATACTATAGGGTGCTATACTGCTGTACTATATACTGTGGGGTACTGTATAGTGTGGGGTGCTATACTGCATACCGTGGGTTGCTGTATACTATAGGGTGCGCTACTGCATACTATGGGGTGCAGGGGTGCACTGTAACGCTAGGGTGAGCCGAGCCCTGGTCTCCTTCCTGCAGAGCGGTGCCCACTTCCAGTCCTGAGCCCGGCTGCCCAGAGCACTGATCCTGAGCCGCTGGAGTCTTCAGAACTGGAAGTATTTACAGTCATTCACTGTACTCT
Source organism: Bufotes viridis (assembly GCA_033119425.1). Taxonomy (NCBI): domain Eukaryota; kingdom Metazoa; phylum Chordata; class Amphibia; order Anura; family Bufonidae; genus Bufotes; species Bufotes viridis. The sequence goes on along the minus strand of CM065589.1, from coordinate 292,290,938 downwards.
ACCAGATGTGTGGATTTTTTGTGTGTGTGTTGTGGTGGAGGGCGTGTTTGCCTGCTAAGGTGTGGGAAGGCGGCATCCAGGGGGCCCAAGTAAATTTTTTCCCAGGACCCGCACCTATACTTAGAGTGGAGACCACAAAGTCCTAGAGATCGCTGTAAATAGCGGAGCTCGGCTATTTCCGTCAGCCCCATAGAAGTGAATGGAGCGGTGGCCACTCTTGCACGGTGCCCCTCCCATTCAGCGTGCCGCTCGTATATTTTCAGTGCTCCCATACGAATGAATGGAAGGTGACCACGATACATGGTGCGCCCTCCAAGACTTTATGGGCTCCATTCTAAATATAGGTACAGGTCCCAGAGGTGGGAACCGCACCTATCAGACATTGGGGGGATATCCTACAGATATGCCTCCAATGACTGTTCTATCTTTGCACGAAATGGAAAAACTGAAATACGGAAACGGAATGCACATGGAAGCACTTACCGTATTTTTCGCCCTATAAGACACACTTTTTCCCCCCCAAAAGTGGGGGAAAAATAGTGCTGCGTCTTATGGGGCGAATGCAGCAAACACTGATACACCGCCGCGCTGCTGAAGAACGCAGCCGGCGTGTGTATCAATGAGGAGGGGCTGTGGGCGGCATCTTGTTTGCTAATGACAGCGGGCCCGTGCAGTAACTGTATTCTACTACACCGGGCCCGCTGTAGTAATGTTATAGGCGATGTTTAAAACTATCATCTACATTAAACTTAATGCTGGCAGTATTACCCTACCTCCTATAATCTACGATCGCAGGCAGGACTGGAATCAGAAGGCCGGACGGGCAGGAGGCGGCAGCGTAACGTCACACGCCTGCTCCGCCCACTTTATGAATGAAGCAGACGGCACAGGCGCATGACGTCATGCTGCCGCCTGCTGCCCGTCCGGCCTCCTGACTCCAGTCCTGCCTGCGATCGTAGATTATAGGAGGTAGGGTAATACTGCCAGCATTAAGTTTAATGTAGATGATAGTTTTAAACATTGCCTATAACATTAATACAGCGGGCCCGGTGTAGTAGAATACAGTTACTGCACGGTCCCGCTGTCATTAGCAAACAAGATGCCGCCCACAGCCCCTGTATTGGGGGTCATCGCAGCCACTATTATGGGGGGGGGGGATCTGTGGATGACACATAGCATAAGAAGGTCATGAGTAAGAGCGGTAACGCTCAAAACGCGTAGACCGCTGCACGGGTGTATTTATGCTGGAAAAACTTATCCCTGTATGTTGATTACGTCCACCGAAAATAAAGGATGCCAAGGCTTTTTAACTGAATTTATTGGAGTGCTGGAACTTTTCTTTTTCTGATAGCATAAGATGCTATGAGTCATCCACAGATTCCCCCCATAGCAGTGTCATTCCCAGATGCCTCCATACAGTGCCATCCACAGATTCCCCCATACAGTGCCATCCACAGATTCCCCCATACAGTGCCATCCCCATATGCCCCCATACAGTGGCATTCACAGATTCCCCCATACAGTGCCATCCACAGATTCCCCCATACAGTGCTATCCCCAGCTCCCCCACATAACAGTGTGTCCTCCACAGATGCCCCCATAACAGTGTGTCCTCCACAGATGCCCCCATAACAGTGTGTCATCCACAGATGCCCCCATAACAGTGCGTCATCCACAGATCCCCCATAACAATGCATCATAATTGTGTCATGCACAGAACACCATTAGTAAAAAAAAACACCAAAAGTACACCTTTTGGTTCAAAATATTTTTTTTCTTATTTTCCTCCTCAAAAACCTAGGTGCATCTTATAGGCAGGTGCGTCTTATAGGGCGAAAAATACAGTACATTTTTTTTTTGCGGAACCATGGAAATGAATGATTCTGTATACGGACCGTATATGAAACGCAAAAAAACAGCCCGTACACTCGCAAAAAAAGACGTTTGTGTGAAAGAGGCCTTAAAGGGTTTACCCAAAAACCATGCAGCAATTAAAATGGTTGCCAAGATTCTTATACTGATGTATATAAAAAAAAACAACACAAAAGCAGGGCCATATAGAAAGTCGCACATACAATATATACAAATGTATGAATGTTATTAAAGGCAAAAAATACTAAACTTTTAAAATCCTGTATACAAAAACATCCATGGTAAGGTAAACAATCAGTATCCTCCCTAAAATCCTATCCCCATCCCAAATGCCAGACCTGGTAAGTAATAAATATATCCCAATATACCAATTGCAACACGTCAAAGGTCCCTGATCAGGAGGCTTGCATTGTGTTCTCCCCACATGTAGTATTGCCATATCAACTGGCTTCCTCATGTGTCTGTGATCAAAAGTAAGGCCAAGAAACATATATTTATTATACAGGAAAACAAACAACCAATAACATTATACAAATAATTAGATAGCTAATTGAACACAAGCCTGAAAGATTCAGGCTACTTTCACATTAGTGTTTTCAATTCCGCTATTGAGATCTGTCATAGAATCTCAATAGAGGAAGAAAACGCTTCAGTTTTGTCCCCATTTATTGTCAATGGGGACAAAACTGAACGAAACAGAATGCACCAAAATGCATTCCATTCCGTTTGGTTGCACTTTCATCACGGACAGAATAACGCTGCAAGCAGCATTTTTCTGTCCGCGATGTGGTGTGGAGCAAGACGGATCGTCCTGATACACAATGTAAGTCAATGGGGACGGATCCAATTTCTGACACAATAGAAAACGGATCTGTCCCCCATTGACTTTCAATGGTGTTCATGACGGATCCGTCATGACTATAGAAGTCATACCGTAATACAACCGTTCATGACGGATGCATGCGGTTGTATTATGGCAACGGAAGCGTTTTTGCAGATCCATGAAGGATCCGCAAAAAACGCTAATGTGAAAGTAGCCTTACATGTATCCAATGACGGTGCCTCCAGCCTCACACTAAACCTAAACAGGAGGTTTCTGCTCTCTACCTTGGCAAGCTAGTGTAAGCGCATAATATACCAGTACTAGGGACAGAAAATGTCCATGTTCCACCATAAAAAATTAGAGCATGAGCAGAGTATGCCAGTTACTTCAATGGTAATCTGGCACATGAGCAGAATGAGTGAACCAGTAGGTAAAATGAAGACAATGAGATATTTAATAAAAAGAGAAAGGATATGTGCAGGCAGTAATCAGGTATGGTGAGGAGAACAAAAGTATAGGTATAAGAAAACAGGGCTCACACGCAATAAAAGCATAATAATAATAATAATAATAATAATAATTTAAAAAAACGGCAGCACTAAATATCATATTAAATATATCTATACAGAGCTGGTATATGAGGAATTGATGCAAATGACACAATATAAGAATGCATCTAAAATTATGGCATGGTGTACACTAGTAAGCTTTCCAAACTTCCGTTAAAATTTTCTAGACAACTTAACCAAAAATCACAGACAGCCTTAAATTTTTACCGACATATGCCAAGCCCCTTTTAGAGACCACGTTCCCAATCCATGCCCTTAGAATGTTTATGAATCCTGAACATCCCAGAATTAAAAGGGTTGTCCAGTAGTTAAAAATAAAATATGGCAGCAGCATGTGGAAAATAAATCGACAATTCTCAGCTGTTACATCCCCACTACTTTAGTATGAGTGCTTTGTTTCTATTGTTGTAGTGATGATGCAAGTGATGTGCTGGACTTTCTGGCATCATTGCTGTGGCCATGTGAACAACGTCTGACAGGGATCTTACTGGCAAGTACAGTGTCAGTGGTGTGCACAATGATGTGCAAGGGTATGGCATGTGACCATTGCAGCCAACCACCGTCCTCAGCGTTAGACCACTGGCACATCCCCATTGCAGTTTGTAAACAAGCATCCGCAGGAGGGAACTGACCAGAGCTGCAGGGAATGGAGGTGAAGAAAGAGGTACATATAACATGCATCCACAATGAATATGTGCCAAATTGCTAATCCAATCAACCCCCCCAGCATTAAATACATATTTAGATGGACATTACATTCACCACTACCATACAGGAGAACACACCACAACATACCTCTTCCATCCAGTGCTATCTCCTCTGATATAGACATTCTCTTTCCTCATCTTCTACATTAAGACCAGACCGCCATGACGATTTCTTCCAATGACATCTTCTCTCTGCAGAGTTTACTACATAGACATCTTAGGTTCCTCACTTTTCTATCATCATTGGTGCCCCAAAATTGTTATCCTGCTGGTAACCCCAATACCACTATGCTCCCCAAATGCCCCTAAATGCTATACTGTAGCAATAACAGTACCATACAGATAGTCCCCTTCCATACTAATAGTGCCCCCCAAAGTCCCACTAGTACTAATAATTCTCTCTCAGAGTTCACTCATTAGTAATAGTGCCCTAATAGTGATAATGCTTCCGGAAAGTACTCCTGTTAGCAGTAGTGCCCTCCATATTGTTCCAAATAATGATACCACCCTCAATAGTACCTCCGGTAGTATTAATAATGCCCCATAATAGAAATAATGTTCCTTAGAGTGCTTCAGGTAGTAATAAAGCCTCCCATAGTAACAGTGATAACCCCCCCATAGACCCCATGATAAAGACCCCCATAGTGCTCCCAGTAAGTATTAAGGCCCCTCTATAGTGGTCCCGGTGGTTATAATGCTCCCCTATAGTGCCCCCAGTAGTATAAACGGTCCCCTATAGTGCCCCCAGTAGTAGAAATGGTCCCATATAGTGCCCCCAGTAGTAAAAATGGTCCCCTATAGTGCCCCCAGTAGTAGAAATGGTCTCCTGTAGTGCCACAGTAGTATAAATAGTCCCCTATATTCCCCAAGTAGTTTAAAGAATCTCCTGTAGTGCCCCCAGTAGTATAAATAGTCCACTATAGTAGCCCCAAGAGTTTAAATTGTCCCCTGTAGTGCCCACAGTAGTATAAATAGTGCCATATAGTTCCACCAGTAGTATAAATGGTCCCCTATAGAGGCCCCAAGAGTTTAAATAGTCCCCTATAGTGCCCCCAGTAGTAGAAATGGTCTCCTATAGTTCCCCAGTAGTATAAATGGTCCCCTATATTTCCCAAGTAGTTTAAATGGTCCCCTGTAGTGCCCCCAGTAGTATAAATGCTCCCCTATAGTGGCCCAAGAGTTTAAATAGTCCCTTGTAGTACTCACAGTAGTATAAATAGTGCTATATAGTTCCACCAGTAGTATAAATTTTTCCATATAGAGGCCCCAAGAGTTTAAATGGTCCCCTATAATGCCCCCAGTAGTATAAATGTTTCCTAATAGTTTCCCCAGTAGTAAAATAGTCTCCTATATTCTCTGCAGTAGCATAAATGGTTCCCTATATGACCCTAGTAGTTTATATCATAGCCTATAGTGCCCCCAGTAGTGTAAATAATCCCCTATATGGCCCCTGTGATCTGTATCTCTGTGTTGAAAAAAAAAAAAACTGATTTCTACTCCATGTTACTGTCCATGATGTAGGGTACACACCTTTTCCAGGCCAGCCTGCATAGTTGTGTGCTGGTGCAATCTTTCATATATCAGCGGGATAAATTACCAGACGCGTTTCACGGTTTAAAGATTGACCACTGAGGAAGGGGTCAATCTTTAAACCCTGAAAGGCATCTGGTAATTTATCGCCCGATATATAAAAGGTTGCACCAGCACACAACTATGTACTAGGATTAAAAGTGAGGTCCGCTATAAGAGGCTTGTATCGATTAAACGGCATAGTACGACAAAAAGACAGATACATGTACAGGTCCACGTGCAATAGAAGCCGCCAGCGTGGGGACTCAAAGTGGTATTAGTTCTTGATACCAGAGTGCCGACAGTCATTGTATGGAGCACATCGCAGAGAGCGAGATCCCATCCCAGTATCTAATTTTGATAAGTACCAATTAAAGGGGTTATCCACTTTTTACTATTGATGACCTATCCCCACCCATCAATATCAGGTTGGGGGGGTCCGACTCCCAGCATCCCAGACGATCAGATGTTTGAGGAGAACACAACGCTTGTATGAGCGCTGGCTGGCTTCTCTGCTCTGTATACCTGCTCGCCGCAGCAACTGGACTAGTGAGCAGGTGTAATTACAAGTACTGTATGGCATCCCCATTTACTTATATGGGGCGGTTCTGTAGTATTCACTTGAACAGACAGAGCTGTCCCATAGAAGTGTTTGGGGACACTGTACTTGTAATTGCTCACCACTGTAATTGATGCGGTGAGCAGGTAAACAGAACAGAGAAGGCAGCACTCGTACGAACGCTTCCTTCTCTTCAAACAGCTCATCGACAGGGGTGTCAGGAGTTGGAGCCCGCCAATCTGATATTGATGACCTATCCTGAGAATAGGTCATCTTCAATAGTAATAAGTGGACAAACCCTTTAGGGCTACTTTTACACTTGCAGCAAACTTTTCCGGCATTGAGTTCCGTCTTCGGGGCTCAGTACCGGAAAAGAACTAATCAGTTTTATCCCAATGCATTCTGAATGGATAGAAATACGTTCAGGATGCATCAGGATGTCATCAGTTCAATCACTGTCAGTCGTTTTGGACGGAGGAAATACCGAAGCATGCTGCGGTTTTATCTCGTCCAATATGCCGGAACACATGCCGGAATTAATTTCTATAGGAATATATTAGGGCCGGATCTGGCATTTAGAAATACCTGAAGGACGGATCCGTCCTTCCGGTATGCGCATGCGCAGACCCTTAAAACTGGAAAAATAATACAAGACGGATCCGTCTATCCACATGACAAGCAGAGAGACGGATCCGTTCTTGCAATGCATTTGTGAGACAGATCCGCATCCGGATCCGTCTACAAATGCTTTCAGTTGTCATGCGGTTAGACAGATCCGGCAGGAAGTTCCGGCGATGGAACTGCCTGCCAGAATCCTCTGCCGCAAGTGTGAAAGTGCCCTTAGAAATTGTTAGTATAAACACAGGGAGAAAATTACATCAAATTAAAACATCTTGAATAACCCCTTTAAGCTAGGATGCTGGAGGACACCGCTATCAGATATCTTCGTGTAGAAGATTACACACTAATGTTAAACAGGTGGTACTGGGGTCTCTCCTCTCTCTACAGGCATGACTGCCAGAATACTCCATGCAGCTCTGGCATGGTGGTAGACCATGTCTGCCAGTCCTTCTTTCCTCCTGGCAGGCACAGTTGCTGGAGTGCTCAAGACTTCTGTCTGTTAGACCTCTTCTGGCCTCTTTTCCTCTGCCTGCTGTTCCTAGGGCATGCATGCTTTCCCTAGCTTTTAAAGAACAACATGCATGACCCGATCTGCCCCCAGCCAATGTCTGCTGTTTCAGGGGTCTTCACTTATGGAAAGGTTCCTGGACAATACATTTTCTAGCCTTCTAGTCCTTGCTAAGGTGCGCTTTATTCCATTCCAATTTCAAATGATTGACCTCTGGCTGCTTACCGGATTTGACCTTCAGCTGCCTGACCTGACTTCCGCCTGCCTGCCGTATTGTTCCTGAGCCATCTTCCCTGCATTATAGGCTGTATACCAGATTGAACAAACACTACTTGACCTTGGCCTACCCAATGACCACCCTCTAGCCTGTCCCCTTGGGGCTACACACCAGTGTCTTTTGATCTGTCTAGGTCAGTGATGGGCAACGTGCGGCTCTCCAGCTGTTGCTAAACTACAACTTCCACCATGCCCTGCAGTAGGCTGATAGCTATAGACAGGCTTTGCATGCTGGGAGTTGTAGTTCTGCAACAGCTGGAGAGCCGCACGTTGCCCATCACTGGTCTAGGTCATTTGTCACTAATCAGAGACTACTTCAAGAGGTAGCAGCCTATACAGGGGATTAAAGGGTGAAGACTAGGGGCCAAATAGATACCCTTAGAAGTAGTCCCAAGCCAGATCGCTACATTTTTAATATTTTTGTGTTTTTTAAATATTTTTTAACCTTTTTTTTTACGGTATTTTTTAGTCCCCTTAGGGGACTTGTACATCCGATCTTCTAATTGCTTGTCCCATAAACTGCAATAGAATACTATTGTAGTCTATGGGATTTTCACAGGCTGCTTCTAAGGCCATGCCTCAGGCACGGCTTTGCAGGCAGCTCGCTCTGACAGGCCTTGGAGCCATCACAAAGTCGGAGGCTGGCATGGCAACCAATTGGAGCCCCACACTTTTGCTGCAGGGGGTCTGATCAGAATAGCCCCCTACCTCTGTCTAACCCGACAGATGCCATGGTCGCTACTGACAGCAGAATCTGAGAGGTTAAATGGCTGGAATCAGAGTAATCTCTATTTCCGGTCACTGCCAACAGCACCTGCCGCATATGGAGCGAGTTCAGTGTACGAGCCTGCTCCGTAATTTTTTATATTTATGATGTACAGGTACTTTATATAACATTAAGGTGATAATGTTATGTTTCAATCTGAACTGTTCCTGACTCTTGTGGATCAATAAAGCCACTGCCTACTGGCTTGAACTAACATAGAATAGATCCCTATAGATCCCTATAATTTTACTCTCAAGCCCTAAACTCATAATAGGACATTAAAAGGGACTTTGAACAAATTTTTTAGGTTGTTTTCCATCCTTACCACCATTTGGGGTTCAGAACTTAAAACAACTTGACAATTGTGCTTCCGATGTAAGCATATAGCAATGTGTCAAATTTCGTGATGAGTCTTACCGGATTGTCTTTGGGCTGTTGTTGTTTTGCAGTGACCCGGTGGTTCAGTGCTAAATGGGGTGTGACTTTACTGGGTATGCTATGTCTCATAGACTGTATATGAGAAGCAGCTGGCAGGGATACATAGGCCCTGCAAGCAAAGAACAGCCAGACAAGCAGCTGATAACAGAGAAAGAAACTGTCACAGACGTACCGAGACATACGGACGTCCCGCCGACAGTAAGCGGCAGGAGATCTTTGAGACTGGCAACATGTGGTTTGGTTTGACATGTTTACCTTGTGGATCAATAGGCATCTGTGTTGTTTCTGGTACTGGCCACACCCTTAACCTCCAAGTGTTGGTATTGTGGTAATTTAACTTTCCCTATTTATAGTTGTCTCTCCCGTAGTGCTGTGCAGTTTATAGCTTCAGTTGGACCTGTGGATAGCTGGTGTTTGGATCTCCACTGAGTTTCTGATGCTGCCATAGCTTCTTGGAAGTAAAGTGTTTCCTTTCCCTTTGTATTTTGGCTTTTCTGTGTGTTGTATTTCTATGTTGTTTTGTATTAGGCCTTAGGGAAACTCCTGTTCGTCCTTCCTTTTGGAGGAACAGGATGTCTCATTCCTGTCATTAGTACCAGGGTCCTTTAGGGTTAGATAGGAGTTTAGGTATTCCTGTGTATGAACTCACCTACCTCTGGGGTCTGTTCATACTGGTAGTCAGTCAGAGCTTTGATAAGGGTTTTCACTAGGAGGTGTCCATCTTCCTTCCCTAGTTTTCAGGCCTTATTTCCTTTTACCTTTCTCTCCTATGTTCGGTGTAGGGGTTCCCCTTCCACACTAGAGCGTGACAGAAACATTGAATTTTGCAGAAGGTTGAGGGCCTTTACAAAAGGTACAGTGCATGTGTAACACCTAGAGAAGCTGTACTTCCCTGCATGCAAAGCCTGCCAGGGTATTTAGGTGTTGTGTGTCAGCAAGAGGGAGGTGGAGATAATCAGGAGATAATTAGGGAAGTTTTAGGGGTGCACATCACAGGTCCAGACTGTGTGAAATTTCGTGATGATTCTTACCGGATTGTCTTTGGGCTGTTGTTGTTTTGCAGTGACCCGGTGGTTCAGTGCTAAATGGGGTGTGACTTTACTGGGTATGTTATGTCTCATAGACTGTATATGAGAAGCAGCTGGCAGGGATACATAGGCCCTGCAAGCAAAGAACAGCCAGACAAGCAGCTGATAACAGAGAAAGAAACTGTCACAGACATACCGAGACATACGGACGTCCCGCCGACAGTAAGCGGCAGGAGATCTTTGAGACTGGCCACATGTGGTTTGGTTTGATATCTTTACCTAGTGGATCAATAGGCATCTGTGTTGTTTCTGGTACTGGCCACACCCTTAACCTCCAAGTGTTGGTATTGTGGTCATTTAACTTTCCCTATTTATAGTTGTCTCTCCCACAGTGCTGTGTGGTTTATAGCTTCAGTTGGACCTGTGGATAGCTAGTTTTTGGATCTCCGCTGAGTTCCTGGTGCTGCCATAGCTTCTTGGAAGTAAAGTGTTTCCTTTCCCTTTGTATTTGGCTTTTCTGTGTGTTGTATTTCTATGTTGTTTTGTATTAGGCCTTAGGGAGACTCCTGTTCGTCCTTCCTTTTGGAGGAACAGGATGTCTTATTCCTGTCATTAGTACCAGGGTCCTTTAGGGTTAGATAGGAGTTTAGGAATTCCTGTGTATGAACTAACCTACCTCTGGGGTCTTTTCATACTGGAAGTCAGTCAGGGCTTTGATAAGGGTTTTCACTAGGAGGTGTCCATCTTTCTTCCCTAGTTTTCAGGCCTTATTTCCTTTTACCTTTCCCTATGTTCGGTGTAGGGGTTCCCCTCCCACACTAGAGCGTGACAGAAACATTGAATTTTGCAGAAGTTTGAGGGCCTTTACAAGAAGTACAGTACATGTGTAGCACCTAGAGAAGCTGTACTTCCCTGCATGCAAAGCCTGCCAGGGTATTTAGGTGCTGTGTGTCAGAAAGAAAGAGGTGGAGATAATCAGGAGATAATTGGGGAAGTTTTAGGGGTGCACATCACAGGTCCAGACTGAAGCAGAGAAAGAATCTGTAAGGTGTCATGTACTGAGAAACAGCAGAAAAAGAGGTATCTAAAGACCTAGAAAGTGTGATCTACTGAATACAGAGAATAAGGGCTGTGCAACAACAGACCTCCCAAGTGTCCCTCTTTTGGATGGACAGTCCCTCTTTTTGACCAAAGTCCCCCTGCCCCTCTTTGCTCCTTAAATGTCCCTCTTTTTGATCTGAGGTATAGATTTGCATTATTACATTCACAATATTGACCCAGAAAGTGTTTGTCGGGCTTCTCTCTGTACATTTGAGCCTGTCTATATTATTTATTTGATGCAGTTGGAATCTTAGAAATTTCTATATTCAGATTATTTTGGTGCCATTTTGTAAGAGAAAACTATTGAAGTGTATAGATATGCAGGAAAATGGATCTTTCACACAGTGAACTATAAGTGACCCTCTTTAATCATCCAAAAAGTTGGGAGGTATGCAACACGCTGTAAGTTAAAGACACAGTACAGAGCAGAATGTAAGCTGTATGCCAGGCCCTGGACCAGAGAAGCGTCTTGCAAGAGAGAAACAGTGTGATCTCAACAAAAGCACTGGATTACAACTCAGAATGAGTATAAAAGGCATTGGTGTAAGAACTGTTGAACTGTGTCCTAAAAATAATATTGATTTATTTGCTTTGCTGTGGTTGCCCCTGACAATGGAATAGTGTTTCTAGAGACTGTTCACTATCAGAAGTTTAAAAGACATTCAAGTTGTGTGCTGTTTGTATCTGTCACATTATTTGTTGAATCACACCATTATTTTCAGTAAAGAACTGTTAAATTTCAGCACTTGGTATGTATTAGTAGTGATTAGGTGGCTCACTCTACTGTTGAGATGAAATATGGTGCTCTATCCCAATATGACGCACCCAACGTCACAAAAGAGGTAGGTGTATATTCAATACTTAGGAGGGATGGCACTCAAAGTATTGGTTAAGCATGGATAATTTATTATATTATGATAAATATTTTTTAAAAAGTTTTCAATAGGATAGGATGGTTCAAAATGGTTCAAAATGATTCTGGATAGTGTGATCACAAAATATATAAACAAACAGGTAATAAAAACATAATAAAAGCATAAACCCAGAAGTATTCTCTCTGGTAAAATGTGGGTCTTCAGCTGGATCATCAGTGGTTGTTCAATGCCCCAAGCGCGTTTCGGAGCCTCTGCTCCGAAACGCGTTTGGGGCATTGAACAACCACTGATGATCCAGCTGGACTCCTAACAGCAAAGAACTCCACTATCGGAACATAAAACCTAAAGTTCCGCTATCTAAATATTTCTAAGAACTTCCAAAGCCCGAAGTTTTGAAATTCCCGCCAAAAGAACACGAGGACGCCAATGGTGACGTCACCGGAAGTGACGTTCCTGACTTCAAACGCTGATAGCAAGCGGCCTACTCCGCGTGTGAGGACGCTCCACGCGAACGCCGACTCACTTTGGCAGGCCTGTAACATCTAAGGAAACACCGACCGGCATAAAAGCCCCGTTCCTGGAGCGGTAACGTACGGACCCTTGGGTCAAAAATTGCACTCATTGCATTTATATTTTTTATTCTGCACCAAACCAACTGGGAACCATTTAAAAAGCAGCTATCACTCCTGCTGAAAAAGAACCTAACAGACTTATATGTTAAACGGAGTGATTATATCTCACTCAAACATTTTACTCAGGGACATTCTATAGGTGTCACCCAACAAAAGCTTTTTTTGGGAACTTGGACATTCTATGTCAACACAAAAGGGCATTATAAGAAGACCCACAATTTACCAGAGAGAATACTTCTGGGTTTATGCTTTTATTATGTTTTTATTACCTGTTTGTTTATATATTTTGTGATCACACTATCAAGAATCATTTTGAACCATTTTGAACCATCCTATCCTATTGAAAACTTTTTAAAAAAATATTTATCATAATATAATAAATTATCCATGCTTAACCAATACTTTGAGTGCCATCCCTCCTAAGTATTAAATTTCAGCACTTGCCTTAGTGTTATTGTCACCATACTTCTGCTCACACACATGAACAAAAAAGTCACTGAAGTAACGCATGTATCTTAGCTGTGAACTTAACTAAAGTAATAAGCTTTAAGTACCCTGTCATCTCCAAGACAGACTGGCCATCTGTTAAAAGGCTACACTCCACAGTTGGGTATTGGAGTGCCATATTGAGACTGAGAATTTATTGTGAGAGAGAATTTGCACCCCTTGGCCGAATAAGGAAGTTCACTAGGATTAATTGGAAAGAAACTCAGGTACTCATTGTATGGCCTATATCCCTGTATACAGCTTTGGGACAACTGTGTATGCCACCTTGAAAGACTGACCTTACTTTTGCTTGTATGTGCCACCTGCCCAAATTACTTCAATACAGTACAGTGGACTTGTTACCCCAAAACTAGCTTCATCTTTGCTTTGAATCGTCTACCTGCACTGACACTTCTTTCCCAGCACATCAAGGAAACCCTGCCTTGCACCCAGTGGCGTAACTAGACTGTAATGGGCCCCAGTGCAAACTCTGGATCGCCCCCCCCCCACCCCCCAATTTTTACAAAGACGTGGCAGATTTTCTTTACACCCTTAGGGCTCTTTCACACGAGCAGATGCCGTGCTGGTAATCCACTGCGTGAAAGAAAGCCAAGCCCCGATCCAGACAGCAGAGACACGGAGCATTAACACGATTGATACTGCTCTGTGCCTCTCTGTGATCTTTTTACTAGAAAATCACAGTGAGATAGAGTTGTCACAGTGATTTTGTATTAATTAAAAAGATCACAGAGAGGCACAGAGCAGTATTAATCATGTTACTGCTCCGTGTCTCTGCTGTCCTTGGCACAGGAGTGTCCATGGGGGCTAAATTCTCCTCTTCGCTCGTCAATATTTATGTAGCTTGGTGGGAGCATTTATTTCTGTTTTTTCATGACAACACATGGAGGGCCTCCATCCGGTGGTACGGCCGTTACATCAACGACCTGCTCCTTGTTTGGTCGGGCGATGTGGCGGCCGTGCCATCGTTTGCGAATTTTTTGAATGACAATGACTGTAATCTCACATTTACTTTGTACTCTGACAGATCCGTGATTTCCTTCTTATACCTGAGGTTGATTGGTACCACGGATACTGCCAATGTTCATACCCATACCTTCAGAAAGAACACGGCCGGCAACACGACCCTTCATGCCTCATCCTGCCATCCCATGTTATTAGAAACATCCCTAAGGGTGAGTTTATTCGTACGAGACGAAATTGCTCTGATCCTGCAGCCAGTGGGCGTGAACTGGACAACATTGCCGGCTGTCTCTCAGTCAGAGGCTATCCTCTTTGTGCACTACAACGTGCAAAAGAGGCTGCTCTGGCTGTACCCTGTACGGACTTGGTATTTCCCCCTAAAAGGAGGAACACCAACAGCACAACTTCCAATCAAACCATACCAACTTTTGTTACGAATTTCAGCTTGGAGTACTCCAAAATTTGCAAGATAATACGTAAGCACCTCCCAGTTCTGCAGGCCGATTTGTCCTGGAATAATACAGTCAGGGACGGTATTAGGTGTGTTACACGCAGGGCCACAACTTTGGCCAATAAACTAAGTCCCTCACTGCTCATAGGCCATGACAAACCTCGCCAAACCTGGTTGAGGTACAAAAGTACTTACAAATGTGGTCACAGAATTTATACCTGCTGTAATTTTATCCGTACTAGAAAACAAGTTCTTTCTTTGGTGAACAATTTCCCTCATGATGTAAAGTAGTATATACATTGTAATACCTCTTATGTAGTTTACTGCATCACCTGCTCTCTGTGTTGCCTCCAGTGTTGGCTGTACTTCTAACAGCCTTAAGGTTAGAATCTGCAGGCACATATCTGATATCTCCCATACGGGATCCAGGAATGTGTCTGCTATCAGCGCACACTTTGCATTGTTACATGGGGGCAGCACAGAGGGCATGTGGGTGCAAGACCTTGAGAAGGTTAATCCACCTATTCGTAGTGGGGATCACAGAAAGAAGTTGCTGAATCGTAAATCTTTCTGGATATTTCACATGGGCTCCCGTGTTCCCCCTGGATTAAATCGCAGACACGATTTAATACTACATTACTAATCCTTTTTCATGTTTTTCTTGTTTTCTTTTTCTCATGTTTTAATTGATTCACTCAGTGTAATGGGTTTTATATACGGGGGTATGATTATGCCCACCTGGTGTTTCCGGGGTGGGCTTACTATTTAATCCCAGTTCACACCTCCATGTCTTTGTCATGAATAAGGATCGGAATTGTACGTGATCCGAAACGCGTCGACTAAGACTGCTTCTGATGTATGTTTTTAGTGCACTTATTAATAATGCCAATGTGAACCTTTTTGGAAGCTGGACCAAATGTTTTCTTTCCTAAATGCATGGCTACACTCACCCAGTCCTAATAAAATATGGTCCTACCTCATCTAGGGTGTTGCTGGCATCGGCGTGATGTCCACTGGATCCAGAATAAGGTCCATGTGATGAGAAAAAAATAATAATCACATAAGGAAGAGATGGTGACTGCCCCCGTGGAATCACCAGCAGGGGGCTCTGTGCCGGCCTGTAAGACTGAGCTATGCCAATGTATAGCAGGGTAATCTAGGACATTTCCCTTAAGTGCTACCACACAGAACAAATGCCCACAATGTGGTCCCTTAAAAATAGTTATGTCCCCTTTGTGGCCCCTCACAGCAGTTATGCCCACTGTTGTGCCCCTCACTGTAGTTATGTCCAGATATGAGCCCCCTCACAGTAGTAATGCCCAGATATGTGCCTCCCTCACTGTAGTTATGCCCAGATATGTGCCCCTCACCGTAGTTATGCCCAGATATGTGCCTCCCTTACAGTAGTTGTGGCCAAATATGTGCCCCCCTCACAGTAGTTATGGCCAGATATGTGCCCCCTCACAGTAGTTATGGCCAAATATGTGCCCCCCCCACAGTAGATATGCCCCCTCACAGTAGTAATGACCAGATATGTGCCCCCTCACAGTAGTAATGCAAAGAAATGTGCCCTATCACAGTAGATATGCCAGATATATGCCCTCTTACAGTAGTTATAGCCAGATATGTGCCCCCTCACAGTAGATATGCCAGATATGTGCCCCCTAACAGTAGATATGCCAGTTGTGTGCCCCCTCACAGTAGATATGCCAGTTATGTGCCCCCCCCCACAGTATGTAAGGCCCAGTTAGGTGCCCCCTTACAGTAGTTATATACCAGATTTTGTGCCCCCTCACAGTAGTTATGACAGATTATGTGCCCCCTCATAGTAGTTATGCCCAGATATGTGCCCCCTCACAGTAGCTATGCCCAGTTATGTTCCCCTCATAGCTATGCCCACATGTATGCCCCCTCAAAGTAGTTATGGCAGATTATGTGCCCCCTCATTCTTGTTATGGCCCCCCTTTTGCCTCCAGTCTGCATGAAAAAAAAAAAAAAAGAAAGCACATACCTTCTTTCCTGATGACTAGCTCCCACCATCACATGGTGCTGCCGCTCTGCTGGAGGCCAATTCCCGGGCTTTCAGCACTCCTCCCACAGCCAGCCATGTGCGGCCAGCAGGGGGAGTGCTAGAGCTCGGAAGAAAAGTGAAGCAGGGAGCGGAGAGGTCTCCCTGCTTCACTCTGGAGACAAACAGCCCGGCAGTGACAAGAACTGCCGGGCGGGTGAATGCGCTCAACCCCCCCCCCCCCCGTGCGCACATGGGGCACATGATGTACATGTTTAAAAAGCGCTCTGACGGGGCCCGGCATTGTCACTGTACTTCATGCCGGGCCCCATCAGAGCACGCCCATTACATGTGAGCGCAGCGGGCCCCCTCCCGCGCTGGGCCCGGACGCGGTCACACCCTCTGCGACCGCGATCGTTACGCCCCTGCTTGCACCTCAAAATCCACTAACACCAAGGGCACACCACCTACCACCAGGCGGAAGTCTCCTAAAGCAGGGTGTGCCCCAAGGGTAAGAAAGGATGCGCCCCTCCCATAACTGCACGGCCCAAGGAGTGCCAGAGTGGGGCCTACTAACATGACTACTACTACTCCTATCATTGCCACTGCCACAACTCATGTCCCTCATCCCATCCCTTGCTCCCTGCAGTTTTATGAGTGATTCCTGTTCATAGTCTCAAACCTCCGTTTTCTTTGGGTAGCACTGGACCTTAAATGCAATGTTAGATCTTTAGAGGCACCGTGGAAATTCTGGATCTGTCACCATTCCTGCCCCCCTTTTTTTGAATCTTCAGGTCTGGGTATTCCACACATGATTCTGAAATGTTATGACTCAGGAAAATATGATATAAATTAGAATTTAAACAGTACCTGACCAGAAAAACAGCACATCCTCAATGAAATGGGACCAACCAATGACATGTCCCCAAAGCTCACTGGCGGGTAAATGCTGAATTGAGCAAATTTTCTAAAATTTGTTTCAGTTCTGATACTGTCAATTCAACCACAAGATTAGATCCAGTCCGAATAAATTTGACCCGGATTGAAAGTGCCCCAATTGTTCAAAGTTATGTATGACACTCTGAGGTCTCCTAGAACTGTATCCAACACTTTTCAAGCTTTTTAACGGCAGGCATTTGAACTGACAGTGGGACAACAACATATATGGCTATAGGTAAATGGATGATAGCTGCTGGTAACAAACTGTTTAAAAACACATCATGCAATCTGATTTTCCATGCTTTTTAAAATAAAATAAAAAACAACAATTTTCCTTTTTGGAGGCAGATCCCTCTTGGTGTTTTTCCACACATGGTGGCATGAGAAGAAGCAATGGCTTGTTTAAAACAAATGGTACAAAATTCATGTCTTTTTGGGGGCAAATGCCTGCTAGTACTTATGCACCCATTATGGTATTAATAAAATGATCTCTTTTGAGGGAGTAGCAACAGGTTCTGTGATGTTATTTTAAAGAAAATATACATCGTCCTGAAGTAAAGATTAGAAGCAATGTTTTTTTTTACAACAGCCGTCAAGAAATGATCCCTTTTATTATACTGTGCAGTGTAGGGTTTCAAGCAGCAGCGGCAGTACAGTATTAAAAATGATACACTAGGCAGCAGATGTGCAGCTGTATAAGGGTAGTAGCAGCAACAGCAGCAGCACAGTATGTAACATGATGGACAAGGAAGGAGATATGTGGCTGTCCATTATGACACAGAAAAATAATAGCTGCAATACCTGGGTCATTGAAAAGGGTTTAGGCAGAAACCCTTCTGTCCTGTGTGGAGGGCCTGGTTTGATCCTTGCTATGGGGCCCTTACTTCTCTATGTACGCCACTGGTCAAGCCCTCTTCCAAAATTAACTTTTCTTTAGGGGGATTGATTGGAGAATAATAAGTAATAATTAATAAGTAATTGATATTATGTTGTGTCACCAGCTTTTAAACCTGAAAGTATTTTTGGAGGCAGGCGCGTACACACAGGGTCGCAGCGGTCACAGTTCCGACCAGGCCCGGCACTCCAGGGAGCCCGGCCACCTGTGGACCCCTGCAGTAGTGCTGTACCCAACACCATACTGCGGTGGGGCACGGGAGCGCATAGTTCCCTGCCCCGCCGCTGGTCACCGCTATAGGCTTCAGGCCTAATAGGCCTGAGGTCTATGAGGTAATGAAATCCCAGCGCAGGCGTGCATGATGACGTCATCGCGCGCGCCTGTGCCAGGATGCAGCAGCACAGAGAAGTGTGCGAGTCTTCTCTGCAAGCAAGCGCAGGTGAGTATTTAGCTTTCAGTTTTTTTTATCTTTTTTATTTATTTTTTGATGTGCCAACTTTGGGGGACATTGGGGGGGCAGGAGGACATGTGGGGGAAAAATTATTATGGAGGAATTACTTTGTGGGGGCAAATGATTATGGGGGGCAAATTACTATATGGACAGTGTGGGAAAAACTACGTTGTGGAGGAAACTATGGTGTGGGGGAAACTACGGTGTGGGGGAAACTACGGTGTGGGGGAAACTACAGTGTGGGTGTGGGGAAACTATAGTGTGGGGGAAACTACAGTGTGGAGGGGCAGTGTGGGGGAAACTACAGTGTGGGGGGCAGTGTGGGGGAAACTACGGTGTGGGGGCAGTGTGGGGAAACTACGGTGTGGGGGCAGTGTGGGGAAACAACGGTGTGGGGGGCAGTGTGGGGGAAACAACGGTGTGGGGAAAATTACTGTGGGGGGGGGCAGTGTGAGGGAAATTACTGTGTGGGGGAAACTACTATATGGGGGCAGTGTGGGGGAAATTACTATATGGGGCCAGTGTGGGGGTCTTGCTATTGGAGGCACTGAAGGGGCAATTCTATTATTTTTGGGGACACTATACAGGGATTACTGCCTGGAGCACAATATAGGGTGTTATTATTATTGCTTGGGGCACTCTAGGAGACATTATAACTGCTGAGGACACTATAGGGACATTTGAGAGAATTTATCAAATTGGTGTAAAGTAGAACTGGCTTAGTTGCCCATAGTAGCCAATCAGATTCCACTTTTTATTTTTCACAGCTCTTGAAAATCCAGTTCTACTTTACACCAGTTTGATAAATGACCCCAATTATATCTACTGAGGTCACTATTTTTTCAGCAGTATAGTACCTGGGGAATTGGGGAACACAATGGGCACAGTATTGGGAATGGCAGCAGGATGACCAGGGTGGGAAAGTTGATAGAAAAAGATCTAACGTGTCTGTGTTACAAACTCTAGAGACGAAAGAATTGCGGCTGAAAAAATTTGTCATGGCGGTCTGGGTCAAACGGAGGAGAAGAGGAAAGAAAAGCTCTACATGACAGGAGACGTCCCTGGATGTAAGAGGTATGTGGTCAAGTATTGGAGCGGGGAAGGGGGTGCCAGAGAAAGGACCCGCCCAGGGTGCTAAACACCCTAGGCACACCACTGCCCAGTGCTCCTCATTTCTGTGCAGCCCGTCCCTTTGATATACTTCCCCTTCCCAGCCGGCGCTTCACTGTCCTGAGCACGTACAGCATACAAGGGATGGAGGCAGGTTGGGGGGGGGGAGGACGGCGACGGTGAGGGGGCCCCATGGATCAGTTTCACACCGGGGCCCCATGGATTGTGTGTACGCCACTGTTTGGAGGATGATATGTTCTGTACAAAAATGAAGTTCCCTGTTTTTTACAGAATGGAGAGAAAAAAGGTCTTAAAAAAGCATACAGGAATGCAACAGAAGAAAAACACTATAAATATCTGGAGGTTTATGGAGGCATCATATATTGGCATACTAGTTGTCCCTACTAATATGCATCCACAGGTTTTACATATCTTGCTGTACAGGCCAGTCTGCACAGATATTCTTATATACTTATCATGGAGTGCTCACTATGTTCCTGGTGTACCCTGACTCACTAGGGTGTTGCTGTTAGATAAGAGTTTCAGTGCACTGCAGTACAGCACCACACCTCATTGAATGGAAGAATTAGCCTCGTATATTAACCTAGCTCACATCCATGCATTATTTAAATATACGGTACATTTCCGTGTATTAATGCATATTACACACAGACCTAGAACAGACACCGAAAGCAGAGAGACATTAACATAATGAAAGGAAACCATGAGTAAAGTCTGTACAGTGAGAACTTGTGACAATTGTCAGGTATAGTGTACACACAACATAACGTCTTGGTGACATTTTCCATGAGACTGGTATTAATTAGGTGGGGTACAGTGAGTTGGGGCTAAGAAGCCTTAACAATAGATCCTCAGTAATAAGTTATTTGTGACCCCTCCGTTGGTGAAACCACAGTCATGAGAACAACTGGCCTTCAGAAAGTCTCAGAGAGTTAGTCAGCAGATCAGTGATGTCATCCAGCTCAGGGAATTTTCTCTCTCTCACAATGCTCCTTTCCTCCACAAGGTATTAAAGGTCATCATGAGGATTTATAACATCCGGTTGTGGAATGCTGCATGAGTAATTGTTTTGTGACATCAGTACTCAGTTTGAAGGAGGGGAAATGAAGGGAAGCTGCTCATGTGATACCAAGAGTGAGCACATGATTTGTTTAAGATGTTTCCATAATCAGCAGGTCATAAGTAAAAGCGTAAGCAGTAAGCAAACCAAAGAAATATTTGTAATAAATAGTCCTACTGAATTTTGTATTGTTGAGACCAGTTTGAGATGTCTACAAAGTAGTTAAAGGGTCTCTGTCAGCAGATTTGTACATGGGACCAACACAGATGCCTTCAGCTGCCAAGGGCACATGCAACAGATCAGACAGTTTCATAGGTACAAATCTGCTGACAAATGCCCTTTAACCCTTTATGATGCTGTTATGTTACTTACTGGGTGACAGCAGAGATCATTTATGTGAACACCATAGCAGTTTCCTGTCATCTGTTGTTTTTATTGAAGATGGCCATATACATAAAATATCTCAATGATACGATTTGGTTTGCAAACAAGTTTTTTGTTGAGGAGGGGCATACAATGATATTTTACATGGGTCTGTAGCGAACAGTGAAACCTGTAAGACCACCCAAAACTGAATTTAACAATGGTCTATAGAGTGGTGCTCTCTAAGAAAATACCGTATTTTCCGGCGCATAAGACGACTGGGCAAATAAGACGGTCATCTTATATGCCCAGTCATTTTATATGCCGGAAAATACTTTTCCTGTTAACCACTTCAGCCCCCCTAGCTTAAACACCCTTAATGACCAGGCCACTTTTTACAATTCTGCACTACACTACTTTCACCGTTTATTGCTCGGTCATGCAACTTACCACCCAAATCAATTTTACCTCCTTTTCTTCTCACTAATAGAGCTTTCATTTGGTGGTATTTTATTGTTGCTGACATTTTTACTTTTTTAATATTAATAAAAAATTACCGAAGTTTTTGCAAAAAAGAACATTTTTCGCTTTCTGTTGTAATTTTTTTTTTTAATTACATTTCTATATAAATTTTTCTTTAAATTTATTGTTCTACATGTCTTTGATAGAAAAAATGCAATAAGTGTATATTTATTGGTTTGGGTAAAAGTTATAGGGTTTACAAACTATGGTGCAAAAAAGTGAATTTCTGCATTTTGAAGCAGCTCTGACCACCTGTCATGTTTCTTTAGGTGCTAGAATGCGAGGATAGTATAAATACTCCCCAAATATTTACACCATTTTAGAAAGAAGACACTCCAAAGTATTCATGGAGGGGCATGGTGAGTTCATGTATGATTTTATTTTTTTTCACAAGTTAGCGGAAATTGACACTTTCTGAGGAAATAAAAATAATAATAATAAAGTTTCCATTTCTGCTAACTTCTGGCAAAAAAATAAAAAATCCCCCACGGACTCACTATGCCCCTCAGTGAATACCTTGGGGTGTCTACTTTCCGAAATGGGGTCATTTGTGGGGTGTGTTTACTGTTCTGGCATTTTGGGCGGGGCTAAATTGTGAGAAACCCTGTAAAACCTAAAGGTACTCGTTGGACTTTTCGCCGCTTTACGCACCTAGGCCGCAAAAAAGTGGCACACATGTGGTATCTCCGTACTCAAAAGAAGTAGGGCAATGTGTTGTGGGGTGTTTCCAATTGGGTTCGTTGCCAGATGCTTTCACCGCAACCGCTAGTAATTATCACTTTATGTTTGCAGGTATTTTTCAACTGTAACCGCTCACTTGATGTTCATGCAAGTTGGTAATTATTGTTGATGTTGAATTCTGTTGGTTGGTTGTTATTAACTACTATGAGTGATTTTCAACCCTAAACGTTCACTTAATGCTCATACAAGCTGGTAGTTATCATTGGTATCTAATAATAGTTGAGCAATTTTCAGTTGCAACAGTTTGCTACACTTTACTTCACATATGCGTATATAGACCCTCCAATATTGCCAAATTATTGCGAGTACTCACTGTTACCGGTTGTAGCTTGCACGTTCGGAGATGCTATGGCGTCCCACGCTGAACTCCGCGTTGCTCTGTTGTGGCTAATACCTTTGTGATCTCGCGAGAGGGTCTGTGGTGTCTGTACCACGTTTCAAAATCCCGTTTTTGGAACTAGTAGCTACTATTCCTAGGTTGGAAATCCTCCTCTTTGCCGGCAGCTTGTGCGCACCTTTATATATCTTTATGAGTACTAGGTATTGGACCTCAAAATATTATTTTCACCAGACGCATTTCGGGACTTTTGTGTGTCTCGTCCCTTCCTCAGTGGTAGCAATGTGTTGTGGGGTGTATTTTTACATATACCCTTGCTGGGTGAGAGAAATATCTCTGTAAATTGTCAACTTTGTATAAAAAAAATTAAAAAGTTGTCATTTACAGAGATATTTCTCTCACCCAGCATGGGTATATGTAAAAATACACTCCAAAACACATTGCCCTACTTCTCCTGAGTACGGTGATACCACATGTATGACACTTTTTTGCAGCCTGGGTGCGCAAAGGGGCCCAAATTCCAATGAGTAGCTTTAGGATTTCATAGGGCATTTTTACGCATTTGGATTCCAGACTTCTTCTCACGCATTAGGGGCCCCTAAAATGCCAGGGCAGTATAAATACCCCACACGTGACCCCATTTTAGAAAGAAGACACCCCAAGGTATTCCGTGAGGGGTATGGTGAGTTCATGTAAAATTTTATTTTTTGTTACAAGTTAGTGGAATATGAGACTTTGTAAGATAAAAAAACTTATGCTACTAAGATAACTTGTGCCAAAAAAAAATCTTCTATGAACTCACCATGCCCCTCACGGAATACCTTGGGGTGTCTTCTTTCCAAAATGGGGTCACTTGTGGGGTATTTATACTGCCCTGGCATTTTAGGGGCCCTAAACCTTGAGAAGAAGTCTGGAATCCAAATGCGTAAAAATGCCCTTCTAAAAGGTACTCATTGTAATTTGGGCCACTTTGCGCATCTCGGCTGCAAAAAAGTGTCACACATGTGGTATTGCTGTACTCAGGAGAAGTAGGGCAATGTGTTTTGGGGTGTATTTTTACATATACCCATACTGGGTGTGAGAAATATTTCTGTAAATGACAACTTTAAAAATTTTTATACAAAGTTGACAATTTACAGAGATAATTCTTCAATTCTGCGGGATAGATGCGGACCCATTCAGTGTGAATGGGGCCGGCGGTGATGCGGCGAGCACCCCCGAACTTCCGGGTTTCGACCCCGAAACATCAGGCCGCAGCTCCGCAAAAGATAGAGCATGTCCTATTCTTGTCCGCAATTGCGGACAAAAAAAGCCATTTTCTATATAGTTCTGGCCAGGGCTGTGGAGTCGGAGTCGGAGTCGAGGAGTCAGAGTCGGAGGCAATTTTGGGTACCTGGAGTCGGAGTCGGCAAAAAATGGACCGACTCCGACTCCGACTCCTACTAGATTTAAATTGGAATAAAAAAAATTGGAATAAAAAAAAAGCAAGTTTAAATGTCCCAATTCAGATAAAGTTATAATTAATTACTTCTCTACTGTAAGAATAAAGGCCAATGCATGCAGTGCGTCACGTTACCGTTAAACAAAGACATTTAGTGACCGTGAAGAAGCATGCTTTTCATATGCTTTACTATGCAGTTAAAGGGACACTGACAGGCTGATTTACCGGCTAAAGATATATCTGCTGGTATTCATCAGAGGATTAGGAATACAACTAGACGACTGTTACCCCCAGTTGAGGTTTACTTGTGTTTAAAAACGTTTTAATCAATATGCAAATTCTCTACCTTTGTGCCCAAGGGGCAGGCGCACATGTAGAGTACTGGCAGCACTAGACAGGACTAGGTAGCGAGGAGGAAGAGAGAAAGCTGGCACAGCCTCAGCATAGCCAGACGAGGCTGCTGCCAGCACTCTACACGTGCGCCTGCGCAGGAATTCAGCGCTCGGCCAGCCTGAAAAAAAGGCCAGTGCAGTGAATAATAACGAGGGGAACAGCGCTGGGAAGCTGTACTGGGCGCGGCTGGGCACAAAGCCGCAGGAGACGCTGCCCCATTGGGCACAAAGATAGTGAATTTGCATACAGATTAAAATGTTTTTTAAACACAAGTACAGCTTAACTGGGGGTAACATTAGTATAGTTTTATTCCTAATTCTCTGATGAATACCAGTATATATATATATCTTTAGCTGGAAAATCAGCCTGTCAGTGTCCCTTTAAGGAGCGGCAATACTTACACTTTCCATTGTCTTGTGTTCTGCTGTTAAAATAAATGCCCCTTCCCCTGCCCCTTCCTGGATCCTCCCACTGCTCTATCTTCAGCAGAAGATCAGCACACAAAGGAGAAGGCAGCAGCTTCTGCTCAACTACCTCTCTGTGCTAGAGGAGATTAGAAGAACTTGGTGGAACAGCTTCGCATTTGCATATTAAATACAGAGGAGTCGGAGTCGAGGAGTCGGAGTCGGAAGTTTAAAAATCTGAGGAGTCGGAGTCGGAAAATTTATCTACCGACTCCACAGCCCTGGTTCTGGCAATGTGCGGATCCGCAAAATGCGGAAAGCACATTGCCGGTGTCTGTGTTTTGCGGATCTGCAAAACACATACGGACGTATGAATGAGCCTTACAGTGGGGTGATTAGTGACAGGGGGGGTGACAGGGGGTGATCATGGGGGTGGACATGGTGTGATCAGGGGTTAATCAGGGGTTAATCAGTGATGGGGGGGGTGTGGTGTGGTGATTGCTGCACTTATTTTAGCTGCCTGTGTCCTCTGGTGGTCCCAAGCAGAAGGGACCACCAGAAGAGCAGGCATATCAGACGCTGTTTACATTTAGATGGCTTTTTTCTGACATCTACAGCCTGCCAGCGCATGATCAGCGTTGGCAGGCTGTAGTAAAACTTCCTTCTGACGCGATGCTGTGAACACGCGCGCGCGTTCACAGGAAATCTCGCCTCTTGCGAGATGATGCGCCGACGCGTCAAGGAGGAATAACCCGGCCACCTGCAGGACGCATCGCTGCGTTAGGCGGTCGGGTAGTGGTTAAAATAAGGGGTTTGGGCTGTACTCGCCGTATAAGACTACCCCTCTTCCAACGCACACCAAATAAAAATTAAACAGACGATCCGAGCATGAGAAAACCACTAAGAGCAGGGTGAAGGGGCTGCTTCAGGAGCGACTGACCGGGATGCAGTGCACGGTGGCTCAGCTAGAGGGAGCCTGTCCCTGAAGCTGGAGAAGGACAGCTTCTCCAGTCCGGCTTGGAAGTAAAGCGGAGCTTTCACCGGTCCAACAATTGTTAGATAATGATATATACTGTATGTGTAGAGGGATAATAGTAAGTGCAGAGAGATCCCTGGATGCCGCTCTACACATACATATCATTATCCAACAATTGTTGGACCAGTGAAAGGTCCTCTTAAGTTTTAGCACGCAGTATACCGGCGTATAAGACGACCCCCGACTTTTGAGAAGATTTTTATGTGTTAAAAAGTAGTCTTTATGCCAGAAAATACAGTACGCATACAGACAAAAAAGTATAAAAAAATCCAGTCTAGATGGGAGTGACATCTTCTTAAAATGGTGGTCATTTAGAAAGGCATCGCTGTGTTTCCTTTGTCCCAAGGGTACTGTTCTTGCATAATAATAAAGACAACTCTATAATCATGGTGTATACTATAGATGATTTGAATCACAAGTGCTCTGATTGGCCTGAAAATTGGTATATGACACTCTGATGTCTCCCAGGACTCAGACTTTTTATATCTTGTCATCTCTCTTTTTTTTTTTTAAATGTTACAAATTTTTACTCTCTCTTCTCCCCCCTTTTAATTTCTTTAGGCAGTGACAGCAATAGCAAATACTGGCAAAATAACACTGACATATATAGCTTTGGGTAAATGCATGGTTAACGGTGTAAATGAAAAACGTTAGCTTTTTCTTATTAGAAACCTTCCAAAAATGTCCCTTATTGGGGCGAATGGTGTTTAAATACACATGGTCTTATTGTAAAAAAAACTGTGGCTTTTTTCGGAACAAGCATCCAAAAATGATGCCTTAACATTTATACACACTCATTAAAGGCTATGGACACCTTCAGGGCAATTTTTTTATAATTGCATTTACTGATTTGGGGCTAATAATAATGCTTTCAATCAGTCTATTAAAAAATGGAAAACAGTTTTTGAGATACAGTGGTTAAAAGTCAGTCTGTGTTTGCAGAGTACCACTTCTTAGTCCTGTCAAATGATTGGTTATGTGAGGCCTTATCTCTCATCTCCTGACCTCATAAACACTCATTTAAGCCATGTTCTTATCAGTTTCATAAGACTTTACCAATAAGTGTTTATGAGGTTTGGAGATCAGACATAAGGCTTCACATCAGCAGTCAGCTGACAGGACTGAGGAGTGACACTTTGCAAATAGACTGATTTTTAACCCCTGTATCTTAAAAAAGGCTGAACATTTTTAATAAAAACCAATTGAAAAGATGATTTTCAGCCCAAAATGATTAAAATGCAATTGCCCTGAAGGTATCCATAGCCTTGGGTGTGATAATGCCCTCTGCCATGCTGAAAATCTCCTCTGAGATGACACTGTGTTGCGCTGGCAGTGTGTGTCCACTGCTCCACTCCATGTTTCTCTCTGTCCTGTGTGTATGTTTGAATTAGAGCTTAGTTCATTGTGTCTGTTGTGGGGAGTCGCTCTGGTAGTCAGCGGTGCGGGTGCAGTTTAGAGGCAAAACCAGGAGTCCAGATTGTGCAACAAACAGTGTTTTATTCACACTTGCACACAAAATGAAAAACAGTCTCTTGGTGACAGTTCACACACAACGGAAATAACGTAGCCAAACAAAAACAGTCCAACACAGGTTCAGTCACCTGGGAGGTGTAGGTGCAGGTTCGCACCACGCTGTCGGCCCAGCCGCAGGAGAATCCAGCTTCAGGTAGCCAGGAACACAACACCTCCTTGCTGAGCGCTTTCCTCCAGGACAGAGAACTCCCAGCCCTGTTAGCAGCTCCAGGATAATCACACTCACAGCTGGTGGTGCTGGCTGAGTTTATAAACCCAGCCCAAAACTCGGACTGGACCGTGGGGAGCAGCCACCCACCCTACTCTTTAGCTGCTCCCAGTAAGAGCCGGCCCGGATCGGCTTTGCAGCCATGCTATTTAACAAAGTCAAACAGCACTAGCTGCTGCAGACAAAAACCCGGCTCTCACCTCACCGAGGCCAGCAACCTCGGTGACACGTACCTGCCATCACATATGACACCTTGCACCTTACCACATACCCCCCCCCCTTTGTTCAACCCTGAGGGGGTGAACACACGTGAGGCAGTGGACGCGGGACAGGGCATCTGCGTTGCCCTGCAAGCGGCCTGCCCTGTGTTCCACGGAAAACTTGAAATTTTGAAGAGATAGGAACCACCTGGTGACCCGAGCATTCCTCTCCTTGGCCTGACTCATCCATTTGAGGGGGAATGGTCGGTCACCAGACGGAACCTCCTCCCTAACAGGTAGTAGCGGAGAGATTCGAGTGCCCACTTGATAGCCAGGCACTCCCTCTCCACTATACTATACCTGGACTCGGCGGGACTGAGCTTACGGCTCAGGAAGACAACGGGATGTTCTTCCTCGTTGACCTCCTGCGACAGTACCGCACCGAGGCCTACCTCCGAGGCGTCGGTCTGTACGACAAACTCCTTGTTGAAGTCGGGTGTCACCAAAACCGGGGACCCACACAGGGCCGACTTCAACGCGGAGAAAGCCTCCTCCGCCTTCTCACTCCAGCTAACCCTCCCAGACTTTCGCCCTTCAACAGGTCTGTCAATGGCGCTGCTATTGTGGCAAAGTGGGGCACAAACCTCATGTAGTAACCTACAATCCCCAGGAACGACTTTACCTGCCTGGTGGTGACCGGTCGGGGCCAGTTACGAATGGCCTCTACCTTAGTTACCTGAGGTTTGATGACTCCCCGCCCAATTACATATCCCAGATATTTTGTCTCCTCTAACCCTATGGAGCACTTCTTTGGGTTAGCGGTCAGTCCGGCTTTCCTCAGGGCATCCACTACCGCCTGCACCTTGGGTAAATGGCTTTCCCAGTCGGTGCTGTGGATGACTACATCATCCAAGTAGGCCGAGGCGTACCGACGATGTGGTCGCAGCACTATGTCCATTAACCTTGGAAAGTGGCGGGGCGCCATGCAGGCCAAAGGGTAACACCTTGTAGTGATACAGGCCCTGCGGGGTAACAAATGCGGTTTTTTCCTTAGCCGACTCCGTTAAGGGTACCTGCCAGTACCCTTTAGTGAGGTCCAGCACAGAAAAATAACGGGCTTGTCCTAAACTTTCAACCAGCTCGTCTACTCGGGGCATGGGATACGCGTCAAACTTGGATACTTCATTTAACTTGCGAAAGTCGTTGCAGAACCGCAACGTCCCATCCGGCTTGGGTATTAGGACTATGGGACTGGCCCACTCACTTTTCGACTCCTCAATGACCTCGAGCTTCAACATTAACTGTACTTCCTCCGCGATGGCCCGTCGCCGAGCCTCGGGTACCCGGTATGGTTTTAACCGGATCTTGGCCTGAGGCTCAGTGACGATGTCATGTTGGATGAGAGACGTGCGGCCAGGGAGGTCCGAGAACACATCCGTGTTCCGACTGATGAACTCCCTGACTTCCTGAACTTGTTTGGAAGACAGGCTGTCTGCAATTTTACCGTGGTTACTGCTTCACAGGCCTCGAACTGTGGGGCTGGACCCTTTCACCTAGAAGCCCTGGCCGGGGGCTGTGGTCGTCGGCTGTGTCCCTATCTTTCCACGGCTTAAGTAAATTCACGTGGTACACCTGCTCCGGCTTGCGCCGCCCTGGCTGGTGTACTTTGTAATTTACTTCCCTACCTTCTCGATCACCTCATAGGGGCCCTGCCACCTAGCTAGGAATTTGCTGTCAAGGGTGGGTACCAGAACCAAAACCCGATCTCCCGGATTGAAGTCCCGCACCCGAGCCTGACGATTGTACACCCTACTCTGGGCTTGTTGCGCTGCCTCCATATGCTCCCGGACCAAGGGCAACACCCTTTCCATCCGGTCCTGCATTTGGGCGACATACTCAATGACACTTTTGTGGGGGACAGGCTGTTGTTCCCACGCTTCCTTGGCGATATCCAACAGGCCCCGAGGGTGTCTGCCATAAAGCAGTTCGAAGGGCGAGAACCCAGTAGAGGCCTGGGGCACCTCTCGCACTGCGAACATGAGATAGGGCAGAAGCAGATCCCAGTCCTTCCCATCTCTAGACACCACCCTCTTTAACATATTTTTTAGAGTTTGGTTAAACCTCTCCACAAGACCGTCTGTTTGCGGATGGTAAACGGACGTCCGTAATCTGCTTTATACGCAACAATTTACACAGTTCCCTCATTACTTTGGACATAAAAGGGGTCCCTTGGTCTGTCAGAACCTCTTTTGGCAGGCCCACACGGGAAAACATCTCCATTAACTCTTTGGCAATGAGCTTAGCTGAGGTATGTCGCAGAGGCACCGCCTCCGGATACCGAGTGGCATAGTCGAGAACTACCAGAATGTGTTGGTGGCCCCTGGCAGACTTTGGTACAGGTCCAATTAAATCCATCGCGATTCGCTCAAACGGTACTTCAATAATTGGCAGAGGTACCAGGGGACTACGGAAATGTGGCTGGGGGCTAGTTATCTGACAGGTCGGACAGGACTTACAATAATTCTCTACCTCCTTGAACACACTGGGCCAATAAAATCGCTGCAGTATGCGGTCCTGGGTTTTCTGCCACCCCAGGTGTCCCCCAAGAACATGTTGGTGGGCAAGCTCCATGACAAGCTTGCGATACGCTGTGGGCACCACCAACTGTTCAACAGGTTCGCCTCGGATTTGGTTCACCCGATACAACATATCCTGCAGAACAATAAACCGTGGGAACATTAATTCAGCCCCTGGTTTCTGGGGTTTCCCATCAATTTCCAGCACATTCTCCCAGGCCCTGGTTAGGGTTTGGTCCCGGTGTTGTGCGGTCCCAAAATTTTCCCCGGAGACATTGAGGTCTGCCAACTCAGGTCCCGGTGGCAAGTCCTCCGTGTCTCCCACCATTACACTCAGTGGGGTTGTCTCCCCCTCTACCGCTGGAGCAGTGGTCACCCCTACCGCCGGCCCTTCAGACTCGGGCTCCCAGGGTTCTGGCCTTCCAGCGGTATCAGGCCACTCTACTAGGGTCACCCCTGTCTCGGGTCCCTCAGATACCTTTATTGCCGGCCACAGCGCCGGAAAACCGGGAAGTCCCTCCCAAGTATTAGTTCGTGTGGGAGTTTAGTAGCGACAGCCACCTCGTGGGTCCACCTACCAGCCGCTGTGGACAAAGTCACTAGTGCAGTGGGATAGTCTTTCAGGTCTCCGTGGATGCACAGGACCCCGACTTTACGGCCAGTATACTCCGCAGGCCGTACAAGTGCAGCCCTTACCAGGGAGACTACACTCCCGGAGTCCAGCAGAGCCACCGCCAGAGAGTCTCCCACCTCTACCTGACACAGGTGGTTATGGTCCTGCACCTCACGGGTGCCAGTTGCGCACAGCTTCCGTGCATACAGGGAGTGACGACCCCGTAGTTCATATCCATCGGCTCATCCCGATGCGGACAGTCGGCCCTGATGTGGCCTGGCTCCTGACACCTCCAGCATACCACGGGAGGCGGACTCGCAGGGGGTATATTCCGGGCAGGCCGCTCTGTCGCCGGACGTCGGAACTGGGGCAGAGGCCTCCGGGGTTTGACTGACCCCTTCCCGCAAGAGTCCCCTGCAGGTTTCTGGTGGCCTCGTAGCGCTCCACCAGGTCGACCATCTCCAGGGCATTGGTGGGCGATACCTGGCCGATCCAGTGCTGGAGGGGATAAGGCAGGGCCCTCCAAAAATGTCCGCCAACAGTCGATCCAGCATGGCAGTGGGACTTAGTAGATCGGGCTGCAGCCACTTTTGCAGCCTGTGCAGCAGATCGTAGAACTGCGGCCTAGCGGGTTCAGTCGTTTTAAAGTCCCACTGGTGGACTCTTTGGGCGCGGACCAGCACGTTCACGCCCAGTCTGGCTAGGACCTCTCCTTTCACAGTGTCATAATCTGCCGCTTGGTCATCCGACAAGTCGAAAAACACCTGCTGGGGTCCGGAAGCCAGGAACGGAGCGACCACCTCAGCCCACTGGTCACGGGGTAACTTTTCCCTCACGGCGACCTTCTCAAAAACCGCCAGGTACGTCTCAACGTCGTCTGCGGGGGTCATTTTGGGATCGCCGCACGGACCGCTTCCGGGCATCTTGGACGTGGTGGGACGCTCCTGCCGCCTGTAACGCCATCACATGTTGTAGCAGTAGTTGGTTGGTCTCCCGCTGCTGCACGTTAGCCTCTATGAGAGCCTTCACAGCAGCCTCCATGTTGCCAGAAACTCCTGCTTGCAGCTTTGCTGGCTTAATATATTCCATACACTTTAGAAAAACAAAACTTCGGCGTTCACGCCAGCCTCACTGCGCATGCCCGCATCCGACACCAAATGTGGGGAGTCGCTCTGGTAGACAGCGGTGCGGGTGCAGTTTAGAGGCAAAACAAGGAGTCCAGATTGTGCAATAAACAGTGTTTTATTCACACTTGCACACAAAATGAAAAACAGTCTCTTGGTGACAGTTCACACACAACGGAAATAACGTAGCCAAACAAAAACAGTCCAACACAGGTTCAGTCACCTGGGAGGTGTAGGTGCAGGTTCGCACCACGCTGTCGGCCCAGCCGCAGGAGAATCCAGCTTCAGGTAGCCAGGAACACAACACCTCCTTGCTGAGCGCTTTCCTCCAGGACAGAGAACTCCCAGCCCTGTTAGCAGCTCCAGGATAATCACACTCACAGCTGGTGGTGCTGGCTGAGTTTATAAACCCAGCCCAAAACTCGGACTGGACCGTGGGGAGCAGCCACCCACCCTACTCTTTAGCTGCTCCCAGTAAGAGCCGGCCCGGATCGGCTTTGCAGCCATGCTATTTAACAAAGTCAAACAGCACTAGCTGCTGCAGACAAAAACCCGGCTCTCACCTCACCGAGGCCAGCAACCTCGGTGACACGTACCTGCCATCACATATGACACCTTGCACCTTACCACACTGTACTCTTTTCAGCACTGCAAGGGCTGCACCCTGCTCTTCTTGCTCTGTGTGCTGTTGTCCAGTTGCTGACTAATGAACTCATTAAACTCCCTATATACTGTATGCTAGGCTCCTTGTCAACCCATTTCCTGATCTAGAGTTTCTGTCAGGTTCTGCTAGACCTTAGTAAAAGAGCTATAATCGTTTTGTTTTTGTGTACAGATTGCTTATGGATTCCTGGACTTTGACTATTGCTAACTGTCCTGACCTCTGCCTTTTTCTTGAGCAGAAGCGTTATCTGACCCTCTTGTGTCTCGCTTTGGTGTCTCTGATCCATGTGGGTCAGAAGCCGGCCACTCCTGGTGTTTGGCACGGAGGATCCACATTTACCGATCAGAACACACTGGTGGCAGGACAAGACAGTACGGTGAGAACAAATTAGACCAGTTCCAGCCACTGTGCCAATCTGACCGGCCAGAAGTTCATGGGATCAGGAAACACAGTACCAGAGGGGATATGGCAAAAACTGCGGCTGATGTCATAGAGAAGAGTTACATTTTAGAGAATAATTAAATTTGAGGGGAACTGTGCCACAATTACTACAACTAAGTGTTACAGCAGCAACTGCACTGCCAGCAACTTGACAAGGTGAGAGTTCAACTTGCCTACAAACAGATTGCTGAGCACGTACAGTTGCCTTTTAGTGTTCTGACCCCACATTCCGTTTTTGATGATAGACAACAGAGCGGAAGAAGGGGTCGGAAGAGTTTGAGTGGGAGAACATGTAACTGATGATAATAATGACAAGGACACTGTATTGGTTGAGGAAGCGGTCTAGTTGTCCCAAAGAAGACTCTGAGAAAGAGGGCAGACCTGTTCTGATTGCTGGCCTGTTCTATTTTTGAACTTGATCTGGTGATACTGCTTCATGTGCGTGGAACTGCAAGACTTTTTAAAAACTAGACAATTTTTACAGACAGGTATCCTGAAGTAGTACTAATATAGAACAGAATTAAATTCGGGTGAAGGCGGGGAACTGCACCACATTTACCACGACTTAGTGGTACGACAGCAACTGTACCTCCAGCAACCTGGCGAGAATGGGGTTCAGCTTGCACACAAGCTAATTGCTGGTCAGGAATAGTTTTCTCATGGCCGCGATGACCAGGAGATGGAGGGTAGACTTATTCTAGTTTAGAATGCTGGCCAGTTCTAATTTTCCAAAGGATCTGGTGATGCAGCCTCATGTGCTGCAATAAAATACCTCCCAAGTATCCCTGTTTTGGAGGGACAGTCCCTCTTTTTGGACCCAAGTCCCTCTGTCCCTCTTTGCACCATAAATGTCCCACTTTTTGATCTGAGGTATAGTTTTGCATTATTACATTTACAATATTGATCCAGAATGTGTTTACCTGGTTCCTTTCTATATATTAAAGCCCCCTTGCATATTATTTCCTTATATGATGTCATTTTGATTTTAGAAATCTTTATATTCAGATAGTTTTTGTGATATTGGGTAAAAAAAAAGCAATTGAAGTATATAAATATGCAGGAAAAGTTCACCTTTCACATAATAAACCATAAGTGTCCCTCTTTGAGCGTCCAGAAAGTTAGGAGGTATGCAATAGACCTCTGGTACCTATATTTATGTTTGAACTCCCATGGCTTATTTCAATTCTGTAGATCTTGCACACAGCTGTGGGTTTTTTGTGCCAGCCTTGTAGAAAAACCTGCTATACAGGAGATACTCGCACAGATCTAGCGGCAGCTGAGCTTGGCTTAGGTCTGGCACATTTTGAGCCTGTTTCCACAGTATCAGCGGTTTCACCTGGCCCTGGCAATTTTTGGGGAGGTTTTGGCCATATGTTGCCTTCACTCGTTATTGTCACCACAGCCACTACCTTTCTCTGATGTCTCCTCTTCTTCTTCCTCCCCACAACCCGATCCGTCATCCAGGTCCTATCCAACACACGATCATCATCATAGTTCTCACCCTTCCTGCCACATTTACTACTGTCACCCCCAACACAGCTATGCGCGGAGTCCCCTGCCTCCACATGAACCTCCTCCTCATTGTAGTCCAAATGCTTACGCTTTTCACATAAGTCAACAGGAAGGCTCTTGAGTATCTTAATAGCGTATGTGGTTTTGTTGCCTCTGTCCCACTAGGAGGGGGCATTGAAGACAGAGATCATGCAGCCAAAAATAGACAGAGCAGGAGTAATGCTGTGACCTGTGGCTCCAAGGCAGTGTCAGACTCAGAGGTGACCCCAACATCATCCTGCTGTGACTAAGAGGAGGAGTGAAACATCCAGTACACAATCTCATCCTCTTTGTCCTCAATATTAATGCGCTCTAATCGGAATCCAAGGACAACTGTCGCATACTACTATACTGACTGAATTGATGGTGCTGCTACTGCTGTTTGCACTGCTATCTACATTCTGAGTCTCGGATAATAAGGCATTGGTCTTTCATTTTGCACTTTCCCATTTACTAGTCATTTTAGTATAAGGTCTATAAATGAAAAGTCACAGGTTTGATAAATAATTATTACACAGTACACTTGCAAGTGTTTTCTTTTTCTTTAATTTAAAGGGGTCACTTTCTGGCTATTTGTGACCAATGTGTATGTAAGTAGACAATATGGCACTATTATAGCCTTTGTTGATATTCTGTGCCATTTGCTACATTTCATAAGCCATATTCCCTTATTACGCAAATCTTTTGTGCTGTCCACATAGAGGCCCTCTCCATAAGATGGCTGCTAATGGAGGATCATGTAACCAGACATATCACTCAGTCTCCTCTATTCAAATATACAACACCTGCACTAAACTCTAAACAGCACAAGTGCAGATGGCAGGTTTGGTGTACATGAATGGTTAGACATAATATGGGGGTGATTTACCTGGTCACATAACCATCCATCAGCAGCCATTTTATGGACAAGACCTTTGTGTGGACAGGGCAAAAGACTTTGCAAACAAGGCCCACTTATGAAATATAGAAAATGGTGCAGAATTTCAACAAAGACTAAATTAGTAAGTGCCATTTAATCATCTTACATACATATTAGTCAACAATAATCAGAAAGTGGCCAATGCCTTTAAAAACCGAGGAGCAATTAAATGTCCATCCCCTTCTCCAAACTGAGCACTGGTATTGATACGTTACAATGGAAATAATGCAGTTTTTGTAGTAAAATGCCTTTGGTGTAACTACACGGTGTCTTGAAGTAATACAACACCTTTATTAACCAGTCCCGGACCGCCGTACGCAGGATTGCGTCCTGCGGGCGGCCGGGATCTTCTGAGTGGACGCCTCGGCGCGTCCTCTCGCGAGACCCGTGAGTTCCTGTGAACGCGCGCGCAGGCGCGCGCGCGTTCACAGGAGCGCGCGTCTGGAGAATTAAACTACAGCCTGCCAGCGATGATCAATCGCTGGCAGGCTGTAGATGCGATATAAATCGCATCAAACATGTATACCAGACGCTGTTTTGTGAACAGTGTCTGGTATACCTGCTACCTGGTCCTCTGGTGGTCCCATTTGCTGGGATCGACCACCAGAGGACCAGG
The DNA here is from genome assembly GCA_033119425.1 of Bufotes viridis. NCBI lineage: Eukaryota > Metazoa > Chordata > Amphibia > Anura > Bufonidae > Bufotes > Bufotes viridis. The sequence continues at coordinate 292,254,510 of CM065589.1, read as the reverse complement.
TAACTACCGTAAAGTTGCACCAAACACTACACTAACCCCCCACCACCCCCTCACCTATTAACCCCTTGATCACCCCATCTAGACCCCTGATCACCCCCTGTCATTGATCACACCCTTGTAAGGCTCCATTCAGACGTCCATATGTGTTTTGCGGATCCGTGGATTCACGGATCCGTGGATCCGATCCGCGGATCCGATCCGCGAGTCGATCCGCAGATCCTCAAAACACGGACACCGGCAATGTGCTTTCCGCATTTTGCAGATCCGCACATTGCCAGAACTATATAGAAATGCTTTTTCTTGTCCGCAGTGCGGACAAGAATAGGACATGTTCTATATTTTTGCGGAACGGAAGTGCAGACCGGAGCGCTGGATCCGTAATTCCGGATCCGAGCGGGACAAAGTCTGTCCCCATAGAAATGAATGGGTCCGCAATTCCGTTCCGCAAACAGAATTGCGGACGTGTGAATGGGGCATAAGGGTCCCTTATCACCGCCAGTTAGTTAGCTACTTGTTAGGTAGCTAGCGCCCAGCCCACCGCACCGCAGTCACTGATTTTGGCAGAGATTTTTTGAGTCCATGAAAAATTAAACTTTTTGTCAAAAGTTAGCGGAAAGGGAGACTTTGTGAGAAAAAACAATAAAAAATGAATTTCCACTAACTTGTGCCAAAAAAAAAATCTCCTATGAACTCGCCATGCCCCTCAGCGAATACCTTGGGGTGTCTTCTTTCCAAAATGGGGTCACATGTGGGGTATTTCTACTGCCCTGGCATTTTAGGGGCCCTAAAGCGTGAGAAGAAAAATGCGTAAAAATGCCCTCCTAAAAGGTACTCATTGGAATTTGGGCCCCTTTGCGCATCTTGGCTGCAAAAAAGTGTCACTCATGTGGTATCGCCGAACTCAGGAGAAGTAGGGCAATGTGTTTTGGGGTGTATTTTACATATACCCATGCTGGGTGAGAGAAATATCTGTAAATTGACAACTTTGAATAAAAAATTTAAAAAGTTGTCGTTTACAGCGATATTTCTCACACGCAGCATGGGTATATGTAAATACACCCTAAAACACTGCCCTACTTCCTGAGCGGCGATACCACATGAGTGACACTTTTTGCCAGATGCAAAGGGCCTAAATTCCCATGAGTACCTTTAGGATTTACAGGGCATTTTTATGCATTTGGATTCTCACACTTTAGAGGCCCTAAATGCCAGGTGATATAAATACCCCAAATGTGACCCCATTTTGGAAAGAAGACATCCCTAGGTATTCTGTGAGGGGCATGGTGAGTCCACAGAATTTTTATTTTTTGGCACAAGTCAGCGGAAATTTTTTTTTTTTTTTTTTTAATTTTGTTTTTTACAAAGTCTCATATTCCACTAACTTGTGACAAAAAATAAAATTTTACATGAACTCACCATACCCCTCACAGAATACCTTGGGGTGTCTTCTTTCCAAAATGGGGTCACATGTGGGGTATTTATACTGCCCTGGCATTTTAGGGGCCCCTAAAGCGTGAGAAGAAGTCTGGAATCCAAATGCGTAAAAATGCCCTGTGAAATCCTAAAGGTACTCATTGGTTTTAGGGCCCCTTTGCGCACCCAAGCTGCAAAAAAGTGGCACACATGTGGTATCGCCGTACTCAGGAGAAGTAGGGCAATTCAAGTTATATTAATCGTATTGCGATTACAACTTAGCAGTGCACTGCTATCTTACATATTAGGCTAGAATTAACGAATATGGAATATAGCAGCAGTGCTAAGTAGAAATCGCAATGTGATTACTCCAAGTTATATTAATCGCATTGCAATTTCAATTAGCACTGCTATAATATATTCCATATTCGTTAACTTCGTTAATTCTAGCAAGCTGACTCATTATAAACCCAGCTCTAAGTTGAAATCGCAATGCGATTAATATAACTTTAAGTAATCGCATTGCGATTTCTACTTAGCACTGCTGCTATATTCCATATTTGTTAATTCTAGCCTAATATGTAACATAGCAGTGCTAAGTTGTAATCGCAATGCGATTAATATAACTTGAATTAATCGCATTGCGATTTCAACAGACATGGTTTACTATGGTTGCTAAAACGAAGATGGAGAATACTTCGTTATCTTCGTTTTGAGGAATATGATGAATACATTCGTCATATTCGCTAATTCTACCAAGCCAACCATAGTAAACCAGGTCTAAGTAGAAATCGCAATGCGATTAATTCAAGTTTTATTAATCGCATTGCGATTTCAACGTAATTCTCAAATCCGACAGTACATTTTAGTATGGAGATGTTCTTGGCTTGGTAGAATTAGCGAAAATGACGAATGTATTCGTCATATTCCTCAAAACGAAGATAACGAAGTATTCTCCATCTTCGTTTTAGCAACCTATTCGTCAACTTCGCTAATTCTAGCAATCAAATAGGAAGGTTGACTATAGAGACAGCTGTGTTTAATTCGCTATGCGGTTATATAATTATTTTTTTTTTTTAATAAATAGAATAATTATAATAATTATCAAGTAATATAATTATTCTATTAAAAAAAGCAAAGTAATATAATTGCATAGCGAATTAAACACAGCTGTCTCTATAGTCAACCCTACTATTTGATTGCTAGAATTAGCAAAGTTGACGAATAGGTAGCTAAAACGAAGATGGAGAATACTTTGTTATCTTCGTTTTGAGGAATATGATGAATACATTCGTCATATTCGTCATATTCTCTATAATTCTAGAGATATGAAACCAATAGGAAAGTAGCCTAAGTTAAAATCGCAATACGCGATTATTTAAATCGCATATTAATCGCGATAACTAGAATAATGACGAATATTCGATTTCGACGAATATGAAACGAATATTCTTTCGAACATTCGCGAATTTCGTCGAAACCGAATATGGCACCTGCCGCTCATCACTATCTAACATGTCTGGGTATCAAACTCTGTAGAGACAAGATGCGGCTGAAAGAATTTGTCAAGCTGGTCTGGGTCAAACGGAGGAGAAGTAAAAAGAAGATCTACATGAAAGGACTAGAGATGTCCCTGGATGTAAGAAGTATGTGGTGCTGTATTCCCCCATATGTAGTGCTGGCTCTCTACTGTGATCTGTGTATCATCTTCTCTTCCAAGTTTTTTTTATTATAATCATATGTATTTTAAATTTGGCAACTAAAATTTTAATTTGTCACCTGCAGTCCTATGTACTGTAACAGCCCAGATAACAGTGATAACTTTCTGTGTGCAGATAATGTAGTAGATATTCCATTCAGTCCTATGAAACACCCCACATAACACAATAGTTCACTGTGTTATGTGGGGTGTTACATAGGACTGCAGGTAATATCTATGACATCTGTACTCAGAGAGTTATGAGATGGTGGGGGTCAGACTCCTGTCCCCCCGCCAATCAGTGGAGACCACGATGTTCCAGTGAGCTCTGCAGCCTCTTTGCTCCTTACCAAGAACAGCGCTGTCCATTTGATAGCACTGTGCTTGGTATTGCAGATGGGACAGAGCTGCAGCTAGGCCATGTGAACGATGAATGTGTTGTCATATGGCCTAGGAAGAGGCTGTAGCGCTCACGAAGCACCGCATACAGAAAAAAAACGTAAACTTAAAATGGAGGGAGGGGCCTGAGTTGGGTAGACAGCCCCAGGCCTATCATGCACTTAATCCGCCCCTGAATACAATCCGTTCAATAACACAGTATACTAATGGCATTATTGCAGTAAAATTTCTTTGCAACGTTGATGTAAATGAATGCCATCTTGCAATAATATAATACTTTCAATAACACGGATATACTAATGGCGTTATTGCAGTAAAATGCCCTTACAACTTTGCTGTAACTGACCACTATCTTGGCGCAAGATAATGCGAATCACAAAAACATTAGTTTGGCAGACAAATTTATGGGACATTTGTAATGAATCCAATTATATTGGATCCTATTTGCTCATCTCTAGTATGAACCACTTAAAATAACGACACATTTTCAAGTATTAAAAATTTACTAATCCTGTGGATGGCGTGAAGTTATCACAGTGACTTAAGGGCCCTTACACTGGCCGAGAATCACATAGATCATTGCTAACCAGCGTTCATAGTAATGCTCGTTAGCGATGATCTGGCAGAGTAAATGTACCGCCGATTACCCGATGAGTGAGCGAAGCCCTCGTTCATCGGGTAATTGAATAGTTCGTGTGAACACAAAAATTCTCATTTCCCGACAGCAGATCGTACTGTGTAAACAGCAAGTTGTTATGGGGAAGAGCGATGTCATTAACCCCTTCAGGACTGGGCCATTTTTCACCTTAAGGACCAGGCCACTCTTTGCAAATCTGACGTGTCACTTTATGTGGTGACAACTTTAAAATGCTTTTACTTATCTTAGCCATTCTGAGATTCTTTTCTTGTCACATATTGTTCTTCATGACAGAGGTAAATTTGAGTCAAAATATTTCATAAAAAAATAAAAATAAAAAATTTATAACAAATTAGGAAAAATTAGCAATTTTCCAAATTTTTATTTCTCTGCTTTTTAACCAGATAGTGATACCTCCTAAAATAACTATTACTTTACATTTCCCATATGTCTACTTCATGTTTGGGTCATTTTGTAAATTACATTTTTTTGGGGGACGTTAGAAGGCTTAGAAGTTTAGAAGCAAATCTTAAATTTTTTAAGAAAATTTCCAAAACCTACTTTTTAAGGACCAGTCACTTTGTGAGGCTTACATAGTGGAAAGCCCCCATAAATTACCCAATTTTAGAAACTACACCCCTCAAGGAATTCAAAACTGATTTTACAAACTTTGTTAACCCTTTAGGTGTTTCACAAGAATTAATGGAAAATGGAGATGACATTTCAGAACTTCACTTTTTTGGCAAATTTTCCATGTTAATTTTGTACCGCTAACAAAGCTAGGGTTAACAGCCAAACAAAACTCAATATTTATTGCCCTGATTCTGTAGTTTACAGAAACACCCCATATGTGGTTGTAAACTGCACACGGCAGGGCGCAGAAGGAAAGGAACGCCATATGGTTTTTGGAGGGTAGATTTCACTGGGATCATTTTAAGCTGCGATGTCACATTTGAAGACCCCCTGATGCACCCCTAGAGTAGAAACTCAAAAAAAAGACCCCATTTTGGAAAGTACGGGATAAGGTGGCGGTTTTGTTGGTACTAGTTTAGAGTACATATGATTTTTGGTTGCTCTATATTACACTTTTTGTGAGGCAAGGTAACAAAAAAATAGCTGTTTTGGCACCGTTTTTATATTTTGTTATTTACAATGTTCATCTGACAGGTTAGATCATGTGGTAATTTTATAGAGCAGGTTGTTACGCATGCGACAATTCCAAATATGATAATTGTTTATTTCAGTTTTACATAATAAAGCATTTTTTTTTAAATTATTTTTTTGTTTCTCCTTATTCTTATTCTATGGAGTGTATGGATTATTGTCATCCTTTGTACAGATACTCCAGTCTCTGCTGTGGAATTATGCAGCTCCTCCAGGGTTACCTTAGCACTCTGTGCTGCCTATCTGATGAATGCCCTCCTTGCCTGGTCCATGAGTTTTGGTGGGCGGCCTTCTCTTGGCAAGTTTGCTGTTGTGCCATCTTCTTTCCATTTGGTTATGATAGATTCGATGGTGCTCCTGGGGATCATCAAAGATTTGGATATTTTTTTATAACCTAACCCTGACTTGTACTTCTTAACAACATTGTCCCTTACTTGTTTGGAGAGTTCCTTGGTCTTCATGGCAGTGTTTGGTTAGTGATGCCTCTTGCTTAGGTGTTGCAGACTCTGAGACCTTTCAGAAAAGGTGTGTATATGTAATGACAGATCATGTGACACTTAGATTGTACACAGGTGGACATCACTACACTAATTATGTGACTTCTGCACCAGAGCTTTTTATGGGCTTCCTAACAAAGGGGGTGAATACATACGCACATGCCAATTTTCTGTTTTCTATTTCTAGAAAGCAATAGTTTTATTTATATATTTTTCTCATTTCACTTCACCAACTTAGACTATTGTGTTCAGATCCATCACATAAAATTCAGATTAACAAAACACTAAACCTAAAGCTGTAATGTAACAAAATACGAAAAAAGTTAAGGGGGCTGAATACTTTTGCAAGGTACTGTATATAGCTTTTCTGTGCATACGGTGAAAGCAGCAGAATCTCCTGTACCTTTGGATGTGTTGAATACATTCAGATGAGGATGCAGCAAGAGAGGGGGCCACATGCAGTGTTTACACATGGTACCCATGGGCAGCAGAGCAGTAGAGTTTTAGCATTTCTTGCTTGTTCTTGCTTTTTCCACAAACATAACTCTCAAGATGGTGGTAGTCACGTGTAGTGGCGTAACTAGAACTGACTAGGCACCAAAGTAAATTTTTGAACTGCCCCCCCCCCCTTTCCCCTCAGTCCCCTTAATGCAGACCTCAGACCAGAAAAAAAATACTTACCTCTCCTCCTCCAACTGACATCTCTGCTCTTTGTGCAGCACTGTGTCTAGGCACGCGCTACACTGTGACTTCACGTTGCACAGCTTCAGGTCATAGTGTGCTCCTACGCACACACTATGTCCCATCCTGAAGCTGTGTGCTGCTAGAAGGTAGTGCAGAGCAGCTGCCTGTAGAAGAAGAGCAGGGTGTGGTGAGTGATACCAGTGCTAGGATTAGAGCACTATACTCACCACTCCCTAGGACCTGAAAATAAATTAATTTGTCCTCCTTCCTGCTTCGATGGTAGCAACGCCTCTGGTCATGTGAATTTTCAAATTGAAGGCCTCCACAGCTTTTCTGTGCATGCAGCAGAATCTCTTGTACCTGCAGATGTGTTGAATGCTTGCAGATGCAGCTAGGGAGGCAGTCACATCCAGTGTTTACAGATCGTACCCATGAGCAGCAGAGTAGCAGAGTTTTTGCATTTCCCATGATAGTACACATGAGTATATCAGAACGTGCCCAACTCATTTTAAAGCCTTAGATACAACTTTATTTGAAAATAATCTACAGACTGCAAAACTCCTTTTTATAGTTTAATTTATTTATCTTAATGTTTTACTCCCAAAATAGGCACCTGATGTAAAGGGTGTCTATAGCGCTTTGGAATTTGTAAACCAACACACTGCTAACATATATGCGGCTAATGTGTATACTGATTCCACAGTTCTTCTGGAACAGGGACTACAGCGAGCTCAGTACTGGCTGGAGCACACATGACTGCTCCTGCTTGTGCAGCCCTGCTCAATTCAAAGCTCTGCACAGCACAGTGCTGTTCCTGCCTGTGCTCGCTCTGCTCAGCTAAAAGCTCTCCATGGCACATTGCTGATCCTATTTGTGCCTGCTCTGCTCAGCTCAGCTAAAAGCTCTGTATCGCACATAGTTGCTCCTACCTGTGCCCGCCCTGGCCAGATAAAAGCTCTGCATAGCACATCACTTCTCCTTCCTGTGCTATGCAGAGCTTTTAGCTGACCACAGTGGGCACATCGCTGCTCCTGCCTGTGCCCACCCTGCTAAGCTCAAAGCTCTGCATAGCACATCACTGCTCCTACCTGTACCTGCTCTGCCCAGTTAAAAGCTCTGCATAGCACATCACTGCTCCTACCTGTACCTGCTCTGCTCAGCTAAAAGCTCTGCATAGCACATTGTTGCTCCTGCCTCTGCCTGCTCAGCTAAAAGCTCTGAAACCTTTCACTGAAATGCTATTCCAGGCTTCCACAGAGACAATATTTTATATAGCAACTGTTCCAAATAAATGGAGACTGTGATTGGCAATTATGGACAGCAAGCCTGTTCTCATATGTACCCATTTTCATAAATGAGGTCCAATCAGGGGATCACCTAGCCTTTCTGCTGCCTAAGGCAAAAACTGAGACAACACAAAAAAAGTTCCCTTTTTAGTGCCCCCAGTAGAACGGATGTTCCCATAGTGGCCGCCCTATAATGTGTGCCAGTACAAAAATGCTCCCTTTTATAGCCGCAATGTCCCCATAGCGCTTTCTCCACTTACAAAATAATGACCCCCATCCCATTGTGGCCCAACAGCATTCAGCCAAATAAAAATAATACATTCAAATGCTTGCCTCTATTCTGCTGTCAGCGATGCAGAGGAAGACACAGACCTCTTCTAGTCTGTGCCCTGAGCTCTATGAAGCCTGGCTCAGGCAGTGCGGTAATGAGGACACTGGCCTCTGATAGGCTACAGGAACTATGGCTAAAGCCTATTAGAGGAAACTTTGGGTCAAGGAGACTTCGCTCCTGTGCCCTGTCGTGGTAGAATTTGGGGAGAGAGCGCCTTAATTGGTGTGAGTAGACTTATAGGCTATACATGCTCCTCTGGAATTCTGGGAAGAAAGGGATGCAAATAAGCTCTTAACAAGCTCTTCCTCTAATGCCACCAGATGTAAGTCAGTCAATTTTCGACCCTTTAAATAGGCCTTGAGACATGACTCGGATATTACTGTAAATAAGCCAGCACCTCATCTGCAGACAGATGTTTCGGGTGATTTCCCCTTGAGTGTAGAGCAGAAAGTACTGGCTTAACTGGGTGAGAGGAGTCAGGATTTGGGGGGAACTTTCACTCCTTGGGGAGAGCGCCTTAATCGCTGTGAGGAGACTTATAAGACTTTTGGACAGGATTTGCACAAACTCCACCTCTTTTGCGATTCAGTTTGTGGAATTAGCCTTCCAAAAATCAGAACGGTTGACAAGTAAGCAAGGAATGTGCATGGCACAGGCCAAGGAGGCCTTTGAAGCCTTGTGTCCACAGTGAGCATTACACAGTGTATCATAAATGTAGTGTGGATTCAGTAGCATAACGGAGGTTACAGCTGTATTTCAGCCCTGGAGTCTAAGGGACCTCCAAACGGCCTCTACAACATAAAAGATACTGGCAGTTGAATTGGCATTTAAGGATTCAGGACCAGGGCATCTGGTAGAGATTCTGCAGAATACAAATTGGGGCCTGGGATGTTCAAGTTATTCAAGACTAAAGCTAGTAGTAGACTATAGACCTAGTACATAAATGCAAAGCGTACCAGATACAGTATGTGGAGAAGGAACAATACCTTTTCAGTGACTTTCCATCTCCTCTTAATTTCTTTCTAATAAGTGACTTGAAGTAAACCATGTGATGTACTCTGTACTTCATAATAATTTTCACAGAGAACTCTGGTGAACCTATTTGCTCTATACTTTATACAGATGGATGATTAATGGCTCCAGGCACTGCATGGATAGATACAAGTTACCTATTATTAAAGCATATAACCTTCTTTTATCTCAAAGACTCATTTGTTTCTAAATTTCCTTCATACCTATGCCAGTTACTGTACACATAGTGTGCAGAACATGTAAGGGTACTTTCACACTAGCGTTTTGGATTCCGTTTGTGAGATCCGTTTCAGGGCTCTCACAAACGGTCCAAAACTGATCAGTTAAGCCCCAATGCATTCTGAATGGATAAGGGTCCATTCAAAATGCATCAGTTTGGCTCCGTTCAGCCTCTATTCCGTTCTGGAGGCGGACACAAAAATGCGGCTTGCTGTTTTTTGGTTTCCGTCTGAAGAGGCGGAGCCTAACTGATCAGTTTTTAATTACAATGTAAGTCAATGGGGACGGATCCATTTTTAATGACACAATATGGTGCAAACGGATACAAACGTTTGCATTATAGGTGCGGATCCGTCTGTGCAAATAAACAGACGGATCCGCACAAACGCAAGTGTGAAAGTACCCTAACTTTTACATGTATACATACGGGCCTGTCATACAACCAAATTTTCTGTCCGTGTGCTATCTGTCTGTGGAACAGACTGCATGTGGATTAAAGGAACAAAATGGTGCTATTCACGCCACTACTTTTTGGCACAGGCCTAGGGTCTGTGTCGAGAAACGTAGAGCCTGTCCTATCTAGGACTACGTCTCTTGGACATGGAGACTATTGGAGATAATGGTCTCCAGCGATCACCAGGTCTGTATCCTACAAGGACATATGGACATCACTCCATATTAAAAATTATTAGTGTGTTGTAGCCAGAACACAGATGATTTTTAATACAAAGGCGTGAATAAGCACTAAAAATAATACACAGTATATTAGATACTGTAATGTAGAAAAAAATGAAATGTGTAAAGTTTAGTAACCAGACAGATGTTTTTTCTCTATAAAAATTCCAAAAATAAATTAAACACAATTTACAAATATACATGGATGGAATCTACAGTATAATAAAACCTGTCTTAGAGGACCACTAACTTACATTGTTTTATATGTTAACTATTCATAGCATTAATAATTGCTTTCCTCAGATAATGCTGTTAAAATATAGTACAATTAAAGGGGTTTTCTGAAATATTTTTACTGATGACCTATCCTCTGGATAGGTCATCAGTATCTGAGTGGTGGGGGGTTTGACACCCGGGAGCTGTGCAGATCAGCTGTTTGAGGAGGCCACAGTGCTTGTGCGAGTACTACAGCCTTTTTACTGTTTAACTACATGCTGTCTAACATAGTGGCGGTGCAGTGTGACTGCAACTACTTGTCTTGTTCACTTGAATGGGAAGAGCAGTTGTAATTACATTGCACCACCACTACAAGTTGGACAATGCGCAGTTAAACAGTGCCGTTTGGATGTTGGCTGTATCAAATTATTGAAATGCTTTATGTAGGAACATACTTCTTTTCCATAATCAAACTGTATGTCGATATCTTCTGTTTCCAAATATGCATTTCTAAAAGTTATTACAAGTTCTACTATATGTATGTTTGTTAGGCTACCTCCACATCAGCCTCAGGCCTTCCGGTATTTTGTTCTGTCAGAGGAGCAGAATACTGGAAATGCCATATGTGGCATAGCCGGACACTGCTGGGGCCTCCTGAATCCCCATTTACTATAATGATGTCCATCAGGTTTCCGGCATAAATTCCAGTCAGAAAACTGCCGCTGCATACAGCCTTATATACAGCCTTATATTTCCAGCAGAAAGCTAAAATTCATACCAGATCAGTAAATCATACTTTCCTAAGCTTAGAAAAGCATAGAATATATTCAGGCAGCACCAGGTAGGGGCATGAGAAGGGCAGTGGAAGGGCCATGGGCAATTAGCGCTTTCATTGTGGCAAAGGGGTTAGGTTAAGAAATTGTCATGGGAGGCCCATTTCAGTTTTTGCCTTGGACAGCAGAACTGTTAGGTGCACCCCTGCACTTGATCTAGTGCACACCTGCATTAGATCAACTCCTCTAATGCCTTAAAAGGTAAGCTTCCCCCTACCTGGATTAAAGTAATCCTCCCTCATCGTCTTTACAAGCTGCTCCCAATATTACGTGTATCTTCCTTTCACAATATTTGGTTACTGTTTGTCATTTTCTCTCCAGAAATAGACCAAATATTCCATGAATAATTATCAACCTGTTGCACTACAGACATGACTTCCCACTGAATATACAGGAAAGCTAGAGTCTTACATTAAGATGTAAATATGAGGAAATGGTATATGGTACAAAGGAGATAAGGCACCTGTACTGTCGTCAACGTAGTGTGTAGTCATAGCATTCACATTGTCTTTGCTCCTGTCAGTACATGCCTGGTATCAAAATAATAACTGTATTACCTCTGTCTGCTTCATACTGATGACTAATATATTTCATTTTCCTGTTCCTCTCTTTCATACCTCCTACCTGTCCTACTTTCAAAGAGAGAGTTCCATTGTAAGCTCTTTCTGATCTTCCATGGGCTTGTGGACCTAAACATAGTGCTGTTAAGAATTTAATTTGGAGATTAGATCACCCCCTCTCATGTCCAATAACTGACGTCTTCAGTCCTTTTCTCTTTTCTCTATAAGCTTTATATACCTGTATGTGCATATATTTTTATGACCAGCAGGTATTTCCCTATTCTCTTGTGTTATCCTGTTTACTAACATTGTTTGCGGCAGTTGCTAAGTAACAGCCTTACACCTGATCTGGGTCAGATGATCACCTTGCTCAGCTTGGTTAATTTAAGGAGGAGTTCTTGATTGGTTAGACTTCCTTTAAATGTTCATGCTTTTCTCTCTTTATTTGCTGGTTATATCGTGAGCTCTGTACATTTGAATCCAGAATTCTTTGTATTCCTTGTTTCTTGTTTCTTGATGTGAGTCTTGTCAGTGTAACTAGGTACCTATAGTTAATCTAGTCCCTTCATTTCTGTAAGCATTGTCATTTGTTGTTTTCATTTTTTCTGTGGATTCCATTATTGTCTGTTTTCAGAGTTGGATTTTGATTTGTCCCTGGGCCCTAGATCCTTACTATTGTTTTCCTAAGGTAATAATGCAGATTAGGGCCAGTGTCTGTCAATTTCATTTATTTCTGTTCACCATCAACCATCCGCTCTCAATCTGTATTCCATCAATACCTTCCATCTGCCCCACTGCCTGTCTGTCATCTCCTTCAGTTGTTCGTGTTGCCATCAGTTTGATATCATCATTTGGTTCCTGTCATCTATCATCGCATTTACTTCTGTATATTTGTTGCCTGCCAGTGTTGGTGTGCTTCATAAAATTTTTCTTGTGAACATCCGGTTGTTGTACAGTTCAGTCTTACTGTAAGTCCTGGGGCTATCCAAGTGCCAGCAGCCATTGTTAGTACATAGGTAAGGCAACAACAATATGCAAAGTCCACTTCTGCAGCCTTGTGAACAACCAGCATCATTATACAGTATTGTTGTAAAACAACATGTATCATCCAAATTACAACCTTGTATAACTTGCTCGCTGGAAACATTTGCAAATTCTATAAGGCTAATTTGCATATTGTGTTTATTGTTTTTTCTCAGATTGGACCCGAAGAAGGGTAACTTACAGCTAATATACTATAAATTTCAGTACATTTAGAATGTAGGAAGTTGAGAAATGTTGACAACTAGATAGCATCTAAAGTAAAGTATGTGCTTGAAATCTAAGGGATTGTCCAGGAGTGATTTAAAATGGCCACCAGCAACCTGTTCTAGTATGTGAGCAGGACGGATTACCACCACTTGCAAAGCTGCCTGAGGGGGGGGGGTTGAGGGGTCGGGGCATCAGTACACACTACACTGCTCTATAATAGATGGTAATGATGACATCCTGACTACAATATGCCATCATGGAGGAGCAGCCTGACAGGAACGCATTCTAGAACAGGTTTCTGACGGCCATTTTAAATTATTTCTGGAGAACCTCTTTGAGCACCCTTACTGTTCCTTTCTAAACCTCCCCTAGAGGGTGCAGAAATATAAGATACTTTTTGGAATGGTCCTGCCAATGGCTTTTTATGTGGTCTTGTGCCTATAGAACTGACATGGAGTCAACATGGTGGTATCTAGTTACTCTTTTACATTCACAAAATAGTCAAAGATTTAAAAATTGACCATGTAGATTCACATAATCAGTAAATGAAATGCACTGGAGATTATTATGTTCTCTATAGACACAGAGACCACTAAAGCAGGTGTGTATAGGCTTCTTGGAGCACTGTCAGTGTGAGTATTGAGAAATTTGGTCAAACCTAAATTTCCAGCATTGGCGGGAACGTTGACAGTTTTGGAGTTACTATGGGGTGGAAATTGCGAACTTCCAAAATTTCCCGTATATCATATTTTATGTTGATTTGTGACCTACTAATGTAATTCATGATACAATCAGGTCCTAGGTAAAATCGGTATGGTAGTCATTGCTAATGCATACTCTTCTAGATATCTACAGTGCTTAACCTTCAAGCTCAGATATGATTCTGTTGTAAAGGAAATTTCTGTTTGCGGAAGGTAGCACTGTGCACAATGTACTTTCTTTTGTGCCTTTATTTTTGATCACAATGAGCAGCTTACACACCCCTATCACACCTTCTCCTTGCTAGTGACTCACGCACACATGTCATAGGTTTTATAGCAACATAGTTTAGTCATTTTAAGTAGCTAGAACAGGTTTGTGGACATGATAGAAATTATGTAATAGTTGAAGCTATATTTGGTTTGAAGGGCATTTTTTTTACATTCAGGTTAGGTCAGAACATGGATTCAGAAATTATGACATAGTACTGGGAATGACTTATATACATAAGAGCCACAACAGTCCCATGGAAACATATTTATTACAGTACCTGCAGAATGGTGCACATTGCAGCACTATATGATGTCATTTCCTGATACCTAGTGATGAGTAAATCTTTGAAAACTTTCCCCGTTTGTATTTTGCCAATTACTTTTTCATTACGAAGTTGTATTTGCTACAGATAAGACAATAGAAACAAATTACAGATCCATATTCCAGGATTTCAGCCTATATTGACTCATATATATCAAAAACAAATGTATGCACAAGCAATATTTCTGATATATGGACTTGCCTTTGTTTGACACATGACAAACGAAATAACTCTGCATTTGTCTGAAAATTTCGATAAAAAGAGACTGAAAAAAGAAATGTACCTATCAATAAATTGCCAACACAGAACATTTTCAATGGCTCTGCTGCTCAGTAAATATGCATACCGGCATATCTAAGCATAGTGCCACAGTACAATATTTGATTCATGGTATATTAATATTATATATAGAAAGGATAGAATGAAACTTTTCATTCCACAATAATAAAGTTAGAAGGTTTTCCAGGACTTTAATATTGATAACCTATATTGATGGCTCCCGACACTCCTGGTGATCAGCTGACTGCATATCACACATTAGATCCAGAAACAGTTCCATACACTGTGTGGTGGTCATTCTTGGTTACTGTAAGTCTCTCCAATTCATTTCATATGGAACTTAGCTGCTGTACCCAGGCATGGTCACTATACTAGTGAATGTCTGAAAGCCTGATTCCAGTGCACTACATGCTTTGCAGACAGCTGCCAGGAGTTAAGCCCCTGACAATCTCATGATGACCACTCCTAAAGATATCTCATCAACATTAAAGTCCTGGAAACCCCCTTTAAAAAAAAATAATAGCCAGAATATATATGTGCTACTGCTTAAAATGAAGACTGAATCATTACTTTGAGAATCCCATTTTCCTTACGGGTTAAGATAAAGTTCACGAAAGAGGTGTTTTTCAAAAAAAGGTCAGCCCAACCAGAATAATGTTTGAAAAAGATGTAAATTTACTGTAAACATACCTTGAATAGCCTTAGATCTGATTTAGGCTATGGCTCCATGGCATTGTGCACTACATGCAGTTAAATAATGACCATGGCATGAGTTGCATTGCAAGTTCAATGTGTCCCTATATACAAAAAAAAATCAAAAGCGGCCATCAAGAAGAGGACCCTAAAAAAACATTCAGCCCAGGTAGCAGGGTTACCAACTGTACAGAAATTCCTGGGCCCTCCGTGAAAATGAAAAGAAAAATCGTGTGTCTGTGATTTTTTTGAGACTGATGGTACTTGAACAGGTCACGGGTTCACACATTGGGGGAGATTTATGAAAACTCGCGTACCCATACGTCAGCCTTGATCTCCCTTCACTGGTGTGAGGTCTGCCTAATTTATTAAGAGGCAGATGCCTCAATAAATTAGATGTATCTCTGCCCTGCTGTGCACTTAAAACTGAAGTGTACACCAGCCAGGCGCTGGCGCAGATTTCAGCTATAACTTACGCCATTTTCTTCCATAAATTATAGTAAATCCTACAAGCTGCATTAAGCCTCCTGCCAAGCCCCGTACCAGATAAGTGGAGAGAAGCCTAAAAAGACTAAAAATATGGCGAACAAATGGCATAAAGAGCATAATAAATGTCCCTCCATAAGTTCAACAATCATATTGTTGCATCTAAATGGTCTAACAGCCAGAATTGAAGTTTTTCGGGTGGCACAGCAGGAGGGCATCTGTTAACCACAACTGACAATCCATCCCCCAGGGGTTATCACGTGGGCACAACTGATGTGTTGCTTGATCAAAACCATATGTTTTTTAAGCAAAGCATTTCGTTACTAGTATTTGAGGTCGGTACACAATAATCAAATATCTTCTTAATTTTGGATGTAAAGGCATTTTCTGCCTATTTGTAACTTTCTAGGATAAACCTGTTCCACACTTCTTATTCTATTCTGTAGTTTAGTTTTACCTGAAAGAAAAATTTCCACCTCTAAAAATGAGAGGATGCAGGCTGATTGAGGCAGTAAGGAAAAGACAGAAGCACAGCCATTTGCATCAACTTTTACTTGATCCATTACTCCTGAAAGTCAAAGTAGGCTTAACAATCAGTACAAGAGTGTGATGATGGTGGTGGCCTCCTCAGAGAACCAGCTCCTTGTTTCCACAGGACAGGGCTTTTTCACTCTCTTATGACCCAGTCTTTGGCAATCTCAGTTTAGCTAATGCACATTGATTTGATCTCCACGCACCAAAGGTGGCAATTGTTCCACCATGCATGCTCCTCTGCGATGAGCTACATTAGCTAGAACCTCACCCAGAAACTTCTAGCAGGAAACAGGGGCTGCTCAATATACCCCTTCTTTTAAGGGGTCTCCCCACGAGGGGTGGAATGGGAACTGAAAGTAGCTCTAAAAAAACTGGCAGAAGGTATGGCCAAACAAAGTAGGCAGTGGTTTTGTAGGGCAATCGGTATTTTTTTATTGATAGCATTTTGAAATATGCCATTTTTGATAATTTTGGAGTCAGTTTTTTTGAGAAATTAAGCAACAAAAAAATGGTGAATCCACAGTTTTGATTTTTTTTTCCATTATGGAGTTCATTGTACAGAATAAATGCATTTATATTTTAATAGTACGGTTATTTTGTGCACAACAATGACAATGATCTTTATTGTTTATTTTTGTTATTAATATGGGAAAAGAGGCTGTTATAGTTTTAAAAAATTTTTAAATTTCTTTTCTCTTATTTTAAATCACCTAGGGGACTTTAACATGCGATCGTCTAATTAATGCTCCCATAGACTGTACATGTATAGCAGAAGGGGTAAAATTAAAAGGCATTCCGCCATACAACTAGGGCCTTCAGCATTATAATTGTGATTAAGAACACTCCAGTATTTAAAAAATGTAATTCCCCTTCTATTCAAATTCAAATGTCACTGGAGGGTCTCACACTAGGGACCGTCTGTATCAGGGGCAAATCCATGTCAGCTGAGCCACAGGCTTCTCAGCTTTAAGAGAATTAAATTTCTCGAACTAAAAACCGGTACTAGTATTTCTGTACAATGTACTGGCATCTACAGATACATCTTTGTATACAAAGACACTGTAATGGAGACACTGTATACCAAGACACTGTAATCACAAAAATGTAATAGAGCAAAATAATTAACAATTTAACACATTTTAACTCTCTAATATATATAATTTATGTTTCTATATTACATTTGTGTGATTACTAAATAAATCAGTGAACGTATAAGTTTTGTGTTGAAGACAGATGTCTTACCAATGTGCTATAGGGCATTGTACAGGAATACTATGCAGGCATGGGCGTAGCTATAGGGGGTGCAGAGGTAGCAGTCGCTACCGG
Organism: Bufotes viridis; assembly: GCA_033119425.1. Lineage (NCBI taxonomy): Eukaryota > Metazoa > Chordata > Amphibia > Anura > Bufonidae > Bufotes > Bufotes viridis. The sequence goes on along the minus strand of CM065589.1, from coordinate 292,237,002 downwards.
GCCCAGGAGCCTGAGGGGGCCCAAAGACCCTTGTGCCGCATAGGAAGACACAGAAGGCACTGAGGGAAGGGGGGCCCAAGCTGAACTCTTGCACCAGGGCCCATGAGCCGTTAGCTACGCCCCTGTATGCAGGAGTTTAGCTAGAGCAATTCTTTCTAAAGATAACAGTGTGCTTTGTAGCACAACTGGTAAGGCTTCAGTGTCTGAAGCACAAGGTTGTGAGTTTGAACCCTTCTGTTAACAACTTAAAGTTAGAGAGAGAATATGTTTTTAATATATAGAGATATCCTCACACACTGTCAGAATGCTAACAGTCTTTGTGGATACCCTCAAGGATTACTCTCTATAGGGAAATAGCCATTTATGGAGTCAGATGGGAGTCTTCTAGGCAGAGCATGGGTGGATAGGATGGCCCACTGCATGTGAAAGGCAACCAGACCTCTGGGAAAATTCCCAGTAAGGTACATTGCCAATCCACCCCTGCTTCCCACACTCGTGAGCTGAAGGCGGTATCCCCTCCCTCAGCTGTGGCTTCTGTGGCATCTCTCTTCCTTTATGGGGTTGTTACAGCCAGCTAAAGAGCCTGCCACCGCCTTTACATAACAGATAGCATAGAATAAAAATAAAAAACACTCCTACATAGCAAGGAGCGATGTGTGCCTCTTCACCCCCTTAAAGCATATTATCACATAGTTGCGATCAGAATTTGAATGAGTAAGTCCTTATGTAATGGCATTTTCACAAGAACTCTGCATTCAAAATTCCAGTTTTAAGTAGTTGGATAGACACTGGGAATACAGAGATAATAAGGTGCAGTAATAACACCAGTGGCATTTTAGTGAGATTAACCTCAATTTACCCTTTACGAATACCAATCATTTTTGTGTGTCACAAAGGGTTTCCCTCCCTTGGCACTAAATTGAAGAGACTATATTGTGCCATTGTAGAATTCCTAGCAGATGGGCTCTGTTAAAACAGATTATAAAAAATACATGACAAATTGATAGGAATACCTACCCTTGTCTCAAAAAGTGCTGGTTGCTAGGATTAGGGGTAGTCAAGCGTGGAGGCAGTGCTGGAGTCATGTGCAGATCAGGAGGATGGTTGTAAGCTGAGAAGTCAGAAAACAAAGCAGTCCTAGGCAACATTATTGAAGATGACTGTGAAAAATGTTCTGCTTATGTAAGTATAAACAGATCAAAGTGTTTTTTAATAATCCATATACAACAAAAACATTTTTAGAAAATAATCCAAAAAATCAGAAACAATATACATATAGAATAAATTGTAGCTTTATTGGACACACACTGACTGTAAAGACCTGTTGGTCATGCCTAAAGCATGTCTTGTCTCTTGTGCATAATGTAAAATCTAGCCCTATGCATCACGTAGGATTTTACCATTGAGAGTGGTCATTCTTCAGTGTAGTGGGTTCTTCAACAACTGGTTCTCGAGCCACATATAGTTGTCAGGCTTTATGCCTGTTGCTTTTCAATAGCAGTTGCAAATATACTTGTAGCACCAGGGATATTATCATATTACAGAACATTATCAAACCATACCACTTGCAGTTTAAGGTGTTACTTCAGTGGACCTTGTCTATCGCTGCTCCACCACTTCTATTAGGAACACTACTCACTGAACAACTACTACTTCCTATTTTGCCTTGCCTACCACTCCCCTCCTTGCTCTGTGAGCTGCTGCATAGCTGTTTCTAATTGCTATTCAGCTTCTGCTGTAACTTTGTGCTGCTGACCTCACTTTTTTTGCCTGAGCAAGTAGGTATTCTAGCTTGTTAGTTCTGTTGAAGGTGTGTTTTTTTAGTCTGTCCGCTCGTGTACAGAAGTCTACCTGTTTACCAATTCTGACAATCAACTGCCTAACCTAACTTCTGCCTGTTTTCCATTTTGACCCTCAGTTGTCTGCTCCTCTGACTTGTTTTATTGATTCGCACAAACTCTGCCTGTCCTGGCCTCAGACTATTTCCTGACTACGACTATTTCCTGATCTCTTGGTGCTTCACACCACTGTATCTGACACCCGTGGGGCTTCCCTGCAGCACAGGCCAGATCTTTGTACAGAGGTTTAAAGGTGAAAACCAGTGGACTGCCAGGATAATGCCCTTGGGTCTATCACACAGCCTAACTGGTTAGTTGGTACAGTGGATTCACATCCAGGGTTTGCAAACATAGAAGAATATATACTCACTTCCACTGATCCCTTGCCAATGCCTATGCCATTGTTACTCTGCCTAGGTCCCTACTTCTGACTCCCATCTGAATTTGTGCTTTAAATGCTCTCTCAGGCAATCACTTGCCTCATCGGTGACCGATCTAAGCCAGTGATTGGCTGAGGCAGCATTTCAAGGCATTTGCTGTGTGTCATCACATGATCCAGCCTCCCCTGATGCCATATTACCAACACAGGTTGCCCCGCTGAAGAAGGTCCACTTGGACCAAAACGTTCGGTGATTTACTGTGGAAAAATTGTTATAAAAATATCTGGATCAGAAATCCTTTTGATGTCTTTGTAAAGAATAATAAACTATATCTTTATTTGCAACATATCATTGGAGTGCAGCGATTTTCCTCTACCTGATGTTTTGACACCCGGTCATTTCGCTAGCACCAACACAAATGTGAGTTGTGCAGACCCCAACCTTGATTACATAAGCTTAGGTTTAAAGCAGCATCCCAGGCAGCATTCGAACAGCATCAGCAGGAGATTGGTGGAGGTAAATATAATATTCTTTGGTGATTTAAAGCCCCTCTGACACCACTGCCGACTATTTTTTGTAACAGGAACACCCCTTTAAAAATAAAATAAAAGTTATTAATATTTCCATATCTTTGGGAAACTTTCTCTTTTATTATACAGTCATCATAAAGGAGCTCACAAGCTAGAAGAGGTTAACAGCCTCTGCTAGAGTGGTTTTCATCTGCGATCCTACTATAGGATAAAAATTAAATTCTGTTATGTGGTTTAGCAGAGATTTACACAGTTGGATGCAGGGTATATGTGAGGGATTACACTTATGAGGGGAGGCCAGCCAATTCAACCATTTTTTAATCTAATTTAATTATAGAAATCTTTTGGTGGCGTTTTATAGCAATGCACTTAGGGATACTCCTAAAGTCAGTGATTTTCCTAACCATGATGGCACCCCAGACTATGGTAAAGTATATCTTAATAAGTCATCAAAATCACCAGAGGCCTTGCAATAAGTGAATAGCATGTGATTTAAGCTCAATAGTTGTCCTCAAGATGTTGTGACCACATGATGAATTATATATAATACACTGTATATTCTATTCAGTTACACCTATAGTTATACTGACATATAAATTGGTGTGGTAAACAGCAGCCAGTAGAGCATCAAATGCCTCTATGACATGTAATAACGCTAAAAAACGATTTTATATCATATGCAAATTAGCCTCTAGGAGCAGGGAGGGCGTTGCCCCTGCTCCTAGAGGCTCCGTGTTCCCACCTGGGGCCATGCCCCTCTTCTTCTGATTGACAGGGATTTCAGCATGAAGACAGGGCAGGAGAGCTGTGCTGCCCGGCACTGTCAATCAGAAGAAGAGGGGCATGGCCGCAGATGGAAACATGGAGCCTCTAGGAGTAGGGGCAATGCCCTCCCTGCTCCTAGAGGCTAATTTGCATATGATATAAAATCGTTTTTTAGCGTTATTACATGTCATAGAGGCATTTGATTAACATTATTAGGTTAGTCTGACATTAGCCCATAGCTAATGTCAGACAGCTTATGAGGCAAAAATTTGATGACAGAATCCCTTTAAGGGGGATGCTATGGACAATTATTATTACTGGGGACACAATAGGGGCATTTTTAATGCTGGGGCATGATAGGGGCATTACTGGGGTATTTTTATTATTAATGGGGAAAAAAAGTGATATTTTTATTCTTGGGGTCATTATAGGGGGCATTATTATCACTTGGTTCACTGTAGGGAACATTATTACTACTGGGGACGCTACAGAGGTCTTTACGTCTACTGCAACCACTCTGGAGGGGCATATTACCACTAGGGTCACTATGAGGGGGCATTATTACTCCTCGGGGCACTACTTTTTCTGCAGTAATTAGTATTGTATAGTATTAGTATTTGGGGGAATTCAGGAGCACTGCGGCACAGTGTTGGCATCAGAATTACACTTTTGGAGTGCCAGGATAGGGAATTTGCATTTGGAAGGTAGGAAGGATGGTGGAAAAGTAAGGAATCGAAGATGTCATTTTCTTTACTCTGCAGAGAAGGTGGTCGGGGCCAAGTGAAGAAAATGAGGAATGAGATCATGGATGTCAGAGAGATGTCACTGGAAGTAAAAGATATGCAGACTATATCGTCCTGCATGTTTGGTAACACTGATAGATAAGCCAGAAGGTAGGACAGGCTTTGTGTTTTAGAATGCATCTCAACTCCTCATCCCCTCCTTCCATATCCTAATTAGAGATAACTGCTGGAAGACAAAGGCAGAATGTAGCTGCTGGTGCTCACCACCATAGAGGGAAGGTATTTTGTAATGTTGGGGCATTATATTGTACTATGCTGTGGTATTTGGTTCTGCTGTGGCAGTAGTTTGTGTTGTACTATGGTATTGCTGACCACGTCTACTTGTGTTAGCCCTGCCTGCTTTGTGGGACCCACCACAAGTATGGTGCCACTTTTCTAAGGCCACTTTAATTTCCCAGTCCACCCCTTATAGACGTTTCCATAAAATCTATTGCATAATAAAGCAAGAGGATTGTCCTTGGTTTACTGGGTCTTACATAACCTCCCAATATTTATAGCTCTCAGAATATTAATGGTACAGTGGCACAGGGCACTGTATGTTTAATTCTCCAGGTAGTAGGTTACTCCCTCTTTCTCAATATTCAAATGAATCCATGGTGAATACACCCTGTAGAAGGGTGTAACCACAGTAAAAATAATCATTGCAATATTCATGGACATAGTTATATACTGAAGCGTTGGGAAAAGATGAAACCTACAGCTAGTTACTAGTTGCTGATTGAAGATTTTAGTCTGGAACATACACGTATATTACATCTGGTTCTTGGGCAGGGCTCACTTGAGTGCCATAAAAAATGACTGAATGTTTTCTAAACATTAATTTAATACATAGTAATAGTACTTACTGTTAACCACTTATGTAATGAGCTTATTTTAGCACTGTAACACACCAAATTTTTAATTTAAAGGGAGTCTTTCACCCCGAAAACCCATTTTTCAACACTCACATCTTTCTCTGCAAAATTGCCCCCAGATTAAAAAGCTTCTTACCCTATTGCTGTACCTCTTACCGATCTTCAGAAAATCACTTTAATTGCAGATGTGAATGACAGTTGAAGGTGCCCAGTGGCGGCGTCATAACGATCGGTGCCCAGGCCGCACGCTCATCTTCATAACTTCAACTGTGATTGACATCTGCAATTAAAGGGAGCCTTTCACCTCAAAAACCCATTTTTCAACACTCACATCTTTCTCTGCAAAATTGCCCCCACATTAAAAAGCTTCTTACTCTATTGCTGTACCTCCTACCGACCTCAGAAAATCACTTTAATTGCAGAGAAAGATGTGAGTGTTGAAAAATGGGTTTTCGGGGTGAAAGAGTCCCATTAAATCATAACTTTGTATTTTTCCTTTAACATAGCCAGTAAAGATGAGCAAAGCAACTTTGGATGCTTCATCCGAAGTCGCTTCGCTAAAAGATTAGTTATAATACTGTACTGAGATTCATCTCTGTACAGTATTATAATGTATGGGCTCCGATGAGCTGAAGTCTGTTATTCAAAAAATTGCAAGACTTCATTGAATAACTTCAGTAATTGATTATTACAGTGAAAAACTTTGGAACCGAACTCGGCTTCGACTCCAAGGTACCATTCGGAACAAAAGCCGAGTTCGGTTCCAAGTTTCGAAGTGGGTTTTCACTGTAATAATCAATTACTGAAGTTATTCAACGAAGTCTCACGTGACTTTGTCAATAACTGACTATGTCTCATCTTAGCCCATGCATTTTAATACTGTACGGAGACGAATCTTCGTACATTATTACAACAAATATTTTAGCAAAGTGGCTTCGGATGTAACTCCGAAGCTCGCTTCACTCATCTCTAGTAGCCAGTGTCGGACTAAAGTTCCTTGGGCCCACCCTCTGTACATCCAGGACCTTAAGGGCCTTTGTTTATTAGGGGTCCATTATTGTTAGAGCTTGGGCCCACCGTATGTTGTACACCTAACAGTAGTAGTAGTGAAGACTTGGGAATTAAGTGACATTTAAAGAGAACCTGTCAACATAAAATGCAGTGCAATCTGCAGGCAGCTTGTTATAGAGCAGGAGGAGCTGAGCAGATTGATATATCATTTTGTAGGGAGATTCAGTAAAACTTGTCATTTATACATTGCAGATTGCACTGCATTTTATGGTGACGGGTCCCCTTTAAGCAAATATTCTGACAATTCATAAAAACATACTGTAAACCTTGTAGCACCCATTTCCAAAGACCTTGGTAGGAATCGAGAGCTTGCAGTTGGGTAATACACAACAAAACAAGGAATGTGTAAAAAAAAATATATCAATAATATATCAGCAGCAGTATGCTATGAAAGAACCAATAGGAGCAAAAAAAGAAAAACAAGTTAATAGATAGATTACAGATTTCCATGGTAAATGGTAAGATAGGTCATTTTATCAAGAACATGGTTTGTTAATTGTTCCCATGGGATGATCTTCTCTCCAAACTCTAATTGAATTGTTGGAAATGGATGCTTCTATGTACTTAATTTAGTTCCCCTATCTTTCACCAAACAGATCCCAAAGGACTTATTTCTTCCAGAAAGTTAAAAGGAAAAATCTGATTTCTGATTTACATCTGTATGCTATTTATGTATTTCTGAAAAAGTTGAACTCATGGGTACTGTTACTTCTGCTAGTTTACTAAATTTTGCATCCTCTCAGATTATAAATGATAACATTGGATAATATTATTTGAGCCAGCACTTATAACTGAAAAGCAGAAATTTTTTGTGTCACTCTCTACTACTTTATCAGTTTCCCTGCAGTCTCACCACAGGGGAAATTAAACATTACATACAGTAGTCCCCATTGAAATGAGTGGGTTGTTCATTGAATGCACTGATATGCCATAAGTAGAGTTAAGCGAACAGCTGGATGTTCGGGTTCGAGACGTTCGGCCGAACTTCCCGAAAATGTTCAGGTTCGGGATCCGAACTCGACCCGAACTTCACCCTGAACCCGAACCCCATTGAAGTCAATGGGGACCCAAACTTTTGGGCACTAAAAGGCTGTAAAATAGCCCAGGAAAGGGCTAGAAGGCAGCAAAATGTAGGTAAATCCCCTGCAAACAAATGTGGATAGGGAAATTACTTAAAATGTAATAAAATAAATAAAAATTAACCAATATCGATTGGCAACTTGGAGGAGGAGGAGGTGGAATAGGAGGTTGGGGTGGCATCAGGTGGGAATGCTATGGGAGTTGAAGTTCTCATCACAGCCAAAAAGGATTCATGTCTGCCTGCAGTGCCTCAGGCCTCATTCACAGACTCAGGGCCATGGCACCCGCAAAGAGGAGAGCGGTCCCATAGCAGCAACACAGGCCTCAGGTCAACCTGCAATGGAACAGGCCATTATCATTTATGTAGGCTCCTGACACCCAGACAGAGGAGAGGTCATTTGACAGTAAAAAGAGTTTAATGTCTCTCACCCAGACAGCATGCAATTAAACAAAATATATGCCACTGACACCCAGACAATGGGGCGGTCATGACAGTAAAAAGAGTTTAATATCTCCCACCAAGACAACAAATGATTAAACGACATATAGGCCCCTGACACCCAGACAATGGGGCGGTCATTAGACAGTAAAAAGTGTTAAATGTCTGCCACCAAGACAGCAAGCAAGTACGTGAAATTTAGGCCCCTGACACCCAGACAATGGGGCGGTCATGACAGTAAAAAGAGTTTAATATCTCCCACCAAGACAACAAATGATTAAACGACATATAGGCCCCTGACACCCAGACAATGGGGCGGTCATTAGACAGTAAAAAGAGTTAAATGTCTGCCACCAAGACAGCAAGCAAGTACGTGAAAGTTAGGCCACTGATACCCAGACAGAGGAGAGAGGTCCCATAGCAGCAAAAGAGGCATCATGTCACCCACCAACGGAGAATAGAGATGTCCTGAACTATTCCCCGGCGAACAGTTCCCGGCGATGTTCGGTCCGCCCCCTATACATCATCATTGAGCAAACTTTGACCCTGTACCTCACAGTCAGCAGACACATTCCAGCCAATCAGCAGCATACCCTCCCTTCCAGACCCTCCCATCTCCTGGACAGCATCCATTTTAGATTCATTCGGAAGCTGCAGTCTTAGTGAGAGGAGGGACAGTGTAGCTGCTGCTGATTTAATAGGGAAATCGATAGCTAGGCTAGTGTATTTAGTGTCCACTCCAGTCCTGAAAGACTCATCTGATCTCTGCTGTAAGGACAGCGTCCTGATAGCACCCCAAAAAGCCCTTTTTAGGGCTGCTACATTAGTCTGCTTTTATTTTTTTTTCTCCATATATATATTGCAGTTGCCTTGCCTGCCCGTGTGTGAGGAGCTGCAGGCCCACAGATTGTAGTGTGCCCTCTGCCAGTGCTGCCCATCAATCATACCGTGTGGCACTGGACTTTGCCTTAAAATAAGGCATTTTATCTGTACACTTAAATCTAATTTCAGTTGCCTGCCGGCCTGTGTGTGTGTGTCAGGCCCACAGACTTTAGTGTGCCCTCTGCCAGTGCTGCCCATCAATCATACCGTGTGGCACTGGACTTTGCCTTAAAATAAGGCACTTTATCTGTACACTTTAATCTAATTTTAGTTGCCTGCCGGCCAGTGTGTTTGTGTGTCAGGCCCACAGAATGTAGTGTGCCCTCTGCCAGTGCTGCCCATCAATCATACCGTGTGGCACTGGACTTTGCCTTAAAATAAGGCACTTTATCTGTACACCTTTAATCTAATTTCAGTTGCCTGCCTGCCAGTGTGTGTGTGTCAGGCCCACAGACTGTAGTGTGCCCTCTTCTGGTGCCCAACACTCATACCGGGTGGCACAGTACCTAGCACGCGTAGTACCACTTATCTAAAAAAAAATGACAGGCAGAGGCAGGCCACCCTCAGGGGCCGTCAGGGTCGTGGTGCTGTGATTTCCACTGGCCCTGGAATAATGCCCAGTGTTCAGAGGCCACGTACCCTGAACCCGAAAAATTCTGAGGACATAGTTGACTGGCTTAGACAGGACACCCAATCTTCAACAGGTTCCACTAAGAACCTTGACGCACCATCCTCCTCCAGCTCAGCTTCGGTCACCTGCTCTCAAGTTACCATGCTCCCGCCCGCCGCCACCACCACCACTACCACCACAGCCACCACAGCCGCTTCACTTGATCTGTTAGAGGAGTTATTTACACATCAGTTGGATGCAATTAGTGATGCGCAACCATTATTGCCAGATGATGTAGATTACAGGGATATGTCTCAGTCAGGCAGGATTACACAAATAGACGTACAGTGTGATGATGATGATGATGATGTTGTACCCGCTGCTGCTTCCTTTGCTGAGGTGTCAGATACAAGTGAAGCGGTTGATGATGACGATGTGTCCACGGATGCCACGTGGGTGCCTGCTCGAAGAGAAGAAGAGGGGGAAAGTTCAGAAGTGGAGACAGAGAGAAGGAGGAGACGAGTTGGAAGCAGGGGGAGGTCGTTGCAAGGAGTTAGTGGCACAGTCAGACAGCATGTATCGGCACCCGGGGTCAGCCAGACAGCACGCCAGTCAATGCATGCTGTTGCCACCACCAGAATGCCGTCATTGCAAAGCTCAGCAGTGTGGCATTTTTTTTTGTGTGTCTGCCTCTGATAACAGCAATGCCATTTGCAACCTGTGCCAAAATAAACTGAGTCGTGGGAAGTCCAACACCCACCTCGGTACAACTGCTTTGCGAAGGCACATGATCTCACATCACAAACGCCAATGGGATCAACACATGCGTACAAGCAGCACACAAACTCAAAGCCACCATCCTCTTCCTGGTCCAGCATCTTCAGCCACGTCAACCACTTCTGTCCTCTTTGCCCCTTCTTAACCACCCGCCACTCCGCCTCTCACCTTCAGCAGTTCCATCTCATCTGCCCACAGTCAGGTGTCTGTCAAGGAAATGTTTGAGCGTAAGAAGCCAATGTCACAGAGTCACCCCCTTGCCCGGCGTCTGACAGCTGGCTTGACGGAACTCTTAGCCCGCCAGCTTTTACCATACCAGCTGGTGGAGTCTGAGGCCTTCAAAAAATTTGTCGCTATTGGGACACCACAGTGGAAGGTACCCGGACGAAATTTTTTTTCAAAAAAGGCAATCCCAAACCACTACTATGTTATTAAAAAGGAAGTCATGGTATCTCTGGCATACAGTGTTAGGGCAAGGGTCAATCTGACCACTGATACCTGGTCTGCAAAGCACAGTCAGGGCAGGTATATCACGTACACTGCGCATTGGGTCAACCTGCTGACGGGAGACAAGCATGGAATGAGTGGCTCCGCAGCGGAGTTGGTGATACCTCCACGACTTGCAGGCAGGCCTACTGCCACCTCCTCTACTCCTCCTACTCCATCCTCTTCGATATCCTCCTCAGCTGAGTCCTCTTCTGCTGCGGCGTGTGGCTGCACATCAACTGAATCCCCCCAGCTCCCCAGGGGCTATTCCACATCCCGGATACGACAGTGTCACGCTGTCTTGGGTTTAACTTGCTTGAAAGTAGAGAGCCACACAGGACCAGCACTCCTGTCCGCCCTAAACGCACAGGTGGATCAGTGGCTGATCCCGCACCAACTGGAGTTCGGCAAAGTGGTGTGTGACAATGGAACAAATTTGTTGTCAGCATTGAATTTGGGCAAGTTGTCACATGTGCCGTGCATGGCACATGTGTTGAATCTCATCGTACAACGCTTTGTGTCTAAGTACCCAGGCTTACAGGACGTCCTCAAGCAGGCCAGGAAGGTGTGTGGCCATTTCAGGCGTTCCTACACGGCCATGGCGCACTTTTCTGATATTCAGCGGCGAAACAACATGCCAGTGAGGCGCTTGATTTGCGACAGCCTGACACATTTGAATTCAACACTCCTAATGTTCGACCGCCTGCTCCAACAAGAAAAAGCCGTCAACTAGTATTTTTATGACCGGGGGGCTAGGACAGCCTCTGCGGAGCTGGGAATGTTTTTACCACGTTACTGGACGCTCATGCGCAATGCCTGTAGGCTCATGCATCCTTTTGAGGAGGTGACAAACCTAGTCAGTCGCACCCAAGGCACCATCAGCGACTTCATCCCATTTGTTTTCTTCCTGGAGCGTGCCCTGCGAAGAGTGCTGGATCAGGCTGTAGATGAGCGGGAAGAGGAAGAGGAAGAGTTGTGGTCACCATCACCACCAGAAACAGCCTTTTCATCATCGCTTACCGGACCTGCGGCAACGAGATTTCGCCCATTATGGCACACCACCAGGCGTGGCTTGAGACCCACCGGCAGTAACCACTGGTCCGTCTGTTGTTCAATACCCCGCCACAACTCCTGCGCGGTGTGGGGCCTGTCCCCCAAACATATGAGTTTCAGAACGGCCTGCTGACTTTTACCCCGGGCTGTGCTGAAGTTGGTGGTGAAGGTGTGTGGCTGACTGGATAAGCAGGTGGAAGAAGAGGAGGAGGAAGCCGAGTAGGAGGAGGAGGCTACAGGAGGCAAAGAATGATGCCCTGCGATCCTTGGCGGTGGAAGGACGTGCGCCAAGGAACTCTCCGCCTGGGGCCCAGCTTCCACTACATTTACCCAGTGTGCAGTTAGGGAGATATAGCGTCCCTGGCCGTGCTTACTGGTCCACGTATCTGTGGTTAGGTTGACCTTGCCACAGATGGCGTTGCGCAGTGCACACTTGATTTTATCGGATACTTGGTTGTGCAGGGAAGGCACGGCTCTCTTGGAGAAGTAGTAGCGGCTGGGAACAACATACTGTGGGACAGCCATCGCTATCAGCTGTTTGAAGCTGTCTGTGTCCAGCCTGAATGACAGCATTTCAAAGGCCAGTAGTTTAGAAATGCTGGCATTCAGGCCCAGGGCTTGAGGGTGGGTAGGTGAGAATTTACTCTTTCTCGCCAAGGTTTGTGAGATGGAGAGCTGAACGCTGCCGTGTGACATGGTGGAGATACTTGGCCACGGAGGTTGTGGTGTTAGTGGCACATCCTCTGTTTGGTGTGCGGCAGGTGCCAACATTCCTCCCGAGGCGGAGGAAGAGGCCGAGGCAGCAGCAGAAGAGGGAGCAGGGGGAGCCTGAGTGAGTTCCTTGTTTTTAAGGTGTTTACTCCACTGCAATTCATGCTTTGCATGTAGATGCCTGGTCATGCAGGTTATGCTAAGGTTCCGAATGTTAATGCCTCGCTTCCGGCTCTGATGGCACAGCGTGCAAACCACTCGGGTCTTGTCGTCAGCACATTGTTTGAAGAAGTGCCATGCCAGGGAACTCCTTGAAGCTGCCTTTGGGGTGCTCGGTCCCTGGTGGCGGTGGCCAGTAGTAGGCGAACTCTCTTGGCGGCGGCTGTTCTGCCTTCGCCCCCTGCTCCCTCTTTTGCTACGCTGTTGGCTCGGTCTCACCACTGCCTCTTCCTCTGAACTATGAAAGTCAGTGGCACAACCTTCATTCCATGTGGGGTCTAGGACCTCATCGTCCCCTGCATCGTCTTCCACACAGTCTTGCTCCCTGACCTCCTGTTCAGTCTGCACACTGCAAATATATGCAGCAGTTGGCTCCTGTGTTTCGTCATCATCAAAGACGTGCGGCCTCTGATGAGGTGGTATTCCCACATCCTCATCATCAGGAAACATAAGTGGTTGTGCGTTAGTGAATTCTATGTCTTCCACCACTGGGGAAGGGCTAGGTGGATTCCCATGGGAAACCCTGCCAGCAGAGTCTTCAAACAGCATAAGAGACTACTGCATAACTTGAGGCTCAGACAGTTTCCCTGATATGCATGGGGGTGATGTGACAGACTGATGGGCTTGGTTTTCAGGCGCCACCTGTGCGCTTTCTGCAGAAGACTGGGTGGGAGATAATGTTGTGAACGTGCTGGATCCACTGTCGGCCACCCAATTGACTAGCGCCTGTACTTGCTCAGGCCTTACCATCCTCAGAACGGCATTGGGTACCACCAAATATCGCTGTAAATTCTGGCTGGTACTAGAAGCTGAGGTAGTTGGTTCACTAGGACGTGTGGCTGTGGCAGAACGGCCACGTCCTCTCCCAGCACCAGAGGGTCCACTAATAACACCACGATCATGTCCGCGTCCGCGTCCCTTACTAGATGTTTTCCTCATAGTTTTTTTTTTTAATCAGATAATATTTTATTGATTTTTCCGCAAAAACTGTCACAGAACGCGGTACCAGATTGTAGTGTAAGAAGCCACATAATGGGTACCAATCAGTCATATGGTAAACACAGCTAAATTTTTAAAGAGCGTAGGTAAAGATTTAATCTGGCCAGGTAGGTTCCTTTCCAGGATCGAGAGAGGAGGACAGCACTTGGCAGCCCAGCACACCAAAGTTCCACTCCTATCCACTGTTTCCCGAGCTCTCCAACCCTTAAAATGTTGTAATTGCGCAGCCAAGAAATATTAGAAAAGGGTTAGGGAGCGCTAAACCACCCCTTTCTTTGTCCCTTTGTAAGGTCTCATATCTAATTCTACTAGGCTTATTCTTGCCCCATACCAAAGATCTAAAGGTTTGTTAAATCTTATAGAAATAGTGTTTGGGTATCCAGACTGGTGAATTATGTATAATATATAGCAGCTGAGGCATGAAATTCATTTTAATGAGGTTACCTCGACCTATCACAGACAACGGAAGTTTATGCCAGGCAGTCGTCTTCAAATGGAATTTCTGTAATAATCGTTGCAGGTTATCAGTAATAACCGTTTGGGGGTTAGCAGATATATTAATACCTAAGTATTTAAAAGATGAGACCACTTTAAGATTAATATGACCCAAATTAAGAGATTGCGAAGCAGGGGACAAAGAAAGAATAACAGACTTGCTCCAATTAATAAGTAAGCCTGATTGACGCCCAAAATTCAAAATTAATGAAATAATGGAATCAATGGACGAGGCTAAGTCTCCCACATATAATAACATATCATCCGATAGAGCGACACCCTTTTCTCCAGTTCCCCTTCTGCACAACCCCCTAATGCCATCATCAGAGCGTAAGACACATGACAAAGGTTCTATGGCAATGGCAAATAGAAGGGGCGACAAGGGACAGCCCTGTCTGGTGCCCCTCTCCAATGCCATCGCCGGAGACAACTTCCCATTAATTCGAAGCCTAGCTCTAGGCTGAGTATAAAGTAGTTTGACCCAGCCTATAAAACCCGGGCCAAACCCCAACTTCAACATTACCGACCACAAGTAGTCCCACTCGACGCTATCAAACTCCTTGGCAGCGTCGAGTGAGACCACCGCCGGACAACCCTCCTCCCCCCCGTCACCAATTGTAGATTAAGAAACAATCTTCTGAGATTCAGTGAAGTAGACTTACCGGGCATAAAGCCACAGTGATCTTCATGGACAAGTTGAGTAATCACAGACAGCAGCCTATTAGCCAAAACTTTAGCCAATAGCTTGATGTCTACTGTCAGGAGTGAGATAGGCCTATTTGAATCCACTATAGTAGGGTCCTTACCCGGTTTGGGAAGCACCACCACCACGGCTTCTCGCATAGAGCTAGGCAAGACACCAACCTCCGCAGCCTCATTGAAGACCCGAAGCATATGCGGGAGTAGAGTCTCCTGATGCTTTTTATAAAATTCTCCTGGTAGTCCGTCACTACCCAGCGCTTTCTCATTAGGTAGGGAGCATACAGCCTCCTCCAGTTCCTCCAACTGAATAGCATTATCTGAACATCTCTCTTTGGGCATCCGATAGACAGGGCATACAAATCTGTTGTAAATACCTATCTCTATCTTCTGCAGTAACAGATAACTTGATTTTATAAACTTCCATATAATGGGAGTGAAATACTTGCATAATATTATCATCTCCAGTTACCAAGACTCCCATGTCATTCACAATATTAGTTATATTGGATGAACCAGATTGTGATTTAACAATAGTGGCCAACAGAAGACCCGCACTTTCTCCCTCTGTAAAATAGCGTTGTTTCTTAAAAAAAACTGTTTGTCTCCCACCTTACTAGTTTGATGGTCCCCTAGTAATTTTTGTGCTTCCACCCACCGAGAGACATTGTCCACCGTTGGGTTAGCAATATATTGGGCCTCAGTCACACGAACCCTGTCTGACAGCTCTGTCATAAGGGCCCTGCTTTTAGATTTATGAATACTGATATGTTTAATATATAGTCCCCTAACGAATGCCTTCATAGTATCCCAGACGACCGAGTAGCTAGCGGACCCCCTCCCTCAAAGCAGTCAGAAACGTATCCCCGGTATCCACAAACAGCATGCAGAACGGGTTAAGATGCCAAGATTGTCGTGGCACCGTGGGGCTTACCAGGATAGAGGAGTGATCAGATATGCTGCGAGGCAAGTAGGCAATTTCCCGTACTTTGTCCAACAGCATGGAGGATCCCACTACCAAATCTATTCTACATAAGGAGTTATGTGAGGAAGAAAAGCAGAAGTATTGTCTGACTCCCGGATTCTTACATCTCCAAAAATCCAGCATGTCCAACTCAGCAAGTGACCTAGCCAAAGACGTAGGGGAAGAGGCTACAACCCCCCCATCCGGCTGGAACTTATCCAAGGATTTATCTAGATACATGTTAAAGTCACCCACTACTAAAACCGGTACGTCCGAATACTTAGCAGTAAACGACAGCACTTGTTTAAAAACTACACAGGAATATGGGGGGAGGTATATACAGTATACCGCCACCAATAGCAGACGGACCGAGAAGACAGATCAGTCAATACACACAAATTGGCCATCAGTGTCCACGCAGACCTCCCTAGAAACAAACGGGATCGATCTATGTACAAGGACACTCACCCCTCTAGACTGGGAGGAAAAGGTAGCGTGGAAGCTATTCGTCGCCCAAACCCTGTGGACGAATTTTGTCATTTCAGGAGTAAGGTGAGTCTCAGAGAAGCAGAAGATGGCCGGCTGGTGCGACTGAAGTGCAAAAAAGACAGCATTACGTTTGGCAGATTGATTCATGCCTCTCACATTCCAGACCACAATTTTATGGGTACCCATTTATACAGTTAAACCATAATTGCACAGTTCCCCTCCAAACTTCTCTCTGGCCATCTAAGAGGACATGTTCGTCCCTGAGGTAGAAGGTCTCCGTCCCCTTCCCATCCCCTGCCCCCCCCCCCCCGCCTCCCATAACAAAACCAGCAATAACATTGTACAGATGTAGAAAACAGCTGGGGTAAAAAAGAAAACCCGAACTCAGAGACATGCAACACCCTATGTAAATGGGAAAATAGATGTCAGTCAAAGACGTGCTCAGCAGACAATCCCTGCATCTTCAGTAGGTTACATATATCTGCCCCCTCAGGGGAATAAACCATATTAAACAGAAATCAAACAGACCCCACAATCGGCGAGGTAAAAAACAAAGGGAGCTGTGACCATATACATTGCATCTTATGTTGCATAGTGATAAGTATATGTAGGCACATTAGGTTAATCCCTGACTACTGTCAGGTGCAGTCTAAGCAAGTTAGAGACCTGCCAGTCAGGCCCGGCATGGAAAGTTATGACACAGTTCAGGTGCCGCTGCGGAGCTCCTGTTCCATAGTGTCCAGCCACTGGCACGCCATTGCCGGATCTTCAAACATGTGCGTTTTATCCTTCGCCACAATTCACAAGTGGGCTGGAAATATCATAAAGTAGGGCAGCTGTAATTGCCACAGCCGGCGTTTAATATCAAAAAAATGTGCTCGCTTCTTCTGCACTTCACCGGAGAAATCCGGGAACAGAGAGATCCGGTTGCCATCAATGGTAAGATCCGTGCACTCCCTAGCTCCTCTCAGGATGGTGTCGCGGTCACGAAAGTGTAGAACTTTAATAAGCATCGGTCGCGGTGGCACCCCAGGTGGTGGAGGGCGGAACGGTACACGATGCGTCCTTTCCACAGCAAAAAGCAGAGACAACTTTTCTTTCCCAATCTTCTCCATTAGCCATTTTTCTACAAAGAGAACTGCGTCTGTCCCCTCAGTGCATTCAGGGACACCAATCATGCACACATTATTATGACGCAGCCTGTTTTCCAGGTCGTCAGTTTTGGCTATAAGCATAGTAACATTGTGAATTACTCTTTGCATGTCCCTTTTAACTGGGGGCATCTGATCTTCAAGGGTACTGAGGCGGCCCTTCACTTCCCCCATCCGCTCCTTAACTTGTCTCATATCTTGTCTCAAGAGACCAATGTCCTCCTTAAGGCTGTCCTCATTAGTATTAAGTGCAGCCAGCGCAAGATTACACTGCGCCACCGCCGCAAAGACATCTTTCAAAGTAGGTTCCATCACTGAAGCACCCAGACTGGAGCCGGAATCACTGACCTCAGGAGGTGTCGTTGCTGGGGCCCCACCGGACACCGCTGCAGGTAAGTTGGAGCCAGCATTGTAAGCCCGAATATCAGGGGCCACAGCTGAAGCCGCAGGCTCTGCAGAGTGGGCGAAGCGCTCTAGCCATGCCACCACATCTAGGGGCCGTCCTGCCGGTCCGGCGCCATCTTGCCTCACTGGTGTGGCGCCTTCACAGTCCTTTCCCTCTCTTTCCTTCGCCTTTTGTCGCCTCATGATGCCGCCGGAGAGGTGCAGTGCCTAGCCGGTCACTTTGTAGGCAGGTCAGGATCGATAAAACACTGAATAAACAGGGGCAGTAAGGTATTTACAGGATACTAAGCCGGGAGCCAAGTGCCATGCGTCCTCTCTCATCCCCAGTCTGGCCACGCCCCCGTTTTCCTCATTGTTACCGTTCACCACAATAAGAAAAATTTTTTTGCCACAATGTATTGAATTCAAATTCAGGCCTTTTTTACAGGCACCTAGCACTATCTGGCTATCTATTTATGTACCGTATTTCACTTATCCAGGCACAGCAGTAACCACAGATTTAGGGGACTATCAATTGTAGGTCTATTATTTAGGCCCTGGATGAAAGGTATCCTTTTACGGACAGATTAACACTTGGAGATGCACAGTAGCGTGTGAAAAAATATATAGGATTATGCTTTTAGCACTTGTATTTTAACACTTTGTGCAATATACCCTTTAACGGAAAGAAATATACTTGGAGATGCACGCTGAGTATAATATATTCTTTTACGGACAGATTTACACTTGGCCTGCAACAGCTGGAACACCAGATTTTGGGTATTGCTATTTTGGCAATTGAATTTCAGCCCAGAACAAAATATATCCTTTGACGGATACTATTAAACTACTTGTCCAGCCACAGCTAGAACACCAGATTTACGGAATTTCTATTTTTGCAACTGAATTTCACCCCAGAAAATAATATATCCTTTGACGGACACTATGAAACTTGTCCAGTCACAGCTGGAACACCAGATTTACGGTATTGCTATTTTTGCAACTGAATTTCACCCCAGAAAATAATATATCCTTTGACAGACACTATGAAACTTGTCCAGTCACAGCTGGAACACCAGATTTATGGTATTTCTATTTTTGCAACTGGATTTCACCCCAGAAAAAATATATCCTTTGCCAGACACTATTAAACTTGGCCAGCCACAGCTGAAACCACTGATTTACGGCATTGCTATTTTGGCAATTGAATTTCACTCCAGAGCAAAATATATCCTTTGCCGGACACTATTAAACTTGGCCAGCCACTGCTGGGACACCAGATTTATGGTATTGCTATTTTGGCAATTGAATTTCACCCCAAAAAAAATATATCCTTTGCCGGACGCTATTAAACTTGGACAGCCACAGCTGAAACCACAGATTTACGGTATTGCTATTTGGGCAATTGAATTTCACCCCAGAAAATTATCTATCCTTTGCAGGACACTATTAAACTTGGCCAGCCACTGCTGGGACACCAGATTTAGGGTATTGCTATTTTGGCAATTGAATTTCACCCCAGAAAAAAATATATCCTTTGCCAGACACTAATAAACTTAGCCAGCCACAGCTGAAACCACTGATTTACGGTATTGCTATTTTGGCAATTGAATTTCACCCCAGAAAATTATCTATCCTTTGCCGGACACTAATAAACTTGGCCAGCCACTGCTGGGACACCAGATTTAGGGGATTGCTATTTTGGCAATAGAATTTCACCCCAGAACAAAATCTATCCTTTGCCGGACACTATTAAACTTGGCCAGCCACTGCAGGGACGCCAGATTTATGGTATTGCTATTTTGGCAATTGAATTTCACCCCAGAAAAAAATATATCCTTTGCTGGACACTATTAAACTTGGCCAGCCACAGCTGAAACCACTGATTTACGGTATTGCTATTTTGGCAATTGAATTTCACCCCAGAAAATTATCTATCCTTTGCCGGACACTATTAAACTTGGCCAGCCACAGCTGAAACCACTGATTTATGGTATTGCTATTTTGGCAATTGAATTTCACCCCAGAAAAAAAATATCCTTTGCGAGACACTATTAAACTTGGCCAGCCACAGCTGAAACCACTGTTTTACGGTATTGCTATTTTGGCAATTGAATTTCACCCCAAAACAAAATCTTTCCATTGCCGGACACTATTAAACTTGGCCAGCCACAGCTGAAACCACTGATTTACGGTATTGCTATTTTGGCAATTGAATTTCACCCCAGAACAAAATATATCCTTTGCCGGACACTATTAAACTTGATTTACGGTATTGCTATTTTGGCAATTGAATTTCACCCTAGATATAAAATATATCCTTTGCCGGACACTATTAAACTTGGCCAGCCACAGCTGAAACCACTGATTTACGGAATTGCTGTTTTGGCAATTGAATTTCACCCCAGAACAAAATATATCCTTTGCCGGACACTATTAAACTTGATTTAGGGGATTGCTATTTTGGCAATTGAATTTCACCCTAGAACAAAATCTGTTCTTTGCCGGACACTGTTCAACTAGGCCAGCCACAGCTGAAACCACTAATTTACGGTATTGCTATTTTGGCAATTTAATTTCACCCCAGAAAAAAAAATATCCTTTGACGGACACTATTAAACTTGGCCAGCCACAGCTAAAACCGCTGATTTACGGTATTGCTATTTTGGCAATTGAATTTCACTCCAGAAAAATATCAATCCTTTGCCGGACAGTATTAAACTTAGCAAGCCACAGCTGGAACACCAGATTTAGGGGATTGCTATTTTGGCAATTGAATTTCACCCCTCAATAAAATATAGAAATTTCTATCCTGAGTTTCTACGGGTGACAATAAGCACAGCCAAGCCCCTTATGTAGGATATAGCAAAAAAAAACTAGTATTGATGGATTGATGGACTTGGTGGCAGCTTGTGCTGGTGCACCACAAGACCGACCATGGCCGCCAATCATCCCAGAAAAAAGTGACAGAAAAACTCTCTGTGCAGCCTAAAAACCAGTGAGCAATTAACTAGCAGACGTTGAATGATTCAGAGCTGTAGATCGATCACTTCATTGGGTGTTTTTGCTGAGTCTTCCCTGCCTAATCTCGCCCTCACAGTAGCTGCATCCTATCCCTACACTAATCAGAGCAGAGTGTCATGCTGCGCTACGTGACTCCAGCTTAAATAGCCAAGCCATTAGTAAGAAATGCACTAGATCGCACAGCAAGTTCCACGATATAAAAATGGAGTGCCAGTGGCTGAGAGGACAATCCCCTATGTCCACAAAAATATATAACACGAAAAATTCCACAGCACTTCCTTGTCAGTGAAAAAAGGTTGCTACTTTATTTTCCGGGTAAAAAGCGACTTTTCGGTGCACCCTATGGCACCTTTTTCAAGCAGTAGGCATGGCTGTGATGGCTTCTTAGGGCAAGAAGTAAAACGCTAGCTGATTGGCTGCTGTGCAGCCCTTCAGAAAGCGGGAAGAAATCGCCGAATAACGGACCCGAACCCGAACTTTTTTGAAAATGTTCGGGTCCAGCTCTGTGTCCCGAACACCCCAAAATTCGGTACGAACCCGAACTATACAGTTCGGGTTCGCTCAACTCTAGCCATAAGCTCCAGAGAAAGAGATGCTTTTTGTGGGGGCTCTGCGCTCTGGCTAATACATTATGGTCCTGAATGTGGTCTCTTCTATATTAACTCAGAAGTCAGACCCAAAGAACTTCATGATACAATTCACATCTTCATTTTCCCACATGAAACAAGAGCATGTAGAGTG
This sequence comes from Bufotes viridis, assembly GCA_033119425.1. Classification (NCBI taxonomy): domain Eukaryota; kingdom Metazoa; phylum Chordata; class Amphibia; order Anura; family Bufonidae; genus Bufotes; species Bufotes viridis. Next base: position 292,215,558 of record CM065589.1, on the reverse strand, counting down.
AAACTCATGGGGATGCACTTCTTGGGTACATGTCTCCCAGAATATGGACCTTACAACCACTGAAGACAATTGTCCAGGTCTGTATTCTACATGGATATACAGACCCCCCACTGCGTATAAAATAAAAACCTGCAACACTGGTGATGAAGGCTAGTTTTAATCAGACCTAAAAGAGAATATTTTGCTGGTATTACTGTATGTATTATATAAATGGTCATTTATCTTATTCTATTAATACACAGCATATCTAAGTAAATGTATATAACTGTTGCCGTGCATACCCAGCTATCCAGAACAGTCAGCGTGGTTCATTTTTCTAATACAAAACCTGCTGTTCCTATGCACAGTTGGTATTCTGCTATATTTTCTATTATACTTACATTGCATGTATCCGGATTTTCTATTGCCTGCTATGGCTGCCCCCACACTACTATTTATAACCGTTCACTTACCAGTAGAGCTGTATAAATGATTATGTTGCAATGAAAACCATCCTGTAAATAGCAAATCTTTTATAAGTCCATTTTTTGTCCTACAGTCGAAGTACAGTTGAATATATTTATTTGATTTTCTGCCATATTGATAAATCCTACTTTTCAACCATCGTTAAACCTATGAACAGTCCGCAATAAATGGTTGTGTTTTTTTTTATATCTGTAGTGTGTAAAAACAAAACAAAAAAAAACATCTGTGCAGTGTACTTGCGCAGGGCAAACAAAGGTCCTCTGATCAAAACCAGATAATCCCTGCTCACCTTGATCCCTGCTCAGACTAGGCCTGCCACCCCCTGGAAGTACCACTGACGGCACAAAGTCAGTTCACCTGCTGAGTCCAATCTCCAAAGCAGGAGAATCACATTCCTAAAGTATATCTATAGCAACAGGGCAGGTGTAATAACAAGAAGTCGTCCTATTCACTTCTATGGGACTGCTCCGTCGTATTCAAGTGCATACTACAGAGCTGTCCCATAGAAATGAGTGGGACGGCTTCTTGTAATTACACCTGCTTACTGCTGCGATGTCAACGAGCAGGTGAACAAGGAAGGAAAGGGAGTGCTCACATGAACATCAGTGGGGGTGGCGGGTGTCGGACCACCGCCGACTGATATTGATGACCTATCCTGATGATAGTTAATCAATATTAAAATCCCGGAAAAACCCTTTAAGATGTGGAGGAGGGGGATTAGAAAGTGAGACATGGGCCACAGCACCGAACCAGCGCTACCTTCAGCATCTTGCCTGGTCTTTCCGTGCTACCAAACATGCAGGAGAATACAGCATTACATACCTATTACATCGAGTAGTGTCTCCTATAATGTAATCGTTCTTTCTTTGTTGTATCTGCAGAGTTTGGCACACTAATATCTTAGGTTCCTTCCAATCTTCCAATCTTCCAATCTTCTCGACACAAACTTCCCATTCTGCTGCCATTCCCAAACATGTGCCTGCTGAGCTCCCCACATAGTGCCCTACTAATAAAAATGCCCCCATTATGCCTCGGTAATAATAATGCCTCCATAGTGCTACAGTATTAAAAATTCTCCATAGTGGCCCTAGTAATGCCCTTATAAAGCCTCAGTATTAAAAATGCCCCCATAATGCCTCCAGTAATAATAAGTCTCTCACAATGCCCCAATATTGAAAATTCCCCCATAGTAAATTCAGCATTAACAACACCACAGTAACCTCAGTACTGCCCCCTACAGTTCCCCTAGGGGTCTGGTGGGGTATGTACCCCAGATACTAGGTGCCAGGGGGTCGCTGACATGCCACTTTGCCTTAAACAGGTTATTGTTAGGTGGAGTGACCTTGGTGTCAGTGGGTTTAAAGGTGCAAAGCAGGGGTCCTTTGGAGTGGCACAGACTTTTACAGTCTGTCTGTTAGGTATGGTAGGAGACCTGAAGCTGTTCAAGGCCTAACACCTAACTCTATCTCCTCTACATACATCTTGTGGGACACAAAGTGCACAATAAAGACACATTAAACTTCTGTAGCAGTGAACCACCAGGTCACTGCACAATGACCCTGTGTCTGCTATAACAAAATTATCTAATTCCGTAGAGATTTTGATTTATGTATAAGCATACATACTTAAAAGGGTTGTGCAGTAGTATAATATTGATGTGACCTTGAAGAGGACGCAACCTTCGCACAAGCACCACAACTATTAGCAGGGGTGCCGGGGACACCCACCGATCTGATATTGATGATCTATCCTGAGGATATGTCATCAATATTATTCCACCGCAAAGGCCTTTCAATATCATGGGGAGAGCAGAAGACACCTTTGGCACAACTTTTCTCCTAGAGGAAAACCAACCAGCCCATTTCTTGTTTCCTCAGGTAACAAACACCAAGAATAGTTACCCTGCCCCCATACACACGGATCCCTACATTTAACTAATGACCAGCTTCACAGTATAGCTGAGTAACCTTGTGAAGAGGAACAGTTTGTACATTACAAGGTAACCAGAATGTTATCCGGTTTTACTGGTTGCTCAGTGATGCGGTTGCTGATAAGTATTGTACTTAGACAACACTGCATGTATGACAACTAGTACAAAACTACAACATAAAAGGTGTTATGGAAAGTTCATTCAGTATTGCAAGAGTATTTTACATGAAGTTTTTCTGCACTTTGTTCAGATTTTTCTATGCAAAAGAACAGAAGCAGGAAGCTGTGATGATATTTATTATTTATTTTCCCATATACACTGATCAGGAGGCTGGGACTGGCCCATCAGGGTGCCGGGGGATTCCTCGGTGGGCCCCCAGTCTCCTGCCCTTGAGATAAGATGGAGGAGTAATTATTTCTCCTTTCTCAGGATTGATAATTATTGTAACCACTAGGTGGCAGTATTGCACAGTGATGCAGCCTCCTCCTACTGGTGTACATCGTACAAGATGCCCCACAGTATCTTCTAGACTTCTGGGGCTGCTGCCTGTGAAGGAGCAGAGAAGGTGTCTGCCTCCTCCTGCCCTCCCTGCTGTCAGGAAACTGTGGTTGCTGGAGAGAAGGACTCCTCTCCGGTGCTGGGCTGATTTCTCAGGTGTGTGACAGTAGTGAGCTGTAGTAGACTGTAAGGGGGGGAAATAGGGGATTTGTTTATAGCAGACACAGATCTATGAATGTGTGCTGCTCTCTGCAGAGTTCAGAGTGGAATTGGGGGGACTCTGCCCTAGCCCCCCCCCCCCAATACCTCTGCTTTAGGTGCACCCTCATAAGTGCCCCAGCTCCAGATGCCCCCCCCCCCCAATGCCCCCACTCTAAAAGCACCCATAATATTGAATCTTCTCCAGTTGCCCCCCTAATACCCTGGCAGCTGCTCCAGGATCCACACTATTACCCTGCCTCAGGTAACCCTAATGCCTCTGCTTTAGGTGCACCCCCATAAGTTCCCCAGCTCCAGATGCCCCCACTCTTAATGTACCACTAATATTGCCTCTTCTCTAGTTACCCCTGCTCCAGGATCCCCACTATTACCCTGCATCAGGTGACCCTAATTCCTCTGTTTCAGTTATGACCCTCCATTTGTGCCCTTTACTCACGTTGCTCCTCTAGCACTTTTGCTTGGGCTTTGTTAAAGGTTGTAACCTGCAAAGGGGGTTGGACTTATGCCCGAAAAATTCTGCACAGTGCGTCATATTCTCCAGTATTGACACATATATTTTACATGGCAGAAGTGATGATATTCCGTATTTATAGGCATCACTGCTGCCATTTAAAGAGATACTGGTGGTGGAGTGGTGGAGGATTTAAGGGAGTTGTGCAGGTTTTCAAGTTATCCTCTCCACACCATAGGGCATAACTATATGAATAGTGGGGTCCGATTCTGCAACCCCCACTGATCCCAGGAACGGGTCCTGTTCCCCCTTTTTTTGGTGTGACAGGCTACACATACTCCCTGCTGCTCTATTCATTCTCTTTGGGACCACTGGAATAAGCCAGCGCTGTACTCCGCCATCTCCGGCAACCCCATAGAGAATGGATTGAGAGGCAGGACATATGCTCGACATCCCACTCAGTCAAGAAGGGGGATCAGTGGGGGCCCCAGCGTTCAGACCCCCACAGATCACTTAGCTATCCCTGATCCTGTGGATAGGGGATAACTAGAAAAGTGGACACAGGCCCTTTAACAGGCAAGCATTTCTATTTTAGTTTGACACTTATTTTGGGCCAGATTTTAAATTTTTATTAAAAAAAAATTTTTACACCCAAAGAAAACCTTTAATGATAGGGAATGCGAAAAAGTGAAACAGCTATGACACTATAGTGTCATGACAAATAAGTGTTTGATCGGTTGGGGTCTGACTGCTGTGACCCCCATGATCAAGGGAACGTGGTCTCAAAGGGGTTGTCCCACTTCAGTAAGTCGGATTTATCATGTAGAGAAAGTTAATACAAGCCACTTACTAATGTATTGGTATTATCCATATTGTTTCCTTTGCTGGCTAGATTCATTTTTCCATCACATTATATACTACTCATTTCCATGGTTACGACCACCCTGCAATCCATCAGTGGTGGTCGTGCTTGCACACTATAGAATAAATTACTAGCTTATGTGTGCTCCCATGGTCCCAGCCACCAGAGAGGCTGACGCTTTTGCCTATAGAGTGCAAGCATGACAATCACTGCTGGATTGCAGGGTAGTAGTAACCATGGAAACCAGCAGTGTATAATGTGATGGAAAAATGAATCCAGCCAGCAAAGGAAGCAATATGGATAATCATAATACATTAGTAAGTTGCTCGTACTAACTTTCTCTACATGATAAATGCCACTTACTGAAGTGAGACAACCCCTTTAAGACTCTTGTGTAAATAGATTGGCGGTAATGTAATTAAATGTCTCAGGACCCCTTTTTTCATGATCAGTTGGTGTTCCAGCAGTGAGACCCCCAGTAATCTGATATTTATCACCTATTCTGCATGCACTACTTTTGTCTCCGCTCCTAATCATCTTCTGAGCGGCCACCTAACAGACCCCATTATAATCTAATGGGTCTTTAGGCTCCATTTGTGCCGAATCCGTCTATCCGTTCTCCTGCCCCTAAACAGAGCAGGAGAATGGAGAGGCTGAGAGGTGATATGAACGAAGCCTAAGGTGGCAGTTTTGTTGGTACTATTTTAGGGTAGATATGATTTTTGGTTGCTCTATATTACACTTTTTGTGAGGCAAGGTAAGGCTAAGATCCATTCAGGGATCTCACAAACTGTCCAAAACAGATCAGTTTTGCCCTTAATGCATTCTGAATGGATAAGGATCCGCTCAGAATGCATCAGTTTGGCTCAGTTTGGCTCTGTTCCGCCTCCCTTACGCTTTTGAGGCGGACACCAAAACGCTGCTTGCAGCGTTTTGGTGTCCGTCTGACTAAACTGAGCCAAACGGATCCGTCCTGACACACAATGTAAGTCAATGGGGACAGATTCATTTTCACTGACACAATATGGCACAAAAGAAAACGGATCCATCCCCCATTGAATTTCAATGGTGTTCAAGGCGGATAATTTTTGGCTATGTCAAAGATAATACAAACGGATCCGTTCTGAACAGATCCATGCGGTTGTATTATCTAAACGGATGCGTTTGTGCAGATCCATGACCGATCTGCACCAAACGCGAGTGTGAAAGTAGCCTTACAAAAAATTGCTTTTGGCACTGTTTACATTTTTAGTTATTTACAATGTTCATCTGACAGGTTAGATCATGTGGTATTTTCATAGAGCAGGTTGTTACGGACGCGACAATACCAAATATGTATACTTTTTTGTTGTTGTTTGTTTCAGTTTTACATAATAAAACATTTAAAAAAAAAATCATGTTTTAGTATCTCCATATTCTGAGAGCCATAGTTTTTTTTTATTTTTCAAGCGATTGTCTAAGGTAGGGTCTCTTTTTTTGCGGTATGAGATGACGCTTTGATTGGTACTATTTGATGGTGCATATAACTTTTTGATCGCTTGCTATTACACTTTTTGTGATTTAAGGTGACAAAAAAAAATTTTTTTGACACACTTTTTTTTTTTTTTTCGGTGTTCACATGAGGGGTTAGGGTACTTTCCCACTTGTGATGCTGGATTCCGGCAGGCAGTTCCGTCGCCGGAACTGCCTGCTGGATACGGCAATCTGTATGCAAACAGATACCATTTGTAGCCGGATCCGAATCCGTCTCACAAATGCATTGCAGTACCGGATCCGTCTCTCCGGTTGTCACCCGGAAAAACGGATCCGGTATTTATCTTTCTCACATCTTTAAAGGTCTGCGCATGCGTAGAGCGGAAGATCGCATCCGTCAATGCGGTAATTTTAATGCTGGATCCAGCACTAATACATTTCAAGGGAAATGAATGCCGGATCCAGCATTCCGGCAAGTGTTCAGGAATTTTGGACGGAGAAAATACCGCAGCATTCTCCGGCCAAAAAAATGCAAAAAACTCAAGAGGGACTGAACTGATGCATCCTGATGCATCCTAAACAGAATGCTCTCTATTCAGGATGCATTGGGATTAAACTGATTTGTTTTTTTCCGGTATTGAGCCCCTAGGATGGAACTCAATACCAGAAAAGGATAACGCAAGTGTGAAAGTACTCTTAGGTCATGGTATATTTTAATACAGCAGGTTCTTACGGACGCAGTGATATATAATATGTATACTTTTTTATACACTTACAGCTTCTTGCCTGTGAGATCCAGGGGGCTGGATCCCACAGGCTGTCATGGAAGGCAGCCACGATGCCTAAGGAAGGCAGCTCCAATCCCCACAAGGACATCGCACGTGCTGTGGTCAGCGCTGACCGTGGCACATCTGTGTTTTCACCGATGCCGGGGCATACAGCAGGGGTCTGGTTATCAGTAACTGCCAGACCCCTGCCGCGGAACAGGTGGGTGCAGCTCCTGCACCCGCCCAATCAGCGCGCTGTACATGTACGGCGCTGGGCGTTAAGTCATGGCTGGTTAAGGGGTTAAACCCACCTGCCTAATATTATCAAGTTCACTGTTCTCCATGATCATTGTATTGCATCAGATTCTATATTGTATATTATCTGCATTTTGTACAAAGTTAATTTGATACATTATTATAAATAAAATACATACTGTTCTGTCTTCATACACGTTCACACAGTGTGCAGTCTGACATTCAGCATAAACCTTTCCTGACTTCCAAATAAGAGGACTGTTTCCTGTAGGCTAACTTGTTTATTGGTCAACTGGAGTATTTGATGTGATCATTTGTTTGGTAAAACTTTAAGAATACAAATAGCTTGTATAAGTAAAACATATAGAGTGGCATGTACAGTAATATTACATTAACAGAGAAAGCAGATGTCCAAAATGGCTGCCTATACAGAAGATTGCATGGCTAACTAACAGTGGTAACTCCCTAAGTGAAACTTATTCCTAGCTAAACAGCACTGCATAACATAATGTCCCTGAAACAAGGTAGAATTCTCACCAGATATGCTTGCAAAAGGATGGTGGAGTTTAAGAAGAAGATATGCAGAAGGACAGCTTCTACATTTTAACACCGCTAGATGGTGCTATAACCGAACTAATAACTACAAAAATACAGGAATTGCATCAGAATGAATTAGAAATGAAATAGATGTGATCTGAAATGAAATAAATGTGATCTGAAATGATTCTGACCCTCTTCTGGGGGCAGAACACATACTGCATATTATTTACGCAAATGGTCTGAAGAAGGTGAATGAAAGTAAAATCTGATTTTCCCAAAGTTCTTTTTAAAATTAAAGTGAATCGTATCTGTAGTACTACTTGTTTGTTAATGAAGATAATAATCCAAGAACATAGTGAAATTCCCTTTAACCCCTCCAGGACCCAGGACGAGAATGCTCGTCCTAACTGAGTGGCACTTAGCGCATTAGGACGAGCATTCTCGTCCTACAGTTAAACTGTCACTATGTCTGCAGACATGGTGACAGCGCTGAGACCCCGGCTGTTACACACAGCCAGGGGTCTCAGCTAACCGGCCGGGGACAGACTAGCCAATCAGAGGATTCTAATGTCGGCTGAAAGGTTCTGACCCCGCAGTCCGTGACTGCGGGAATCAGAACCTTATGAAATGTAAAAAAAAATTATACCGCAAAAATTATACCCAACCTGAGACAATCGCCTAAAAACTGAAAAAAATATGGCTCTCAGACTATGGAGACACTAAAACATGTATTTTTTTTGTTTCAAAAAGGATATTATTGTGTAAAACCTAAATAAATAAAAAAAGGTATAAATATTAGGTATCTCCGCGTCCGTAAGGACCTGCTCTATAAAAATATAACATGACCTAACCCCTCAGGTGAACTCCATAAACATAAAAAATAAAAACGTTGTCAATAAAGCCATTTTTGTCACCTTACATCACAAAAAGTGCAATACCAAGCGATCAAAAAGTTATATGCACCCCAAAATAGTACCATTCAAACCGCCATCTCATCTCGCAAAAAATGAGCCCCTACATAGGTCAATCGCCTAAAAAATAAACTATGCGTTTTAGAATGTGGAGACACTAAAAAATAATTTTAAAAAAAATGCTTTATTATGTAAAACTGAAACAACCCCCCCCAAAAAGTAGTCATATTTTGTATTGTCACGTGCGTAACAACCTGCTCTATAGAAATAGCACACAATCTAACCTTTCAGTTCAACGATGTAAATAACAAAAAAAAAAAAAACGGTCCCAACACAGCAATTTTTTTTCAAATTTTCCATTTTAATCAATTTTTCCAGTAACAAAGCAAGGGTTAACAGCCAAACAAAACTCAATATTTATTGCCCTGATTCTGTAGTTTGCAGAAACACCCCATATGTGGTCGTAAACTGCTGTATGGCCAAACGGCAGGGCATAGAAGGAAGGGAACGCCATATGGTTTTTGGAAGGCGGATTTTGCTGGACTGGTTTTTTGACACCATGTTCCATTTGAAGCTCCCCTGATGCACCCCTACAGAAGAAACTCCAAAAAAGTGACCCCATTTTGGAAACTACAGGATAAGGTGGCAGTTTTGTTTGTACTATTTTAGGGCAAATATGATTTTGGTTGCTCTATATTACTCCCTTTTTGAGGCAAGGTAACAAAAAATCGAAATTCTGAAATGTCATCTCCATTTGCCAATAACTCTTGTGAAACACCCAAAGGGTTAACAAAGTTTGTAAAACCGGTTTTGAATACCTTGAGGGGTGTAGTTTCTTCTTTTTTGGAGTTTCTACTCTAGGGGTGCATCAGGGGGGCTTCAAATGGGACATGGTGTCAAAAAACCAGTCCAGCAAAATCCACCTTCCAAAAACCATATGGCAGTCCCTTCATTCTGTGCCCTGCCGTTTGGCCATACAGCAGTTTATGACCACATATGGGGTGTTTCTGCAAACTACAGAATCAGGGCAATAAATATTGAGTTTTGTTTGGCTGTTAACCCTTGCTTTGTTACTGGAAAAAATTGATTAAAATGGAAAATTTTCCAAAAAATCCAAATTCTGAAATCTCATCTCCATTTGCCAATAACTCTTGTGGAAAAGCAAAAGGGTTAATGACGTTTGTAAAATCAGTTTTGAATACCTTGAGGGGTGTAGTTTCTAGAACGGGGTCATTTTTGGGTGGTTTCTATTATGTAAGCCTCACAAAGTGACTTCAGACCTGAACTGGTCCCTAAAAAGTGGGTTTTTGAAAATTTCTGAAAAATTTCAAGATTTGCTTCTAAACTTCTATGCCTTGTAATGTCCCCAAAAAATTAAATGGTATGCCCAAAAGGATCGATACATGAAGTGGACATATGGGGAATATAAATCAATAAAGTTTTTTTGGCGGTATTACTATGTATTATAGAAGTAGAGAAATTTAAACTTGGAAAATTGCAAATTTTTCAAAATTTTTGGTACATTTGGTATTTTTTATAAATAAAAATGAAATTTTTCGACATGAAGTACGATATGTGACAAAAAACAGTCTCAGATTGGCCTGGATAAGTAAACGCGTTTTAAAGTTATCACCACATAAAGTGACACTGGTCAGATTTGCAAAAAATGGCCGGGTCCTTAAGGTGAAATAAGGCTCCGTCCTTAAGGGGTTAACAAAAAGACTCAAAACTAAGTTTGGAGTGTGCAAATTTAACATACAATTGCATCAGGGCTAAGTATAAAATCTTTAAAGCCTTTAAGGTGGTTTTCCAATATATTTTTACTGATGACCTATTCTCTACCCACAACTTACCCTAGGCCGTGTGACATCCCATTCAATCGCTGTTGCCTTCTCAAACAGCTGATCAGTGGGAGTCCGGGGTGTCAGATCCTTATCAATCAAATACTGATGCTGGACATGTCATCTGTAAAAATATCTTGGAAAACCCTTTTGATGAGTCTGCAAATGTGAATGCTGCAGAAATCTAGTCAAGTAGGTCCTCTTGAAATGCACAAGATTATATAGTAACATAGTATATATAAGGCCGAAAAAAGACATTTGTCCATCCAGTTCGACCTGTTTCCTGCAAGTTGATCCATAGGAAGGCAAAAAAACCCTGTGAGGTAGAGCCAATTTTCCCCACTTAAGGGGAAAAAATTCCTTCCCGACTCTAATCAGGCAGTCAGAACAACTCCCTGGATCAACGACCTATCTCTAGTAGCTATAGCCTGAAATATTATTACGCTCCAGAAATACATCCAGGCCCCTCTTGAATTCCTTTATTGTACTCACCATCACCACCTCCTCAGGCAGAGAGTTCCATAGTCTCACTGCTCTTACCGTGAAGAACCCTTTTCTATGTCTGTGAACAAACCTTCTTTCCTCTAGATGCAGAGGATGTCCCCTCGTCACAGTCACAGTCCTGGGGATAAATAGATGATGGGAGAGATCTCTGTACTGACCCCTGATATATTTATACATAGTTATTAGATCTCCCCTCAGTCGTCTTTTTTCTAAGGTGAATAACCTAATTTTGATACCCTTTCAGGGTACTGTAGTTGCCCCATTCCAGTTATTACTTTAGTTGCCCTCCTCTGAACCCTCTCTAGCTCTGCTATGTCTGCCTTGTTCACAGGAGCCCAGAACTGTACACAGTACTCCATGTGTGGTCTGACTAGTGATTTATAAACTGGTAGGACTATGTTCTCATCACGGGCGTCTATGCCCCTTTTGATGCAACCCATTATCTTATTGGCCTTAGCAGCAGCTGCCTGACACTGGTTTTTACAGCTTAGTTTGTTATTTATTAAAATTCCTAGATCCTATGTCAGTGTTACTGAGTGTTTTACAATTTAGTATGTACGTATTATAAAGATTATTTCTAAACTGCTCAAATTGGAGGTGTCCCCACTGATTTCTTCCACACTCCTCTAGTTCACCTCCACACCATACTGCAATAGAAACAATCAACCACCACTTTCCTGGTTGCTTGGGGCAACTCCACCTTTTCTTACTATCCCAATATCTTCTTTCAAAGACACAAGGAAAAGGTGCACAATAGTGAAGCACCGCCAAATACAGCTTTGTCTATGACATACTATCAGAATCAATCCTTCCAAGGTCCTTCATAAAGTCACCTGATTGTTGTACAGTCAAACACCGCTTGGAATGCATGAACATTTAACTCCAAAATTACTACTGAATTATACTGTATTGTAAATGTTTTGAACAAATACGTATCAATTTTTCTATGGATAAAATATTATTGAAGTAGTAGAATTTGGAGTTTCTACAGGATGAGATTGCGGTGACTCAAAAAAGTGTGGCGAGTTGTAAAAAAAAGCATCCAGGAGGCAACTCCTGTAGAGGAGTTTAAATAAATGAAGAAGAAATTTGAGAAAATGTTGGGATGCTATTGAGCCTATGAAATGTAGTAAGTGAGCAAGAGACATGGAAGACTATGCTTCGTGTAGTGTCTACGGGGCAATATGGACTCCAACAGAGATTAGATTCTCCAAGACAACAGATGGTTAAAGAAGATCCCCGTTCATACAAAGTGCTACTGACTATATGATTAACGCTGATATATGGTGGTCTTTTTTTTTTTAGAAAACTATCTAGAGTATGGTGAAAACAGAGGAAAAGTCATTATCAACAACAGAATCTGAGGAATCACTAGGGAGATACGAAAATATTCAACCGAATTGGTGGTAAATATATCCTCCAAGTCACTGTCAAATGAAGAGTTAATGGTCCTTAAAGGGGTAATGCCATGATTGATGTAAAAAAATTAAAACCAGACATCATATAGTACACGACAATACCTTTCTAACAAAGCTAGAACCAGCCCTGTACCTCACATAGATCTCACTATTCATTGTCCCAATTGCTCTGCTAGATTATCTTCAGCCTGGTAGCCCAGGGGTCGTGATTTTCTGCTGCAGCTCTCTCCCTGTAGCTGCTTCAGCTTCTAACAGAAGCTGTAGTTGGTGGCAGGTGAAGATTTAAACTGAGCATGTTCGACCAGTTCAATGAGACGGACAAAATATAAGGTAAAGAACAAACAGCAGGTGGCGCTATACAGGTACATTTTAATGAATAGCTCACTACTAGCTATACTAAATGTTTAATTATACGCAATTACAAAAGTATTCAGATCCAGGTGCTGGTTTGAAAAATGTAGAATATATTTTGTGACGCAATCCCTTCAATAAAGGACTTTACTTTTGCCCAGTATCTGGATCAAATTATTTGGAGATAGAGTTAACATGTTATTAACAGCTTGAAATTAAGGATATTGTCAATAAGGCTTCATAAGGAACAGGAACAACATAAATTTCTGATTCAGGATAATCCAGTCAACCCTGTTTTGTATATCCTCCCAAAGATCCACAAGGGACTGAGGAATCCACCCCTCAGACAATTGTCGCCAATACAAAGTTTGTCTTCAGCCTTTTGTCTATCTTCTTGGATCAGGTTATTTTTGTCTTTTTGTTAAAGAGGTTGTCTCATCGCATCATTACTAATCTGAGATGGGACACAGTCCCGACCATCAACCACTCTGGAAACATTTCAGTAGCTCCCATTGAGGGGCATTGGAAACAGCATAACACAGCAAGCTATGCTGTTTCCCTAACTCAGAAATAGCATAACTTACTGTGCTCCGCCGTTTCCGGATTGGGCTGTGGTTGTGACTGTGTCTCATATCACCTTAGTAACAGCGACTGATGAGACAACCCCTTTAAATCTATTGGATCATTTGTTTTAAACCATGGGAACTTTTTGGACAAAATTAGAGATATCATTGTATTAGCTGGGGCGCTCTTGGTGTCTTTCGATGTGTGCAGTTTGCCCATATTGATTGACCATGAGACAGACCTTAAAGGGGTTGTCCGGATTCCGATATTGATGATCTATCCTCACGATAGGTCATCAATATCAGATCGTTGGGTATCCAACTCCCAGAACCTCCCATTAGCTCTTTGAAGAGAACACACTGCCAATCAACTATTTGAAGACAACACAGCAGTACTGCGAGTGCAGCATTCTCTTCACTGTTTACCTGCTCAACATTGACATTGCCGCGGTGAGCAGGTGTAATTACAACTTCTCCATCCCATTCACTTGAATGGGAAGGAGCAGTTGTAGTTAGATTCTGTCCCATTGAAGTGAATAGGGATGGAGGAGTTGTAATTACCCCTGCTCGCCACTTCATTGTCAACAGCAAGCAGGTAAACAGTGAAGAGAATGCTGCACTCGCAGTGGCACTGTGTTCTCTTCAACTGATCGGCGGGGTGCAGGAGTCAGACTCCCGCCAACCTGATATTGATGACCTATCCTGAGGATAGCAAAAGGAAAAAATTGCGGCACTCCTCCGTCTTAAGAAGATGATCTTTATTCCACCTTAAAGTGCGACGTTTCGACTTTAATCAAGTCTTTTTCAAGCATCCTGAGGATAGATCATCAATAGAGATGAGCGAATTTCTTAAAATTTCGATTCGCCAAATTTCACAAAGAAATTCGCTTTGTGACGAATAACTTCGTCACAAAGCGCATTTTTTTGAAAGTAGCGGGTGCACACTATTTCAGGTTAAATCGATTCACTAACACGAAGCACAAGGAAATTCGTCTTCTAGGCGAATCGAATTTATCCTAATCTCTAATCATCAATATTGGAAACTGGAAAACCTCTTTAATTGCATTTTATCTGTACTTCTTAAAGGATAACTGTCACATTTAGACCCAAATTTCAGTTTTCATATATGTAGTTACTAATATGATAATATACCTGAATGAATAACTATTAGACTTACTTACCCCTTATTTAATAAGATTCAGCCCTTAGCAACCAGTCTGCATAAAACTGCAATATCACTATTCTGTTAAGATGGCCGCCCTCAGCCCTGAGGCTAATCCATAGGACACCTGCAGTGAAGTTAGTGAAGACCAGCTCTGTATAGGGAGGTCTTGCAGTGAAGTTCCCAGGTCTGGCTGAAGCCTGTAGTCCTTCTACAAGCTCTCCTCTTATCAGATAAGGCTGTCATTTATACACTGGGCTCTACATTGTCCTTCACTGCTAAGGGAGTGTCTGCCAAGTACAGGCATGTGGAGAAGTTCACACACACAGCCCAGCACTGTTATCTCCTGTCAGGAAGAACCTGGCTTTTTATACATTCCCTTACAATGTTGACTCACTATCAGTTCCCAGTGCACGCAGCGTGCGTCCTCATCAGGTAGACGGAAGGAGCATAGCAACCTGATTTTATCTCAGGTAACAATAGCCAATACTGGGGACTTTGAGGTGGCTTTTAGGGGTTATTTATTTAAGAATCAGAAATTAAAACAGGGCCAACAAGGTGATATTAATCACCAGAATCCAATAGTAAAAAAAAAAAAAAATTGACAGTTATACTTTAAAGCTAAAATAGAGTTCAAGCTGAGAGAATTCATCCTGTCCTTACTTTACCCCTTTATGACATAGCCATTTTTCACCTGAAGGACCAGGCCAAATTTTGGAAATCTGACATGTGTCAATTTATGTGGTAATAACTTTGGAACACTTTTACTTATCCAAGCCATTCTGAGACTGTTTTCTCGTCACATATTGTACGTTATGACAGTGGTAAAATTAATTCAAAATATTTCATTTTTTAGATAAAAAGAATGCCAAATTTACCACAAATTTGGAAAAATTTGCATATTTGCAAAATTCAATTTCTCTACTCTTAAAATAGATAGTAATACCTCTAAAAATAATAACTTTACATTCCCCATATATCTACTTCATGTTTGGATCTTTTTAAAAAATTTCAAAAACCCACTTTTTAAAGACCAGTTCATGTCTGAAGTCACTTTGTGATGCTAACATAATAGAAACCACCCAAAAATGGTCCCATTTTAGAAACTATACCCCTCAAGGCATTCAAAACTGATTTTACAAACTTTGATAACCCTTTAGGTGTTCCACAATAATTAATGGAAAATGGAGATGAAATTTCAGAATTTACAGAAACACGCCATATGTGGTCGTAAACTACTGTACGGGCACATGGCAGGGCGCAGATGGGAAAGGAATGCCATATGGTATTTGGAGGGCAGATTTCACTGGGATAATTTTAAGCTGCCATGTCACATTTGAAGACCCCCTGATGCACCCCTAGAGTAGAAACTCCAAAAAAAGACCCAATTTTGGAAACTACGGGATAAGGTCGCAGTTTTGTTGGTACTATTTTAGGGTACATATGATATTTGGTTGCTCTATATTACACTTTTTGTGAGGCAAGGTAACAAAAAATAGCTGTTTTGGCACCGTTTTTATTTTTTGTTATGTACAGTGTTCATCTGACAGGTTAGATCATGTGGTATTTTTATAGAGCAGGTTGTTACAGACGCGACAATACAATTTTTTTGGTTGTTTGCGTTGGTGTTTTATTACATAATGAAGCATTTTTGAAAAAAAAGTTTTTTTAGTGTCTCCATACTCCATTTTTTTCGGTATGAGATGATGGTTTTATTGGTACTACTTTGGGGTGCATATGACTTTTTGATCGCTTGGTATTACACTTTTTGTGATGTAAGGTGACAAAAAATGGCTTTTATTTTTACATGCTTTTTATTTTTTATGGTGTTCACCTGAGGTGTTAGGTCATGTGTTATTTCTATACAGCAGTTTCTTACGGACGCAGCAATACCTAACATGTATACTTTTTTTTATTTATTTAAGTTTTAAACAATAACAGCATTTTTGAAACAAAAAAAAATCATGTTTTAGTGTCTCCATATTCTAAGAGCCATAGTTTTTTTAAATTTTTCGGGCGATTGTTTTAGTTAGCCATAGTCTCATTTTTTGCGGGATGAGATGACGGTTTGATTGGTATGATTTTGGGGTGCGAATGACTTTTTGATCGCTTGGAATTACACTTTTTGTGATGTAAGGTGACAAAAAATTGCTTTTTTGACACACTTTTTATTTTTTTACGGTGAGGGGTTAGGCCATGTGATATTTTTATAGAGCAGGTAGTTACGGACACGGTAATACCTAATATGTATACTTTTTTAAAATTATTTCACTTTAACACAATAACAGCATTTTAGAAAAAAAACAAAACATGTTTTTGTGTCTCCATATTCTGAAAGCCATATTTATTTTCATTATTTGGGCGATTATCTCATGTAAGGGCTAATTTTTTGCAGGATGAGGTGACGGTTTGATTGGTACCATGTTGGGGTACATACAACTTTTCTGATCACTTTTAATACCTTTTTTTGGGAAGTGAGGTGGGCAAAAATTTCAATTCCATCATAGTTTTTCATTTTTTTTTTTTATGGCGTTTGCCATGCGGAGAAAGTAACATGACCCTTTCATAGATCAGGTCGTTACGAACTAGGTGATATCAAACATGTCTAGTATATTTTATTTTTTAAATGTTTAATCAATTATTAATGTGCGCCTATAAGAAGAAATTCGATTTTTTTTAACTTTTTTTAAACATTTTTTTCCCCAGACCCACTTGGTTCTTGCAGATCCAGTGGGTCTGATGCCTCTATAATCCACTGCAGTACACTATATAGTGTACTGCAGTGTATTGTGACTTTACACAGCTTGATCAGCCTTCTGCCTTTAGCAGGAGGCTGATCAGGCTTAGCTATACCATGGCAAGCCAGAAGCCTGTGAAGGCATCTGGTTGCAATGGTAACCATCAGGACCGCTGCCACAGCAGTGCAGCGCCCGATAAGGGAGGGAGGGAGCCCCCTCCCGCTGTAAACCCATCAAGCATGGGGTCACTGTAATGGCACAGCAGTGGCCCCATGGGAGAGGGAGGGAGCTCCCTCCGTGCTAACCCTTACCATACAGCGGTCTCTATGGACCGCGGCATGGAAGGGGTTAAACGGCTGCCATCGATGCCAGCACTGATGTGAGTCGTTTAATGCAGAGTGTCAGCTGTGTGCTGACACTCTGCCAAACCGCTCTGGCCATCCTAAAAATGGGGATGGGGGGCGGGGATTGCAAGCCCGCTCGGCCATCTTGGGGCACATGAGGGGCACATCAGGAGCTGCCAGGGTGGGAGGGGGGGTCAAATAACTTTATATATATATATATATATATATATATCCATATATAACAAGGTTCTGATGCCCACAGTCACGGACTGTGGGCATTAGCACCTGTCAGCCGTCATTAGAATCCTCTGATTGGCTAGTCAGAGCGATTGCCGGCTCGGGACCGCCCTCATTTGTCCCCGGATGGTTAGCTGAGATCCCTTGGTGTGTGTAACAGCCGGGGTCTCAGCGCTGTCACTATGTCTGCAGACATGGTGACAGACAGTTTAATGTATACTCGCCATGGAACGCCCTTTAAAATTGTGCTGGAACGGAACTACTTTTTATTTGAGGACGGTTTCTCAAGCAACATCAAGGGACTGCTATGGACGCCAATGTGGCCCCCACATATGCTAATTTGTTTTTGGCAAAATTGGGGGTATCGTCAGTATAGCAAAGCACGCCTTTTTTAACTGTGTTATTTGGCTGTGTTACATCTATAAGATATATTTAATCAGGACTAGACACTGTGTCACTGACTGATTTTGTAGATGAGTTAAACTCATTGCATCAAATAGTCAAATTCATAGGGAATTGAGTTTTTTTTATACTTTGGTCTATATCACAGATGGCAAGTTGTTGACAGATTTATTTATGAAATCAAGAGATAGAAACTGGGGCAGACTGGAAACTTAAAGTGGCCCTGGAAAAAAAAACTAAAAGTGGCCCCATGTTGTAGGCAGGGACAGAAGGCTGGACAACAGAAGTAGCTGGGACCAGCAATACCGTACAGCAGAAAAAAATACTGCCCTAGCAGAACCAAACTCCACAGTGCAGCAGCATATGCTGCCGCAGCAGAGCAAGATACCACATTGCACCAAAAAATACTGCCACCCGCGCCACAGTATGAAACTGTATCATCGTCCTGAGGACGCAATACAGATGAATTCTGGACAGCATCTCCAGCCACTGGCCAGGTGCATAAGTGCCTGATGATCCTACATGAATTAATGCTGAGAGAATTAGATCTTTATTACCTGACTGGTGGCCAAGAGTAGTGCTTGGGTGTCCCTCTGTAGGGTTTATGGCCAGTCTGCCCATTCATAAAAGTTTCCTATTGAGATTTGATAGTTTTCATCCCAAACCTCTGTTGAGATCATTACCTTGCAGTCAGGATTAACTTTGATAGTACATCAAAGACAAATAGGGAATTCCTACTATGATTGGTGGGGTTAATAACGTGACCAGATAGAATCTAAAATTGCAGTGTTTTTAAATGAGAATCTGGATTATAGGTACAAAGGAGGAGATATGGAGTATATGTTTTAACCTTAGATTATTTAAATTGGAATATGAGTATTTACTTACTGTAAGTATATATCTTGAGCTCCTTTGGAGTTAGGGCTCAAGTACACGACCGCTGCTTTTTTTACGGTCTACAAAACACGGATACCAGCCATGTGTGTTCCTAATTTTGCAGAACGGAACGTCCGGCCCATAATACGGACAAGAATGGGACATGTTCTATATTTTTGCAGGTTCCAATCCTGGTTTTGGTTCACAATCACTGATGGAAATCACTGACCAAAACACTGACATATGAATAAGGCTTTAGAAAAGAGATACTGCGGAGAGTGGCAAAGAGTGGAGTTGCCTCAAGCAACCAGGAAAGTGGTGATTGATTGCATCCATTGCAGTATAGTGTGGAGGTCAACTAGAGGAGTGTGGCAGAAATTAGTGTGGACTATATCATCTATTTTTGAGCAGCGCAGAATCCATCTTTATAATGTTGTCCATCAGGGCCGAGAACCTACTACCTGAACTTTACCTAAACCAGAGTGCAGTGATTTCCAACATATTTGGATTAAAGCTGCAAAACATTGTCCAGGAATGGTTTGAGGAACATGACAAAAGCCACATTTAACAATGAATTTGCACCTTTTTCTGGAATATGTTACTCCAAAATAATGAGGGGAATGTATCATTGTGCTGCACCCGTTTTCTAGTGTAGAAATAAATGTTAGCGCAATTCCAGTTTTGCACCAAAGTGTGCAATTTTTCCCCATTTTACAACACCCTTGACACAAAAAGAAAACATATTGCGGGCAGTAGCGGGAGGAACATGCACGGCCTGACAACAATATGAGCACCAGAAAGCTTGCATACATTACACCTGAAATCTATGCCAGCTCATTGCTAGCATAGATTTCATTTAGTGGCCCACAAACCTCCAGAGGACATGATAAAATTATTAAGAGGCTGACACATCTTGACAATTGAGGGCCATTGTATACCAGCACATCTTTTTAATTAAAGCTGGCGTTAGAAATGCCACTCTTTATAAAATCCCATTTATGCATTTTGAGTTTTCAAAATGTTGCTACATTTTTGTGGAAATTGATCAATAAATTACCATTGGGCAATGATAAATTAGTTGCAAATAATGGCAATATTACCTCCAGCAATATTGACTACAGCAATTTGTCCCAATAAGTTTAGGTTTTTAAGTCCTAACACATAATCAGCCCTCTAGCTGTTGGAAAATTACAACTCCCATCATATCTGGACAGCCTACAGCTATAAGCCTACAGCTATAAGACTACAGAAGGGCATGGTGAGAGTTGTAGTTTTACAAAAGATGGAGAGCCGCAGGTTGAGCATCACTGACACACATATACCTGTGACCGTTTACTTCAGCAACTTTGCATGCTTGGCATTCGGCTTCTGCCTTTATGGTTGACTGCATTTATCTTTATGACTGGTTTGGTTGGCTGCATCTGTCTTTAGGCATAGCTGGACCTTGGTATCTAAAAGGCTTGCTGCACCTAACTAGTTTGGTTGGCTGTTTCTGCACTTGCTGTTAAGAGTGGCCTGGTTTGTGACTCCCGGCCTTGGGGTCTCACATCTATGTGCCCAGCAGGTATATTCCCACTGGTCAAGGGACAGGTTTTTCCTTTTCTTAAAAGATGCGATGCTGGATGAGGTAGCCAAGGTCCAGTCAAAACCCCTAGTGTGTATTTGTATGATCAATAGTATGGAGAGTTTAGCAGAAGACCAGCCTATGTCACAGCTTAGTCTATGCTTATAGGGTACAGCTACCAGAAGGGCAGAATGGAATTATGTCTAGACATGTTATTTAGAAGCCAATGTACATCTGGTTGGGAGTGAGAAGTTGGTTAGATATGTGCTGAGTCTGGTACACCAGACCACCAGACCCTAAAGTTCTCCAAGTCAGGAGTGAGAAGATGGGCAGAACTCAGAGGTGGACATACCACCTGTGCAGCTGGTTCAGCTGCACAGGGGCCCAGAGTATGAGGGGGCCCAGCCTGGACTGGCCCACTGGGGGGATGGTGAAATCCTGTGGGACCCAAACTAATAAATGATCTTTCTGAGTTGCCGGTAAGCTTCTCCCACTGTGCGATTGCACACAGTAGGTAAAGTAGCTGGCTGCAGTGGGGCCCCCTTCCTGGACTTTAGAGGGACTGAGAGATGATCTGCTGGTCAGGGGCTGAATAGCAATGCTGATTCATAGGAGGGCTGGCAGGTTATAGTGTAATCAGCACTCCTGGTCAGTAAGGCTGGGTCCACGGGGTCTGATTTTTTAAAACTCACGGCAAAAAAATAAAATAAAATAGGATCTTGAGGACCCAACCTTACTGACCAGGAGAGCTGATTGAGCCGCAAACTGTCATTCAAAAGCACTGACAGCCTCTCCTCCAATGAGACAGCTCTGCTAGAAGGAAGGGCTGCTGCTTTGTGGAGACTGAGCCCTGCTACTGAGAGGGGGAGGATCCTGGCTGAGGACACAGGAACCAGCAATACAGAGGGCCAGTAGGTGAGGAAGCAATCTATATATAATGTAGTGTAAAAGAGTGCCTGCCTTGCATGTATGACAGTGTGTGTATGTGAGAGTGCCTGCATGTATGACAGTATGTGCATGTGACATGCCTGCATGTATGACAGTGTGTGTATATGAGAGTGCCTGCATGTATTACAGTCTGTGTATGTGAGAGTGCCAGCATGTATTACAGTCTGTGTATGTGAGAGTGCCTGCGTGTATGACAATGTGTGTATATGAGAGTGCCTGCATGTATGACAGTCTGTGTATGTGAGAGTGCCTGCATGTATGACAGCCTGTGTATGTGAGAGTGCCTGCATGTATGACAGTGTGTGTATGTGAGAGTGCCTGCATGTATCACAGTGTGTGTATGTGAAAGTGCCTGCATGTATGACAGTGTGTGTATGTGAGAGTGCCTGTGAGGATGTGTGAAAAAGACCCATTCATTTCAATGGGACCGCAAATGATGCAGACAGCACACTGCATGTTGCCCGCATCCGTACTTCTCTTCCGCGGCCCTGTAAAAAAGATATAACATGTCCTATTCTTGTCCACAATTGCCTTTTCTATTATAGGATATATCCCCTCTGTACCCTTACTGAAGGCTAATAGTAATTCATGCATAACTTCTAGTAGAAATAATAAAGAAATGGCACAACATGGAGCCATAAGAATAATTATATATAATGATATAATTATAATTTAGTCTTTAATTATTTTTAATTTTATTTTATCTCAGCCTTGGGGCTTTGTTTATTTCTTATTCATCTTGTCCACTTCTTGATAATTTGGTTGGTGGTAGACTCTTCTGGATTGGATCTCTCTTTGGCCTTGGGTTTTCTTCATTGTCCCATTTGATGCAGATTCCATGTGGATACCATAGTGTTATCATCATTGATAAATCATAAAACAACTGTCTATTGTTAATCTTGATTGTGCCACTGAAAATTTGAGAGAGAACTTGGTGTTGGCTGTAAAATAAAGTCACAAAACTTGTCCCGCAAACAATAAGCCCTCATATGGATATGTTAATGGTAAAATAAGGAAGATACGGAAGAAAAATTAAAATGCAAAAACTAAAAATCATCTGGTATCCTAAGGGTTAAAGGAGTTATCTAACCCCCATTAGGCCCCCCAAAATGCCCGGACACTGCATACAGATAATACTTATGCCAGAGAGGGGTAGGTGTAGGCAATAGCAGGCCGCAATGGAAATGAGCATCACGGGTGACGCTAGGGAGTCTCGTTCCCATCAAGGCCTGCTATTGACTGCCCCCCACGTCGCTGGATGTTTTCATCCGTGTGACGTGGGGATGCAGTGGCGGAAGCTAAGGTGCCTAGGCATTTTGGGGGGCATTAGAGGGATTGGATAACCCATTTAATTCCTTGCTGCTATTGCTTAGGGTCTATTCACAAGTCCGTATGAATGGGTCCGGATCTCTTCCGCAATTATGTGGAATGTGTGCGGACCCGTTCATTTTCAATGGGGATGGAAAAGATGTTGACAGCACCTAGTGTGTTGTCTGCATCTGCAAAAAAATAGAACATGTCCTATTCTTGTCCGCTATAGCAGACAGGAATAGGCATTTCTATTGGGGTGCCGGGGGTGTTTTGCAGATCCGCAAAACACCTACGGACGTGTGAATGGGCCCTTAGTGTGCATAATCACCAATCACCCACCCCCTCCCCCACTGCAAGGTGACTGAGTGGGGATGTGCTGCTGGGCACACTGTCCTTTATCAGCAAGCAGAGTTCATGGGAGGGAGGGGAGCACACTGTCATCCCACAGGAATTCTGCTTGCTGCTGCCCTCCCCCCATCAAGAATTCCCACATTAACTTTTTTTAGGACTACTTTGCTCCTACTTTGGGTGGCCAGCTCGGCTGTGGGACTGGCACACACTGCAGGGGCAGGTAGCCAGGCAAGTACTGTTTATTCTGACTGTGCCTGCAGAGAAGATGCTGGGGCAAACCTGGCTGTGTTCAGAACTGAGTGACCGGAACGGAGCGTTCTTCATTCCCGGGGGGAACAGATGGTAGCAGAGACCTGTCTACTTGAGCCTCCTGCTAGCCTGGATCATGCCCTGGTGCTTTTGCCCCTGATCGTTTAACGAACAATCTTAGCTATGCGCTGGATTGCTGCCTTCTCAACTAAATGTGACTGTGTGGTTTATGTAATATTTGATTTGGGGCCCAGCGTTAAATTTTGCCCATGGCCACAGTTTGTCTAAAACCGAATCTGTGCACTGACAGTGGTCAGCAACCGATCCAGCGCCTGCATGATTTCTGTGCAGCTGCAAAGAGACATTTCAGTTATCCTCACAAATGGCAGTTGAGGTGCAGTTAAAACAGCAACAGATAAATGCACACATTTTTGCCACAGTTTTCAATGCGGTTTTTAATTTTTAAAAGTGGAACCTGCTAAATAAATGTGAGCCTCAATCTAAGAAATATCTATGTCGAGTTATATGCAACAGACCAGCTGGATGTTTTAGGATGTTAGGAGGTCCACAGGTAACAAAGGAGAGGTTCAAATTCTGTAATATGAAATTTTTTCCCTCCTAGATATTCCATCATCAATTACAGGGGTATTATTGCAAAGTGGAAGCGTTTATAAACCATAGCAACTAGCAGGCATGAAGTGCAGATCACATAAAGTTACAGAGCAGGGTCACCAAGTTCTGAGGCACATAGTGCATAAAAGTCACCAAGGCTCTGCTGACTCAAATAACAGCAGAGCTCTAAGGCCCCTTGCAGACGAGCGTGTCCAGATTATATCCGGATGCGTTGCGGATGCGTTCAGTGAAAACTGCGCAAATTCGCAAACAAAGTCCTTCAGTTTTGTTTTCGATCGCGTTCAGCTGTTCAGTTTTTATCTCGCGGGTGCAATGCGATTTACTGCGTTTTGCAAGTGCGTAATAAAAAACTGTGTGTACAAACAACATCTCTAAGCAACCATCCGTGAAAATCGCATCCGCACTTGCTTGGGAATGCGTTTTTTACGCAGTCCCATTTTCCTCTTATGGGGCCAGCGTTGTGTGATAATCGCGGAATATAGAACAGCTACATGCAAGCCTTACATCACCAAGCACAATGCCAAGTGTTGGATAGAGTACTATAAAGCATGCTGCCCAATTATACTGGAGCAGTGGAAACGTGTTCTGTGGAGTGATGAATCACTCTTCTTTATCTGGCAGTCTGAAGGATGAGTTTGGGGTTGGTAAATGCCTGACTGCTAGAGTTGAGCGAACACGGCCGAACTCCGCAACAAAGTTCAAGTTCGGGACCCGAACTTGACCTGAACTTGACCCCGAACCCCATTGAAGTCAATGGGGACCCAAACTTTTGGGCACTAAAATGGCTCTAAAAATGTAATGGAAAGGGCTAGAGGGCTGCAAAAGGCAGCAACATGTGCTTAAGAGCATGGCAAGTGCTCTGCAAACAAATGTGGATAGGGAAATAACTTAAAATAAAATAAATAAAAATAACAATCTTGAACTAGGAGGAGGAGGTGGATGTGGAGTAGGAGGTTGAGGAGGCGATGACCGTGGCGGTGTAGGTGGAAGCGAGGGTGGAGGTGGAAGAGGTAGCCAACACTTTTTTTTTTTTTTTTATTGGGGTAGCCTCCAAAAGGGCAAGCACCTCCAAGGTGTAAATGGCAAGTTCAGGCCTGGTGTCCAATTTGGAGAACCAGAAGTTGAATGGGGAACACCCATCAGTCAGTACATGTAGGCATGTACACACATACTGCTCCACCATGTTGCTGAAATGCTGCATCCTGCTAATACGTTGCATATCAGCTGGTGGTGCTGGTTGTGGTGGCGTGGTGACAAAGCTTTTCCACATTTCGACCATGCTTACCCATGATTTCTGTGCAGCTGCAATGAGACATTTCGGTGACTGTGGCGGTGTAGGTGGAAGTGAGGGTGGAGGTGGAGGAGGTGCTGGTGGTGCCCTGGCTAATTTGGCGACCTCCTCCTCTATCTTCACCTTGTGCTTCCACTGAGGCCCCGGTGTCAGGTGGAAATGCCATCAGCAGTGCATCTACCAGCGTGCGCTTGTACTTGCGCATCTTCCAAACACGCTCCAGTGAGGGCACGGTGTCCTTGTAACGGGGATCAAGCAGGGTGGCTACCCAGTAATCAGCACAAGTTAGAATGTGGGCAACTTGGCTGTCTTCTGTGGGAGGTGTATTGTCTGTGTCCTCGGTATCCCCCCAGCCACACTGCAGTGATGGCCCTGAGCTGCGTTGGGTGCCACCGTTCTGTGAATATGGTTCCTCCTCATCCTCCCGTTCCTCCTCATCCTCCTCATCCTCCAGAACTGTGCCCTGGCTGGACAACTGTGTACCTGCCCTATGTTGGTGCAGGAACCCACCCTCTGAGCTACTTGTGAATGACTGGCCTGATACCCGTGGAAATGATCCCTCTTTCTCCTCCTCTTCCTCCTGTGCCACATCCTCTTCCATCATCGCCCGAAGCGTTTTTTTCAAAGAGACATAGAAGTGGGATAGTAACGCTGAGAACGGCGTCATCGGCACTGGCCATGTTGGGGGAGTAGTCGAAACAGCGCAACAAGGCACACAGGTCTCGCATGGAGGCCCACTAAGTGGCGGTGAAGTGGTGCTGTTCCGCAGAGCAACTTACCTGTGCGTGCTGCAGCTGAAACTCCACTATCGCCTGCTGCAGCTCACACAGTCTCTCCAGCATGTGCAAGGTGGAGTTCCACCTTGTGGGCACATCGCAGTAGAATGATCTTACTTAGGTACTGGTCACTCTGAGCAGTATTGAGTGGGGTCCATGCTGATGATGGTAGATGGTCAACAACATGGCTGTTTAGGACAATGGACATGACTCATCCTTACAGGAATGAGGTGTGTGCATTTCCCTGTTCAGCTATCTTGGTGTGGTCCCCCTATCCTTTTCATATGTACATGTTGATGTCACTTCCTGTCTGGTCACTTTTCTGTTGTCACTTCTTGTTATGTTGGGGTATTGAGGAAGTGATGTTGGTTGTAGACATCACTTCCTGTTTTGTCACTTTCTGTTTGGTGAGCTATAAGAAATAAACAGATACTGTGCTGGGCCCCGTTTTGGAACGGAATCAGCACGATGAAAGGATCAACTCGTCTTGACTCTACATGACTCTGAAGAGGTACCTCCGGTCCTTACACAAAATAGCGTATTACACGTGCTTCTAAGCACAGGGAAATTTCTTGTGTTTGGTGCACTTTAGCGCAGCATGGCTACAAAGGAAATTTCTACAACAGTTAAAAGGGCTTGGAGCTAGGTGATAAGTGGGGCTGCTACACTCTCCCGATAGGGAATGGCTTAGACCCGGCATGCTCAACATGCTGCCCTCCAGCTGTTGTAAAACTACAGCTCCCACGATGCCCTTCTGTAGGATGATAGCTGAAGGCTGTCAGGGAATGATCTGAGTTCTAGTTTTGCAACAGCTGGAGGGCCTCAGGTTGAGCATGCCTGGCTTAGACTGTTGTGAGACACAGAGAATAGAAAGCAAAAAGAGAGTAGTCCTGGGGAATAACTCGTCAGCTTGGGAGACAGAGCCTTATACATACCTCCCAACTTTTGGAAATAGGGAAGATGGACATTATGTGCACCGTGGCAAATTTTTCAGCACTAGGCCACATGAGCTAACTTCTGTTTTCAAGTTTGGCGTATAAGGTTCGGGTGATCTAAGAATTCCGTTATGGATTCTGCTACCACAGACCATACATTATAGTCCGTCGTAACGGAATCCATAACGGACTTCTTAGATAACCCAAACCTGAACCTTGTACGACAAACTTGAAAACAGAAGTTAGTTCATCCCTACCTATACTGCTAAATAACATCGCTCCCTCCTTTCAGCCCCTCCAACATTCAGTCCGATGTACGTAACATCACTGCCTATCTACAGACTATTCCTATGTATAGTCCCATGTAAATTACGGTACATTTCTCTCTAAATACAGCTTCCTCCAATGTGCAGTCCTATGTAAATAACATAGTTTTCCTCCCTCCAGCCCCCTCCAACATACAGTCCCATGTAGATAACATCACTCCCTCCCTCCAAGCAGAACTACAGCTCCCAGCATATCCCAGGCTCTCAGCCTCTTACATTGAATCAGTCACAGTATGTTCTCTCCACTGCTAAGCCCCGCCTCTTCATTCTCTGATCACATGGATGTGACATCGTTGTAGGTCCTTCAACTGCTGAGTTCTGCCTACTGACCTCATCCCAGGTCCTTAAGTGACCGCAGGCAGAGGAGGACGCTGAACGAACAAGTCCTCCTCAGAGCTCCACAGCGCCCCCCATTCCTCCTGATGACGAGGTTAGTGGAAAGTGGGGGCAGGGTAGCTGAGGTAATTGGTGAAGTGGGGAGAGCTCCCTGCTTCACCATTATAATCAGCTGTCTTTGCGTCCTATGGAAACTGAGACAGCTGAAAGTGGGACATACCTCCCCCGCCCTTCTCCCTCAATTGTTGGCACTTGTGTATGGAGTGGTTCTCTCCACAGAACATACACCTGAAGGTAGTCTGAAGATTTGTCAGTTCTGTCTCTCTACTAACCCCAGTAGTGACTTTAGACTTGCTCTAGTAGGTGTCTAGACCTTTAGCTGCTGCGCTGGTTGCAAAGTGAGTTGCTCTTGCGTGTCTTATTTCTCTTGCAGGCCTTTCTTCTAAGGATTTCAAGACGTAAGATGCTGTTACTGGATTACATGCTATCTATGCTTCCTTATTAACTCTTTAAAACTTGGGAAGTCCTTACTTAGATCTAATTGTTCAGTCACATTGCGATTCCATCTAGAAGCCACTTCTTCAGGTAGCTTAGCTAGCATCCTGTGATTTTCTAGATAGTCGTTTAGTACTTCTAGTCCTTGATCATGTTGGATGGCATTGCTGCATGCTTGCAACAAGTAACCATACTCTTGGAGTCTGAAGTGTTCTTTAGGACCAATTTTAGGCCAGTTAATCAATTTCTCTCTAAAAGCTCATTGTACTAAGAAAGGATGACCATATCTTGCATTCAATTTTTCCCAAGCTTGCTCATAGGCTTCTTCGTCTTTTCTATAGAAGTTATCGTCAAGAACTTTCTTTGCTTCTCCACCAACATATCTCTGAAGGTAGAAATATTTGTTGACTGGACTGAAGCAATGATGCTCAATGATCATTTTAAAACTTGCCTTTTACTCTATGAACTTCAGTACGTCTCCTGAAAATACAGTAGATTCCGGAACAGGAAGTCTTGCAAGGACTGTTCTCTGTTGTCTTGCTGGGACAATAGTTGTAACATTTTCTTGACTGTTGCAGTGACATCTAAGGATAAAATCACCTGGTTCTATTTTCTCACTTACTTCTGAATTAGGTGAGCCCCTTTCTTCATCTTTTCTGGTAGAGATAGAGGGTAATTACACACACCTTTTTACTAACACTGGACTAGGTCTCTTTTTGTCTTTCTGAGCAGGGATGGAAGGATAACGACTTATTTCCTCACTAAATGCTGGAGATTTCATTCCATTCTCCTGGGCGTATAGAGTAAAGTAGGAGTCTGCTTCTTTACTTAGTACAGATCTGGACCTATGATTACTCTTCATGTCCTCTTCGTGTACTCTTAGTCTGACTTCTATAATCTTAACTTCTTTCTGCCTTTCCAGACAAATATATCCTTTAATTAATAATACAAAATGCATCAACCAACAATGAATATTGTAAAACAAAATGATAAACGTAGTCACCTATAGCATATGTATATATAGTCTCTTATTAAATGATACACAGTCTCTCGGAGCCCCATAGACTGTGTATCATTTAATAAGAGACTATATATACATATGCTATAGGTGACTACCTTTATCATTTTGTTTTACAATATTCATTGTTGGTTGATGCATTTTTTATTATTAATTAAAGGATATATTTTTATATATATATATATATGATCTTATTGTGCTCCCTTCTGATGAGTGTGCCGCCACATCTTTTTTCACATTTTTCTAAAGTTGTTCAGCTAAACAACTCCAGGACTGTCCCGCTGGATCCAGGACAGTTGGGAAGTATGCTTACATCAGCCTCTGGGAAAGGTTACATGGGAGTGTATCATCCTTGGAGAGAAGAGGTGCATGTTAAAAAAGCCTATAAAGCTAAGTTGCACATAGCTTTTGGACTCCATAAACTGAGAAAAGTTAAACCCTGGCATGTGTTGAGGACAGACTGGCCATCTTCTGAGAAAACTACCATACACCCGCTGTTGGATAGCCTTAGTTGTACATCCTGGGAGAAGTAAAGAGCTACAGAGAGAGTGAGATAATTGTATTGCACCCCTCTGGCTGAATCAGAGAGACAGTACAGATTTTGGGAGATTGACTCAGAGAGGAAACATCTAGGCCCTTCTGACACCTTTGCTGCGGCAGGCGCAGCACTATGAAGTGCCTTTTGCGCTGTGGCATTAGAAGAATTATGATATCTCTGACTTTTAGTCTAAGCAGACTGTCTATTACTCTGTAATTCCTCTAGCGCCGTTCTATGGAAGCAGTAGGTTTAAAGAGCACACCAAATGCTTGAAATAACTTCTTTAATAACTTCAACTTTTATTCATATAGCACTGCTGCTTCTGCAGCAGGTAGTCCATGTACAAAACACATGGTGAATAAAGTATCACAAAATGGCGGTTCAACTGTTCAATCTTGTCAGTTAACCAAAAAATGGTGGATGTATTTCTGTCTTTGACTCTATACAATTGCTCATTTGACTTGCAGTATGCTGTTTGAAAGCAATTTGCTCCTATTCAGTTTGTTTTCAGTCACATTTTCTGGGACTGTACATTTGATTCTTACATTTGCTTCTTACATTTGGACTTTACATTTGGTGGAACTGTAAATAAACATATAAATGGTTCAGTATACAGTCCCAATTACACTATTAAACAATAGCAGGAAAGGAAGAGATGTCCAGCTCCAAAAATAGTGGTAGAAAAATCTTGTATCTTTATTCTGCGGCAATAAAAACTTCCATACAGGATGCTAAAGTAAACATGTTTCAGACCATCACATATTCAAGGTCCTTCCTCATGACATATCAAACCCCAAATCGATTGCTGTTTATGTGCTCCCCACATACCTGGCTCCATAATCATGAGATCCTGTGACCAGAGCAATCACTGCACAAACACATCTTACAAAAATCACCAACATGCAAAAAGACATTACTTCTAAAAGTCATATTCAGATATGGCATGCACAATGTAGACCAGTGTTTCCCAACCAGTGTGCTTCCAGCTGTTGCAAAACTACAACTCCCAGCATGCCCGCACAGCCAAAGGCTTTCCAGGCATGCTAGGAGTTGTAGTTTTGCAACAGCTGGAGGCACACTGGTTGGGAAACACTGATTTAGACACATCCCACTTAAAAGAAATAAATGTGTAGAAAAACAATGGCAAGGTTCACTGATATTGCAGGATCAGATCGTGTCTTTTGTTTAGACTATTTGGTTGGCAGGAATCAAGCTGGAAAATCCAGAAAGCTTCTCTGTTTAGAAGTTTCCTTCTGTAGTCACCTCTTCTGATAGGATTTTTAACTCTTTCAATCCCTTGTGCTACTAGTCCTGATGTATCTCCCCCATGTACTAACGCAAAGTGTAAGCTTACCGCTGATACATTGTGGCTTTGGTAGTGTGGGACATCAGAGATGTGCTTACGGATCCTAGTCTTGATTTCATTAACAGTGCAACCAACATATTGTAAATTGCAATACTTGCAGGTAATTAAATATACTGCATGTTTAGTGTTGCAGTTCAAATATGACTGGATCACATATTGCTTATTGTTCACAGAGGATCTAAAATGCCTATCAACCCTCGTGTGCTCCCAGCATATACACTTGAAGCTCCCTTTACTGACCAGCCAAGAGGGTTTATGTGTCACCCTCTTGTCCTGGTACAGACTGGGGATGATCATATTGCCCAGTGTGGGGGCTTTTCGTGCTATGCATTTCACCCCACTTTTCACAATATCCATCCATTGTTTATCACTAGCAAGAGAGGGTAAGTATTTTTTGATAATTTTGCAAATTACTGCTAATTACCGGCTGATTCTTTTCTATATGTGGCAGTGAAAACTCGGGAGGTGGCCGTGTCCTGCTTCAGGCACAAATCCAAAAAATTAATACTATGCAGGTCGTATTGTAAATTGAAAGAAATAGAATTCAAACAAGAATTCAAATAGTCAGAAAACAGTGGTATGGCCGCCACATCGCCAGACCACACAAGGAGCAGGTCATCGATGTAGCGACCATGCCACTAAAGCTGACCAGAAAAAGGGTGGGTGTCGATGAAGATAAAGTGTCTCTCCCACCACGCCATAAATATATTAGCTATGGAGGGAGAGAACTTGGCCCTCATCGACACCCCCGATACCTATAAATAAAACTGGGTATCAAACATGAAGAAATTGTGCCGGAGGAGGAAGTCAACCACTATAACCATGTACTCCTGCAATTCATCAGAATAATCACTGAGCCTATTGAGAAACCATTGTAGTGATAATAATGCCAAGTCATGTGGGATATTGGTGTAAAGGGCCACAACATCCGCAGTGACCCATGCATAATCACTTTTCCACTCAAAAGAGGAAAAGGCCTGTAAAACAGAGCTAGTGTCCTGCAAGAAACCTGGAATGAATGGGATCAAAGGCTGCAAGAGTGTATCAATCCATTCAGAGAGCCGTTCTGAAAAGGAGCCTATCCCTGTCACTATAGGTCTTAGTGGAGGAGGGAAGGTATCCTTGTGGACCTTGGGAAGTGCATGGAAACGAGATACAACCGGATGCTGTATATATATGTATATATATATATATATATATAATCCATTTCTTTCTTGCTGAGAAAGCCAAGTTCAAAGCCCATCGTGAGTATTTTGAGCATATCAGACTGAAAAGGGAGGAGAGGGCTGCTACTCAGGCGTGCATATACCTTGGTGTCATTAAGCATATTCAGTATTTGTAATTTGTAGACACCAACATCCAGGATAACAACCGCTCCTCCCTTGTCAGCCTCTTTGACGATAATGTCATCCCTGTCCTTTAGGTCACACAATGCCCTTTGTTCATTGTATGTTAAATTATGATGTTTTGAAAGCTGGCTACCCTCTTTTTTACATTTGATTTTATCATGGAGGAGAACAAGATTCCTCTCCACCAATTCTTGGTAGCGATCTAAGGCAAGTGACCTGGATTGTATTGGGTAGAAATCCCTGTTGGATGTTTCCTAAAGCATTACTAGAACCAAGATCATCTTGCCTTATTCGCATCCCCTGTAAGGTATTGCAGTGAACCAACTCCATAAATGTCATACCACTAGAAGGCAGCATGTGGGTATCAACAATAGGCATATCAACAATAGGTGTATCAAGAGTAGGCATATAAATATGATCATGGACAGAGTTCTCTATAACCTGAATAGGACAGGAGACGTCCTCACTGGACACAATAGGGTCCAAAGTAATGTCAGAAAAATGCTTTTTAAGCGTCAGGCTTCTTACAAACCTCTTCACCTCCAGAATAGTTCGGTACAGATCGAAATGATGTGTTGGGGAAAAGGATAAAACCCTCTTAAGCACATTAATTTGGTCCTCTGAGATAATTGATGCTGACAGATTAAGAACTTGAATGTCCGCTATTCCTTTTTGTAACGTGAGGGGTAGCGGGGAGCACATAAACAGCAATCCATTTGGGGTTTGGTATGTCATGAGGAAGGACCTTGAATATGTAATGGTCTGAAACATGTTGACTTTAGCATCCTGTATGGAAGTTTTTATTACCGCAGAATAAAGATACAAGATTTTTCTACCACTTTTTTTGGAGCTGGACATCTCTTCCTTTCCTGCTATTTGTTGTCGCCTCCAGATGTGACCTTCGTACTCAGATAGTGGACTAACAGGTAAGAGCTGCCTCCGTCCTTGTACTGGAACTATTAAACAATAGGAACATTTATGAAAAAAAGTATGTACCGAGATACCGGAGGACATAGTGGGAGAACGGAGCGGCTCCTAGGGATAATAGTAAGTGCAGTGAGATACCTGGGCGCCGCTCTCCATATCATGATACTTAGTTCATACTTTTTTTCACATGAAAGGTCCTCTTTAACTACCTATTTTGGCCTATTCAACTTCCATAAAACACTGCTCTGGCTGGAACTCTGTCTGTTCACCTCTCTGTCTCTGGTGAATAATCTCTGCTAGGGGACTTCCCACACAAACTCAGTGTGTAACTGGCTGTGATTGGCTAAGACTTTTGGGCAATGTGAGGCTGCCTGTAATTGGCTTACCTTTCCAGTCATACAATAA
The DNA here is from genome assembly GCA_033119425.1 of Bufotes viridis. Classification (NCBI taxonomy): domain Eukaryota; kingdom Metazoa; phylum Chordata; class Amphibia; order Anura; family Bufonidae; genus Bufotes; species Bufotes viridis. The sequence continues at coordinate 292,181,933 of CM065589.1, read as the reverse complement.
ATCTTAAAGGTACATTATCTTTTTCTGCTTCTGTAAACACAATGCATGTATAACTGTCATATGACATTCAGAAACATAAATGAAAGTAATAACTCTGCTTTTAGCTTTAACATACAAACATATGAACTGTATTAACATTATTTGGCAGGTCTAGCGATATATGTGAGCCATATTAGCAACCTAGGACAGGTCTTAGCTGACCAGCTACACTCCTACCAAAATTACCTATAATTCTATGTTCTAAGTAGTAGGACTTGAACATGAATTTGAGGAATTTTCCATCAGATTCTCATCTCTCACGTCTTTCATCCTGTATTCTGCTGGCTCTGTATTTGTATCTCCATCCTACCACCATAGGAACCTCAGGAAGTCTCTATCTTCTTTCTTCACATGAAACTGGTGGAACATCTTTTCAACGTCACACATGACTGCTACGGGATACTTTCTGAATCTACAGAGTACTCCAGGTGGAGTGTTTGTATGATCTGGTCCTTTTAGTAGATGATAATTCAATGCAACACCATTGTACTTTGCTGAGCAATCAAATACTACTCTGATCTTGTCTGGTTTCTTTGAGTGGTAATACCTTAATGTGGGATGTACCACACTTCTCCTTCTTTAGGTCGATTAACAACTTTCTTTGCATGTCTTTCTTTGAGATTGTCTTTCATGAATTTCAACTAATCATTCTTAAGTTTGAGATCTCTTCCCATCCTATTCTTCAAGCATTTCAATCTCGCTAGGGCAAGATCTCTGTTATTTGGCAGACGAGTCGTTCTATAAAGTAGGTAGGGGCATTTCAAGATGACCTTGTTGATTTTGCTGAATACTATCTTCTAGAGTGTGTACGAACTTTATGTTTTCTTGGGATACACTCTTTTCATTAGACCTTACATCTGCAAAATCAGAATCTAGGATCTTGATTACTTTCGCTGGACTTATGGTTGGTACCTCTTGGACAGATATTCGATGACACAATCCTGTCAGCTGTCTTGAGTTTTCATTCTGCTGTTTTCCTCCAACAGCACCCCATCCTAGATCAGTTTGAACAGCATAGGGTTCACCCTTTCCTCCTGTGATTACCTTTCGTGGTACTAAAGCTTCGGGACAATCGTAGCCTATCAACAGTCCAACACCAAACTCCTTCAGCGGGGACATTTCATGAGATATGACAGATAGGTGCTCCCATTTGTTGGCTGTTTCACAGGTAGGTATGCGATCTCGATCTAGAGGTATATCATCTTTGTATAAGCTGGAGGTAGATTTAATGTGCAGTTTGAATGCAGTTGTCCTCTAACTCTCAGTCCTTTGACCTTTGACTGTTCGCTAATGTGTCTCTTCCAGTCATTGTGGTGAGTTTGAGTTTCACTGGTTCTGTCGCCAGTTGTAATTTCTTGCAGATTTCTTGATCAATGAAGGTAACGTCACTCTGGGCATCCAGTAGCACATAGGCGTATACCTTCTTGTTCCTCTTTTTAGAATTTGAAATGCACACTGGGACAACCATTGATGTGCTTTCTCCTTTCCTCACTCTGCAAGAGAATAACGATACTTTCTTTTCTTCCTCAGCATCATTAGGTATTGAGGATTTATCCTTCTTTGGACGTTCCTCCTGTAGTGGTGTAGGATGGCGTCCTTTTCAAACGCTGCATGTGGCCTTTTTCTTACACTCCTTAGTAACATGGCCTTTTTTTAGACATTCAAAACACAGTTTATTATCAAGTACAAATTTTTTCTTTTCATCTGGGGACTTCTCCTTCAATTGCTGGCACTTGTGTATGGAGTGGTTTTCTCCACAGAACATACACTTGAAGGTAGTCTGAAGATCTGTCGGTTCTGTCTCTCTACTGATCCCAGTAGTGACTTTAAACTTGCTCTCGTAGGCGTCTAGACCTTTAGCAGCTGTGTTGGTTGCAAAGCTAGTTGCTCTTGCGCGTCTTATCTCTCTTGCAGGCCTTTCTTCTAAGGATTTTATATGACAAATAGGTGCTCCCATTTATTGGCTGTTTCACATGTAGGTATGCGATATCGATCTAGAGTTATATCATCTTTTGTATAAGATGGAGGTAGATTTAATGTGCAGTTTAAATGAAGTCCTCTAACTCAGTCCTTTGACCCTTTGACTGTTCACTAATGTGTCTCTCCCCGACAATGTGGTGAGTTAGAGCTTCACTGGTTCTGTAGCCACTGTGACACAGTGAGAGGTTTAGTGATAAAAAAAACAGGTATTTTCCTCTCAGCCTGTGCTGCTGGGTTGATTGCAGCCAGGTGAGGGCAAATACTGGACCGGATTTTAAGTGCCAGTCCGGGTTTTTGGTTAATACCTAGCTGCCTTTAAAAGACAGCTGGGTTTATGCAAAGGTCTCTCTCTCTGTGTTTGGGATCTGAGCCCTGTGCTTGGTTGAAAAGCTGAGACCTGTGTGTCAGGAGAGCAGGCCATCTAAAGCCTGCCAGTGGACTTTTTGTGTTGCCGTGCATTCAGCCAGGTGTGAACTGACACCTAGGATTCCAGGTGAACTTTGTTTCTGTTTTGCCGTGCAAGATCAAGCACCAACATTGTTTTGTTTTCTGTGTGTGAACATGCACCAAGCCTGAAAAGTGACTGTTGTGTTGTGCCTAAAGTGTGAATAAACATTGCAGATTGATTTGCAACGTGTTTTTGCCTCTATACTGCACCCGCCTACCTTGTCTACCAGAGCGAGTCCTCCACATTTGGTGTCGGATGCGGGCAATTGCAGTGAGGCTGGCATAAAGCCAAAAAATTTTGTTGCATTTTTGGGCACTGTTGTATGTCCTGGATTAAGCCTGCTAAGCTGCAACCACCAACAAAGGACAAGATGGAGGAGATGATAAAGCAGCTTGTCCAGGCCAACTTAAAGCAACAGCAGGCCATGGAGCAACAGCAAAAGAGACATGAAGAAGCCTTACTTGTCCAGGGTGTATGGAGGAAAGTAGGAGTCTACTTCTTTACTTAGTACAGATTTGGACCTATGATTACTGTTCATGTCCTCTTCGTGTACTCTTAGTCTGGCTTCTTTAATCTTAACTTCTTTCTACCTTGAAGATTGGATCTGTCACTTTAAATGCAATACTGACAAATGCAGAAATAAATTACTTTCACTTTAAATGCAATAAAGATAAATGCAGGCAATAAATTACTTTTACTTTAATTACTTTAGAGTGCGTGTACTACAACTGTCTTTTGTTTTACTTTAAAGTCTTTTATTCCTGAACACAAAAATGTCTCTTTATGCCAAAACCTATGTGCAATGATAAGTAATAAAAGGAAAGTTCTGACCTTATTCTGAAGAGCAGGAACAAGTGTCAGTCTTAAAGGAGACTTGTCTTTTCTTGATGCAATGCGATTCTGATGAATTGCGATGCTCTGTGACGACTTGCAAAGCTCTGCGATGAGTTGCGATGCTCTGCAATAACTTGCGATGCTCTATGATGACTTGCGATGCTCTGTGATCACTTGCAATGTGCTGGCTCAGGGTACGCTGCTGCAGGCTTTTGGGCCTAGTGGCGGGAAACTAGCCGGATGCAACACGTGGCTTCTTAGTGGATAGCGGTGCGGGCATTCTAGCCCTGGACTCTTGCCTCCCACCATGTGTCTCTTTCTCTTTCTAGGAATCGCAGGAGGTTTGGCGCTCTTTCTGTCCGATTTTGCCTTTGCCGTTCTGCCACTTTAAGAGTCGGCTGCAGTTTGACTAATGCACACGTTCTATGGCCTCTATGGTAGCTCCGCTGAGGTGTCTTTGCTTGTTCGCTCAGGGAACGGTTGCTGCGCGGCGGTATATGCAGGCGCTCCGCTTCTTTAATGCGCTCTTTACTGTACAAGTTAAGGAGCGCTATCACTATGCCCTCTGAGGGTAATAGTTGCACTGTGGCAGGCGCAGCACTATGAAGTGCCTTTTGAGCTGTGGCATTAGAAGAATTATGATATCTCTGACTTTTACTCTAAGCAGACTGTCTATTACTCTGTAATTCCTCTAGCACTGTTCTATGGAAGCAGTAGGTTTAAAGAGCATACCTAATTCTTGAAATAACTTCTTTAAAAACTTTGATTTGATGTTGTTTGATTTGAATTTGATTTGAATTTGGTGGAACTGTAAGAAAACACAAAACCAGTTTAATATACAGTCCTAATCACACTATCAACTATAGGAACATTTATAGCTGTATTAAATACCTATTTGGCCTTTACTTCCATGAACTGCTCTGGCTGGAACTATGTCTGTTCAGCTCTTTGTCTCTGGTGAATAATGATTCTGGAAGAATCTGCTAGGAAGACCTCTCAAACAGGCTCAGTGTATAACTGGCTGTGATTGGCCAAGACTCTTGGGCAATGTGAGGCTGGCTGTGATTGGCTTACCTTTCCAAACATATAATGAATTTTAAAGGTACATTTTCTATTTCCTGCTTCTGTTACCACAATATACATATAACTGTTATATGACATTCAGAAACATAAATCACATTAATAACTCTAATTACAACATCTGAGTTGTATTGAGGTTATTTGGCAGGTCTAGGTGTATACATATGTGAGCCATATTAGCAACCCAGGACAGCTCTCAGCTGGCCAGCTACACTCCCACCAAAATTAGCTATAATTCTATGTTCTAAGTAGTAGGACTTGAACATGAATTTGGGGAATTTTCTATCTGGTTCTTAACTCTCAAGTGTCTTTTATCACTGTCAAGTAGAACAACTAACTTCTGTATAGGACGTTCCAACTTGAGTGGAGTAGTGAGACGTTTTTCTTTCTTGTCAAGTTTTGAGTCTCCTATTTGTAATAACACTTTTCTTACTAGTCCGTCTTCGTCCTTTTGAACTTCTAGGACTTTGGCCAATTTCCATTGACTTCTAGGTAAATCTTCCTCTTTTACTTACACTATGTCAGCAACTTGGACATTTCTTCTTGGTGTTTGCCATTTACTTCTTAGGATCAGATTTGCTAAGTACTCTTTCCTCCATCTAATTCAAAACTGTTCTGATAGATATTGAACTCTTCGCCATCTCTTTTTGGAATATAGATCCTCTTTGGTGAATTTGCCAGGCGGTGGCTGTATGTAATCATACTTAAGGTGAAGTAGATGGTTGGGAGTTAAAGGTTCCAAACTTGTTGGGTCGTTGATGTTGTCGACTGTAAGTGGACAACTGTTAACAATGGACATTACTTCATAGAACAGTGTCCTAAGTGAAGCATCATCTATTCTTCCGGCGTTCTTTTTCAACAATGAACTTAACACATTTCTTACAGTTCTGATTTGTCTTTCCCAAACTCCTCCTGTATGCCTTGCATTTGGAGCATTCATGTGAAAATCACACTGTTTCTCTAAATAGTACTCAGTTACTTTTTTTTTTATCAATCTCCGTTAGAGCCTTTTTCAATTCGTTCCTTGCTCCAACAAAATTAGCTCTCTGACAGTACCTCTAATGGCTATGAAACATCTCAAGGCGTTGATGAATGCGTCAGTTGACATATCTTCCAACATTTCCAGGTGAATTGCTCTGGAGCTTAGACATGTAAATATTAGTCCATATCTCTTGTACTCCTTGCGGTTCTGTTTGGTAATGAATGGGCCAAAACAATCCATTCCGCTATAAAGAAATGGTGATGATGGGTTTACACGATCAGCTGGCAAATCTGCCATTCTTTGTTCTTCAGTAGGTCTACGTGCTTTTCTGCAGATTACACATTTACTTATGTATTTTGCTATAACTTTGCTTCCTTTCACTATCCACTAACCACCTTTTCTCAAACAGCTTTGGGTAAAGGTTTTTCCCTGGTGTGAGGATTTGTTGTGGTAGTGATCAATAATCAATCTTGTGAAGGTAGAATTTTTGGGTTGAATTACTGGATGCTTAACTCTGCTAGATAACAATGCATTTTCCAGTCTCCCTCCCACCTTCAATATACCATCCTGCGGAACAAGATTAAGCTTGTACAATGGGTGGTTGTTTGGAAGCCCTTTTGGTACTTGACTAAGTCTCTTCAACTCTTCACTGTAGAATCTCTGTTGAATGAGTCTTATGCCTGTTTCTTCAGCTTTCACTCTTTCTTCTATATTCAATGATTCCTTCTTTCTGATTTCTTTTGCCAAACGTTGAATTCGAGTTACTACGTTTATGATTGTATTCCATTTTGAACATCTGGCTAGTCTTTCAAGTATGTCATCTTGACACTTGGCAGCAGTGCTCAATGTTTGAACAAACTTTACTTCTGGATCACCCATAGACAATTCTGTATGAACTTTACTGGGTATGATTTCCTTTTCCCAAAGGAACTCTGGACCGGTGAACCAGTTTGAATTTTTCAATTCTGTTACATTCAGGCCTCTTGAAGCATGATCTGCTGGGTTGTGCTTTGTGTCAATGTGATGCCAATGTTCTGCATTTGTTATTTCCCGAATTTTCTGAACTCTGTTGGTGACAAAGATATTGAACCTTCGAGCTTCATTGTTTATGTATCCTAGGACAACTTGTGAGTCTGTCCAAAAATATTCTTCATCTATTTTTAACTCCAGTTCTTCTCTCAGAAACTTGCTTACTGGTCTTGGTATTGTCTGAATACTGTTAGGTGCGACTCTGGCCCATAACCAGGGCACAGTGTATCTTTTCTTCTCCTATCACTCTGATATAGGAGCACTAACCATAACCATGACTACTGGCATCTGAAAAGTGATGAGGTTCTATTTTCTTGTACTTTTCAAAATCATGAGGTACAAAACATCTGGGTATCCGAACTTCTCTCAGGTTTTGCAAGTCTTTTATCCAACTCTTCCACCTTGGCCTCAAATTTTCAGGTATGGGTTCATCCCATCCTAACTTCTGTCTGCATAATTCTTGGAGACGATGCTGCTCCAAACAAGTGTACTTTCATTCTGTATTCTGCTGGCTCTGTATCTATATCTCCGTCCTCCCACCATAGGAACCTCTATCTTCATTCTTCACATGAAATTAGTGGAACATCTTTTCAACGTCACACATGACTGCTACGGGATACTTTCTGAATCTACAGAGTACTCCAGGCAGAGTGTTTGTAAGATCTGGTCCTTTTAGTAGATGATCATTCAATGCAACACCATTGTACTTTGCTGAGCAATCAAATACTACTCTGATCTTGTCTGTTTTTTTGAGTGGTAATACCTTGATGTGGGATGTACCACACTTCTCCTTCTTTAGGTTGATTAAAAACTTTCTCTGCAGGTCCTTCTTCGAGGATGTCTTTCATGAATTTCAAATAATTTTTCTTAAGTTTGGGATCTCTTCCCATCCTTTTCTTCAAGCATTTCAATCTCGCTAGGGCAAGATCTCTGTTATTTGGCAGACAAGGTCATTCTCTAAAAGGTAGGGGCATTTCAAGATGACCTTGTTGATTTTGCTGAATACTGTCTTCTAGAGTGTGTACGAACTTTATGTCTTCTTGGGATACACTCTTTTCATTAGAACTTACATCTGCAAAGTCAGAATCTAGGATCTTGATTACTTTCGCTGGACCTATGGTTGGTAACCCTTGGACAGATATTCGATGACACAATCCTGTCACCTGTCTTGAGTTTTCAATCTGCTGTTTTCCTCCAACAACACCCCATCCTAGATCAGTTTGAACAGCGTAGGGTTCACCCTTTCCTCCTGTGATTACCTTTCGTGGTACCAAAGCTTCGGGACAATCGTAGCCTATCAACAGTCCAACACCAAACTCCTTCAGCGGGGACATTTCATGAGATATGACAGATAGGTGCTCCCATTTGTTGGCTGTTTCACAGGTAGGTAATCTCGATCTAGAGGTATATCATCTTTTGTATAAGCTGGAGGTAGATTTAATGTGCAGTTTGAATGCAGTTGTCCTCTAACTCTCAGTCCTTTGACCTTTGACTGTTCGCTAATGTGTCTCTTCCAGTCATTGTGGTGAGTTTGAGTTTCACTGGTTCTGTCGCCAGTTGTAATTTCTTGCAGATTTCTTGATCAATGAAGGTAACGTCACTTTGGTTATCCAGTAGCGCATAGACGTATACCTTCTTGTTCCTCTTTTTAGAATTTGAAATGCACACTGGGACAACCATTGATGTGCCATTGCTTTCTCCTTCCCTTACTCTGCAAGAGAATACCGATACTTTCTTTTCTTCCTCAGCATCATTAGGTATTGAGGATTTATCCTTCTTTGGACATTCCTCATGTAGTGGTGTAGGATGGCGTCCTTTTCAAACGCTGCATGTGGCCTTTTTCTTACACTCTTTAGTAACATGGCCTTTTTTTAGACATCCAAAACACATTTTATTATCAAGTACAAATTTTTTCTTTTCATCTGGGAACTTCTCCTTCAATTGCTGGCACTTGTGTATGGAGTTGTTTTCTCCACAGAACATACACTTGAAGGTAGTCTGAAGATTTGTCGGTTCTGTCTCTCTACTGATCCCAGTAGTGTCTTTAAACTTGCTCTCGTAGGCGTCTAGACCTTTAGCAGCTGTGTTGGTTGCAAAGCTAGTTGCTCTTGCGTGTCTTATCTCTCTTGCAGGCCTTTCTTCTAAGGATTTTAAGGCATAAGATGCTGTTACTGGATTACATGCTATCCGTGCTTCCTTATTGACGAACTCAGAGAACTCTTTAAAACTTGGGAAGTCCTTACTTAGATCTAACTGTTTAGTCACATAGAGATTCTATCTAGAAGCCACTTCTTCAGGTAGCTTAGCTAGAATCCTGTAGTTCTCTAGATAGTCGTTCAGTACTTCTAGTCCTCATACATGTGGGATGGCATTGCTGTATGCTTGCAGGAAGTCACCATACTCTTGCAGTCTAAAGTGTTCTTTAGGACCTATTTTAGGGCAGTTATTCAATTTCTCTCTAAAAGCTCTTTGTAGTGAGAAACGATAACCATAACTTGCATTTAATTTTTCCCAAGCTTGCTTGTAGGCTTCTTCGTCTTTACTATAGAAGTTACCTTCAATAACTTTCTTTGCTTCTCCACCAACATATCTCTGAAGGTAGAAATACTTGTCGACTGGACTGAAGCAATGATGCTCAATGATCATTTCAAAACTTGCCTTCCACTCTGTGAAATTCAGTACGTCTCCTGAAAATACAGTGGGTTCTGGAATGGGAAGTCTAATGAGGACTGTTCTCTGTTGTCTTGCTGGGACAATAGTTGTAACAATTTTCTGATCGTTGCAGTGACATCTAGAAATAGAATCATCTGGTTTTATTTTCTCACTTACTTCTGAATTAGGTGAGTCCCTTTCTTCATCTTTTCTGGTAGAGTTAGAGGGTAAATTCACACACCTTTTTCCTAACACTAGACTAGGCCTCTCTTTGATTTTCTGAGCAGGGATGAAAGAATAATGACTTATTTCTTCACTACATGTTGGAGATTTCCTTCCATTCTCCTGGGTGTATGGAGGAAAGTAGGAGTCTGTTTCTTCACTTGGTACAGATTTGAACCTAAGATCACTCTGATTCATAGCCTCTTGAAGTACTCTAAGTCTGGCTTCTATAATCTTAACTTCTTTCTGCCTTTCCAGATTTATAATCTGTTGGCGCTGTGCCTCAATTTCAGCTTCCAGTTGATGGCGTTGTGCATCCTTTTCAGCCATTAGTTGGTGCTGCACCTCGATGGCAGTTTTTCATCTCAATTTCTGCTCTCTTGATAGCAAGTTGTTCAGCTAATTCCTTTCTTTTGGCTGAAGTACTTGAGTACTCTGATTTGTGGCTGGCACTTCTGCTAGGGAAGGAAGTCCCACTTGAGATTGTGGTTCCACCTAAGAACCTAGCATAGTCTCTCATAAAAAGCTCATTAATTCTACTTCTTGTTTTAACTTCATCATAATTAGCTGCAGATGAAAATTCTCTCATTACTAAATCTTTAGTGACTGCAGTACATGTGTCCATGTTCCTTACAATATCCTAGGAAGGTGTTGTAAGTGACCGCAGGTTGACATATGCTGCCATAAGCTCTGATTCAGATTATTCTACCGTTTCTACCATATCACTCAAGTTCCCTTTTATACTTTCTTGCTTTAGCTTTCTACGAATGTCTTTAATATATAATTTTCACTTATCATACATTCTGGGGAACTTTTTCTCTTTTAATGCTGCTTCTTGCTTCAAATTTTCCAGCATCCTTGGGGTCGGTTTTCTGGTACATGATGAACGTCAGTTCATTTGTTTGGGCTATATTTGTTTGGGGCAAGATTAATGCTGCATCAGACTCTTCTACCTCAGACAGGTTCCCTTCCTCTTCACCTTCTACCCTATCTATCTTTGTATCCTCTAACAGTGGCATGGTAATACCAGGCTCAGACATTTTACTTTAAATGCTATGCCAATCAATATGAATAATACGGACCTGTCACTTTAAATGCAATACTGACAAATGCAGGCAATAAATGACTTTCACTTTAAATACTTTAGAGTCCGTATACTACAGAATGTCCTTTGTTTAACTTTAGTCTGTTTTTCCTGAACACAAAAATGTCTCTTTATGCCAAAACCTATGTGCAATGACAAACAATAAAGAACAATAAAGGAAAGCTCTGACCTTATTGTGAAGAGCAGGATACTGCGATCTGGAGGTTGCTGGAACAAATGTCAGTCTTAAAGGAGACTTGTCTTTTCTTGATGCGATGCGAATCTGATGATTTGCGATGCTCTGCGATGACTTGCGATGCTCTATGATGACTTGCGATGCTCTGCGATGACTTGTGATGCTCCATGATGACTTGCATTGCACTGGCTTAGGTACGCTGCTGCAGGCTTTTGGGCCTAATGGTGGAAAACTAGCTGGCTGCAGTACGTTGTCTCTCCGTTGATAGTGGTACGGGCACTCTAGCTCTGGACTTTGGCCTCCCACCATGTGTCTCTCTCTCACTCTAGGGATCGCAGGATGTTTGGCGCTCTTTCTGTACTATTTTGCCTTTTCCGTTCTGCCACTTTAAGAGTTGGCTGCAGTCTGACTAATACACACGTTCTATGGCCTCTACGGTAGCTCCGCTGAAGTGTATTTGCTTGTTCACTCAGGGAACGGTTGCTGCGTGGCGGTATATGCAGGCGCTCCGCTTCTTTAATGCGCTCTTTACTGTACAAGTTGAGGAGAGCTATCGCTTCGCCCTCTGAGGGTAATAGTTCCACTGTGGCAGGCGCAGCGCTATGAAGTGCCTTTTGAGCTGTGGCATTAGAAGAATTATGATATCTCTGACTTTTACTCTAAGCAGACTGTCTATTACTCTGTAATTCCTCTAGCGCCGTTCTATGGAAGCAGTAGGTTTAAAGAGCATACCAAATTCTCGAAATAACTTCTTTAATAACTTCAACTTTTATCCATATAACACTGCTGCTTCTGCAGCAGTTTGTCCATATACAAAATGCGTGGTGAATAAAGTATCACAAAATGGCGGTTCAACAGTTCAGTCTTGTCACTTAACATGAAACGGTGGATATATTTCTGTCTTTGACTCTATACAATTGCTCATTTTATTTGCAGTATGCTGTTTTATAGCAATTGGATTTGGCATAAGCAATGATGCAATAACAAATGACAAAACAGGTGCACACTGCGGTCATACTAAGCCCTCAAACTGATGTTAAAATTGAGAGTTTATTCAACATGTCCTATAGTGGAGTACATGTCTTAAGCCTGAGCACCACGCCAAGGTCTCTCAAGTAGCTCGGGACCTAACACTCACCTACCTGTGCCATATGGGCAATACCAGGGGCCAGTGGGCAAAATTACAGGAATGTATTAGGCCGACTCGCAGCAGACTCCTCAGTTACCTCCAGCATGTAACCATGCCTGCAATGGGAGGAGGGAGAAGGCTGTGAGCCCCACCCAAGACTGGCTGATATGGCTGAGGCCTCACAGGTGCACCTAAATGTAGCCCGTGGATGAAAACAGGCTACATTTACATGGGAGTTTATACACCTCCAAAGAATTATATATATACAAACCAACTGAAAGGTGGCATTAAGCAGGATGTGCTCAACCCAAAAATGCAGTTGTGCATATATATACAGGGGAGCAGATCCTGCACTTGTGGCCCGTTGCTAATGGCGATCCCCAGCAAAAATGCATATGGTGGAGGATGCCCGCAGCGGACCACAAGTACCACAATAGACTATGTCCTGGCAGGACAGCACACCATCTGGTTTAAGCTATACCCCTCCGGGTAAGCAAGTCCCTTCCGGAGCACACACTATAACACAAACCTTTAAACAAAGCCCACACCATCACAACATACACCAGGTGGGGACGGGCCAACAGAAGCATGTAGGAGGGGACACACAAACTGAGAAAGGGGAACAATCAATATAACAAATAAGGCTGGCTCACACAGACAATACTAGGGAAACAACCAGCAACTTCCAGCACATGCTCACACCATGGCAGGAGACAAACAAACTGACCTCAGGCTCCAACACACCAACATATAAAGAGGCCTGAGGTCACACCCACCAAAGCCAGCACACACACTAACCCTGTGTGCACCGCACCCTGGGAAAGTACACACAAACAATAAAACAAAATCGCATGCGAACCTATCCTGTTTCCAGCGGAAACCGCACGTGAGGCTACAACAGAATAGCACTCACATGCGGCAAACCACTCCGCTGGCAACTGCATGCGACACAGAATCACGACCGAACAACCGGTCGTGACACCCTGCAATCCATCAGCCAGGGCTGTGCTTGCACACTATAGGAAAAAGTGCCAGCCTCTCTGGTGGCCGGGACCATGGAAGCTCACATGGGCTAGTGCTTTTTCCTATAGTGTGCAAGCACAGCCACTGGTGCTGGATTGCAGGGTGGCCGTAACCATGGAAACAAGCAGTGAATAATGTGATGGAAAAATTAATCCAGCCAGCAAAGTAGGCAATATGGATAATCACAATACATTAGTAAGTGGCTTGTATTAACTTTCTCTACATAATAATTGCTATTAGCTGAAATGACAAAACCCTTTTAAACTTCCCTATTGTATCTAACTTCTTTGTCAGAAAAAGTGGCAGTTGCTACATAAATTTGGCGCTTACTATATTTATGGATGTATTTGCACCAGAAAACTGGCATAAATACATTGATAAATCTCTACCATACAGCTCTATGTATCCTGCTCCCCTCATACATTGTGTTATAAAACAGCTTGATGCCCCCACTATGGGGAGCTCAGTGCATAAGAAGTTATAAAGTTACCACTCAATGTAAAGCTGTAAAAATCTCTTGTATTTTCATGTTGGGAAAAGATGGCATTCAGCACCAGGAAACCACTCCCCCCAGGCTCCATAGGATCACGTGGTCTGCCTTTATGAAAGGTACACCACTGTCTTTAGGGACAGTAAGGGTATCTGGGGTTTGGCATGGGGTTCAGTATTCAGGGAAAGATCTAGGTAAAAAATCAGGGAAAGCTAGAGTCAGGGTCAGTTATCATCTGTTATCTTTGATTATTTTCATTTTTCTGCTCCATTACTTGTTAACATCATCTGTCTGCTTTATTACCTGACTTAAATCTTTCTGATGTTGATACTTTTTGCTATATATATTTCAAATTATCCTAGCCCATGTGCTAGAATACCCTTTTAAATATATGAAGAGTAAAGTATTTATTTTAACAAGTGAAAAGAGCCACAATTATCATATTTTCCTACGTCGGTTACATAATCCTTGGCGGATGAGCATCACCGTTCTTGAGAAGAATTGAAGTCTCTGAAAATTCTTCCTTGAATGCCAGATTTGTGGACCGCATAAGACAGTACTGACTTTTGCTTCTTAAAATTTAGATATTTTTCTATTTTTGTTGGTATACCCTTTTTCTTTTTGTAAGTGTTTTTGTAATCAAATTGACCATCACCAGGAGTCAAAAGTCCCCTTCCATACAAGTACAAATTGGGGGGCAAACAAACAGGTTAACTAGCATTGCGACTCATTCTCAGAAACATTTTTGATTTGGTCTGGCAGCTGTGGGTCTCATATTTCATATCATTCTACAGCCAACATGCTTTCCTACAGTTTTAATTATGGGTGGCTCTTCCCCTTGTCTGTCCTGTCTTCTTTCCCAGTTTACCCAGTCCAGCAAGGCCTGGTTTCTCTTTTTCTACAATGGAGTCAGTTATAACAATTATTTCTTCTTTTTTTTCTTTCTTTTGGGTATAGATATTGGAATATCTATTCTTTTATTTTATGTTATGTATGTTAATTTATAATTGGTATCCTCATTGCAATGTACCATAAAATGTTTAATCTCTTATTTAAATAGATGTATCATCTTTTTATTTTTCCTGTTCAAACTGAAAAACTTTGAATAAAAACTTATGACAGTAAGCCATGAAAATGTAGATCCTTTAAATGCACCCTGTGATCTGATCCTATTCATTAACTAAGATTATGCTGATAGATGTGATTGTTCGCAGTCTGTAATCTTACGATCCTGAAAGAAAAAAGTTTAAATCCCTCCATAGGAAGCAGCATAGGGCACGCTCTTAGTTATTAAAACTGGATGAGGAATAACAAAACTGTAATTAGCTCAATCTGGATTTGTAATCCTTCTTAACTATACAATATCTATGGGAGTGCCTTGGGTGTGCTTGGATGGAAATTTTAACATCTTACAAGCCTGCTATAATAGGCAATAAGATGTAAGCCTTATGCACATGATGTATGTATTTTACAGTCTACAAACTATGGATTTGCAAAATATGGATACCAGCTGTGTGCATCCAGGAATTTCCACTGGTCCCATTGTCAAAATGCCTATTCTTGTCTGCAACAGGTCCTATTTTTTTGCGGGATGCACACGTAGACATATGGAGGCAGACAGCACATGGTGTGATGTCTGCATTTTTGTGACCTCATTGAAATTAACGGGTCCCCACCGCATCCAATCCAGAAAAAAATGCGAATTGAATGCTGAAAAAATACAGTTGTGTGCGTGAGGCCTTAGGGTGCTTTCACACATACTGTAGGTTTTTAGTGACGTTTTTGCAATCAGTGTTTTTTGCTACTTTTTTTCTTTTTTTGCAGTAAAGACACCAGCTCTAGATATTAGCTGAAGGTCTATGGGAAATCTGAACTATAACTCACAGGTATTTTTTTGCTATTGGTATCTTTCTTAATTATTAGGTGGTTTTTTTGTCTTTCTGGCTTCTTTTTAAAAATACAGCTTGCTGTAGCTCTTGGTGGTTTTTTTCAGGTATTTTCACTTCATCTTCTCTATGGGGAAAATGGTTTGAAGAAAATGCTATTAGTAAGACACCCAGATTTACTAATCCTAAATATGACGAATATTTAAACCGGCTGGCTCAGGCTGGATAATAAATCTGGTGCAGGGACAGACATATTTCCCAGACTCTGTACTAATTACTGGTTACTGGTTGGCTTACTTTAAGGGAGATTTTATGCAAGAATTGTGGCACAATTTAGGTACAAAATGGAACATCTTGTTCCTTCCGCTTTCCACTAATCCATTCTCCCTTCTTGAGCATGCTGGAAAAAAGTGTAGAAACCCTAGATGCGCCACATTGCAACAATTTGCGCTACTTTATAGATAGTTTTATGGAGCAGACACATTATTAAATCTGGGCCACTGTGTGCAATAAACGCCAGAAAAACTGCCACAAAAACAGGGTAAAAAAACAGCAGGTGGCAAAAAAATATTTTAAAAAAAAGCTTGCTCTTATTCTGTCTTTTTTTAATGGAAAACATGAGTCAAATTCATATATGTGGGGACCCTTACTTTTGCACTTGACCAAAGTTTGGTGTAATGAAAAATACAAATTGTTTTTGTAAGGACTGCATATGCACAGAGATATTCCCTACTAGTAGCATTACTGATTTTTTCCCCATATATATCCGATAGAAAAGAATGTCTGTAGGTCTCAGTTTTAATTTTTTTTAAGAGGAATCTGTCTATGGTGTTCTAACCAAGAACAGCCTAAATTAGTGAAGATACCATTGGCAAAGTAACCCTAGGTAACTTACTTTAATTGACCCCATCATTTTGCTAAAATCTTTCTTGAAAATCTCCAGCACTGGAGCTGTTCAATGCACAGCATGCACTGATGAGTCATCCTATTCATGAGTTCCTGACTCTCCCTGTCTTCTGCCGTTGATGGACAGTTAATTTCCTACTGCAGTCAATGGGCGGAGAGTGGGGAGAGCCGAGACCTCATGAATATTAGGACTCATTAGCCTACATTGCGTATTGAAAGCTGGAGCTGGTTAATGTATATTTTAGAAAAATGGCTGGGTCAAGTAAAGAAAGTTAAGGAGATTGGTCACTAATTTATGCTGCCTTTAGTTAGGGCACCATAAAACTGGTGACAGATTCCCTTTCATTAGTTCACATCTAGTAAAATGTAAGATCTAGTCCAAAAAATCTAATTAGCAATAGGTGACAGCTACCAGTATCTACCAGCATAATCTTCTTGTCCTTGGACCCAATGAACACTTGCCAATCCCAGTAGTCAGAAATAAAGTGTTATGAGCCTCTTCCCATACTACTAGATATAATTAGATATAGCCAATCAAGCACAAGTTTTGACAATTTGGGTTCATTTATACTCACAAACAAGTTAATATAAAATTAGTTACATATGAATAATAGGTTACAAATCCATGTGGAATCACACTTGACATGTTTGGATGGTCCCCATTGGTCTTTGTACTCTTTTTTTAAAAATTCTATGTATTAATTTTACTCACTTATATAGATTCAGCAGAGTTTTACAGACATTATCATTACTCGCTGTCCCAATGGAAATCACAATCTAAGTTCTCTTTGAGTATGTATCTGGAGTATGGGAGGAAAGTGGACTATCCGGAGGAAATCCATGCAAACACATGGAGAACATTCACACTCCATGCAGATGTCCTTGGTCAGAGTTGAACACAGGACCCCAACTCTGCTAACCACTGAGCCACAGTGCTGCACACCTTTCTACTTTGCTGCTGTAATCGCATGCCACAAGACAGCTGAAGCCATATAGTGGCCTCAGCAGTAAAGTTTGCATGGGATAAGACAGTTGAAGTCAGTAACTGGCTGCAGTGGTCACATGGATGCACATGATGTCATCAATGCATAGAACAAAGACTCGGAGGGATCAATGGGGGATTTAACAGGTGAGTAATGGTTATTTTTGTATTTTATCACTTCTAGACTAATTGTTTGACATCACAACTCCTTTAGGAGTTTCCACAAGGAGAACCAGTACCCTCCAAGAGTTGGCTTCAGAGCCAACTTACAATCCAGCCTATTCGGTACCGATCAGGAGCAAAAAGTCTGAAAAAGCATTTTCTTCAGATGGCACCTGCTTTCGGAAGAGAGATATATTGCACAATAATTATAAGACATATTACTAAGTTTTATAGATTAACTATTACAGGAATATTGTTCAATAAAAAGAAATACAACCATATGTAATCATTAAGAGAAATTATGTAATGCTGTAAATAGATGTTGTTAATTGGAAGCAGAACATACCTTAGTATTACACTTTGCCCTCACAATACCCTAACTCACATTAAAACATTCTTCACATTTATTAAGGCCATGCTGACAGTATCTGTCAGTCCAGCTACAAACATGCCAGGTAGATTGTACATAAAATAATTTATTATCCAGCCAACATCTTTGGAGTAAGAACATTGAAGTCATGGGCGGTTCTAAAAGAAGCTTGAGTTAATGGCAGAAGAAGTGCATAAGTTTATGTCAGGTCGGCCAGTTCAATTAAGATGACGAAGGCTTGTCTAAACAGTTTATAAAGTGTGGCATGTTTTTCCAGATTGGAACAGAGAGACCAGATACATTATGGTGCCACTTTTAAACACATTTGTCTTTGTCTATATTGGTTTACTTTGCATAAGGGTAATAGAAAATAAAACTGTACAAAATCCAAAAATGAAAATGTAACAGTATTTTCTTGCCAGTCATACTTACAGTAGTAACTGAAGTTACGGTCTAGACACTTGTGCAAACTTCTCGTGTAGAATCTAGTTTTAAAAAGTAAGCAGCAATGAGTCTATCAGGAGGAACGAGTACAGGATGGGAGTTGTAGTGGACCTAGCAAGAGTGAATGTATGCACAGATCACATTGGCAATCCTCACACAGATGCTTCCTAGAGCTTTGGCCCACCCTTTCATCCCATGGGGCATACCCTGGTGTTAAATCTCAATAGCAAAGTATGGATAGCAGCAATGATGGGGGTTGTGGTACTCCTTCTCCCTGTCTTTCTCTCTGCAAAACCTTAGGCTTGCAATGAGGTTATTGGTAGATGTTCAGTAATTCCTGGACTGAGAGGTACAGAATTAACATAGGGCTGGCCAAACCATCTCAAAGAAGGAATGGTGTGCTGGCAATATTCATTCTCACAGCAGCAAGGTCTCTGCCATAAACCTGCACAATGCTTTGATTCCATACAGATTGTTCCTTCTCTTTCTTTCTGGAGTACTTTGGATAACTGTCTCCGAGATTATATTTCTGAGGGACAGAGGCCTTGTCCTGAGGATGAAGCAGACATGTGTCCTTTCAGTAGCACAGCTATACAAGACTCTTTCTACTAAGAAGGGGAGGACCTAGGTCCATCTCCTAGCATTCTAAAGGGGCTAAGTCAAGGTTGTTAACCCTGACCTATCCATACAATACAATTAAGGAGTCAGATATAACAAATCAGAACATTTCAATTAACCGAATAACAATATAAATGATTAACCCTTTTGCAGGTCCACAGTTTGGGGTACTGGATATCTATATTAAGCACCAGGGTGCAGCAAACAATATGAAGAGGTGTTCAATGCCTCCCAAGTCAGTAAAGTAGATAAATGATTGTTGAACTTTACCAGGCATCCAGATACAAATTAGCCAGGAGCAACCTCTTCCTTGTAATCCATGAAATTTATTCTGGAATAAAAGTGGACCTGTTTGTTTTAGTAAATATTTGCATTCCACGCGAAATTACAATTCTGAAGCATCTAACCTTATGATTCTCTTGCTCTATTTCTCTGTTAAAGCTGTATTACACTATTCGACGTTCGGGCAGTGGGAGCACCAATGGATGATTATTAGTGTTTAGTGAAGCAGGCCTCGGATGCTACATCCCAAGTCACTTTGTTCAAAACTTTGGATTAACACTGTACAGAGATCCGTCTCCATACAGTATTAAAATGTATGGGCTCAGAAGAGCGGAAGTTATTCACGAAGTCGTGAGTGTCTTCGTCGAATAATTTTGGTAGTTGATTTTTAAAGTCAGAACTGAAGCCAAGCTCGGCTTCAAGTTTTAATGTGGTTTTCCACTATAAAAATCAGTAAATAGTAACTTCGGCTCATCGGAGCTCATACATTTAGGGATCTCCGTACAGTATTAATGCGAAGTTTTGAACAAAGCGACTTCAGATGTAGCATTCGAAGCGTGCATGGCTCAACACTAATGATTATGCATCTATTGACGCTTGTTTGCACTGGCATAATTACACAGGTCAATGCAAAGTAAATGTCAGTTGAAGATTTAAACTCAGCTCAGTGAGACAGACAAAAAAATAAGGAAATCAACAAACAGCAGGTGGCACTATACAGATACATTTTATTGAATAGCTCACTGGCTATACTAAATTTTATATTAAATGCAATTACTAATTCAGTATTTAGGAACTGATTTGAATTATGTAGAATTTACCAAACCATCTTTTTCAGATTAGGAGAAATACAAGCAAGAGGACGTAGTCCATTCCATTTCCAGCTAGTTAAAAGGCTCTGTAAAGGTAAAGCTTTTTTTTCACATTATATATATGAGGGGTGGTGACTGCCTTCATTTTGGTTGTACACTTCACCCACCTGTCCAAGGTTGTTTTTAATTAGCTGGATCCTACCTGTTCTGGGTTCATTTTTTTAGTGTAGGCCTCCTATTATATTGTTGGTGTAGGGACCCATGTAAATGAGGTCACCTTATGAAGTCAGGTAGGCTCACACAAAATGTTTAGCCAAGAACCTGAAACATATCAGTATAGTAAATATGGCAGTAATGCAACTTAAGATAATAGCAGCCTGCACATGCAAATTTATTCCATTTTGCATGGATGTGCTGACTTTTTTTGCACATAGATTCAGGTACTTTGACACAGGTTTTGAAGCCAAAACCAGGTGCATATTTAAAATAAAGACAGAAATAATATCTGTCTTTAACACTTTCTCTCCTTTCGTGATCCAGTCCCTGATTCTGGCTTAAAAGCTGAATCAGAAAACCTGAATTTGTGGTTATACTGTAAGTCTCCTACTGCACAGGTATACCATATGGTTTAGGAGACCAATGTTGTTTTAGCTGCGCTAACACAATTTGATCAAAATGTGCCCTAAGAGCCTCAAAATTATAAAGATAGCAAATATAGCCAGTAATGTAATGTTAAATAATACAAATCGGGCATGTTACATATTTCTTAGCTTCTTCAGAATGCTGTCGCATTTAGACTTAATTTTCTATAGGTGGCATGGGGTAAAAAACAAACAAACCTATACAATGATGTTTCACTATCCACTGTCCTTATAGACATCTCCATAACGCTTTTCAATGTAGAATGTCATTGTCTTGAACTGCTCTTATCCATGGATCTGTCACACGTTTACTAGGTGCTCATTTGGCTTATTTGTACCTTTTGGAATGTTTTCTAAATATTTCCATTATTAGGGATTGGCACAGCTTATCTGCTCTCCCTCCCTGCACATTGACCTCTACATGGGTCACAGAACATGTCTAGAAAACTCTTCCATAAAAGTCAATGTAGCATCTCGTCCATTGTGCTAATAGTCCATGTGGTTGTGGTAAAGCATATCCCTAAATGTTCAGGTAAGATGGCTGCCACATAATAATGTTCAGAAAATAGAAATTAAAAGATATACAAACAGAAAATAAAAACAGATTAGAAAACGGAATATGTATCAGTATCTGGTTTTATTTAAAAATATAGGCGATCAATTCCCTTTAATATTTGTAGCCAGTCATGTTAGCCAGCTTATCTTCTGATTGGCTAATGGGCATCACAAGACAAGTACTGATACTTGTTGTTGAGCTTGATGTGGACATTTTTGACCACAATATGTTCTAGCAATTTCTCCTTATTCCCTCATTACCATTAGCAAACTCTAATAATCTCTACTTTTTCCCTTACCGACCAATTCCAATGTTTCCCCTCCCCGTAAAGCGCATACATTTTTTTTATGCCTCAAGTAATGAATCACACAACATGATATGCAATTAAAGAGGATAACAAATAATACGTTATTCAACAGTACAATGCATACAGCAACCAATCTGATTCCAACTTTCACTTTTCAGAGTTCCTTTGGAAAATAAAAAGATCAGTCTGATTGTTTGGTATGGGCAACTAAGGCTAAGCTCAGGTCACCGTTTACTTTGTCTGAAGAACCAAAAAATAAGTTGGATAATAAAACCGAATCCTGTATTTTTAGCATCTGTTATGCTAATTTATGCACATTCGACATTTTAGCCATTTCCATCTGAGATCCGTTATTTTAGACTGAAAAAAAGGCCTGCATGCACCAGTTTGATGAATCTCCTCCATACTGTTCTAAGAACATTAAACCTTTTGGTAAAGTAAAGGTTAAGTACATTGCTATGGGTCTATCAGATGTTTGCACATACAAGTGGCCACATAATATCAACAAAATAGCAGAGCGAAAAGTAAACTTTTGGTGTGAATTTACCTTGTTTTCTGGTATCAGCATCTCAAGCCTCATTGATAATGGCTGAGCTAGCAGCTTGTAGCTTGTTCATATATAGAAACATTCAAGAAAGGAAATTTGCTGTACGTGCCTAACCTTTAGCTCTGTTGTTGTGAAGGTTATAAACTAGATGTTCAACAGGTTGAAGCTGAAAGAAGTATCAAATAAAATCCTGCCTTAAATATACACAAATATATTGTAGTTTATTAACGTTGACATTTTTAACTATTTGTAGGCTAAACCAGGACATATAATTCACTCAATGGCTTTCAATCTTATTTTAAATGTACTTAATGGTTCACATCACTGTATAATGTGGCAGTTTATAGCAATGCCAACCTCAACTCTGCACTGTGATAATGCCATTCAGAGGTTATATTTAGAGATAAGTGAATTCTGCAAAAATACGACTCGGCCGGTTCGCCGAATTTTTTGAAAAAATTTGGTTTGATCTGAATTTATTTGTGACGAATCGCATTAAAAAACTGCTATTTTATGGCTTCAGAGAGACTTTATAGTGGTGTAGAACACTGTGCCTCGCAGTAACACGCATAGTGAGTCTGCTGTGTGTCAAGGTATTACCTTGTCCTCATGGTGGCTGCCATTTTGGACATGTGCAGACTGTGGTCTCTTATAACCTCTGAGTGCATCATCACTTGCCTGCTGCCTGGGCGTCGCACAGTGATGATGTGGCAACACCTGACTATCTCAGTCTGCTCAGGCTTCAGGTTCATTGCCCTTACGTTTGTGCTCCAAGGTGCATCTCTGGCAGTCTGAGCTCCTTGTGTGTTCCTGTGTATGTTCCGGCCTGGCTGACATTTCCTCTGGCTCTCAACCCCACATCAGCAGACAACCCGCTTTGGACCTGACCACTGCTTGGACGACTACCCACTTTGAATCTGCTTCTGGCTTGGACGACTACCTGCATTGGACTTGACCGGCTTCTTCCTAATCTCGCTGTCCCTGATTTATGTTTATTTATATTCCTTTAAATAAACAACTTTATTTTACCTGCGTTTGCATGTGGTCTGGTTTCCTGGCTCCCGTGACATTACGCAAGGGCCATGAATCCTGCCGATGCAGGTACTCCCACACTGTCTATGCTGGTCTCAAGGCTCAATCAACAAGATCACTTTTTGGGTCAGTTCGCTCAGGCGTTGCAGACGCTGCTTTCAACCACTGCACACCTATCTCCTGGTGCTGCTGGGCCGGTGGTCACTCCTGCTACTGCTCCCATTGCCACTCCTGTTCCTGCAGTTGCAGCTAAGGTCTCTGTTTCCAGAGGGATGACTGGTTCAGTCCCCCTGCCGCAGTGATATGGGGGTGATTCGAGTCAGTGTCGTGGCTTCCTAAACCAAGTGGGCATATACTTTGAAATGGTTCATTAGGCGTTTCCTTCTGATTGGTCCAAGCTGGGCTTCCTGATATCGTTGCTCTCGGACAAGGCCTTGGCCTGGGCGAATCCCTTATGGGAGGACGATAAACCTGTGATATGCAATTACCGGAGTTTTGTTGCCTCCTTTCGTAGGGTATTCGATGTACCTGCTCGTTCTGCCTCTGCTGCAAAGCAGCTCCTTTCCATTCAACAGGGCATACGAACTACAGGTTACCCACGAGACTGTGCCGGTTGATATGATGATTGGGGCTGTTCACAGGGAATCTGCCTGTTTTCAGGTTATTTCGTCCCCGCACTACTCCGTGGTTTTGGGGTTCCCTTGGCTTCAGCGGCACAATCCGACCTATGATTGGCAGTCGGCTAAGATCCTCTCTTGGTCTCCACAGTGTGGCGCTGTTTGCATAAATGAGCCTGTTAAGGTACTTCGTACCTCCTCTGATTGTGTTGCCTCTTGAATATCTTGAGTATCTGGATGTATTTGACAAGATGTGCCCTGGTGCCCTTCCTCCTCATCATCCCTACGATTGTGCCGTGGATCTGCAACCCAATGCCATTCCCCCTCGTGGCAGGGTGTCCATATATACAGGATAAGAGCAGATGGGGCGGAGCCTGGCTGCGCTGCTGAATGGCTGCTTGAGTCTGAGCTCCTCACAAGAGCTGGCAATATAACCCCTTTATATGCCCTCCATCTGAACCATCATGGGGAAAATAGGCAGGAAAAAGCATAAAGAGTCTGCAGAGGCCGCTCGATCCAAATGGCGCCACGTAACCAGGGCTGCCATCAGAAATTTTGGGGCCCCTTACACAGCTCAAGGCCTGGGCCCCCAAAAATGGATGTGGTTAACAAAAAGAAGGTGGAGTCTAGATTTTACTAACTGAACATTTTGGCAAGTATGATATATATATATATATATATATATATATATACAGTGTGTATATATATATATATGTATATATACACACACAGTATATAAATACAGTGGATATAAAAAGTCTACACACCCCTGTTGAAATGTCAGGTTTCTGTGCTGTAAAAACATGAGACAAAGATAAATCATTTCAAAACTTTTTCCGCCTTTAATGTGACCTATAAACTGTACAACTCAATTGAAAAACGAACTGAAATCTTTTAGATTAAAAAAATGTGGTTGCATAACTGGGGATGTAGTGTAGCATCCCCAAGTCAGGGCAATGTGAGAGACTAACCTGGGGAATGCCAGCGATGGAGAGGCCGGCACGCTGTTCCTCTGGGGCACTCTCTGGGTTCTTGAGGGACACAGCCAGGTGGAATGTGAGGTGCCCTTGGTGTTGTAGTTTAACGTGCCTATGGCTGAGTCCCTGGTGTTTCGTGACGCCAGTGCCAATTAACGGTGGCACACCGTTTGCTGATAGTAGGAATAACTGAGGAACCACTTTATGATAAAACAGAACTTTAACTTTACTGAAGTACTTGATGGTTATCATACACGGACATAGATGGAAGCGCAGTTCCTTTGAAGACGGTTGGTTTCAGTAAGTTACAGGTTACAGTACATATGGCAGTCTCTGACATAGCAAGGTGATCACAGAGGGTTAACACACAGGACTCTCACAGTACAGGCGGCTTGCACTCTCTACCTGTCTGATCCTGGAAATGTAGACACTTTCTTCCAAGGCCCCAATGCCCTAAATCTGGCGTATATCCTTGGGATTAGATTAAGTACCTCCTCTGATATATATATAGTACCTCTTGCTGTCTTGGTTGCTGCTCTGCCTTTCCTCAGCTCCTCAGGCTGGTGACCAGAAACGCTCCTGCTGGAATTCTTCTCCTGTTTGCAGCTCGACTAAGGAGGCAACTCATCTCCACTAGTCCTAGGGTCTGGACTGCTCCTCCCAGGGCATGAATCTTCCTAGGCTGGACCCTCTCAGGCTATAGGGCCTGGGCTGACTTAAACAGGCGCAGGGCCTGAACTCTGGACACCTTCACAGGCTCATGGCCTGGCTTAACCTTGCAGGCTCAAGGCCCGGGCTTCAACTCCCTTGTGCCTTCCCTGACTGGGCCTTATATAAACTAGGGCTCCCTAGCTCCCTCTAGTGACTAGAGCTGGAATGAAATCCCTAGCAGGCCTGTACATGCAATACTCACAGTAACAGGGAAGTGCATAGCATTACATTACATCAGAAGATTATTTATACCAACCTCCCCATAAATAAAGGGGAAACGACAGCACACCAGTGACCCTTCTGTAGTGACGGGCATTACAGCTCCCGTACACTACATACCCCGCTGCTTTAAGATGAGTACGACCTCGTACTCCAACAGGGCCCGCCCAACTGGAATTTACACCTGAAATAGAAAAAAGACACATGCAGGCATACATATTCATACATATCAGCATCATCTGCATAGATATTCATATCAGGACCAGCTGGCAAAGGAGAAGTGCGGTGACAAGGGGCGTCGTTCTCTTCTCTCAGGATAGTGAATGGAACTGGGGCGCTGACCTGGCACAGCGGATAAAAGGGAATACCAGGATAGTCCATGACATATTATAAGTCCATAATAAAATATTATAAATTTTGGCTCACATTCAGGGAGTCCATGGAAATAAAGATCACAGAGGCTCGCACATGGGGAGTCCATCTCTGGGCACATTGACTTGAATATAAAACCTGCAATAAATACGGTCAGCAATACACATACTATCGACATCACAGGACTCTGACAATACCAGGGCCATGTTATCCTGGCAAGTCCTGCGTACCCTAAAAGTGCTGACATAAAATTCCCTTTCAACCTGAAATGGGGGTTAAGAGGGGAAAAAGGTGCGAATAAAAGCACAACTTGGATTCTGACTGTTTTTTCTTCAAAGCAGGCAGGGTGTCCCGGAACAGAAAGAGGCAGGCTGGGAGCAGTGGTTCCACAGTGGCAACTTATCTTCACAAAAATGCCACCGGCCGTGGGGAACTGGCAGCAAGCTCTACCAGCCTGACAACAATATGGGACAGCTCCTGCAACACCTCCAGATACTCCCGTGAGATTCGGCAGCATGGCCTAGCAGGCCTGCTCACAGGTAGGTGTCGTACTCC
Source organism: Bufotes viridis (assembly GCA_033119425.1). Classification (NCBI taxonomy): domain Eukaryota; kingdom Metazoa; phylum Chordata; class Amphibia; order Anura; family Bufonidae; genus Bufotes; species Bufotes viridis. The sequence continues at coordinate 292,155,749 of CM065589.1, read as the reverse complement.
TCTGGCTCATCCTCAGAGGAATGATCACGGGGCTCCCAGAGCAATTGATCTGGCCTAGCAGGCCATATTTGGAAGCCGTCTCCCCTTACTATCTTGATTGGAGGGGGTCTATCCAGCATAGCTTCCACTTCTGCCTCGGTTCTGGGGAACGGGACCCACTGGACACACCCAGCGTAACCGAGGTCCTCTACCCAGTACACCCGTCTCTGCAACAATTCAAGAGCTGACGGTCCGCTTGCAGGCGGCTCCAGTGGAGGTATATCCATCTTTTCACTATCGACTGCTGCCAGTCGTCGGGCCTCAGCACAGGCCTCGGACCGCAGGCAACTGTCTTGCATCTCCCGCTTCACCTCCCGCTGTACGGCCTCAGGAGGTGGGTACGGATCAGCGGGGCTCTGCAGCACAATGGGCTCCCAGAATACATCGGGCTCAAAAAGATCTGTCTATGCAAGTAAGTGGAGCGGGGCGGTTTGGATTTCGGGGCCTCTACTTGCGCTGACAATACACCCTCACCCTCGTCTTCCCAGGTCTCAGGCCTTACTCTGGGGCGGATAACCGCAGTGGCATAGGGTCCCCTTAAGCCTTCCGCGGGAGTATACTCCACAATTTCTCCCAACACGAGGTTATGCAGGCGATCGGGGAGATAGGGGCGCTTCACCGAGCGCCTGTTGACATAAAGGTCTCGGCCTGTCCCCAGCTCCTGAATAAAGCCGAAACCCCGGTCCTTGTCAAAGGCCACCACTATACCGCGGCGTCTCTCCAGCTGAGGCTTACCCTGGTATGGGTCTTCTTGAATGGATTTCGCCATCTCCTCAAAGTGTTTTTTCCGCATAGTGGTCTTTTTGACCACCGCGGCCCGTAGTTCAGCCATCAGCGTCGGCCATTGCGGGTGCCGGCGGCGGATCCCACGGCGATCAGCAGCTTGCTCTCGCAGGTGGATGGTCCAGGCTGGAGGATCCCAGGTCTCCGGTGCAGGGGAGTCTGGTGGTGTGGCGCCCCACTCTCCTATGGGCTCTGGCTCGGGCATACTTGCGTCCGGCGCCGCCATCTTCTCACCAGCTTCTTCTTTCAGCTCAAACACAGGCTCCTCCCCCGGGCTGGGCAGATCTTTCCTGGTCACAGGCCCGCCCCCTAGGTATAACGCAATAGGGAAGGCGGCCACATTATAATCCATCAAGGTGGGCGGTATCTCAGGGCGATTTTCTCCTCCCTCCTGGAGGGTTTTGGCGCCAAATTTTCGCGCCACTGAGGATAGTGATGGCGCATGAAGAAGTCCAATGGCGCCGGCGGCCATCTTGGGCGCCATGATGCGGCTATTCACTGACAGCAAGCCGCGGTAGTAAAACAGCATAAAAGTCCACAAAAATGACCTTTGAAGTGGCGATTTTCTTCCTCTCGATAGTGCAACACTGCACAGTGCTTTTTAGAGGTTTTTGGGACACTTTTCTGTACGTTTTAAGTCCGCAAAGTTCACTTCAAATAAACAGGAGTTTTGTCACTTGGCAAACTGGTTAAGGCACAAAGTTCACGTTTTCATAGCATCCCCAAGTCAGGGCAATGTGTGGGACTAACCTGGGGAATGCCAGCGATGGAGAGGCCGGCACACTGTTCCTCTGGGGCACTCTCTGGGTTCTTGAGGGACACAGCCAGGTGGAATGCGAGGTGCCCTTGGTGTTGTAGTTTAACGTGCCTATGGCTGAGTCCCTGGTGTTTCGTGACGCCAGTGCCAATTAACGGTGGCACACCGTTTGCTGATAGTAGGAATAACTGAGGAACCACTTTATGATAAAACAGAACTTTAACTTTACTGAAGTACTTGATGGTTATCATACACGGACATAGATGGAAGCGCAGTTCCTTTGAAGACGGTTGGTTTCAGTAAGTTACAGGTTACAGTACATATGGCAGTCTCTGACATAGCAAGGTGATCACAGAGGGTTAACACACAGGACTCTCACAGTACAGGCGGCTTGCACTCTCTACCTGTCTGATCCTGGAAATGTAGACACTTTCTTCCAAGGCCCCAATGCCCTAAATCTGGCGTATATCCTTGGGATTAGATTAAGTACCTCCTCTGATATATATATAGTACCTCTTGCTGTCTTGGTTGCTGCTCTGCCTTTCCTCAGCTCCTCAGGCTGGTGACCAGAAACGCTCCTGCTGGAATTCTTCTCCTGTTTGCAGCTCGAGTAAGGAGGCAACTCATCTCCACTAGTCCTAGGGTCTGGACTGCTCCTCCCAGGGCATGAATCTTCCTAGGCTGGACCCTCTCAGGCTATAGGGCCTGGGCTGACTTAAACAGGCGCAGGGCCTGAACTCTGGACACCTTCACAGGCTCATGGCCTGGGCTTAACCTTGCAGGCTCAAGGCCCGGGCTTCAACTCCCTTGTGCCTTCCCTGACTGGGCCTTATATAAACTAGGGCTCCCTAGCTCCCTCTAGTGACTAGAGCTGGAATGAAATCCCTAGCAGGCCTGTACATGCAATACTCACAGTAACAGGGAAGTACATAACATTACATTACATCTGAAGATTATTTATACCAACCTCCCCATAAATAAAGGGGAAACGACAGCACACCAGTGACCCTTCTGTAGTGACGGGCATTACAGCTCCCGTACACTACAGTAGCTGTGTTCAGAATTAAGCAATCACATTAAAAATCATGTTAAGTAGGAGTCAGCATACACCTGCCATCATTTACAGTGCCTCTGATTAACCCCAAATAAAGTTCAGCTGCTCTAGTTGGTCTTTCCGGAAATTTTCTTAGTCGCATCCCACAGCAAAAGCCATGGTCCACAGAGAGCTTCCAAAGCATCAGAGGGATCTCATTGTTAAAAGGTATCAGTCAGGAGAAGGGTACAAAAGAATTTCCAAGGCATTAGGTATACCATGGAACACAGTGAAGACAGTCATCATCAAGTGGAGAAAACATGGCACAACAGTGACATTACCAAGAACTGGATGTCCCTCCAAAATTGATGAAAAGACGAGAAGAAAACTGGTCTGGGAGGCTACCAAGAGGCCTACAGCAACATTAAAGGAGCTGTAGGAATATCTGGCAAGTACTAGCTGTGTGGTACATGTGACAACAATCTCCCGTATTCTTCATAGGTCTGGGCAATGGGGTAGAGTGGCAAGACTAAAGCCTTTTCTTACGAAGAAAAACATCCAAGCCAGGCTACATTTTGCAAAAACGCATCTGAAGTCTCCCAAAAGCATGTGGGAAAAGGTGTTATGGTCTGATGAAACCAAGGTTGAACGTTTTGGCCATAATTCCAAAAAATATGTTTGGCGCAAAAATAACACTGCACATCACCAAAAGAAGACCATCCCCACAGTGAAGCATGGTGGTGGCAGCATCGTGATTTGGGGCTGTTTTTCTTCAGCTGGAACTGGGGCCTTAGTTCAGATAGAGGGAATTATGAACAGTTCCAAATACCAGTCAATATTGGCACAAAACCTTCAGGCTTCTGCTAGAAAAGCTGAACATGAAGAGGAATTTCATCTTTTAGCATGACAACGACCCAAAGCATACATCCAAATCAACAAAGGAATGGCTTCACCAGAAGAAAATTAACATTTTGGAATGGCCCAGTCAGAGCCCAGACCTGAATCCGATTGAAAATCTATGGGGTGATCTGAAGAGGGCTGTGCACAGGAGATGCCCTCGCAATCTCACAGTGTTGGAGTTTTTTTGCAAAGAAGAGTGGGCAAATCTTGCCAACTTAAAATGTGCCATGCGTATAGGCTTATACCCAAAAAGACTAAGTGCTATAATAAAAATAATTATTCTCTAGAACAATCTCACATACGTGATACAGGACAATTTCTGTCAGAGATCCGCCCCCTTAAGATAGATAGAAACTTTCTTACTAGTCACCTTTGACGTATGCAGCCCCTACACCTCTATAACTCATGAGAAGGGCTTGGAAGCTGCTTCTAGATTATTAAACACCAGTGATCACACAGCGCCCCAGAAAAACTTCTTTCTGACACTTTTGAGAATTGTTCTAGAGAATGATTATTTTCTGTTCCAGGATACTTTCTTCTAACAATGCCACGGGACCGCGATGGGATCGAACGTCGCACCGCCTTACGCAAATAGCTATATGTCATTTTTTGAGAGCCATTTCATTTACCCTAGTCCGCTGTATTTACAGCACTGCATATTTTGGCATAGGTTTATTGACGACATTTTTTGCGTATGGCGTGGCGACGTTCGATCCGTCACAGAATTTTCTGCATACCTGAACTCTATCTGGATTGAGCTCCAGTTTACTATGCATCATGACAGAGATAAAATCTCATTTTTGGATACATGGGTCCTCAAAGGAGATGATGGCTGGATATACACCGACCTCTTTACAAAGGACACTGATAGGAACAGCCTACTTTCTTTCACAAGTAGCCATCCCCCTGCGACAAAGAAATCTATCCCTTTCTCCCAGTATCCGCAGGTCAAAAGGATCGTGAGTGATCCTGATACTTACAAAAAAAAAGTCAATGAGATGACTAATACATTTTTAGAGAGAGGTTACCCTAGACAAATACTGCAGGAACAAAGGGATAAATTAGATGATCTATCCACAGTAGACAAAACTGTCAAATCTCCACGTATCCCATTGGTTGTAAAATACCACCCTTGGGCACAGAGGTTAAATGGTATTGTGAAAAAGCATTGGCATATTGTCTCTAGATCATATCCTCAAATTGAGGAATTCCAGATCCCACCCATGATGTGTTTTAAAAGAGCAGATAACATCCGTGACAAAATCATTAGAGCCGACAAAGGTAGCAGCAAACCGGGCCTCAGACAAACCACCTTGACCCCCCCTCGACTGGGTACATTCCCTTGTTTAAATTGCGTAAACTGCCCAAGTGTCATAAAGGGTACTCATCTTACCCACCCGCATTCTGGTGAACTTATGTTTGCTTAGTCTATCCCAGTGTTTCCCAACCAGTGTGCCTCCAGCTGTTGCAAAACTACAACTCCCAGCATGCCCGGACAGCCTTTGGCTGTGCGGGCATGCTGGGAGTTGTAGTTTTGCAACAGCTGGAGGCACACTGGTTGGGAAACACTGGGATAGACTAAGCAAACATAAGTCTACCATCAGAAAGGGGAACCTATTGCTCCCAATACACAGCACTTCCACCTGAACACGCAATATCACAATTACGCTACCAGGTTATTGAAGATGTGTCACTACCCGGCCGCGGTGGCGACAGAAATAAATTATTGCTTAAAAAGGAAGCATATTGGATCCATTGATTACAAACGATGGAACCAAAGGGCTTAAACAGAGAGTACAATGTATCTGGCTTCTTTTGAATGTAATTTCTAAATTTCCTTCATTTTCCTTACAGCGTACTTGAATTTTTCACTGTTATACATTGACTCCTATGGTCCAGCCATCTACTACCACAGGTGTTGCATTAGTCTCCTCTGGGAGGAGTTTTCTGCTTCATGACGTCAGTTCCCTTGTATCTAAATGAAGGTGTATATGGTACAATAGGTAGGACGTTCTTGTATATAGTCTGATGAAGGCACATGTTGTGCTGAAATGCGTCACTATGATATAATATGTGACTGAATAAATCTGCATCCAGAAAATCTATACACGAGTGCCGGTCTTTTTCCTTTTATGCTGTCTATTGGGATGCCGGCCGCTGACACGTGCACCGTTAACTCCAGAGAGCAGTGCTGACCATCCAGTGTTACAATATTCTCAGGATAGGTCATCTGAACAGTGGGGGCCTGAAACCCGACATCCCCCCAATCAGTGAATGAAGAGGAGGCAGTACTCCATGCAAGGGCTGCTTCCTCTTCATTACACTGCTTGTCATCTCGCAAGTGCAGTGTAGTAAAAGTACTCACTCCATTCAGGTGAAAGGAGCCAGTTCTTGTAATAATACTACGTGTCTGCTCAACGCATAGTGTAAATGACCAGGAAGCGGCGCCTCCTCTTCATACAGCTGATTGGTGGGGTGCCACGTGTTGGACCCCTGCTGATCAGATATTGATGACCTATCTTGATGATTAGTCATTTTTGTATGTGGCAGGAAAACCCCTTTAACTTCTTCAGGACCAGGCCATTTTCCATTTTTTGCTTTTGGCCTTCCCAGAGCCATAACAAAATTTTCCCTTATAGCTGTATGAGGGCTTGTTGTTTTTTTTTTAACGCGATAAATAGTATTTTCTAATGGCACCATCTGTAAAAAAATTAATAAATAAATCTGCCACAGTATAATTGCAGTGATACCACATTTGAATTTTTTTTCTTTTAATACTGAAAACGATAATAAAAAAATATATTATTTTTTTGCATCTCCATATTCTGATCCCCATTTCTGTTTTAGAATTATGTCTATGTTGATGATTAAGGGCTCATTTTTGTGTTGTGATCTGTAGTTTTATTATTTATACCACTTTGGGGTGAGTGGGTTTTTGATCACTTTTTATTCATTTTTTTTTTCCAATAAAGCAATAAAAAAAGGTAAAATTGGCCATTTTGATTTTTTTTTTCAGTTATACCGTTCTACCTATGGTATACATATTTTAATAGTTATAACTTTTTTAGAAAGCAGCGGTGCCAAAGATCATTTATATTTTATATTTATTTTTATCTTTATTTTGAAGAGAGAGGGATGATTTTAATATTTAAAAAAGCCCTACTTTTTTAAAAGCCCTCCTAGAGGATCTGAATATGCGATCTTTAGATTGCTTCTCCTATAGACTGCTGTGAATTAGCGTCTAAAGTCTAAGGGCTCATGTGTGTGCCCCATGCCTGTATTGCGAACAGCAAACATCCCATTGACATGAATGAGTCCGCAATCCGTGAGATACAGAGTGGTGTGGAGGCACGATCAGAAATCCACAGAAGCAGTACAAAGTGCTTCAAAAGGATATCGGTGTGTGACACTGCGCCGCAAAAAAAAATCTTTTTGCAGTGCGGAACGTATCTTACAGATCACAGACCCATTAAAGCGGATGGGTCCACATCTACAAACTGCCTGTACTCGGCAGGTACCTGTGCATTGTTGGCCACTATTTGTGGCACAGCACTTTTGGGGAAAGCCACCTCAGGTGCCGTGGTTAAAAAAGACCATGGCATCTGAGGATTAAACGGGTTCTCCGTGAATTAAGAAAATTAAAATAATTATATATTACTTTATTATAAATATATTTCCAAATACCTTTCAATAGTTATAATGTTTTGTTTAGTCTCTTGAGCAATCATTAGGAGAAAAAAAAATAATGGCCACCGTGTTATTAATACACACAAAACCGGTCCTAATCCCACAGCAGGACAAGTTACTTCAGGGCAGCAAGCTAAAGAGCTGCCTCATCCTCCTCTCTGCTCTGCTTGCGCTAGGGATTATGATCCTGAATACAGATGATAAGAAATTCAGCTGAATCTCTGTAGGAATGGAGTTCATGAGGAGACATAAAGTACAGAGAGGAGGGTGGGGATGTGAATAATGAGCAGCAGCACTTGTATGCAGTCTACATTACCACAGCCTGTCCTGTCTGTCCTCTCTATACTTCATTTCTCCTCATTAACTCCATTCCTACAGAGATTCAGCTGAAGATCTTATCATCTGTATACAGGATCATAATCCCTGACAAGTAGAGCAGTGAGGAGGATGAGGCAGCTCTTTAGCAAAGTGTTGTGAAGTAACTTGTCCTCCTGTGTGATTAGGAGAGGTTATGTATGTACTAATAGGACAGCGGCCATTTAATTTCTCCTAATGATTGCTCTCTAGACAAAACGAGCCATTCTAACTAATAAAAGGTATTTGGGAATACATTTATAATAAAGTAATATTTAGGTATTTTCATTTTTTTAATTCCTGGAGAACCTCTCTAATGTCTGCGATCGGCATTATGGTCAATCACAGACATTAGCCCTGGGTCTCTGCTCTTTAACCCTTTCACTACCAGAGGTTTTTCATTTTTGCGTTTTATCGTCCCTGAGCCATAACTTTTTTATATTTCCGTTTACATAGCTGTATAAGGGCTTATATTTTGCGGGACAAGTTCTACGTGCTAATGTCACCATTAATTATGGCATACAATGTAGTGGGAAGTGGTAAAAAAACTCCAAATGGGGTGGAATTGGAAAAAAAACACAATTCCTCCACCATTTTACTGGTTTTGTTCCCACAGCATTTCGTTTGCGGTCTCCAATACCCCATTTGTATAGGTTTTTCATGTCTAAATAGTGTAAAAATAAATTTTAACTTTGAAATAAAAAATTATTTTTACATCACTATATTCTGACCCCATAACTTTTTTATTGTTATGTCTACTGAGCTGTATAGGGGCTCATTTTTTTGTGGGACAATCTATACTTTTTAATGATATGATTTTGGGGTGTGTGTGACTTTTTGATCACACTTTATTAATTTTTTTGGGTAAGAGAAGCAATGAAAAAATTGAAAATTGGCCATTTTGACCCTTTTTTCCATTACACCATTCGCCGTATTGAAAAAATATTTTTATATTTTAATAGTATGGGTGTTTTCAGTCGCAGTGATACCCATGATGTTCATATTTTTTGTTATTTAGTTTTTTTTTTTTTTTTTTAATACGGAAAGTATTAACTTTTATTTATATATTTTTTAACATTTTTTTATTGTATTTTTTGTAATAATTTTGAAGCTTATATGAGTCTATAAAATCTGTTTCTTAATTTTTCATTTTGAACCATGATGTCCTCATTCACACAAACATATTTTATTTCCGCGTCCGTTCCGATTTTTTTTTTGCGGACCATATACGGAACCATTTATTTCAATGGGTCCGCAAACAAAACGGAAGTTACTTCAGGTGCATTCCGTTTCCGTATGTCCTTATTTCCATTCCACAAGAAAATAGAACATGTGCTATTATTGTCCACATTACAGACAAGGATAGTACTATTCTACTGGGGGCAAGCTGTTCCGTTCCGCAAAATATAGAATGCACATAGATGTCATCTGTATTTTTTGCGGATCCGTTTTTTGCGGACTGCAAAATACATACGGTCGTGTGCATGAGGCCTTGCTCATTTCTTATCTTGGCCTTCCATCTGGTGGCCAAAATAAGAATTGCAGCTTGAATGGTGTGAGCCTCATCAACGGGACTCACAGCATTAAAAGCAACTACCGACAGCTCCTTTGGCCACAGGGGGTGTCTGTAGGAAGCCCGGAAGCGGGAGCTTCTGGGTTTTTGACCATTTAGATGACTTGATCTCACTTGATCACAGAATCTAAACCCTTTAATTACTGGAATCGGCATTATTGCCGGTCACGGTAATTAGCAGCATGTCTCTGCTGTTTGAAACCATAAGTACGTGCGAGCGGGCTCTATGTTTGCCTATCCAACGGGTTAAAACAGCAAAACCCAGAACAGAATCTAAACAAAACCTGTTTGAGCAAACAACACTTTGCTGAAACCACTGCAGCTTTCTGGATTTCAGTTATCTCATCCAGCTGAGGTATCTGGGTGAGATATACACACCTTCCACCACTTTACCATACACATTACCACCGTAGATATAGATAGGTATAAAGATGTAAATAGATACAGTAAATGATTATAGATAGATAATTCTCTATCTTTACACACACATATTATATATATATATCTAAACACACACACACACTGTAATGGAAAGTCAGCGGCATGCTCTTCCCCTGCAGTGCCGCCGTTATCCCGCTAGTGAGGAGGAGCAAGGATGCGTCCGGCGTCCTTGTCTCCATGGTGACAAGGGGCGGGGAGCACACAATTCCTCAGTGTGGCCGACGTCCTCCATTCCCTAGATGAGCAGGTGGGGGAGTGAGTAGGCGCTCAGCTGTACTGAGATGCGGGACATGGATCATGTGATGCTGGCCACGTAACATGACCCATCAAGAGGACTTATGTAAACAGGTAACCTGCTGGCCACAGGTTGGCTGTGATTGGTCTTACTTCATACCTAGTGATTCCTGTATGTGCAACTTCTACCTTTTGACCTCGGTTTGTATTTGACTCTGACCTGGTTTTACCTCCTGTATTGACGCAATCTCTTGGCTCCTGACCTCGGTTTGTATTTGACTCTGACCTGGTTTTACCCCCTGGTAATGACGTGACCTCCTGGCTTTGACCTCGGCTTGTACTCACTTGGCATTATAGTTTATTGTGTGCTTGTGTACCTGCCTATCCTTGACCTTGGCCCATTGCTTCTATTACTATTCTGTGCTGGCCTGGGAAGCCTTGCTTCTGTGTGATCTTTCACTATTGTGTTTACCTGTGTTGTTCCTTTAATTAGGCCCTTGCACGTACGTAAACTAGGGACTGCCGCCCAGTTGTATGCCATCGGTTAGGACGGACCGTGCGAGTAGGTAGGGATAGAGGTGTGGGTGGAGTTTAGGGCTGCATTCATCCCTACCTCTCGTGACACACACCCTGTACATACATATATATATATATATATATATATCCACACACATGTATTGTATATATCACATTGTGGGAAAAGCAGTAACCTTTTATTCAATGTTGGGAATGTGATTGCTATCATTATGTTGCTTTCTCTATGTAGTTATTTGACTGAAGGACTGATGAGATGACACCTGAGGTGCTGTTGTCACTATGGCATCACAAGTAGGTAGAGATGTCATGTGACTGCTCCTCTGAAGATGCTTGCTGTGATGCATGCTGGGATTTTTACTTTCACTTTGCAGCTGCTCCGCCCACACAGCCTCTCATCAATGTGAGCATGCTATGCTGAATGGAGTAGCCAAATGATATATACACAGTATATCTGTCATGGTACAAATACCTATTGGCTTTAGTTATTGACTGGGGCACTTTATTGTGTTTTATACTTATAATGGCCAACCCCTTTAAGGCTATAGGGCGAGACTTTCCTCAACAACCGACCTGGATGGTGGCGACTGGCGAGTGGACTAAAGGCTGTCAACCCACAAATGGAGGCAAATGTTATCCTCAAGCCATCATTAAAATTACTTTATACACGCCAGCTAAATATAAAACTCCGGGACTAGGCCAGTCCTGCAGACGCCCACTTGATTTGACCTGGATGCCGAAAGATATCAAAGACTTGCTACACACACGCCATAATTTATGTTCTACCAAATGGACATTTCTACTTTTTTGTTTTTCCTTTTTTGTTGGTTTGCATGTTGTTTTACTTAGCTCAATATCATTTACTTACCTAATGCCGGGGTTTGGCCAGTATCCTGCCTGTTACGGATTTTTACTACCCTGCCGGTCTATTCCAGACCCTTGGGTGCTCTGCAATACCCCTCTCCTGGTAGATCTCCCTCCCGCATTATAAGCGAGGGAGACCTATACTATACCAGGTGCTCCGTAGAGTACGTGATTCAACCTGTACTATGTTGTACTTTTCTGCCTCTAGGCTACTCATTTTCCTTTTCCACCCTCCTCTATCCTTCTTTTTTCCCTACTGCATTCCCTTTCCCTTTGGGGGACCTGTATGCTGACATGATGCTTCTTATTTTGACATTATGGTGTCTATTCTAATTTCCTCTTTGAACATGCGAGGTCTGAACGAACCACGGAAACGAGGCTGACGCCTGCTGTCCTCAGCTCACTGCGCCTGCACCGAATACACAAGCGGATGGCGCAGGCGCAGGATTTTGGCATGAAGACAGGGCCGGAGGCAGGAGAGCTGCGCTGCCCGGCACTGTTATTCAGAAGAAAAGGGGCATGGCCGCAGGTGGGAACACGGAGCCTCTAGGAGCAGAGGCAACGCTCTTGAGCCGCCCCCAGCGCCATTACAGGGAGGCCAGGAGGTGGAGGTCCTTCTTAAATATGGCAGAGCAGGCACCTGCTTACCCTGATGGCAGGTGCCTGCTCTGTCAGTAAATTACCGGAGGAGAGGAGGCGGGCGGCAAGAGAGGCTGTTTTAGCAGCTCCCAACTCCTACCTCGCGCTCCCTCTGTGATGCTGGGAGCCGGAATATGACGGTCATTCCGACCCCTGCATACTAAACGGCGCACTGGAGGATTAAGGAGCTGCTCCACACTGGACCCCAGGAAGGTGAGTGTTTAAGTGTTTGACTGAGTGAGTGAGTTAGTGTTTGTCATTGAGTCTTTCAGTAAATGTCTGTGTGTGTGTGTTTGTCAGTGAGTGTCTGTATGAGTGTATGTGTGTGTGTCTGTCAGTGAATGTATGTGTGTGTGTGTTTGTCGGTGAGTGTGTATATGTTTGTCAGTGAGTGTCTGTGTGAGTGTATATGTGTGTGTTTGTCTGTCAGTGAGTTTCTGTGTGTGTGTGTGTGTGTATCAGTGAGTGAGTGTGTGTCTGTATGTGTGTCTGTCATTGAGTGTCTGTGTGTGTGTATGTCAGTAAGTTAGTGTTTGTCATTGAGTGAGTGAGTGTGTGTATGTCAGTGAGTGTGTATGTCTGCCTGTCAGTAAGTGTGTGTGTTTGTCAGTGAGTGTATGTATGAGTGTATGTGTGTGTGTCTGTCAGTGAATGTATGTGTGTGTGTGTGTTTGTCAGTGAGTGTGTGTGTGTGTGAGTGTATATGCGTGTGTTTGTCTGTCAGTGAGTTTCCGTGTGTGTATCAGTGAGTGAGTATGTGTCTGTCAGTGAGTGTCTGAGTGAGTGTATGTGTGTCTGTCAGTGAGTATGTCTGTCAGTGAGTTTCTGTGTACGTCATTCAGTGAGTGTCTGAGTGAGTGTATGTCTGTCTCTCAGTGAGTGTGTGTATGTCAGTGAGTGAGTATGTCTGACAGTGAGTTTCTGTGTATGTCGTTCAGTGAGTGTCTGAGTGAGTGTGAGTCTGTCTGTAAGTGAGTGAGCGTATGTCTGTCAGTGAGTTTCTGTGTGTGTGTGTCAGTGAGTGAGTGTATGTATGTCAGCGTGTGTGTCTGTCAGTGAGTGAGTGACATGAGGGGGAGGCAAAATTGATCTTTTTCTAGGGCGGCAAAAATCCTTGCACCGGCGCTGTATGTAGTCCCCAAGTTCTTGAACTTGATGCAAGCCCTCCACATCTGGCTCCCCCACAAACTTTTCTGAAATCCGCAGAATGTTCTCTTTCTTCCTCTGGGGCAGGGGATCCTCTAGAATTGCATATTCCCTCTTAATGAGAGAGAAGAGGTTTAGTGGCTTTGGCTTTCCTGATATACATCTATATTATAAGGCAGTGCAACTAAGCAGGAACATATCACTACTTTCTCCTCACTCCCCCAACCTCTGTTTGGACTTAGAATGATACCTTCTGACTATGAAGGAGAGATTAGTCCTCAGGGGGGATACGAGAGCTTTCACACACAATAACATACTACAGTCCCTTCTGATGAAAGGCACCCTAGCAGTGTGGTCCGGGCTTTTTAAAACACAGGATCTTAAGTTCCCCCACCCCAACACCCCCCTAGACCTATTACAATCTTATATCGATCCCAGGGTCTCTGAGCCATGTGTAGTCTGGTTTCTTTTTGCCAACATCTCTATACAAGATAAATCTCTATCTCATGGTAAACTAGACTGGGACAAAATATTAGATCTACCTAAAGTGCAGAAAGCACCGTTTTTGCATCTTCTTGACTTCCGCAGAAACAGAAGAAATGTTACGTTGTCATGTACTTCCCCCCATCACCCCATCAACTATATTTTCTGGAAGCTTGGGAGAGGGAGCACATAATCACCCTCACAGACCCTGAGAAAGCCTTCATTTTAGCCCATTCACACGGATTCAATAGGTGTATTAACATGCAAGAAAACTCATACAAACTATTGACCAGGTGGTATAAAACCCAGGAGTTCCTACATATGATCAACGCTGACATACCTGACAACTGCTGGAGATGTGGGGCGGGGGTGGGTTCCCTCTCCCACATTTGGTGGAACTGCCCACGTATACAGCTTTTCTGGTCAGAAGTGAAAACTGTGATAGACCAAATTTTTCTCACAAAACTCACCCTAGACCCTAAACTGATCCTACTTTGGTGTCCGAATGAGAGCCTCACACCAGCCAACCACAACCTACCCACCATGCTTATCACAGCAGCCCATCTACTTATCCCGTATCTGTGGAGGAGTGACTCTGCTCCCACTATGTCAGCCTGGACAGACAAGGTGGATGAGTTATACCGATTCGAGGAGTTGGCCCACTGGGAAATAGAGATGTCCCGAACTATTCGCCGGCGAACATAGCTTGTTCCGGTCCGCCCCCTATACATCATCATTGAGCAAACTTTGACCCTGTACCTCACAGTCAGCAGACACATTCCAGCCAATCAGCACCCTCCCTCCAACACCTTACCGCCTCCTATAAAAAGGGCAGCCATTTTAGATTCAGTATGAAGCTGCATGTTAGTGAGAGCAGGGAGACTGCAGCTGCTGCTGTGCTGATGATTCTAAATTCATAGGGAAAGCTAGGCCAGTGTTCTGTGTCCACAGACTCATCTGCTGTAAGGACAGCGTCACAGCACCCCAAAAAGCCCTTTTTAGTGCTGCTACATTAGTCTGCTTTTATTTTATTTTTCTCCATATATATATTGCAGTTGCCTGGCCTGCCCGTGTGTGAGGAGCTGCAGGCCCACAGACTGTAGTGTGCCCACTGCCAGTGCCCACCACTCATACCGTGTGGCACAGGACTTTGCATAAAAAAAGGCATTTCATTTTTACCCTTTAATCTAAGGTTAGTTGCCTGCCAGTGTGTGTCAGGCCAACTTCCACTGACTGTAGTGTGCCCACTGCCAGTGCCCACCACTCATACCGGGTGGCACAGTAGCTTGCCGATAAATAAGGCATTTAATTTTTACACTTTAATCTAAGGTTAGTTGCCTGCCAGTGTGTGTCAGGCCGACTTCCTCTGACTGTAGTGTGCCCACTGCCAGTGCCCACCACTCATACCGGGTGGCACAGGACTTTGCATAAAAAAAGGCATTTAATTTTTACCCTTTAATCTAAGGTTAGTTGCCTGCCAGTGTGTGTCAGGCCGACTTCCACTGACTGTAGTGTGCCCACTGCCAGTGCCCACCACTCATATCGTGTGGCACAGTACTCTTCATAAAAAAGGCATTTAATTTTTACCCTTTAATCTAAGGTTAGTTGCCTGCCAGTGTGTATCAGGCCGACTTCCACTGACTGTAGTGTGCCCACTGTCAGTGCCCACCACTCATACCGGGTGGCACAGTAGCTTGCCGATAAATAAGGCATTTAATTTTTACACTTTAATCTAAGGTTAGTTGCCTGCCAGTGTGTGTCAGGCCGACTTCCACTGACTGTAGTGTGCCCACTGCCAGTGCCCACCACTCATACCGTGTGGCACAGGACTTTACATAAAAAAGGCATTTAATTTTTACCCTTTAATCTAAGGTTAGTTGACTGCCAGTGTGTGTCAGGCCGACTTCCACTGACTGTAGTGTGCCCACTGCCAATGCCCACCACTCATACCGGGTGGCACAGGACTTTGCATCAAAAAAAGGCATTTCATTTTTACCCTTTAATCTAAGGTTAGTTGCCTGCCAGTGTGTGTCAGGCCGACTTCCACTGACTGTAGTGTGCCCACTGCCAGTGCCCACCACTCATACCGTGTGGCACAGGACTTTACATAAAAAAGGCATTTAATTTTTACCCTTTAATCTAAGGTTAGTTGCCTGCCAGTGTGTGTCAGGCCGACTTCCACTGACTGCTCTGTGCTCACTGCCAGTGCCCACCACTCATACCGGGTGGCACAGGACTTTGCATAAAAAAAGGCATTTAATTTTTACCCTTTAATCTAAGGTTAGTTGCCTGCCAGTGTGTGTCAGGCCGACTTCCACTGACTGTAGTGTGCCCACTGCCAGTGCCCACCACTCATACCGGGTGGCACAGGACTTTGCATAAAAAAAGGCATTTAATTTTTACACTTTAATCTAAGGTTAGTTGTCTGCCAGTATGTGTCAGGCCGACTTCCACTGACTGTAGTGTGCCCACTGCCAGTGCCCACTACTCATACCGTGTGGCACAGGACTTTACATAAAAAAGGCATTTAATTTTTACCCTTTAATCTAAGGTTAGTTGCCTGCCAGTGTGTATCAGGCCGACTTCCACTGACTGTAGTGTGCCCACTGCCAGTGCCCACCACTCATACCGTATGGCACAGGACTTTGCATCAAAAAAAGGCATTTAACTTTTACCCTTTAATCTAAGGTTAGTTGCCTGCCAGTGTGTATCACTTTTGAGAAAATTCGCGTTCGCCGTTTGCGAACGGAAAATTTAATGTTCGCGACATCTCTACTGGGAAACATACACTCAATCAAAATTTATAAAGATTTGGGGCCCATGGAAGACTGACAGAGGATTCAGCCCATAGTCTTTTTATTTTACTTTGGCAAAATCTACTGACGACACTTGCATAAATATGTTTAATCCTCTCCCGATGTTCAAACAGACCAGACACCTGTTGTTACTGACTTTTACACATCTTGTATATGAACATATCTTAAACCTCCTCATTACTGCAATATACCGTAAATCGATTTAATGGATGCAATGTATTCAGTCCTCCTCCCTCAACCCCTATACCCTCCCCACCCCTCCTTCTCCCACCCCTTTTTAACCCATCAATCTCTCCCCTCCTATACTTTTGTACTAATCACTCTATCCATCTACCTGATATTACCTCATATTTGGCGACAAAACTCTTCTTTTTCATAGTTCCCTGATGTAATATCCTTAGATATTATGTGCAATATTGCTTGAAAAAGTGATCACTCTCACTGTTTTGTCATGATGTTTTATTGCTCGAGATTGTAATTCTGAAACTGTACATTATTTCCTCAATAAAAAGAGAATTAGTAAAAAAAAAAAAAAAGAATAAGAGCAGATACTGAGCATTGCACCCAGTATGTAAGACAATAGACCATATATACAGAATAAAAGCAGATACTAAGAATTACTCCCAGTATACATGAGAGGAGAAGTGATACTCTGCAGTGTCCATATATATGGAATAAAAGCATATACTGAGAATTACACCCAGTATACAGGACAAGACAAGTGACACTGTGCAGTATCCATTTATACTGTATATAAGATAAGAGCAGATACTGAGCATTACACACAGTATATAAATCAATAGAAGTGGTACTGTGCTGTGTTCATGTATAGAGAATAAGAGCAGATACTGAGCATTGCACCCAGTATGTAAGACAATAGACCATATATACAGAATAAAAGCAGATACTAAGAATTACTCCCAGTATACATGAGAGGAGAAGTGATACTCTGCAGTGTCCATATATATGGAATAAAAGCATATACTGAGAATTACACCCAGTATACAGGACAAGACAAGTGACACTGTGCAGTATCCATTTATACTGTATATAGGATAAGAGCAGATACTGAGCATTACACACAGTATATAAATCAATAGAAGTGGTACTGTGCTGTGTTCATGTATAGAGAATAAGAGCAGACAATAAGAATTACACCCAGTATAAAAGACAGGAGAAATGGTACTGTGCAGTGTCCATATATACAGAATAAGAGCAGATACTGAGAATTACACCCAGTATAAAAGACAGGAGAAGTGGTACTGTGCAGTTTCCATATATACAGAATAAGAGATGATTGTGAGAATTACACCCAGTATACATGAAAAGAGAAATGGTAGTGTACAGTGTCCATATAAGCAGAGACTGAGAATTACACCCAGTATACAGGACAAGAGAATTGATACTGTGCAGTGTCCATATATATGGAATAAAAGCAGATACTGAGAATTACACCCCCAAGTTATTTTAACTCTCTGCACACAAGGTATTGACACTTGTGCACATTTTTTGACACAGGTTCACATATTATTTTGATTATATGTCTTATGAATTCATTGTAATCATGTGGTTTATTATGTAATGAAATTTATTTTTTGAAATGCAGTTGATATGAGTTTGTAAATCATGTTATAGATAACTATATATACATATATTTTTTACAAATACAAAAAAATATATACAATATATAAATTTAATTTAGCCTCTATTTCTGAATCGTTTCTGCCAGGATTTGAACTCACAACCTTCTACATTAGAGCCAAGAACATTAATCACTACGATATACAGCTACATGGTAACCTGTTGTGAAATATAAAATGATACTTCTGCTGTATAGGAATACTTACTTTAATATGAGGTTTTTCTGACACAGTTTATCATTCAGCTTTTTTGCTAAGTGGTTGAGGTCCTTGCCTCTAATGTAGAAGATTGTGAGTTCAAATCCTAGCAGAAACTTTTCAGAAATAGAGTCTAAACTAGATTTAAATACACTGGGTGTCCGCAAGTACTGACTCCATATATGGACATAGCTATATATGGAGTCAGAGCAGGGACTCCTAAGCCGCGAACTCACACTTGGGGATTCCCTCACTGTACAGCGATCTTCTGCATAGACCTCAGTGGGACCAGGCTCCCTTCCCTCTTCAGAGCAGGAGGTGCCTGGTTTAATGCTTGGGTTCTCCCATTGACTTCCATTGTGCTCGGGAGCACCCGAGCATCTCAAGGTGTTCTACAGTACTCGAGCACCAGAGCACCCGAGCACTTTGGTGCTCGATCAACACTAACATATATATTACTCCTTCCATGTATGTTGGGATTATAAACTTCAGCCATGTGAGTTATACCATATAAAATAACCTATTTGATGCAAATACCATACACAGGTATTGAAATTACATACCATTTTCAGTAAGTGCCCGTCCTCCACATCTTCCCATTGAAAACATTAGAACAGGTTTGTGGAATAATGATAGCATTCATATTCTCTAATAATGCTATAAACTGATATTTTGTGACCAGAAACAGAACAATAATTTGTGAATGATTATGTAACAGGAAAGTACTGCATAATTAAAATTATACATTTTCTTCAGCATTGTTCTCAGGCCCATTTGCAACTATATGATGCCTTATTACAGAAATATGTGATAAGAGATGGGTATGGGAATTTATCAACAGCTTTGCTCCAATTACTAGTATACACTGTGCAATTCCGCAACATTTTTAGATCTATACTCTCTCTCTGATACAGTATAGCAAGCCATGCACCTGTTTTGATTCCCTGGGTCAGGACAGCTTGAATACACCCCACCTATGTTTTGGCTTAGTTCAGCCTTTTCATAGAGACATTGTGAGCATCCAAATCTCGATGCGCAGAAACCTTGAGCTCCTTAAGGTCAGGACTAGTGATGTGATATTTTAGGTGCCCTTGGTAAGAGTTGATCACAATGAAACAACTCTTTAGTGTAATTGTATCTCAAAATAAAAACTGGGAATGCTCCCCCTGTAAAACCAGCCTGTAGTTTCAACCATGTGTTGTATAAATAAACCTATGTGTCACTAATCACAACCTGCCATTTGTTTGGAGGTGGCAATAAATCTAAGAGCACTATGGAAAGGGCTATATTAATATCTTACATAATGTTAATAATCAGATGATTGTTATAGCACATTTCTTATGTAATGAATAGATTCATTCAGAAAGTTGCTACAATTTTTTGTGTGTAAATTTTAGGCTCTGTTTACATCCATGTCAAAGCTCTGCAGATTCCGTCACTTTAGCATAAAAAATATTGCTGTATGTAGTGCTAACCCTTTTGAAACTGAAGATTTTTGTTTAATACCATCATGATTCAGAAAATTTGATGCTAGTGCCCCTTGGATTACCATCCGTCTGCTTTGGAGCCCCATACATAGTAGGGTTTGCTGAACTGTTGTTTTAGACACACGTCTGGAGGTCTCCTGGTTGATTTTGGCAGAGAGCGGCACCACTGTAGCATGTTGGTCTACCTTCGCACACCTTCGTAGCTGACATTCAACTCTCACATCAATGGCACGTGATGCTCTGCAGTTACTTATTCAAAATGGTGCCATTTGTCCACTCACCATAAACTTTCTACACAGCACCATGAGAACAGTTTACAAACTGCGCAGTTTCAGAAATACTGTACTTTCTTAATGAGCTATACTCTACCAAAGCCAAAAGCAGTAAGTTGTCATAATAATGGGACTGTGTATGAACATCACCATATGTATAAATAAGACAGTTGAACATATCCTATATGTTTTCTACCCAATTGCATTTTTTCGCATTCAGAATACATGAATCACAATTAGTTTGAGTTATTTTGTTATATATTGTTTCCTGTTTGGATTCTATATTTGGCTTTACTTTCTTTACTTCTATCCAATGTATTTCCCCTTGTTTCCTACTTGTATAACATTTATTTGAATAGGATATCAAACATTTTTCGAATATACATCTATCTATTTTGTTTGCAGATATATTTGTTATCCACGTAGTAGCCATTCTCTATACAATTAGAAATGGTTTGGCCCGGTTTAGTCCTGTGCAATGAATCCATAGAAGAATTGAATCGGATTAAACATGGCATCAGTCATGTGAAACAAGTGTCTTGTGACGTCTGGTATTCAGTTAACTGTTATCATGTCTGTCAGTGTCTGTTTATAAGCAGAACTGTGTGTGTGTGTGTTGTGTGTGTTTGTTTCACAATTAACTTTATTGACAACATCATCTAAAGACAGGCAGCCATGTTGCAATTTGCCTAGAGACAGGCATACAACCACAATAAATATCATTATTCCACCACTAGTCCTATTTAGTTAGGACATGAATGTGTCCTGTGTGTTCAACCATGGAACACTGTTGCTTATTGAATGTTAAGGGGTCACAAGTCATGAAGGTTGTCAGATTACTGATGCCATGTTTCAGTTAAGTCATGAATACATTACACAGGACAGATCCATGGGCTATATAATTCTACAGTGAATATAGGGGTTACCCACCTGATATAAGAATGCAAGTAAGTGAGCAGAATTTTAAATACATTTATATTTAAAAAAAATATTTCCTATTATATAAAAAGTTTTAAAAAATACAAAATACAAAATAACAAAAACAAAATGAAATTCCCCAAAATAACAAAATAAACAAAATAAATCCTAGACAAACCTTATACCTTCTCCTTACTAAAATAAACAGGTTTTAGAACACAATGTTGTCTTTAACACCTTCAGGACACAGCCATTTTTCACCTTCAGGACACAGCCTAATTTTGCAAATATGACATAGTAACATAGTATATAAAACCGAAAAAAAGACATTTGTCCATCTAGTTCGGCCTGTTTCCTACAAGTTGATCCAGAGGAAGGCAAAAAAATTCCTTCCCGACTCCAATCAGGCAATCAGAATAACTCCCTGGATCAACGACCCATCTCTAGTAGCTGTAGCCTGTAATATTATTACACTCCAGAAATACATCCAGGACCCTCTTTAATTCCTTTATTGTACTCACCATCACCACCTCCTCAGGCAGAGAGTTCCATAGTCTCACTGCTCTTACAGTGAAGAATCCTTTTCTATGTTTGTGTACAAACCTTCTTTCCTCCAGACGCAGAGGATGTCCCCTCATCACAGTCACAGTCCTGGGGATAAATAGATGATGGGACAGATCTCTGTACTGACCCCTGATATATTTATACATAGTTATTAGATCTCTCCTCAGTCATCTTTTTTCTAAAGTGAATAACCCTAATTTTGATAACCTTTCAGGGTACTGTAGATCCCTCATTCCAGTTATTACTTTAGTTGCCCTCCTCTGAACCCTCTCCAGCTCTGCTATGTCCATCTTGTTCACAGGAGCCCAGAACTGTACACAGTACTCCATGTGTGGTCTGACTAGTGATTTGTAAAGTGCTAGGACTATGTTCTCATCACGGGCATCTATGCCCCTTTTGATGCAACCCATTATCTTATTGGCCTTGCCAGTAGCTGCCGGACACTGGTTTTTGCAGCTTAATTTGCTGTTTATTAAAATTCCTAGATCCTTTTCCATGTCAGTGTTACCGAGTGTTTTACCATTTAATATGTATGGGTGACTTGCATTATTCCTTCCCATGTGCAAAACTGTACATTTGTCAGTGTTAAACCTCATCTGCCATTTCTCTGCCCAAGCCTCCAATCTATCCAGATCCCTCTGTAGCAGAAAACTGTCCTCTTCAGTGTTAATTACTTTACAGAGTTTAGTGTCATCTGCAAAAATATTTATTTTACTGTGCAGGCCTTCTACAAGATCATTAATAAATATATTAAAGAGAATAGGGCCCAATACTGACCCCTGAGGTACCCCACTAGTTACAGTGACCCAATCTGAGTATCTACCGTTAATAACCACCCTCTGTTTTCTGTCACTTAGCCAGTTATATAAGAATGTAAGTAAGTGAGCAGAATTTTAAATACATGTATATAAAAAAAAAATATTTCCTATTATATAAAAAGTTTAAAAAAAATACAAAATACAAAATAACAAAAACAAAATGAAATTCCCATTTAATAAATAAAATCCTAGACAAACCTTATACCTTCTCCTTACTAAAATAAACAGGTTTTGGAACACAATGTTGTCTTTGACACATTCAGGACACAGCCATTTTTCACCTTCAGGACACAGCCTAATTTTGCAAATATGACATAGTAACATAGTATGTGTCACTTTATGTGGTAATAACTTTAAAACACTTTTACTTATCAAGGCCATTCTGAGATTATTTTCTTGTCACATATTGTACTTCATGACAATGGTAAAATTGAGTCAAAATATTTCATCTTTATTTGTAAAAAAAATACCAAATTCACAAAAAAATTAGAAAAATTAGCAAATTTTTAGATTTAAATGTCTCTACTTTTATTATAGATGGCAATACCTCCAAAAATAGTTATTAATTCACATATCCATATGTCTACTTCATGTTTAAATCATTTTGAAAATTACATTTTATTTTTTGGGGATCTTAGAAGACTTAGAAATCTTAAAATGTTTTGGAAAATTTCCAAAACCCAATTTTTTCAGGACCAGTTCAGTTACGAAGTCACTTTCTGGGGCTTACATATTAGAAACAACCCATAAATCACGCCATTTCAAACACTACACCCCTCATGGTATTCTAAACTGATTTTACAAATGTTGTTAACCCTTTAGGTGCCCCACAAGAATTACCATGGTAAAAAGGACCATGTGATTGGACCATGTGATGTGACGTCATCACAGGTCCTTCAGTTCTTAGCTGATACAGGGAAAGAGAGGACAGATCGCAGCTATGCGATCAAGTGGCTAAGGTAAGTTAACTTTTATTATTTTTAACCCCTTCCACTTCATTTTACTAAGCATTCTTTATTAAGAATGCTATTATTTCCCCTTATAACCATGTTATAAGGGAAAATAATCAATTCTCCAGAAGACCTGAAACCGGACTTCAATGATTAAGTTCGGCTTCGGGTCTGGGTACCAAACATGGGGATTTTTCTCACGCGCGTGCAAAACGCATTACAAACGTTTGCACCCGCGCGGGAAAATCGCGCATATTCCCGCAACACACCCGCCTCTTATCGTGGCGTCAAACATGACGCCCGTGTGAAAGAGGCCTAACTGATGTATACCCCAAGCGTGATGTGAGAGCCAACGGCCGGCTTAAGGTAGCTCTTGGCACGCTTACTGGCTGGGAGCTTTCACTCCCAGTGCCTGCTAAGCTGAGCAAGTGATCATGTGTTCTCTGACAGCAGAGAACAAACAAATTGGACAGTTTAACTCCTACTGCCCGATCCTTATTTGCCCCATCTGCCGTGAAGGGAAGCCTCCATACCGATAAGATAGTTGGCTGATCCCGCAGAAATCATCTCAGTTCAGTGGCAAAATGGAGCCAAAATGATCATTCCATGGCAAAGAGAAACCTCTGGCACTCTTACATAAGGGAAAAGGTGAAAAGTACATTTTATTGTATAAAATGCATATAGCTCAAGCAGTGGCATAGGTAGAACTGATGGGGCCCCACAAAAAAATTTTGTATGACCCACTTCATGGACATACTCATACACGCACTCACCACATACATAGATGCACACATACACGCACTCACCATATACATGGACACACTTATACACACACTCACCACACATATGGATTCACACATACATACATTCACCACACACATAGACGCACGCATGCACGCACTCAAGTCAACAAATATATTGGCACATTCATACACACATTTACCATATACATTGATACATTGATACACTTATACACATACTCACCTCATACATGGGGTCATTTTTGGGTGGTTTCTATTACGTAAGCCTCACAAAGTGACTTCAGACCTGGACTGGTCCATAAAAAGTGGGTTTTGTAAAATTTCTGAAAAATTTCTAAATTGAATTCTAAGCTATGTAACAGCCCCAAAAAATAAAATGGCATTCCCAAAATGATACAAACATGAGGTAGACATATGGGGAATGTAAAGTCATCACAATTTTTGGGGGTATTACTATGTATTACAGAAGTAGAGAAACTGAAACTTTGAAATTTGCTAATTTTTCCAAATTTTTGGTAAATTTGGTATTTTTTAATGCAAAAAAATTAACTTTTTTGACCCAATTTTAGCAGTGTCATGAAGTACAATATGTGACGAAAAAACAATCTCAGAATGGCCTGGGTAAGTAAAGGCGTTTTAAAGTTATTCATACATAAAGTGACACTGGTCAGATTTTCAAAAAATGGCCACGTTCTTAAGGTGAAATAAGGCTAAGTCCTTAAGGGGTTAATGAGGGCCACCAAAAAAAAATAATAATTACTCAGCGTGCATTCCGTGTCTGTATGTCCACATGGCCGTTCTGCAAAATTATAGAACATGTCCTATTATTTTCGGCATTACAGACAAGGATAGGACTGTTCTATTAGAGGCCGGCTGTTCTATTCCACATAATGTGGAATGCACATACCCGGTATCCATGTTTTGCGTATCCGCAATTTGCGGACTGCAAAACATCCAACGATCGTGTTCATGAGCACTTACAGTGATAACAGAAATATTAAAGATGAATACAGATGAGCGAATTTCATATTTTGAAATTCGTTCACGCTTCGTTTAATGGTAAAAGCAGTATTGCGTCAATAAAGTTCTGAGAGGCTATTTTTACCTCATTGGTGGCGTGCAAACTTCAATGCTGCCCAATACCCCTGAAGAAGCTGTTAACCCTAGCAAGGAAAGTGCACATCCTTGCAAGGGCAACATTGATACACAGATTTATCAGCAGACAGCAGTAATGTACATGATCAGTAGACAGGGAATGTGTATTTTTAACACCGCACTGTTTGTCTCACATTATTAAGTTTTATTCATTGACAAAAAAAGGTTATATTTTAATTAGTATTCGTTTTCTGGGTAAAGTTGGTGTCGAGCCCTACGGGCCTATTTTTGAAATTTGTGTAATTATACCTATACCCAGACGGGGTTTTTTCTGATGATTGTACGCAAGACACATACAGCGCACACCAATAACTCATTGTGGCACACAAGAAACTTATACATGGGTCACATGCCACTGATGCATATGTCACATGCTGCACATACACCACTGATACATAGAACATATATAGCCCACACCAATCACACATAGGTAACACGCAATGCACACACTAAGACACTAATGTATTGTGATTGTCCATATTGACTCTTTTCTATCACATTATACACAGCACATATCCATGGTTTTGACCACTCTGCAATCCAGCAGCGGTGGCCGTGCTTACACACTATAGGTAAAGCTGTTGGCCAATATATGGACAATCACAATACATTAGTAAGTGCATTGTATTAATTGCATGATAAATGCTATTTACTGAAGTGAGACAAACAATTTAACCCCTTTAAGCATAAATGTCTGGCATGAAATTTACCAAATCGTAACCTCCTCAAATTGCAC
The DNA here is from genome assembly GCA_033119425.1 of Bufotes viridis. Lineage (NCBI taxonomy): Eukaryota > Metazoa > Chordata > Amphibia > Anura > Bufonidae > Bufotes > Bufotes viridis. Next base: position 292,129,967 of record CM065589.1, on the reverse strand, counting down.
ATAATCTACAGTATATTTAAAAGGGTTGTCCTACCATAATGACCTATTGCCTATCTACAGGGTAGGTGATAAATATCAGATTGCTGGGGTCTGACTGCTGGAACACCCACTGATCATGAAAAGGGGGTCCTGAGACATTCAATTACATTACCACCAATCTATGTACACAAGGGTCTTAAGACCACATTCCCTTGATCATGGAGGTCCCAGCAGTCAGACCCCCATCAATCAGACACTTATCACCTGTCGTGTCATAGCTGTTGCACCTTTTCACACCCCCTATCCTTAAAGGTTTTCTTTGGGTGTAAAAAAATAAAATAAAATGCTCGCCTGTTAAAGGACTTGTGTCCACTTTTCTAGTTATCCTCTATCCACAGAATCAGGGATAACTAAGTGATCTGTGGGGTCTGAACGCTGGAGCCCCCACTGATCCCCTTTCATGATTGAGTGGCAGGTCGAGCATATGCCCTGCCTCTCCATCCATTCTCTATGGGGTCGCTGGAGATGGCAGAGTAAAGCACTAGCTATTTCTAGTGGTCCCAAAGAGAATAAACGGAGCAGCAGGCCGTATGTGTGACTGGCCACAACATTCCTGGGATCAGTGGGGGTTGCAGAATCAGGCCCCACAAATCATATAGTTATGCCCTATGGTGTAGAGAAGATAACTTAAAAACCTGTACAACCCCTTGAAATCCTCCACCGCTCCACCAGTATCTCTTTACATGGCAGCAGTGATGCCTGTAAATACAGAATATCATCACTTCAGCCATGTAAACCATACGTGTCAATACTGGAGAATGTGATGCACTGTGCAGAATTTTTCAGTCATAAGTCCAACCCCCTTTGCAGGTCATAACCTTTAACAAAGCCCAAGAAAAGGTGCTAGAGGAGCAACGTAAGCAAAGGGCACAAACGGGGGGTCATAACTTAAACAGAGGCATTAGGGTCACCTGAGGCAGGGTAATATTGGGGATCCTGGAGCAGGGGTAACTGGAGAAGAGGCAATATTAGTGGTGCATTTAGAGTGGGGGCATCTAGAGCTGGGGCATTTATGGGGATGCATCTAAAGCAGAGGCATTAGGGTCGCCTGAGGCAGGGTAATAGTGGTGATCCTGGAGCAGAGGTATTAAGGGGGCAACTGGAGAAGAGGCAATATTAGTGGGTGCATTTAGAGTGGGGGCATTGGGGGACATCTGGAGCTGGGGCACTAATGGGGGTGCACCTAAAGCAGAGGCATTGAGGGGACTTAGGGCAGAGTCCCCCCAATGCCACTCTGAACTCTGCAGAGAGCAGCACACATACACAGATCTGAGTCTATTATAAACAAATCCCCTATTTCCCCCTTACAGTCTCCTACAGCTCACTACTGTCACACACCTGAGAAATCAGCCCAGCACTGGAGAGGAGTCCTTCTCTCCAGCAACCACAGTTTTCTGACAGCAGGGAGGGCAGGAGGATGGCCAGACATCTTATCTCCTCCTTCACTGCCAGCAGCCGGGAAGTTTAGAAGATACTGCGGGGCCTCCTGTACAATTTACACCAGTATCACTTGTTGCATCACTGTGCAATACTGCCACCTAGTGGCTACAATAATTATCTCTCCTGAGAAACAAGAGAAATAATTACTTCTCGGTCTTATCTCCGTACGCAGGAGACTGGGGGCCTACCGAGGAATCCCCGGCCTCTCCGGTGGGCTAGTCCGAGCCTGCCTATTAATGACCTTGGCATTGAGCTTTAGCACTGTATACCACAGTCACATCAGTGATTGCCCTGTAAGAAGAAAGCCTACAACTGGACACTGAGGGTCTGTGGTGGAAAAGTCAGTAAGATGACGATCATATATAGTGGAGTATTGGCAGTATTTTCAACTGCTTCATTTGCTAAAAGTTGTTCCTTTAGAGGGCAGAGTCCTGACCAAGTTTTTACCCCCAGTAACATAGTAACATAGTAACATAGTACATAATGCCGAAAAAAGACATCTGTCCATCCAGTTCGGCCTGTCATCTTGCTAGTTGATCCAGAGGAAAGAAGTACTCCCTGGATCAACGACCTATCTCTAGTAGGTATAGCTTGTAATATTATTACACTCCAGAAATACATCCAGTCCCCTCTTGAATTCCTTTATTGTACTCACCATCACCACCTCCTCAGGCAGAGAGTTCCATAGTCTCACTGCTCTTACCGTAAAGAATCCTCTTCTATGTTTGAGTACAAACCTTCTTTCCTCCAGACACAGAGGATGTCCCCTCGTCACAGTGACAGTCCTGGGGATAAATAGATGATGGGAGAGATCTCTGTACTGACCCCTGATTTATTTATACATAGTTATTAGATCTCCCCTCAGTCGTCTTTTTTCTAAAGTGAATAACCCTAATTTTGATAACCTTTCAGGGTACTGTAGATCCCTCATTCCAGTTATTACTTTATTTGCCCTCCTCTGAACCCTCTCCAGCTCTGCTATGTCTGTCTTGTTCACAGGAGCCCAGAACTGTACACAGTACTCCATGTGTGGTCTGACTAGCGATTTGTAAAATGGTAGGACTATGTTCTCATCACGGGCATCTATGCCCCTTTTGATGCAACCCATTATCTTATTGGCCTTGGCAGCAGCTGCCTGACACTGGTTTTTGCAGCTTAGTTTGCAGTTTATTAAAATTCCTAGATCCTTTTCCATATCAGTGTTACTGAGTGTTTTACCATTTAGTATGTACGGGTGACTTGCATTATTTCTTCCCATGTGCATAACTTTACATTTGTCAGTGTTAAACCTCATCTGCCACTTATCTGCCCAAGCCTCCAATCTATCCAGATCCCTCTGTAGCATTATATTGTCCTCTCCAGTGTTAATTACTTTGCACAGTTTAGTGTCATCTGCAAAAATTTATATTTTACTATACAAGCCTTCTACAAGATCATTAATAAATATATTGAAAAGAATAGGGCCCAGTACTGACCCCTGAGGTACCCCACTATTGACAGTTGCCCAATCTGAGTGTGTACCGTTAATAACCACCCTCTGTTTTCTGTCACTTAGCCAGTTACTTACCCACTTACAGACATTTTCTCCCAGTCCGAGCATCCTCATTTTATATACTAACCTTTTATGTGGTACAGTGTCAAATGCTTTGGAGAAGTCCAGATACACGACATCCATTGATTCACCGCTGTCAAGTCTAGAACTTACCTGCTCATACAAACTGATTAAATTCATTTGGCATGACCGATCCCTCATGAAGCCATGCTGATATGGCGTTATTTGTAGAGATGAGCGAACACCTGGATGTTCGGGTTCGAGAGGTTCGGCCGAACTTCCGGAAAATGTCCGGGTTCGTGATCCGAACTCAACCCGAACTTCATCCCGAACCCGAACCCCATAGAAGTCAATGGGGACCCGAACTTTTGGGCACTAAAAAGCCTGTAAAAGACTCCCGGAAAGGGCTAGAGGGCTGCAAAAGGCAGCAAAATGTAGGTAAATCCCCTGCAAACAAATGTAGATAGGGAAATGAATTAAAATAAAATAAAATAAATAAAAATTAACCAATATCAATTGGAGAGAGGTCCCACAGCAAGGAATCATGCGTCATATCATCCACCACTGGAGAAGGCCACTCTCATTTATTTGGGACCAGGACCCAGACAGAGGATACAGGTCCCACAGCAAGGAATCATGCTTCATATCAACCACCACCGGAGAAGGCCACTCATGTATTTTGGACCAGCACCCAGACAGAGGATACAGGTCCCACAGCAAGGAATCATGCGTCATATCAACCACCACCGGAGAAGGCCACTCATGTATTTTGGACCAGCACCCAGACAGAGGAGAGAGGTCCCACATCAAGGAATCATGCGTCATATCAACCACCAACGGAGAAGGCCACTCTCATTTATTTCGGTCCAGCACCCAGACAGAGGATACAGGTCCCACAGCAAGGAATCATGCTTCATATCAACCACCACCGGAGAAGGCCACTCTCATGTATTTTGGACCAGCACCCAGACAGAGGATACAGGTCCCACAGCAAGGAATCATGCGTCATATCAACCACCACCGGAGAAGGCCACTCATGTATTTTGGACCAGCACCCAGACAGAGGAGAGAGGTCCCACATCAAGGAATCATGCGTCATATCAACCACCAACGGAGAAGGCCACTCTCATTTATTTCGGCCCAGCACCCAGACAGAGGAAACAGGTCCCACAGCAAGGAATCATGCTTCATATCAACCACCACCGGAGAAGGCCACTCTCATGTATTTTGGACCAGCACCCAGACAGAGGATACAGGTCCCACAGCAAGGAATCATGCGTCATATCAACCACCACCAGAGAAGGCCACTCATGTATTTTGGACCAGCACCCAGACAGAGGATAGAGGTCCCACATCAAGGAATCATGCGTCATATCAACCACCAACGGAGAAGGCCACTCTCATTTATTTCGGCCCAGCACCCAGACAGGGGATACAAGTCCCACAGCAAGGAATCATGCGTCATATCAACCACCAACGGAGAAGGCCACTCTCATGTATTTTGGACCAGCACCCAGACAGAGGATACAGGTCCCACAGCAAGGAATCATGCGTCATATCAACCACCACCGGAGAAGGCCACTCATGTATTTTGGACCAGCACCCAGACAGAGGAGAGAGGTCCCACATCAAGGAATCATGCGTCATATCAACCACCAACGGAGAAGGCCACTCTCATTTATTTCGGTCCAGCACCCAGACAGAGGATACAGGTCCCACAGCAAGGAATCATGCTTCATATCAACCACCACCGGAGAAGGCCACTCTCATTTATTTCGGACCAGCAACCAGACAGAGGAGAGAGGTGCCACAGCAAGGAATAAGGCGTCATATCAACCCCCACCGGAGAAGGCCACTCTCATTTATTTTGGACCAGCACCCAGACAGAGGATACAGGTCCCACAGCAAGGAATCATGCGTCATATCATCCACCACTGGAGAAGGCCACTCTCATTTATTTGGGACCAGCACCCAGACAGAGGATACAGGTCCCACAGCAAGGAATCATGCATCATATCATCCACCACTGGAGAAGGCCACTCTCATTTATTTTGGACCAGCACCCAGACAGAGGAGAGAGGTTTTCACAGCAGAGAATCAGGCATTTAGATCACCCACCACAGGAGTAGGCCACCATTTAATGGGGCCCCGGCAACCATGTCAGATGGCACAAACATCAGCTTCACATCACCCAGCACAAGAGAAGGCCACTTTGAGAGACTTTGACCCCTGCACCCAGGCGGAGGAGAGGGATTTTCACAGCAGAGAATCAGGCATTTAGATCACCCACCACAGGAGTAGGCCACCATTTAATGGGACCCCGGCAACCATGTCAGATGGCACAAACATCAGCTTCACATCACCCAGCACAAGAGAAGGCCACTTTGAGAGACTTTGACCCCTGCACCCAGGCGGAGGAGAGGGGTTTTCACAGCAGAGAATCAGGCATTTCGATCACCCACCACAGGAGAAGGCCGCTTTCAGTGACTTTGACCCCTGCACCCAGACGGAGGAGAGAGGTCCCAAAGCAGAGATTCAGGCATTTATATCAGCCAGCACAGGAGAAGGCCGCTTTCAGTGACTTAGGCCTTAGCACCGACACAGAGGAGACAGGTCAGATAGCACAAGCATCAGTTTTACATCAACCACCACAGGAGAAGGGCACTTTTAGAGACTTTGACCCCTGCACCCAGACGGAGGAGAGAGGTCCCACAGCAGAGATTCAGGCATTTATATCAGCCAGCACAGGAGAAGGCCGCTTTCAGTGACTTAGGTCTTAGCACCGACACAGAGGAGACAGGTCAGATAGCATAAGCATCAGTTTTACATCAACCACCACAGGAGAAGGGCACTTTTAGAGACTTTGACCCCTGCACCCAGAAAGAGGAGAGAGGTCCCACAGCAGAGATTCAGGCATTTATATCAGCCAGCACAGGAGAAGGCCGCTTTCAGTGACTTAGGCCTTAGCACCAACACAGAGGAGACAGGTCAGATAGCACAAGCATCAGTTTCACATCAACCACCACAGGAGAAGGGCACTTTTAGAGACTTTGACCCCTGCACCCAGAAAGAGAGAGAGGTCCCACAGCAGAGATTCAGGCATTTATATCAGCCACCACAGGAGAAGGCCGCTTTCAGTGACTTTGGCCCCCTGCACCCACACAAAGGAGACATGTCAGACAGCACAAGTATAACATTCATATCACCCAGCACAGGAGAAGGACACTTTCATGTACTTTGGCCCCGGCACCCAGACAGACGGAAGGTTCATTAAACTCTGGGTTGCACCCCAAGATCCTACTTAATTTCAAAAATTGATTTTCAATGAAGAAGTGGCCAGGAGTACAAGACAACATGGTTTAAGGCAGTTATTAAGGACTACTCTGCACAAGGGAGGGTCAGGTCTTGTGGGATCCATGCCTGGTTCATTTTTATAAACGTCAGCTTGTCCACGTTGGCTGCGGACAGGCGGCTGCGTTTGTCAGTAATGGCGCCCCTGCCGTGCTGAATACACGTTCAGATAAAGCGCTGGCCGCCGGGCAGGCTAGCACCTCCAAGGCATAACATGCTAATTCTGGCCACGTGGACAATTTGGAAACCCAGAAGTTGAATGGGGCCGAACCATCCGTCAGTACGTGGAGTTGTGTGCAGATGTACTGTTCAGCCATGTTAGTGAAATGTTGCCTCCTGCTAACACGTTCCGTATCAGGTGGTGGGGCAGTTAGCTGTGGCGTGGAGACAAAACTTTTCCACATTTCTGCCATGCTAACCCTGCCCTCAGAGGAGCTGGCCGTGACACTGCTGCGTGGGCGACCTCTAGCTCCTCCTCTGCCTTGGCCTTGGCCTTCCACCTGTTCCCCTGTGACAGTTGGGAATGCTCTCAGGAGCGCGTCTACCAGTGTGCGCTTGTACTCGCGCATCTTCCTATCACGCTCCAGTGCAGGAAGTAAAGTGGGCACATTGTCTTTGTACCGTGGATCCAGCAGGGTGGCCACCCAGTAGTCAGCACACGTTAAAATGTGGGCAACTCTGCTGTAGTTGCGCAGGCACTGCAGCATGTAATCGCTCATGTGTGCCAGGCTCCCCAGAGGTAAGGACAAGCTGTCCTCTGTGGGAGGCGTATCGTCATCATCCTCTGTATCCCCCCAGCCACGCACCAGGGATGTGCCTGCGCTGTGCTGGGTGCCACCCCGCTGTGAACCTGCTTCATCCTCATCCTCCTCCACCTCCTCCTCATCCTCCTCATCCTCCAATAGTGGTCCCTGGCTGGCCACATTTGTACTTGGCCTCTGCTGTTGCAAAAAACCTCCCTCTGAGCCACTTCTAACAGACTGGCCTGAAAGTGCTAAAAATGACCCGTCATCCTCCTCCTCCTCCTCCTGGCCCTGGCCCACCTCCTCTTCCATCATCGCCCTAAGCGTTTTCTCTAGGAGACATAGAATTGGTATCGTCACGCTGATAACTGTGGCATCGCCACTGGCCATGTTGGTGGCGTACTCTAAACAGCGCAACAGGGCACACAGGTCTTGCATGGAGGCCCAATCATTGGTGGTGAAGTGGTGCTGTTCCGCAGTGCGACTGACCCGTGCGTGCTGCAGCTGAAACTCCACTATGGCCTGCTGCTGCTCGCTACAGTCTCTCCAGCATGTGCAAGGTGGAGTTCCACCGGGTGGGCACGTCGCATATTAGGCGGTGAGCGGGAAGGCCGAAGTTCTGCTGTAGCGCTGACAGGCGAGCAGCGGCAGGATGTGAACGCCGGAAGCGCGCACAGACGGCCCGCACTTTATGCAGCAGCTCTGACATGTCTGGGTAGTTGTGAATGAACTTTTGCACCACCAAATTCAGCACATGCGCCAGGCAAGGGATGTGCGTCAAACCGGCTAGTCCCAGAGCTGCCACGAGATTTCGCCCATTATCGCACACCACCAGGCCGGGCTTGAGGCCCACCGGCAGCAACCACTGGTCGGTCTGTTGTTCAATACCCCGCCACAACTCCTGCGCGGTGTGGGGCCTGTCCCCCAAACATATGAGTTTCAGAATGGCCTGCTGACGTTTACCCGGGCTGTGCTGAAGTTGGTGGTGAAGGTGTGTGGCTGACTGGATGAGCTGGTGGAAGCAGAGGAGGAGGAGGAGGAAGCCGAGTAGGAGGAGGAGGCTACAGGAGGCAAAGAATGATGCCCTGTGATCCTTGGCGGCGGAAGGGCGTGCGCCAAGGAACTCTCCGCCTGGGGCCCAGCCGCCACTACATTTACCCAGTGTGCAGTTAGGGAGATATAGCATCCCTGGCCGTGCTTACTGGTCCACGTATCTGTGGTTAGGTGGACCTTGCCACAAATGGCGTTGCGCAGTGCACACTTGATTTTATCGGACACTTGCATGTGCAGGGAAGGCACAGCTGTCTTGGAGAAGTAGTGGCGGCTGGGAACCACATACTGGGGGACAGCCATGGCCATCAGCTGTTTGAAGCTGTCTGTGTCCACCAGCCAGAATGACAGCATTTCAAAGGCCAGTAGTTTAGAAATGCTGGCATTCAGGCCAGAGGCTCGAGGGTGACTAGGTGGGAATTTGCGCTTCCTCTCAAAGGTTTGAGAGATGGAGAGCTGAGCGCTGCTGTGTGAAATAGTGGAGGCGCTAGGTGACGGTGGCGGTGGTGGTGGTGGTGTCGGTGGCACATCCTCTGTTTGCTGCTCGGCAGGTGGCAACATTCCTCTCGAGGCGGAAGCCGAGGCAGCAGCGCTAGAGGGAGCAGGGGAGCCTGAGCGGGTTCCTTGTTTTTAAGGTGTGTACTCCACTGCAGTTCATGCTTTGCATGTAGATGCCTGATCATGCAGGTGGTGCTCAGGTTAAGAACGTTAATGCCTCGCCTCAGGGTCTGATGGCACAGCGTGCAAACCACTCTGGTCTTGTCCTCAGCACAATGTTTGAAGAAGTGCCATGCCAGGGAACTCCTTGAAGATGCCTTTGGGGTGCTGGGTCCCTGTTGGCGCTGGCCAATAGCAGGCGAACTCTCTGGACGGCGGCTGTTCTGCTTTGCCCCCTGCTCCCTCTTTGGCTTCGCTGTTGTCTCGGTCTCACCACTGCCTCTTCCTCTGAACTATTTAAGTCAGCGGCACGACCTTCAGTCCATGTGGGGTCTAAGACCTCATCGTCCTCTGCATCGTCTTCCACCCAGTCTTCCTCCCTGACCTCCTCCTGTTCAGTCTGCACACTGCAATAAGACGCGGCAGTGGGCACCTGTGTTTCGTCATCATCAGACACTCGGTCACTCTGCTGTGGTGGTATTCCCATGTCCTCATCATCTGGATACAAAAGTGGTTGTGCGTCAGTGCATGGAATGTCTTCCACCGCTGGGGAAGGGATAGGTGGACGTCCCTGGAAAACCGTGGGAGCAGAGTCTTCAAACAGAAGAAGAGACTGCTGCATAACTTGAGGCTCAGCCAGTTTCCCTGATATGCATGGGGGTGATGTGACAGACTGATGGGCTTGGTTTTCAGGTGCCACCTGTGCGCTTTCCGCAGAAGACTGGGCGGAAGACAATGTGGTGAACGTGCTGGAAGCACTGTCGGCCACCCAATCGACTAATGCCTGTACCTGCTCAGGCCTTACCATCCTCATAACGGCATTGGGCCCCACCAAATATCGCTGTAAATTCTGCCGGCTACTTGAGGAGTTGTTTCACTACTTTGTGCGCCTGAGGCCGAACGGCCACGTCCTCTGCCAGCAACAGAGGCTCCACGGACACCACCACGACCGCGTCCTCGTCCCTTAATAGAATGTTTCCTCAATGTTGCGATTCAACTCGCACCACAATAAAATATATTATTTTTAGCCCCAAAATTCCCACACTGGAAGATATAATTCCTTTTTCCGGTATTAATTACAAGAACACTGCTGCTAATTGGACACCAGATTTTTATAATGCTAGTTTTGGTACATAGATTCCCACACGGGAAATATAATTCCTTTTACGGGAGTGAAAACGTGAGGCCTAGTTTTTCTGGTCTAACAAACACCAGATTGATTAAATTGGCCTTTTTTTCACCAAAATTACAACACTGGACAATAATGCCTTTTGGCGGTATTAATTACCAGAACACTGCTGCTAATTGGACACCAGATTTTTATAATGCTAGTTTTGGTACATAGATTCCCACACGGGAAATATAATTCCTTTTAGAGGAGTGAAAACGTGAGGCCTAGTTTTGCTGGTCTAACAAACACCAGATTGATTAAATTGGCCTTTTTTCACCAAAATTACAACACTGGACAATAATGCCTTTTGGCGGTATTAATTACCAGAACACTGCTGCTAATTGGACACCAGATTTTTATAATGCTAGTTTTGGTACATAGATTCCCACACGGGAAATATAATTCCTTTTAGAGGAGTGAAAACGTGAGGCCTAGTTTTTGCTGGTCTAACAAACACCAGATTGATTAAATTGGCCTTTTTTTCACCAAAATTACAACACTGGACGATATAATGCCTTTTGGCGGTATTAATTACCAGAACACTGCTGCTAATTGGACACCAGATTTTTATAATGCTAGTTTTGGTACATAGATTCCCACACGGGAAATATAATTCCTTTTACAGGAGTGAAAACGTGAGGCCTAGTTTTTCTGGTCTAACAAACACCAGATTGATTAAATTGGCCTTTTTTCACCAAAATTACAACACTGGACAATAATGCCTTTTGGCGGTATTAATTACAAGAACACTGCTGCTAATTGGACACCAGATTTTTATAATGCTAGTTTTGGTACATAGATTCCCACACGGGGAAATATAATTCCTTTTAGAGGAGTGAAAACGTGAGGCCTAGTTTTTCTGGTCTAACAAACACCAGATTGATTAAATTGGCCTTTTTTTCACCAAAATTACAACACTGGACAATAATGCCTTTTGGCGGTATTAATTACAAGAACACTGCTGCTAATTGGACACCAGATTTTTATAATGCTAGTTTTGGTACATAGATTCCCACACGGGAAATATAATTCCTTTTAGAGGAGTGAAAACGTGAGGCCTAGTTTTTCTGGTCTAACAAACACCAGATTGATTAAATTGGCCTTTTTTTCACCAAAATTACAACACTGGACAATAATGCCTTTTGGCGGTATTAATTACAAGAACACTGCTGCTAATTGGACACCAGATTTTTATAATGCTAGTTTTGGTACATAGATTCCCACACGGGAAATATAATTCCTTTTAGAGGAGTGAAAACGTGAGGCCTAGTTTTTGCTGGTCTAACAAACACCAGATTGATTAAATTGGCCTTTTTTTCACCAAAATTACAACACTGGACAATAATGCCTTTTGGCGGTATTAATTACCAGAACACTGCTGCTAATTGGACACCAGATTTTTTATAATGCTAGTTTTGGTACATAGATTCCCACACGGGGAAATATAATTCCTTTTTAGAGGAGTGAAAACGCGAGGCCTAGTTTTTCTGGTCTAACAAACACCAGATTTATTAAATTGGCCTTTTTTTCACCAAAATTACAACACTGGACAATAATGCCTTTTGGCGGTATTAATTACAAGAGGCCTGCTGGTATTTCAGAACACCGGAATTGTTAAAATGCTAGTTTTGCTAGATAAATTTCCCACACTGGGAGAAATATTGCCTAAGCCTTTTTACAGTATTAATTACAACAGGAGTGCTTCTTCTGGTCTAACACCAGAATAATTTTATTATTACGGTGAAAGCTTTTTCTAATTTATATTTCTGGCACATAAAAAAAAATATTTCTGGCTGACAGTATTGGACAAAGTAGTGGCACTGGCTAGCCTAGCTGGAACAGCACATTCATGGGATTTGCTATCCAAGTGGGTTACTTTCAGTTTCACCACTGATATATTAAATATCTTTGCAGTTAGTATGGGTGACACAAGCACAGCCAAACCCCTGATGTAGTATATCTATGAAAAAATCGACTATTACATTAGATTAATGGACGTTGTGGCAGCTTTTGCTGTAGCACCACAAGTCCCAAAATGGCCGCCGCCTATCAGCCCAGTAACATGTGCCAGAAAACAGTCTGCCCAGCCAGAAAAAAAATTGACTTTGACTGAGCAGCTGAATCGCTGTTGTTCTGATTCACAGGTGTAGATTTTTAACTTCTTTGGAGCTTTGGTTTACACTCTGTGGCAGCAAGTGCTGGCGCACCACAAGTCCCAAAATGGCCACCGCCGGTCAGCCCAGTTACATGTGCCAGTAAAAATCGCTCTGGCCAGTCTCAACAAAATAGTGACTTTCAGTGAACAGCTCAGCTGAGTTGTTCTGATGCACAGGTGTAGAAAGGTAGATCATTCAATCACTTCTTTATCCCTGCCTATCTCGCCCTCACAGAAGCTGCATCCTCTCCCTACACTAGTCAGAGCAGTGTGACGTGCGGCGCTACGTGACTCCAGCTTAAATAGAGGCTGGGTCACATGCTGCACTTGGCCAATCACAGCCATGCCATTAGTAGGCATGGCTGTGATGGGCTCTTAGGGCAAGAAGTAAAACGCTAGCTGATTGGCTGCTGTGCAGCCCTTCAGAAAGCGGGAAGTAATCGACGAACACCGGACCCGAACCCGAACTTTTTTGAAAATGTCCGGGTTCGGGTCCGTGTCACGGACACCCCAAAATTCGGTACGGACCCGAACGATTTTCGAACTGTTCGCTCAACACTAGTTATTTGCTTATTTCCATTGAGATCCTCTAAGATAGCATCTCTCAGAAAACCTTCAAACAGTTTTCCCACAACAGATGTTAAACCTACTGGCCTATAGTTTCCGGGCTCTGTTTTTGGACCCTTTTTGAATATTGGCACCACATTTGCTATGCGCCAATCCTGTGGGACATTCCCGGGACATCCCCAGTAGAAGGGGATGATCCCAACTGGGCCCCCTCTTGCCCTGGGCCCCAAAGCAGTCGCATGATCTGCCACTATGGTAGTTATGCCCCTGCTCTTCACCATGTTGGTACTGCAAACGCCTTTTTTTTTTTTCCACAAGGGCTGTTCTGAGTATTGCATTGTTGTCCCATTGAAATAAATGGAACAAGGCTACAATACTCAAAACAGATGCTATGAAAATGTGGATTTATACAGGACAGACCTATGTAAATGATGACAAGGCTGCAGCACTAGCACAAGCACCGTGGCCTTTTCAAACAGCTGATTGATCGCAGGGGTGCAGTCAGCCCCCACCAATCTAACATTGTCCATTAGTTTTGAAAACATGTATAACCTCAATTGAGTAACTGTAGAAACTATTTAATCAGTGCCAGGAGAAACTAATTTCACTGCCTCAGAGAACCACAGATGAATTAATAAACCATGTCAACTGCACATCTCACTAATGAATCATGCTGATGGTTTGTACAACTGCTATCTGATGAAGTTGAAAGTGCATTTGATGTCATCAACCTGCGTGCTTGTGATTGTACGTGTGTTCTGGATCACATTGGGGATCAGGTTTCTATGCTGCTGAGCAGGACAATGACTCTGTCTTATTTCTAGTAAAACATGTTTAAGAGTTTCACTGGCCTAATCCCCTGCCTGTTTTATTCTAAGAACTTAACACCAGGTGACTGCATACAGAGTAGACGTCTTAGTGTAAAATATGACAACGTCGAGCATATACAGTATGTAATTAAAGAACTAAAAAAGAATTAACTTCTACAACCTTGAATGCCTGTGCAAATGCAGCTAAAAGTGCATATTTTGTAAAGTCTCCCCTTAGCAATCCTGTAACTGAGGGTTGGTAAGAAGAATCTGCCTTCAGCATTCCACTGATGCTGTGTGATGCAGATACAGTCATTCTCTGCCTACCTCTGGTATCCCTAGGTTAGCCTCTGTCTCTTTACTCCAGTTCATCCCTAAATTTTTCCAAAGTGGTGAGAAAAGGTGCAGAGCTTATCGCAGCCCTCTGGATTTACTGTAACTCACGTCCCTAGCTGGTATGGATTAGAATTTCTGGCACACAGCGTGCCAGAGATGTACCTAATTTGTTAAGAGGCATGTGCATCTTAATAAATTAGGCACACCTTACTCCAGCACACAGAGATCAAGACTGACATATTGGAACGCCAGACTTGATAAATGTCCTCCACCATACCTACACATAACAAAAATGAAATGACAGTTACACTTTAACCAGGGGCGGACACAGACCGCAGAGGGCCCCTGTGCAAAGAATGTACCTGAGCAAAACATCTTGTTAATATGGGTCAACATGTTTACAATATGTATATATATTTTTTTCATACTAGGACACTCCTCTAACTTCACCCAAAGCATAACTATACACACCCAGTCCCCTTAATGCCCCCACATAATTATTCCCTGTTTGTACCAGCACATAGTAGTAATGCCCTCACTGTGCCTCCTTCACAGTAGCTATGCCCAGATGTGCCCCCTTCACAGTAGTTATGACCAGATATGTGCCCCCTTCACAGTAGCTATGACCAGATATGTGCCCCCTTCACAGTAGCTATGCCCAGATATGTGCCCCCTTACAGGAAGTTAAAGGGGTATTCCTATCACAGACAATGGGGGCATATCGCTAGGATATGCCCCCTTTGTCTGATCGGTGCAGGTCCCACCTCTGGGACCCTCACCTACAATGAGAATTGAGGGGGAAATGAACGGAGGCCGCACTGCGCATGTGCAGCCACCCTCCATTAATTTCTATGGGGCTGCTGAAAATAGCCGAGCGCTGGTTCGGCTATTTCCATCTGCCTCATAGAAATTAATGGGAGCAGAGGCCGCGCTTGCATTGTGCGCTCCTATTCACTTGCATGGGAGCAGCGCTTGGTGGTGGATGGACCCCGGGAAATCCGGGGTCCTCCAGCTACAGCTATTCCTGCTCCGTTCTCGTTGTAGTTTCGTTCTCGTCCCACCTCTGGGACCCGCACCTATCAGACAATGGGGGCATATCCTAGCGGAACTCATCTAGTTCCTCATCTTCATCAGCCGATGGCACTCCATAGCAGTAGCATGATATAGTGTCACACATTGCTCTGCTGGTCTGTGTAGGAGGAGCACAGCAGATTCCCAGCCACACCGTTCCTCCTCCTACACAGATGTGACTGGCACTGATGGGAGGCTTTACAGGCTAGGGCAGAGCTAAAGCCTGTCCATTAGTGCCGGTGACATCACCGAGTCCCCCCCCCCATAGTACCCCAAATAGTAATAAGGCTCCCTACAGTGCCCTCAGTACTAATAAGGCCCCCCTATAGGGCATGCGCAGTGCGCCCTCCATTAATTTCCCCGCTCTTTTCTCGTTGTAGGTGTGGGTCCCAGAGGTGGGACACTCACCCATCAGAGAATGGGGGCATATGCTAGCAATATGCCCCCATTGTATGTGATGGCAAAACCCCCTTAAGAGGGTTTTCCTATAATATCTAGCAGCCCCATAGAAGTCAGTGGAGTGGTGGTCACACATGTTCGCCACTACTTAACTCACACAGGAGACTAGACAACACCTGATCTTGCAATTGGTGGAGTCCCAGCAGTTGCACCCCAAATGACTAGACATTTATCCTGTGGATAAATGGAAAACGCCTTTAAACACAAAACCACCTCTGTATTTTTCCACTGACTGTTTTCTGAATGTCTTCTTCCGACCCCATTGCTGCACAGCAATCATTAGGCCACAAGGTGATATATACTGTGTATTTTATATTTTAAAAAAAGACACGTAGGCATCACTTGAAAGAAGTGCTGAACACTAGGACTTTCATTGTATAACATTATTTGTGAACATATTATTAGCTTACATGGCTGCGTAGAAACATAACATTATTGCAAAGTTAATAGAAGAAGCAGTGTGGAAGGCATGGGTTCAGTAATGTAGCTCAGTGATGCCACCTACAGGCATGATTGCTTCTCTGTCTTTGTAAGAGAAATAGATTTTAAAAAGTGAGATCCTTATTCGCAGTGTATAATCCTAGTTTACCAAAGCTGACCATGCACATTAAATGAATGCCAGCTGATCTTAACAATATTGTCACAATCTACAAACAATCTGATGTACATTATATGGGGTCCTCCCAACTGTCCCCCAAACTTACGTAATCCAGCATGTGTTCAACTGTACAACTTTTACATGCCTTTACATAGTAAGATAGCAGCATTTTCTTAACTGATCAGCTCCTAAACTTAGGACTGAAACTTGTCTGAACTAAGGTACAGTAGTTATGCTTCCACTTGCCACTAGGTTTTATTGTAGAGGGCTTAGGCCTCTTTCACTCTTGCGTTGTGAGGATCCGGCGTGCCCTTCTGTCGCAGGAAATGCCCGCCGGATCCTTCACAACGCAAGACAACTAAAAGCATTTGAAGACTGATCAGTTTTCAAAATGCTTTCAGTGTTACTATGGCAGCCAGGACACTACTAAAGTCCTGGTTGCCATAGTAAGTAGTGGGGAGCCAGGGGAGCAGATACTTACAGTCCGTGCGGCTCCCGGGGTGCTCCACAATGACGTCAGAGCTCCCCACGTGCATGGATCACTTACCGCACGGACGGTAAGTATACTTCTACCCTGCTTCCCCACTATACTTTACCATGGCAGCCGGAACTTTAGCGTCCTAGCTGCCATGGTAACCATTCACAAAAGCTAAACATCGGATCCGGCGATGCACCGAAACAACGTTTTAGCTTAATGCCGGATCCGGATTAATGCACTTCAATGGGCATTAATTCCGGATCCGGCGTTACTGCATGTCTTCCAGGTTTTTGGACGGAGACAAATCCACAGCATGCTACGGTTGTGTCAACGTCCAAAAAACGTTCACATACTGAACGGAAGACATCCTGATGCATCCTGAACACATTTCTTTCCATTCAGAATGCATTAGGATAAATCCTGATCAGTATCTTTCCGTCCTAGAGCCCCGAGGACGGAACTCTAGGATGGAAAGCAAAAGCGCAAGTATGAAAGGGGCCTTACTTCTGTGAGATCTCAAAAGTGAGTTACCTCAGATGAGGATAGTATTTCATTATAATTAGATACACAGAGAATAAGAAAGCTTAATGTAGATACTAATAAGGTTATGCAGCGACCTGAAAGGGGAGTAATAGGAGATGGATGGGAGTGGTGGCGGTGGCACAGATAGGAGTAGTAGTGATTCACGGTAGCTGTCCCCAGTGAAAGGAGGGTGCACCCTTTCTTCCCTTGGGGCACTCCCTGGCTCTTTGGGGGCTCCTTCCTTGTGTTAGGGGTGCCCTCGATGGCAGATGTTTGGCAGAGTGTAAGGCATTAGGTTAGAAGTAGGGGCCGGCAGATGGTGGTGGCAATGACCAAGCCTAGTTTGGATAAAACAGACAACAACCTCTTTAGGATGCCTTCACGCGCAGAAGATTTTGTGGTAGAAAATTCTGTGACTGAAAATCAGTTCCATTCATTTGAATTGAAAAGCAAGCACATGGATTTCTGCAAGCCCCTTTAAGGTGAATGGAACGGATTTTCAGTCGCAGAATTTCCTGCCACAAAATCTGCTGCGTGTGAAGGCACCCTTACTTAGGTAGAAGAAATATTTCACAGGCACTTGAAAAGTTAAGTTTAGTCTCTCCAAACTACACAATCATTCTTTCCAAGGCTGTATATTGGAATGCAAACACAACAATAGCTGATCTCAGGGAGACCAGCTACAAAAAACACCGCGGAGCCTCACTTAAGAGTCTCAACACAGCAATCCGAAGTGCAAAGTTCCCTGGGAAACAGGAATATGCAAAATAAATGTGGAGCCCCAGTTATGGGTCTACAACACAATGAAAGCCAGATATCCTCAAGGAAGGAAACCAAGCAGGGTGTCTCCATTACAGAGATCACTAAATCCACTATAGTGGCCTATGTCAAGATCCCGCTTACAAGCTTTAAGGATGTGACAGGAAAACCTAAAGGTATCCATCCACAGACAGCTGTTTGGGTGTTGCCCTCATCAGTGTGAGTAGGATTCTGGCTACCTGGAGCAATGCCTCGGAGACTACATTTGAGTAGTCTCCGAGGCATTGCTCCCGGTTAGCCAGAATCCTACTCCACACTGATGAGGGGCAACACCCCGAAACAGCTGTCTGTGGATGGATACCTAGCTTAGGTTTTCCCTGTCACATCCTTAAAGCTTGTAAAAAAGCGGGATCTTGACATAGGGGCCACTTAATATGGTGGATTTGGTGATCTCTGTAATGGAGACACCCCTTTGCTTGGTTTTCCTTCCTTTGAGGGATATCTGGCTTTCATTGTGTTGTAGACCCATAACTGGGGCTCCACATTTATTTTGCATATGTATATTGGAATGCACTTTTCAATTTTCTAGAATAACCAGGGCTTTAAAAAATGTGGTAGGTGCCCGAGGCTATAACCCGATCCACATGCGAAAGTGTGTGAGATGCCAGAGTGTACAGCCCGTTCCACAAGCAACATGGTGCCAGTTATCTTTACTGTCCTGCACTCGCACTTCTTTCCTTTCAGATCTTCAAAAAATGTCACTTACATTTAGATTATAAATATTATTAGTAGGGATGAGCGAACCCGAACTGTATAGTTCGGGCTCATACCGAATTTTGGGGTGTTCATGACACGGACCTGAACATTTACGTAAAAGTCCAAGTTCGGGTTCGTTGTTCGGCGATTTCTATGGCGCATTTTGAAAGCCTGCAAAGCAGCCAATCAACAAGCATCATACTACTTGCCCCAAGAGGCCATCACAGCCATGCCTACTATTAGCATGGCTGTGATTGGCCAAGTGCAGCATGTGACCCAGCCTCTATTTAAGCTGGAGTCACGTCGCGCCGCACGTCACTCTGCTCTGATTAGTGTAGGGATAGGATGCAGCTGCTGTTAGGGCGAGATTAGGCAGGGATTAACTCAGCAAAAACACTTAATGAAGTGATTGATCTACAGCTGTGAATCATAATTGCTCACTGTTTTCAGGCTGCCCAAAGCGTTTTTCTGTCACTTTTTCTGGGGTGATCGGCGGCCATTTTGTGTCTTGTGGTGCGCCAGCACAAGCTACCACCAAGTCTAATAATCCATCAATGGTAGGGTTTTTTCTTGGCTATATCCTACATCAGGGGCTTGACTGTGCTTATTGTCACCCCTAGAAACTCAGGATAGAATTTTCTATATTTTATTGAGAGGTGAAATTCACTTCAAAAAATAGCAATCCCCTAAATCTGGTGTTCCAGCTGTGGCTAGCCAAGTGTAATACTGTCTGGCAAAGAATATATTTTTTTTTCTGGGGTGAAATTCAATTTCCAAAATAGCAATACCCTAAATAACTGGTTTCTGCTGTGGCGGGACAAGTTTTATAGTGTCTGTCAAAGGATAGCTTTGTTCTGGGGTGAAATTCAATTGCCAAAATAGCAATACCCTAAATCAGTGGTTTCAGCTGTGGCTGGACAAGTTTCATAGTGTCCGTAAAAGTATAGCTTTTGTTCTGGGTTGAAATTCAATTACCAAAATAGCAATACCGTAAATCTGGTGTTCCAGCTGTGACTGGACAAGTTTCATAGTATCCGTCAAAGGATATATTTTGTTCTGGGGTGAAATTCAATTGCCAAAATAGCAATACCCAAAATCTGGTGTTCCAGCTGTTGCAGGCCAAGTGTAAATCTGTCCGTAAAAGGGTATATTACACTCAGCGTGCATCTCCAAGTGTATTTCTTTCCGTAAAAGGGTACAGTATATTACACAAAGTGTTAAATTACAATTGCTGAAAGCATAATTCTTTAAATTTGCACGCACTATTGTGCATCTCATACTGTATTTCTGTCCGTAAAAGGGTATATTACACTCAAGGTGTAAATACAAGTGCTGATAGGGTCATCCTCAATATCTTCACACGCTATCGTGCATCTCCAAGTGTATTTCTTTCCGTTAAAGGGTATATTACAGTAAGTGTTAAAATACAGCATAATCCTCTACATTTGCACACACTGTTTTGCATCTCTAAGTGTATTTCTTTCCGTTAAAGGGTATATTACACAAAGTGTTAAAATACAAGTGCTGAAAGCATAATCCTATATATTTTTTCACACGCTACTGTGCATCTCCAAGTGTAAACCTGTCCGTAAAAGGATACCTTTCATCCAGGGCCTAAATACTAGGCCTACAATTGATATTCCCCTAAATCTGTGGTTACTGCTGTGCCTGGATTAGTGTAATATGGTACATAAATAGATAGCCAGATAGTGTTAGGTGCCTGTAAAAAAAGGCCTGAATTTGAATTCAATACATTGGGCCAAATAACTTTATTTCTTATTGTGGTGAACGGTAACAATGAGGAAAAAACATCTAGTAAGGGCCCATCACTGGTGCGTGGCTGGGGGGAAACGGAGGACGATGATGATACGCCTCCCACAGAGGACAGCTTGTCCTTACCTCTGGGCAGCCTGGCACACATGAGCGACTACATGCTGCAGTGCCTGCGCAACGACAGCAGAGTTGCCCACATTTTAACGTGTGCGGACTACTGGGTTGCCACCCTGCTGGATCCCCGGTACAAGACAATGTGCCCACCTTACTTCCTGCACTGGAGCGTGATAGGAAGATGCGCGAGTACAAGCGCACGTTGGTAGACGTGCTACTGAGAGCATTCCTAAATGTCACAGGGGAACAAGTGGAAGCCCAAGACGAAGGCAGAGGAGGAGCGAGAGGTCGCCAACGCAGCTGTGTCACGGCCAGCTCCTCTGAGGGCAGGGTTAGCATGGCAGTGATGTGGAAAAGTTTTGTCACCACGCCACAGCTAACTGCACCACCACCTGATATGTAACGTGTTAGCAGGAGGCAGTATTTCACCAACATGGTGGAACAGTACGTGTGCACACCCCTCCACGTACTGACTGATGGTTCGGCCCCATTCAACTTCTGGGTCTCAGAATTTTCTAGAGCTAGCCTTTACTGCCTTGGAGGTGCTGGCCTGCCCGGTGGCCAGCGTTTTGTCTGAACATGTATTCAGCACGGCAGGGGGCGTCATTACAGACAAACGCAGTCGCCTGTCCACAGCCAATGTATACAAGCTGATGTTCACAAAAATGAACCAGGCATGGATCCCACAGGACCTGTCCATCCCTTGTGCCCTCTCTCCTCCGTCTTCGTGCCGGAGCCTTAATATCTGAAAGTGGCCTGTTCCATTGGTGGGTGACATGAAGCCTGATTCTCTGCTATGCGACCTCTCTCCTCTGTCTTGGTTCCGGGGCCTAAATATCTGAAAGTGGCCTGTTCCATTGGTGGGTGACATGAAGCCTGATTCTCTGCTATGCGACCTCTCTCCTCTGTCATGGTGCCGGGGCCTAAATATCTGAAAGTGGCCTGTTCTATTGGTGGGTGACATGAAGCCTTATTCTCTGCTATGCGACCTCTCTCCTCTGTCTTGGTACCGGGGCCTAAATATCTGAAAGTGGCCTTTTCCAGTGGTGGGTGACATGAAGCCTGATTCTCTGCTATGGGACCTATCTTCTCTGTCTGGGTGCTGGGGTCTAAACAAGTAAAAGTGTCCTTCTCCATTGGTGGGTGACATGAAGCCAAATTCTCTGCTATGCGACCTCTCTCCTCTGTCTTGGTGCCGGTGCCTAAATATCTGAAAGTGGCCTGTTCCATTGGTGGGTGACATGAAGCCTGATTCTCTGCTATGCGACCTCTCTCCTCTGTCTTGGTGTCGGGGCCTAAATATCTGAAAGTGGCCTCTTCCATTGGTGGGTGACATGAAGCCTGATTCTCTGCCATGCGACCTCTCTCCTCTGTCATGGTGCCGGGGCCTAAATATCTGTAAGTGGTCTGTTTCATTGGTGGGTGACATGAAGCCTGATTCTCTGCTATGCGACCTCTCTCCTCTGTCTTGGTGCCAGGGCCTAAATATCTGAATAGTGGCCTGTTCCATTGGTGGGTGACATGAAGCCTGATTCTCTGCTATGCAACCTCTCTCCTCTGTCTTAGTGCCGGGGGCCTAAATATCTGAAAGTGGCCTGTTCCATTGGTGGGTGACATGAAGCCTGATTCTCTGCTATGCGACCTCTCTCCTCTGTCTTGGTGCCGGGGCCTAAATATCTGAAAGTGGCCTGTTCCATTGGTGGGTGACATGAAGCCTGATTCTCTGCTATGCGACCTCTCTCCTCTGTCTTGGTGCCGGGGCCTAAATATCTGAAAGTGGCCTGTTCCATTGGTGGGTGACATGAAGCCTGATTCTCTGCTATGCGACCTCTCTCCTCTGTCTTGGTGCCGGGGCCTAAATATCTGAAAGTGGCTTGTTCCATTGGTGGGTGACATGAAGCCTGATTCTCTGCTATGCGACCTCTCTCCTCTGTCTTGGTGCCAGGGCCTAAATATCTGAAAGTGGCCTGTTCCAGTGGTGGGTGACATGAAGCCTTATTCTCTGCTATGGGACCTATCTCCTCTGTCTGGGTGCTGGGGCCTAAACAAGTAAAAGTGTCCTTCTCCATTGGTGGGTGACATGAAGCCTGATTCTCTGCTATGGGACCTCTCTCCTCTGTCTGGGTGCTGGGGCCTAAATAACTGAAAGTGGCCTCTTTATTGGTGGGTGACATGAAGCCTGATTCTCTGCTATGGGACCTCTCTCCTCTGTCTGGGTGCTGGGGCCTGAATAAGTAAAAGTGGCCTTTCCATTGGTGGGTGACATGAAGCCTTATTCTCTGCTATGGGACCTCTCTCCAATTGATATTGGTTAATTTTTATTTATTTTATTTTAATTCATTTCCCAATCCACATTTGTTTGCAGGGGATTTACCTAAATTTTGCTGCCTTTTGCAGCCCTCTAGCCCTTTCCTGGTCTATTTTACAGCCTTTTTAGTGCCCAAAAGTTCGGGTCCCCATTGACTTCAATGGGGTTCGGTTTCGTGGTGAAGTGTTGGGTGGAGTTTGGATCCCGAACCCGAACATTTTCGGGAAGTTCGGCCGAACTTCTCAAATGCGAACATCCAGTTGTTCGCTCAACTCTAATTATTAGGGTACAGAAGATTTTATACCACTATTTGGAATGCTGGATATTTCTGCTATTTCTGATACTAAAAAAGGAAAAAAAGACCTGAGATTTTGGTAGAAAAAAAAGGCTAAACTATAGCAACCAGTGCCAGGATGGTGCTGTGAGTGCCATGCTTGATCACTATGCATGGACATTTGTATACTGGCTTTCTTCTATTGCAACTGACCCAAGAATTATACAGCTGCTTCATATGATGAAAATGTTCTCTTACCAATCACAATCTAGATACTGATTATATTATACCATTATACCTATTTATCTAGATCAGGGATGCTCAACCTGCGGCCCTCCAGCTGTTGTAAAACTACAACTCCCACCATGCCCTTCTGTAGGCTGTCCAGGAATGATGGGGGTTGTAGTTTTGCAACAGCTGGAGGGCCGCAAGTTGAGCATGACTGATCTAGATTGCTCAGTTTGATAACTATAGATTACTGCTGACACCATGGTATTACTCTATGGATGCGATAGATAGATAGATAGATAGATAGATAGATAGATAGATAGATAGATAGATAGATATACTCCGTGTGTATGTATACTGGATACATTTAACACAGGGTTGTTACATTTGTAGGTTGCATTGATTAAAGCAATCTGGTTATAGCCTGTATACACAATAATGTTGTATACAATTAAAATACTGAATGCCACAGTGCAGTTTACTGTGACACTTTTTGAAGTGAAGGCTGGCTGCATGCACTTTTGCGTATTGGCTGTGGGCTGTTACCTGAGTATGCTGGTTGTTTGGGTGCTGCATGCTGGCTGCAGCCTTAAGCCTCACTCACACGGCAGTGTTTCACGGACGTGTGCTGTACGTGTTCTCCACAGCAGGGGCGTAGCTAGAAATGACTGGGCCCCACAGCAAATTTTTGTATTGGGCCCCCCCCTACCCGTGCGTTTCGCTCCCCCTCTATAATGTGCCAGCCATATAGCCCCCCTATAATGTGCCAGTAGTCAGCCATATAGCCCCCCCAGCCCCCCTATAATGTGCCAGTAGCCAGCCATATAACCCCCCTATAATGTGCCAGTAGTCAGCCATATAACCCCCTATAATGTGCCAGTAGTCAGCCATATAACCCCCTATAATGTGCCAGTAGTCAGCCATATAACCCCCTATAATGTGCCAGTAGTCAGCCATATAACCCCCTATAATGTGCCAGTAGTCAGCCATATAACCCCCTATAATGTGCCAGTAGTCAGCCATATAACCCCCTATAATGTGCCAGTAGTCAGCCATATAACCCCCTATAATGTGCCAGTAGTCAGCCATATAACCCCCTATAATGTGCCAGTAGTCAGCCATATAACCCCCTATAATGTGCCAGTAGTCAGCCATATAAACCCACCCTATAATGTGCCAGTAGTCAGCCATATAACCCTCCTATAATGTGCCAGTAGCCAGCCATATAGCACCAGATGCCCCCATAGTGCTCCTCTCCCCATAGTGCCTCCTATAATGTGCCAATATCAAGTGCCTCTGTCTTCCCCATCCCAATATCATAGTGCCATCCTCTCCCCTGCCCCCTAATGTGTGTGCCAATATGAAGTGCCTATCTCTCCCCCCCATTTGCCAATATCATAGTGCCAATAGCCCCTCCTCCCCTGTGGCAGTAAAGTAAAAGTCCAGTATTTAAAAATAAAAAAATAAAAAAACACACATATACTTACCTCCATGTTAGGCAAGCCTCATTTATCCTGTCTTTCAGAAAAAGTTTGTGAGGGAATCGAACCTGTGACCATTAGGATGAAAGGCAAGACACATATCCACAAGACCATATGAGCTGCATAGCCTGATAGCTAAAATAAATAAGACCTCTAGATAAGGAGAACTTTGATAGTGTATCTATACACATTACAGCTGCCCCAACACACCAAGCTCTGCTACATCCATATACAATGTGCTGGTGCAGCTGTAATGTGTATGGATACACTATCAAAGTTCTCCACATCTAGAGGTCATATTTTTTTTTTTTAGCTACCTGGCTAGGCAGCAGATATAGCCTAGTGGTAAAATGACTTGCCTTTGAACCTGATGGTCGCAGGTTCAATCCCCAGGGTAAGCTTTTCTGAAAGAAAGAAGAAATAAGTTTTAAATAAATAGACAAGGGCGAGAGGACACTGCAGTTTGGACACGTGCTGATTACCCAGGGGAGGAGAGAAGTGAGGACAAACACATGCTTGCCGGGCCCCCTGTAAGCCCGGGCCCCGAAGCAGCTGCTTCCCCTGCTTCCCCGGTAGTTACGCCCCTGCTCCACAGACAGCACACGTCCCTATTCACATTAATGTGTGCATTCAGACATCAGTGTTTTAGCGCGGTCCGTGGGTCAGTGTTTTTAGCACGGATGCATGCCCCATTTTGTCTGTATTCACGGATCCATCACGTCCATTATAGTCTAACATCTATGGGTCAGTGAAAACCCGGATCATTAAGAAGAGATGCTTTGGAAATTATTTTTCAGCTGTTCAGTGTCAGTGAAACACGGATGCAACACGGAATGCAAAAAACTGACACACGGACCCAACACAGATCTTTCACGGACAGCTTCACGGATGCATCACTGACCACCTGCTCACAGATTTGAGCACGGACGTGTGAATGATGTATAGTGTAATACAGCCATGCGTTTATTTGGGGACCATAAGCCCCTTACATTCCAAGTAATGATCCTCATAATGTGCCTCGTGTTTGAAGGTCTGCGGCTCCCCGATTGCAAATGGTTCCCTTTCCTTAAGTAAACCTTAAACTAAACTCCCTCATGCAAACAAAACTGAAAATGTTCTCTAGTGAAAACAAAAAAACATTGCCAATGGAAAAACTGAGCATTGTCCTCTCTTTTTTCATGCATGACTATGTGAAGCCCCCGAAACTCCACTCAATAAAGTAACCTAAAAGTTCCCTCTCTGCTATCCCTCCACTGTAACGGTCACACATTACATTATATACTGTTTTGTGTCTCACCCCCAGCTAATATCAAAACAACGTGTCACCCCTGCTGTACAGCAGTTCAAACACATTCAGTGAGCGACACTACAAGGAACTTGTCTCCATTGCTTGACTCGTCGGCTTCAATGCCATGCCCCAACTTCCAGAGATGCAGATGCAATGGCACCTGCTGCCCCAGCCGTCCTCATTAAGGCTACTTTGACATCTGCGCTTTCCCTTTCCGCTATTGAGATCCGTCTATTTTGTCCCCATTCATTGTCAATGAATACGTTCCGTTCCGTTTGGTTGCGTCCCCATCGCAGACAGAATAACGCTGCAAGTAGCATTTTTCTGTCCGCAATGTGGTGCGGAGCAAGACGGATTGTCCTGACTCACAATGTAAGAAAATGGATCCGTCCCCCATTGACTTTCAATAGAGTTCATGACAGATCCGTCTTTGTTATGTTAAAAATAATACAACCTGATCTGTTCATAACGGATGCCGGTGGTTGTATTATCAGAACAGAAGCGTTTTTGCTGATCTATGACGGATCCAGCTAAAACGCTGGTGTGAAAGTAGCCTAAGGTATTTCTATGGGAATTCTAATATGACAGGTTTATGACATACCTCCACTAATAGCATCAATGTTTAACTTCTAATAGGTTCAGCCAGTGGCGTGCCCAGGTGGTTGTGGTGGTGGTGGTGGGGGGGGGCATACGCTGTACAGTACTTACCCCTCCTCCTGCTCGCTCTTCTCAGGACCTGCGCTGCTGTGTCCTGGCTGCCTGCAGCATCAGGACGTACAGAGCGCACTCTGACCTGACTCTGCAGGAGGTCAGGTGACTGCAGCGCCGGCCCTGAGAAGAGAAGACAGCCAGGACAGAGAGAGTGGCGACAGGAGAGGTAAGTTACTTTATTATTTTACAGTCTGATCTGAGGTCTGATATGAAGGTCTAATGGGGGGGTCTGGAGAGGTCTAATGGGGGTCTGGAGTGGTCTAATGGGGTCTGGAGGTCTGACTGGATGGGTCTGGAGGTCTGACTGGGGGGTCTGATTGGGGGTCTGGAGGTCTAATGGGTGTCTGGAAATCTAATGGGGTCTGGAGGTCTAATGGGGGTCTGATTGGGGGTCTGGAGGTCTGACTGGGGGTCTAGAGGTCTAATGGGGATCTGGAGGTCTAATGGGGGTCAGATATGGGGGTCTAGTGGGAGTCTGGAAGTCTAATGGAGGTCTGGAGGTCTGATATGGGGGTTTGGTCTGAGGTCTGATATGTGGGTCTGGAGGTCTAATGGAGGTCTTATATGGGGGTCTTATCTGAGGTCTGATATTGGGTCGGGGTCTTACACGGCGGTCTAATGGGGGTCTGATCTGAGGTTTAAAACTGGGGTCTTATATGGGGTCTGACATAGAGGTCTAAAGGGGGTTTAGTTTCAGATTGGGGGATCTAATTCAGGGTTTTATATGGGGGTCTCATTTGAAAGGAAGGTGTTTTTTTATTTTATTACTAGCGTATAATATAAAGGGGTGTTTTTGTACTGACGCACTATCTGTGTGGTACCAATATTTTCAGGGTGACTGTTTCTGCATGAGCACAATGGACACAGTATTGGGGGTGGCAGGATGCGGTGTTGAGAAGGTGGGAGGATGATAGAAAAGTAGGAAAGTAAGATGTCTGTTTGTTAAACTCTGCAGAGACGAGGCGCGGCTGAAAGAAGTCACCATTGTGATCTGGTTTAACAGGAGAAGAAGAGGAAAGAGAATATCTACAACACAGAAGAGAAGTCACTGGATGTAAGAGGTATGTGGCGCTGTATGACCCTGTATGTTCTGTAGTGCTGTATGTAATGTTTTACAAGTATGTCTTTAAAGGTGTTGTCCGCTTTTTTTTTTGTATGAGCCCTGCCTTCTCTGCTCTGTTTATGTGCTCATCACTGCAAATGCCGCGGCGAGCAGGTGAACAGAGCAGAGAAAGCAGCTCTCACATAAGCGCTGCCCTCTATTCAAACAGCTGGAGGCACAGAAGGCATTACTACTATGGAGGGGTACAGTGGGCATTATTACTGTGAAAGGGGCACAATGGGCATTATTACTGTGAAGGGGGCACAATGGGGATTTCTACTATGAGGGGGCACAGAGGGCATTGCTAGCACAGTGGGCATTACTACTATTAAGGAGGCAAAATGAGCATTATTACTATGAAGGGGGCACAGTGGGCATTATTACTATAAAGGGGGCACAATGGGGACTATTACTATGAAAAGGACACAATGGGGATTATTACTGTGAAGGGGGCACAGTGGGGCTTACTACTGTGAAGAGGGCACAGAAAGAACACATTACAACTGTGAAAGGGGCACAGAGAGGGCATAATTACTGTGAGGGGGCACACATCTGTACAAATATACTGTGAAGGTTGCACAATGAGGGCAATACTACTGTGAGGGGGTACAATTTTTTTAAAGTATTGGGGGGTGCCAGAGAAAGGACCCGCCCCAGGTGCCAAACACCCTAGGCACGCCACTCGGTGCAGCTCTTTGACCTTTGGGTTTATGGAGAGGTTATCTGTAGAAATAACTGAAAAAGACTTTGCTTTTTCTTTCCTAAACTTCCATAGACTTCAGTGGAGAGAAGTCACCTCTATAAATCAGGGTTTTCCTTTCTCTCCTGGAGGTGAAACTAGCACCTTGTCAGAAGCACAGACTAAGAGAGAGATTTTTGTGTTTTCTTGTGTTATTTGATTTGTAATTTGTGGGTTGATTCCTTCTCCCCTGGTTTTGCAGAGATAGTGGAAGACATGATAGATCAGTGACACAGAGCTGCTGTCTCCTCACACTGCAGGGTCTCCATGTTCTCCTATGTGATGCAGCTTCAGCCTATCTTCTCTCTCTGCCCTGTCCTCTCTCTCTCTCCTGTCAGCTCGTACATGCAGGAGACCAGTGTGAAGCTACATGACATAGAACAACAATGGAGAGACAGCACACACACAGGGGGTCATTTACTATGCTGAAATATGCCTAAATTAGGCGTATTTCACGCGCAGATAGCGGTACAATGGTTAGTTGCTCCACTATCTGCGAGTTGGTCCGCTCACGCCAGGTCTAAATTTGTGGGAGTCGCGTGGGTGGGTAAGGGGCAGGACTGCAGGACCATGATTGGTGATGATGTCATCTGCTAGATTACAGGAAGTCGGCCCGCCGAGGACACTGATCCGGCCTGCCGAGTGTTTGTGCCTTTTCTCACAGCTCAGCAGGGCGCCGCCACCTCCTCCCAGTGGAGACGCGAGGGACTGACAGTGTAGCGTGGTCAAGCTCTGTCTGGTCCGCGGTACAGGAACTTTTGTTTCCTGTATCCTGTACCCGGCCGGACTGAAAGGAAGTGCTCACTTAATGTGCGCTTCCTATCAGTCCAGACCTCACAGTGCCCGGCCACGCTAAACTAGGGGAGTGGGGGGGAATGAGTATAACAATGTGACAAGGTAGGGGGGGTGGGGGAAAAAAGTGTGACAAGGTGATGAGGGAAGGAGGGGCGCTGAGAAAGAGAGTGACAAGGGAGGGGGGAATGAGAGTGACAAGAAGGGGGGGAGTGACAAGGGAGGAGGGTGAGAAAGAGAGTGACAAGGGTGGGGGTAATGAGAGTGACAAGAGAGGGGGTAATGAGAGTGACAAGAAGGGGGGGATAGTGACAAGGGAGAACGTCAGAAAGAGTGACAAGGGAGGGGGGAATGAGAGTGACAAGGGAGGTAGGGGGGCTGAGAAATGATAGTGACAAGGGACGGAGGGGGGTTTGAGAAATGAGAGTGACAAGGTAGGGAGGGTCTGAGAAAGGAGAGTGACAAGGGAGGTAGGGATCTGAGAAATGAGATTGACAAGGGAGGGAGGGAGGTTGAAAAATTAGAGTGACAAGGGAGGGAGGGGGCTGAGAAATGAGAGTGACAAGGGAGGAAGGGGTCTGAGAAATGAGAGTGAAAAGGGAGGGGGGGAATGAGAGTGACAAGAAGGGGGAGAGAGTGACAAGAGAGGGGGGGAATGAGAGTGACAAGAAGGGGGAGAGAGTGACAATGGAGGGGGGATGAGAGAGTGACAAGGGAGGTGAGGGGGGATTGACATTCATCACACACACACATAATGCACCCCTTACAGACACAGAAACACACCTTTCAGCCCTTACACATACAAACACAGATTCACACAACGCATTCCGTACACACGTTCAGAAACACACAATATATACCTGATACACAAACTAGTCACTAGCAGTGACAAATATGGAACCGGACATTGACCATCTCATTAACCAAAAGCAGGCCCACAGTTCCCATTGAAATTCTGGTAAGTCTGTTGATTTAACTTTACAAGTTCTTCATTTTATTTATATTTTATTTGTTACCTTTTTGTTTTTTCACTTCTAAATAAGATATGTGCAGTGTGCATAGAAATTTGCTCATAGTTAAACTATAGTCCGGCCCTCCAACAGTTTGAGGGACAGTGAACTGGCCCACTGTTTAAAAAGTTTGAGGACCCCTACATTAGAGCAATGCGTCAGACTTGAGATCACATGACCAGGTTCCCTTACTAAAAAGGTTCAAATGCAACTGAGTTAGGGTGTAACAAATTAAATTGCTAGAATACTGGTGGTGAGTACTTATTTAACTCCTTCCTGACCAGCGCCATAATAGTACCGCACTGGCCAGGTCTTTAACCCCTTAAGGACGCAACCTTATTTCACCTTAAGGACCTGGCCATTATTTGCAAATCTGACCAGTGTCACTTTATGTGGTGATAACTTTAAAACACTTTTACTTATCCAAACCATTCTGAGATGAGGACGTTACAAGGCTTAGTTTAGAAGCAAATCTTGAAAATTTTCAGAAATTTTCAAAAATCTACTTTGTAGGGACCAGTTCAGGTTTGAAGTTACTTTGTGAGGATTATATAATATAAACCACCCCAAAATGACGCAATTCTAGAAACTACACCTCTCAAGGTATTCAAAACTGATTTTACAAACATTGTTAACCTTTTAGGTGTTCCACAAGAGTTAAATTAAACATGAAGATAAAATTTCAGAATTTCGATTTTTTTAGAAAATTTTCCATTTTAATCAATTTTTTCAAGTCACCAGGCAAGGGTTAACAGCCAAACAAAACTTAATATTTATTGCCCTGATTCTGTAGTTTATAGAAACATCCCATGTGTGGTCGTAAACTACTGTACGGGCACACGTAAGGGCGTAGAGGGAAACGAGAGCCATGTGGTTTTTGGAAGGCAGATTTTGCCGGACTGGTTTTTAGATACTATGTCCCATTTGAAGCCTCCCTGATGTACCCCTAGAGTAGAAACTCCAAAAAACTGACTCCATCTAAGAAAGTACACCCCTCAAGGTATTCAAAACTGATTTTACTAACTTTTTTAACCCTTTAGGTGTTCCACAAGAGAATGGCAAATGGAGATGAAATTTCAGATTTTTGATTTTTTGCCAAATTTTCCACTTTAATCCATTTTTTCCAGTAACAAAGCAAGGGTTAACAGCCAAACAAAACTCAATATTTATTGCCCTGACTCTGTAGTTTGCAGAAACACCCCATATGTGGTCGTAAACTACTGTATGGTCAAACGGCAAGGGTCAGAAGGAAAGGAACGCCAAATGGTTTTTGGAAGGCAGATTTTACTGGACTGCATTTTAGACACCATGTCCCATTTGAAGCCTCCCGATTCACCCCTACAGTAGAAACTCCAAAGAAGTGACCCCATTTTGGAAACTATGGGATAAGGTGGGAGTTTCATTGGTACTATTGTGGGGTAAATATGATTTTTGGTTGCTCTATATTACACTTTTTTTGAGGCAAGGTAACAAACAAAAAAAATGTTTTATTTCATCTCCATTTGCCAATAACTGTTGTGAAACATCCAAAGGGTTAACAAAGTTTGTAAATTCAGTTTTGAATACCTTGAGAGGTGTAGTTTCTTAGATGGAGTCACTTTTTTGGAGTTTCTACTCTAGGGGTACATCAGGGCGGCTTTAAATAGGACATAGTGTCAAAAAACCAGGCCAGCAAAATCCGCCTTCCAAAAACCATATGGCGTTCCTTTCCATCTGTGCCCTGCCGTTTGGCCATACAGCAGTTTAGGACCACATATGGGGTGTTTCTGCAAACTACAGAATCAGGGCAATAAATATTGAGTTTTCTTTGGCTGTTAATCCTTGCTTTGTTACTGGGAAAATAGATTAAAATGGAAAATCTGAAAAAAAAATAGCTTTGGGACTTTTTTTTATTTTTTGTTATTTACATAGATGATCTGACAGGTTAGATCGTGTGCTATTTCTATAGAGCAGGTTATAACGGACACGACAATACCAAATATGACTACTTTTTGGGAATTTTTGTTTCAGTTTTTCATAATAAAGCATTTTTGAAAAAAATGATTTTTTTAGTGTCTCCACATTCTGAAAGCCATATTTTTTTGGGGGGGCGACAGTCTTATGTAGGGGCTCATTTTTTGCAGGATGAGATGGCGGTTTTATTGGCACTATATTGGGGTGCATATGACATTTTGGTCGCTTGCTATTGCACTTTTTGTCATGTAAGGTGACAAAAATCGCTTTTGATACCATATTTAAATTATTATTTTTTGCTGTGTTCACCTGAGGGGTTAGTTAATGTGTTATGTTTATAGAGCAGGTTGTTACGGATGCAGCGATACCTAATATGTATACTTTTTATTTATTAAAGTTTCACACAATAATATCATTTTTGAAACAAAAAAAATCATGTTTTAATGTCTACATAGTCTGAGAGCCATATTTTTTTGGGGCTATTGTCCTATGTAGGGTATCATTTTTTGTGGGATGAGATGACAGTTTGGCACTATTATGGGGTGCATATAAATTTTTGTTTGCTTGCTATTACTCTTTTTGTGATGTGAGGTGACAAAAATGTTTAACATTGTTTTTTTACGGCATTTACCTGAGAGGTTAGATGACGTGATAATTTTATAGAGCAGGTTTTTACAGACGCGGCAATACATAATATGTATACTTTTTATTTATTTATTTTACTTTAACACAATAACAGCATTTTAGAAATAAAAAATCATGTTTTAGTGTCTCCATAGTCTGAGAGACATATTTTTTTATTTTTTTGGGTGATTTTGCTATGTATGGGCTCATTTTTGCGGGATGAGATAGCGGTTTGATTGGTGCTATCCTGGGCGCCTCTTTGATCGCTTAGTATTACACTTTTTGTGATGTAAGGTGACAAAAAATGGCTTTTTTTACACCATTTTTTATTTTATTTTTTCGGTTTTCACCTGAGGGGTTAGGTCATGTGATATTTTTGCAGAGCAGGTTTTTACGGATGCAGCAATACCTAATATGTGTAGTGTATTTTATTTTTTAAATTTTTATTCAGTGATGTTTTTTCTAGTGTACTGTACTGTACTTTCTACTTTAGACTTAGTCTGATCAGACTTCTGCCTCTGAAGGTGTCCTGCTGCCATGGTAGCCATCACCTGCTGCCAGAACAGAGCAGCGGGTGATGGGGAGGGAGGGGAGCTCCCTCCCTCTGTGCTCCCATCAAGAATCGGGGGCTGCAAGGGCACAGCAGCCCCCAATGGGAGAGGGAGGGAGCTCCCTCCCTGTTAACCCCTTCCATACAGTGGTGCGTACAGACAGCGGTATGGAAGGGGTTAAACGGCTGGCATCTGTACAAGCACAGATGCCAGCTGTTTTAAGCAGAGTGTAAGCAATGTGCTGACACTCTGCTAAAACAACTATGCCACCAACGATGTTACAGAGGAGATGGGCGGGGGATCGCAATTGCGATCCCGCCTGCCGCACCACCCGTTTCCTGCACCGCCCCCCACCACAATATGATTGCAGGCTGCAGGGGAGGTTAAAATTCAACAATTCAGTCATTTTTAACTCTCTGATCCCCTCGGTCTCAGAGACCGAAGAAAGCTCTGCAAACCACAGGTCTGAATTGACCTGCGGTTTGCAGCGATCGCCGATACATTGGGCCAAGGTACCTGCTGAGTGATTTCAGCAGGTACCTTGTTCCGATCACCGCCGACTGAGCAGCGGTGATCGGAAGTAGTCAGGGCGTACAGGTAGGCCCTCGGTCCTTAATCACCAGGACGCCAGGGTGTACCTGTATGCCCTGCGTCCTTAATAGGTTAAAGATGGCGCCCGCTCCTGAGCCCTGCGGGCGCCATAGCCACAGGTGGCCTTCTGCTTCTTATAGCAGACACTCGCAGCTTATGTCCACAATCAGCAGTAAATTAAAAAAAATGCACATAATGGGTGTCGCAATGTGCAAAAAACGCCCATAGTATAAAAATATAAAAATATATTCCCCATACGGCAAATAGCAAAACGGAATAAAGCGTCCAAATGGCCGATTCGCTGTTTTTGGTCGCTTCATTTTCTACAAAACATTAAGGTCCCTTTCACACGGGCGAGTTTTCCATGCAGGTGCAATGCGTGAGGTGAATGCATTGCACCCGCACTGAATCCGGACCCATTTATTTTTATGGGACTATGCACATGAGCGGTGATTTTCATGCATCACTTCTGCATTGCGTGAAAATTTCAGCATGCTCTATATTGTGCGTTTTTCACGCAGGCCTCATAGAAGTGAATGGGGCTGCGGGAAAATCACATGCAAAGTTCCCGCATGGTTGCTAGGAGACGATTGGGATGGGGACCCGATCTTTATTATTTTCCCTTATAACATAGTTATAAAGGAAAATAATAGCATTCTAAATACAGAATGCGAAGTAAAAAGGACAATTGAGGGTTAAAAACAAAGAAAAGTAACTCACCTCCTCCAATTGAGCGCGTAGCTGCCGGTCTGTTGTGTCTTCAGCTGGGGGGGTGGGGGGTAAAGGACCTTCAATGACGTCACTGGGTCACATGGTTCAATCACATGCTTCTGCATTTTAAATGCTATTATTTTCCTTTATAACTATGTTATAAGGGAAAATAATAAAATATACAGAATACTGAACCCGAAACCGGACTTCAGTGATGAAGTCCCGCTTCGGGTCTGGGTACCAAACATGCCGATTTTTCGCACACGCGTGCAAAACGCATTACAACAGTTTGCACACGCGCAGAAAAATCGCGCATTTCCCCGCAACGCACCCGCCTCTTATCCGGGCATCAAACATGACGCCCGTGTGAAAGAGGCCTAAATAAAAAGTGGCCAAAATGTCATACACACCCCAGAATAGTATCAATGAAAAGTTCAGATCGTCCCGCAAAAAATGAGCCCCCATACAGCTCCGTACACATAACTACAAAAAAAGTAATAGGGGCCAAAATATGACGACTAAAAAATAAAGCAGATCTTTCTCCCACTTTTTAATTTTTTTTATTACTATCAAAGCGCAAAAAAAACTATACATATAAAGGATCGCCGGATTCGTACTGACCTGTAGAATAAAAGTAACTGGTCAGTTTTATCGCACATCGAACATCGTAAATAAAAAAACAGTAAAACTGTGGTGAAATTGTTTTTTTTTTTTGCAATTTCACCCTATTTGGAATTTTTTTCACACTTCCCACTACATCATTCTTTATTAAATAGTGGCGTTGGAAAGTACAACTTGTCCCGCAAAAAACAAGCCCTCATATGGCTATGTGAACAGACAAATAAAAAAAGTAATGGCTCTGGGAAGGCAGGGAGCGGAAAACAAAATTGCAAAAAATAAAACCCTCTGGGGGTGAAAGGGTTAAGGTATATCCTGTGAGCATCTTATAAATATGTAGCATGGCAGTACCCCTTTAACTCTTTTGCTGACATACTTTTGACATACACAAATACAACCTGCATTGTAAATCCATACCCATATACTGTAGTTTCTAAAGTAGACATCATGCACATTGTGAAAATGTCAGCCAGCACTTTACAATCATGGGTACCGTGCCTTCATGCTATTTTGCATCAAAGCCTGACATTTTGTAAGATTTACATAATAACTTGTGTTAGGGATAAATGTCTGACCCTAGTAGAAGCTTAGATGTGCAACACCACTTAAAAGTTCAGGCTGTGCAGAGTTCATATATAATTCTTAACCCGTTCATGCCCCGAGGGTTTTTTTTTTGAGCTTTCGTTTTGCGCTCCCTGCCTTCCCAGAGCCATAACTTTTTTATTTGTCTGCTCACATGGCCATATGAGGGCTTGTTTTTTGCTGGACAAGTTGTTCTTTACAACGCCACCATTTAATATTGCATATGATGTAGTGGGAATAGGGAAAAATTTTCCAAATGGGGTGAAATTACAAAATAAAACCAATTTCACCACAGTTTTACGGGTTTTTTATTTACGACGTCCGATGTGCGATAAAACTGACCAGTTACTTTTATTCTACAGGTCAGTACGAATCCGGTGATACCTTATATGTAAAGATTTTCTTGTGTTTTGACAGTGATAAAAAAATTAAAAAGTGTTAAAAAAATCTGGTTTATTTTTTTGTCGCCATATTTTGACCCCTATAACTTTTTTGTAATTATGTGTCCGGAGCTGTTCGTATTACCCTGCCCAGACCTGCCTCCCGCTGTTCTCTAACTGTCAGGTCCAGCTGCCAGGACTGCTTCGTAGGTTGCGGCCTGCTTGCCGGCAATACCTCTCCTTTTCTGCCCGTATGGTGCGCATTCTCCATCCAATTCTTAGGGTGACTGCAAACAGTGCGGATTATGCAAGTTTTTTTCTGCGCAGATTTCGTGCAGCTAAACCACAGTGTAATACAGTAGCTGTTGACCTCTTGTGTGGACCCCACCAATTAGATATTGATGGTCTATTTCCAGGATAGGACATCACTTGTAAAGGAGTGGACAACCCCTTTAAGTATATGGAATATAAAGAAAATGTTGTTACTAAAATATGAGCCTACTAATGAAGGTCATTAGACTGAAGTGCTACCAGCAAGAATTCTTCATACAAACAGAATTTTATCTCAGTAACCTTCGGCTATTGTGCTTTTACCTTGTATGTTAAATAAGTAAAAGAACATTGGGAGTCTTCGATGATTATGATGATTTATCAGTTCATTTTGACCTCCGTTTACTTAAAGAAGGTCATTTACTGTTTAATTCTGCACATTCCATTTAGCTACACAGTAAAAAACAAAATGAATTCTCTTATATTGAAGTTTTATTCCACTTTCCATTACAGACCAAGGGCAATAAAGCTGACTGTTCATTAGCACTGAAGTGAGAAAAGTAAACTTATTCACTTAAAGAGAAACTGTCATCATGAATTGAGTGCAATATGCAGGCAGCATGTTATAGAGCGGAAGATTTTAATGGCGACAGGTTCAGGGCATATTCACATGGCCGTTGTGCGGCCGTTCCGTGCATTGGAGACCGCAATCAACTTGAATGAGTCCGTGATCCGTCCGCACCGCAAAAAAATTTTCTATTTTTTTGTGGTGCGGAGGCAAGGGCAGAAACATCTGCTTCCGTTCTGCATCTCCGTGATTGCAGACCCATTTAAGTGAATGGGTCCGCATCCGTGATGTGGAGTGCACACAGGCCAGTGCCCGTGTATTGCGGACGCGCCGTATGCAGGCCGCAATACGGCCACGGACCCACAATGGCCTTGTGAACAAGCCCTAAGGCAATTATTGGAACAAACCGTTTGGGAACAAACTGTTCGGTCACTCTTTCTTTGGGTTATCAGTGGAACCTTTACAGAGGGCTATTATTGGGAACAGGCCTTCCTGTTAATGATCCTCCCTAGAGATGAGCGAATCGAAGTTGACGAAGTGGAATTCAATCCGAATTTCAGGAAAAATTTGATTTGCACCAAATTCGAATTTCTTCACGCTTCGTGGTAACGAATCACATTTTTGGAGCAAGGAACTCTGGGAGCGAGGGATCACCCACAATGCCATGCATGCAGCCAATCAGAAGCCAGCCAGCCCTGTGATGTCACAGCCCTATAAATAGCCTCAGCCATCTTGGATTCAGCCATTTTCCAGTGTACTTAGTGCAGGGAGAGATGTCAGCAGGCGATAGGGACAGTGGTAGAAAATACTTTAAAACTTTTATTTTTCTGTATAGGAGTTCAGGGAAAGGATAGGAAGGAATCATTCCACATTATTGAAGCAGAATAAGGTTCAGTAGGGGAGTTTACAGCATAATCCTTGCTTCACTGACTGGGGATCCAAATTGCCATTTTACAGCTCTGTCATTCCAGCAAATGTTCTTGTTATTGGGGTGCAAGTGCTGTTTGATACAGCCATTAATAGGGTTTATTACAAGGAAATATTTCTATGTTTTATTTGCCCTTGTGCGGTGCAGTTATATGTTCTAAATCATTTTTTGGCTTGTATTAGTGGAAAAAAAGGGCTTTTTAACCATTGTGTGGTGAAATGAGAAAATTACAGCCCTTTTTGGCGTGCATTAGTGGCAAAAAAATATATATTATTTGCCGTTTAGCAGTTCAGTTATATGTTCTAAAGCCCTTTTTGGCATGTATTAGTGGCAAAAAAAATATATTCTTTGCCAGTCAGCGGAGCAGTTATATGTTCTAAAGCCCTTTTTGGCGTGTATTAGTCGCAAAAAAAAAGTGTTTGCTGTTGTGTGGTGAAGTGAGAAAATTACAGCCCTTTTTGGTGTGTATTAGTGGGAAAAAAATATATATTTGCCTTTCAGCGGTGTAGTTATATATTCTAAAGCCTTTTTAAGAGTGTATAAGTGGAAAAAAATTAGGGCCTATTTGCCGTTCAGCGGTGCAGTTATATGTTCTAAAGCCCTTTTTGGCGTGTATTAGTCACAAAAAAAAAGTGTTTGCCGTTGTGTGGTGAAGTGAGAAAATTACAGCCCTTTTTGGTGTGTATTAGTGGCAAAAAAATATAAACAGTCACGTCCATAAATATTGGGACATCGACACAATTCTAACATTTTTGGCTCTATACACCACCACAATGGATTTGAAATAAAACAAGCAAGATGTGCTTTAACTGCAGACTGTCTGTTTTGATTTGAGGGCATTTACATCCAAATCATGTGAACGGTGTAGAAATTACAACAGTTTGCATATGTGCCTCCCACTTGTTGAGGGACCAAAAGTAACGGGACAGAATAATAATCATACCACAGTGCAGATGGACAATGACCCAAAGCATACTGAAAAAGCAACCAAAGAGTTTTTTAAGGGAGAGAAGTGGAATGTTATGCAATGGCCAAGTCAATCACCTGACCTGAATCCGATTGAGCATGCATTTCACTTGCTGAAGACAAAACTGAAGGGAAAATGCCCCAAGAACAAGCAGGAACTGAAGACAGTTGCAGTAGAGGCCTGGCAGAGCATCACCAGGGATGAAACCCAGCATCTGGTGATGTCTAATTGTCTATGCGTTATGATTATTATTCTGTCCTGTCCCGTTACTTTTGGTCCCTCAACAAGTGGGAGGCACACCGTTCACCTGATTTGGATGTAAATACTCTCAAATTAAAGCTGCCAGTCTGCAGTTAATGCAAATCTTGTTCATTTCATTTCAAATCCATTGTGGTGGTGTATAGAGCCACAAATGTTAGAATTGTGTTGATGGCCCAATATTTATGGACCTGACTGTATTTGCCATTCAGGGGTGCAGGTATACTGTATGTTCTAAAGCCCCTTTTAGCATGTATTAGTGGCAAAAAAATATATATTATTTGTCATTCAGTGGTGCAGTTATATGTTCTAAAGCCCTTTTTTGGTGTGTATTAGTGGGAAAAAAGGGCTTATTAGCCGTTGTGTGGTGAAGTGAGAAAATAGCAGACTTTATTGGGGTGTTTTCATTTCCTTTTTATTTATTTATTTATTTGATCTAATAGTATATCAGACAGAGAAGTGCTAGGCCCTGCACAGGGGAGTTGCAGAAAGCTAAATGTTTCTGGCGCAGGCACAGGTCGCAGCAGAGTAAGGGGGCATGGCAGCAGGAGTCACAGCCAGAGGCCTGAGCTCCAAGTGTCATCTAGCGGTCGTGTCTTGACCAGCAAACCAGCAGTTCTTGAATGGTTGACTCGTCATCCACTTCGTCCCAAGTGACATCAGACACCTCCAGCCAATAGTGGGTTCGTCAGAAACAACCCTTTGTTGGCATGGCCCGGGAGCAGGCCCTGTGCCCTCACCTGTTCTCAATCTGCCTCTGTCCTTTTCTGTTCCCTCAGCCAGAGAAGTATTATATGCTGTGGGCTCAGTTCCACTATACAGCAAGGATGAGCTACTAGAGGACAGTCAGCAGCTACTGGCCAGCCAAGATGTGGAGGAGACATCCGCCGCTTCCTACAGTAGGCAGGCAAGTAGTGATGAGGAGAGTGGCGTAGACGCTGGTGTTGTGAGTGATCAGGCTCCTGACCCAGAGGCCGTTGAGGAGGACATCACTGATGTTCAGACAGTACTCGATAATGATGATGTAGCTGATCACACTTGGAAGCCGGGTGAATTAGGGGCTTCATCATCATCGGGAGAAGAGGGTGGCACCTTGCCCGTGAGGCAGCGGCGGAGCCAGCAAGTTGCTAGTGTGGCCAGGAGTCAGTAGGGTGGCAGCAGTGGGAGGTCGCGAGCCAAACATACCCGGAGTAGACCACCCGCTACGCAGGAGCCTATCTGCCCGGAAAGTAGTGGTACAGGGGTTCACGGAAGCAGCAGTGGTAGCAGACGCAGTCAGTAAGTGCGGAGTGTTTGGGGTAAAATCACCTACTTGGTGGTGTGGCAGTTTTTTGTTAAGCAGCCAGAGGAGGTGAACATGGCCATTTGTAGAATCTGTGGGCAGAAGGTGAAGCGTGGCCAGGGTGCCAATGTTGGCACCATGGCCCTGCCTCAACATATGCAGTGTCACCATAAAGTGGCCTGAGAAAACCATGGCTCCGATGTGGTGGTCCAGCCTGCCACAGCAACCGCTGCATCACCCAGTGGCACGCAGCCGATTTCAGACAGTCAAGGCTCCACCACCTCAGCCGTAGGGAGGTGTCTGTCCTTCCCATCATCTGCTGATCCTGATGCTCCTGCTCCTCCTCCTACTTCTTGTCAGTCATTCCGTCAGCAATCGATCACCAAAGCGATTGCCAAGAGACAACAGTATGCGTGTACTCATCCAATGGCGCAGAAGCTGAATGTGCTTCTGTACAAGTTGCTGGTACTGCAGTCCCTACCTTTCCAAGTGGTGGACTCTGCACCTTTCAGAGAACTGATGGCTTGTGCCGAGCCGAGGTGGAGAGTCCCAAGCCGTCATTTCTTTGCGAAAAAGGCAGTACCAGCCCTGCTCACGTATGTAGAACAGAAGGTCGGCCAGTCCTTGAGTCTGTCGGTGTCTGTCAAAGTGCACGTGTAGAGCTCTAACTACAGTCAGGGACAATACATGTCCTTTACGGCCCACTGGGTGAATGTGATTTCTGCACAGCCACACCAGCAACTTAGCCAGGTGATGCCGCTTCTGCCTCCACATTCTCACGCTGTTGGTCCTGCGACAATGTCCATCTCTGCCTCCTCATCCTCCACCGTGTCCTCAGCCTCCACTGCAGGGACAATTCACAGTGCCCCTCTAGCATACCACATGGCAGCTCATACGTAACACCTGCTGTTTGCTCAGGCCCTTTGAGGAGGCCACCTCATTTGATAGTCGCCAGGACTATGGGATGAACAACATCATTTCACTGCTTCATGTCCTGGAACACTTGCTGGTAAATCTGGCTGGTCAGGCGACTGGAGACGTGGCGCCTAGATCTCATGGCCACTTGAGCCCTGTGGGGGCTTAACTGGAGGAGGAGGACATTGGAGCACAAGAAATGTGTATCGAAATGGGTGGTTTTTCTACACATGTGACAGGAGAGGAGGAGCAGCCAGAAGAGTTACAGTGCAATGAGGAAAACGAGGCAGAGGACCCAGACACATCGTGGCAGTATGCAGTGCAGATGGAGGCAGGGAGTCCCTCCAAGTCACTTGCACAAATGCCCCGATGCATGCTTACTTGCTTGCGTAGTGACAGCCAAATTGTCACCATTCAGCAGAGGGATGACTTCTAGCTCTCCACCTTGTTGTATCCTCGCTACCGGTCCAATATGGGGGTCTTTTTTACACCCGCTGAGAGGGAGGACAAACTGAACTACTATAGAGACATCCTATGTAGTTATTTGGCTGCTGCCTATCTGCGCCATAGTCCATCCTCTCGCAGGTCTGACCGGGGGGGGGCGCTCTGCGCTCACTTTCCTCTGCCATGGCTGCTGTGGCAGGGTGGAGTGGGGGGGTAAGAGCAGTTACAGCTCTATCAGCAGCAACTTGAGTCTAGAGTCGCTGATGAGCAGCTTTCTTCACCAGCCAAGTGAAAAAACTACTCACCAGCAGCAGCAGAAGCTAGACCTGGAGCTGGACCTGAACTAGCAGGTGGTGGCATACCTGGACAGCACCCTGCCACCCCACTTTGAAGATTTGCTGGACTACTGGGCAGCCAAACTGGATTTGTGGCCGCAACTGGCAGAGTTTGCCCTGGAAAAGCTGTCCTGCCCGGCCAGCAGTGTGGCATCAGAGCGGGTGTTTAGTGCGGCGGGGGCCATAGTTACCCCAAGAAGCCTGTCCACACAAAATGTGCAGAGACTGACCTTTGTCAAGATGAATCAGGCGTGGATCAGCCAGGATTTCCACCCACCAATGCCTGATGCATCAGACTAGATCATCCATGGTGTCACACCAACACTTTGACAAAAGAGACCGGTTTCTTCTGGCTACCTGCCTCAGCTACTATTCTGAAACTGCCACCCACCTGATGTCACACATCTGATACCAAGTGCTCCTTCTTTCATCCACCATCTTCAGCTGGTACTGGTATTGCCACCCACCTCCCCACTCTGTTACCGGGTCACTCTGTGGTATCCTGATGCTGCTGCCACCTCCACACTATGTTACCTTGCCTCTCTGTGGTCTCCTGATGCTACTGCCACCTCCACACTATGTCACCTTGCCACTCTGTTGTCTCCTGATGCTGCTGCCACCTCCGCACTATGTCATCTTGCCACTCTGTGGCCTCCTGATGCTGCTGTTGCCACCTCCACACTGTCATTGTGCCACCCTGTGGCCTTCTCCTGATGCTGCTGCTGCCACCTTCACACTTTGTCATTGTGCCACTCTGTGGTCACCTCATGCTGCTGCTGCTGCCACCCCCACACTCTGTTAATCTGTCATTGTGCCACTCTGTGGCCTCCTGATGCTGCTGCCACCTCCACACTGTCATTGTGCCACTCTTTGGCCTCCTCCTGATGCTGCTGCCACCTCCACACTCTGTCATTGTGCCACTCTGTGGTCTCCTCATGGTGCTGCTGCTGCCACCTCCACACTGTCATTGTGCCACTCTGTGGCCTTCTCCTGATGCTGTTGCCACCTCCATGCTCTGTCATTGTGCCACTCTGTGGCCTCCTGATGCTGCGGCTGCCACCTCCACACTGTTATTGTGCCACCCTGTGGCCTTCTCCTGATGCTGCTGCTGACACCTCCACACTCTGTCATTGCGCCACCCTGTGGCCTCCTCCTGATGCTGCTGCTGCCACCTCCACACTCTGTCATTGTAACACTCTGTGGTCTGCTCATGCTGCTGCTGCCACATCCACACTGTCATTGTGCCACTCTGTGGCCTCCTCCTGATGCTGCTGCCACCTCCACAATCTGTGATTGGGCCCCTTTGTGGTCTCCTCATGCTGCTTTCACCTCACCACTATGTCTTAGGGCCACTCTGTGGACTTCTCATGCTGTTCCCACCCTCCCCACTTTATGACTGGGCCACTATTTTGCCTTTTGGGCTATCTGACATAATCATTTATTTGACCCTTCTTCTGATCTGTCAGAAGGAAGGAAAAATTACACGCACAACGGATCCTGTCTATGAAACAGCTGTAAGGCCTGCATGACATGGTCCCTATTTTGCATCAGAATTGGCTTATGATTTGGTAGCCAAAAGCAGGAGTGGGTACAAAACACAGAAGAAATGCAAATATTCCATGTTTTGGATCCACTCCTGTTTTTTTGGCTTTAGCAATACTGATGAATTACTGACCAAATGCTGACTGAGTGAAGGCGGATGATCCACAGACAGGATCCGCTTTTTGGGGGTTATTGTTCTGACTGATCAGAGGAAGGGCAAAATAATTTGTGACGTCAACACAAACTTACTGCTGACACCCTCTCCACTCGGGGAGCTCTACTTGTATAAGCGTTTAATAGAATAGGTTCTGTAGACGTCTATGTGGAATCAGCTGATGACAGTGTAAAAGGTGTGCGCTTCTTCTTGACAATAACATTGACCTGTAAGGCTGAGTTCACACTTGAGTTATTTGGTCAGTTTTGGCCCCATAACTGCACAAATAAGTGAAG
The DNA here is from genome assembly GCA_033119425.1 of Bufotes viridis. Taxonomy (NCBI): domain Eukaryota; kingdom Metazoa; phylum Chordata; class Amphibia; order Anura; family Bufonidae; genus Bufotes; species Bufotes viridis. Next base: position 292,085,665 of record CM065589.1, on the reverse strand, counting down.
TGTGCAGTGATTCTAAGAGCGATGCCTGTCATGTGCGTGTCATACTGACCCACAGTATTGTTTCACTACCACAGCAGACTCCCTATGAGTGTTACTGCAAGGCACAGTGTTCTACACCACTATAAAGGCTCCATGCAGCCAGGAAATAGCAGTTTTTTAACGCGATTCACCACGAATAAATTCGGATTGAACCGAATTCTTTCAAAAAATTCAGCAAACCGGCCGAATCGAATTTTTGAGAAATTCGCTCATCTCTAATCCTCCCTAATAAGCAGTCCATGTAAAAGGACTTTTAGGGCTGTTTCATGCAAGCGGATGCCATGCGTGTCATCCGCAGCGTGAATGAGAACCAACCTGCGTGCTGGATAGCAGAGACTCGGAGCATTAACATGATTGATAATGATCCGTGCCTGTCTGTGATCTTTTTACTACAAAATCACAGTGAGATGAAGTTGTCACTGTGATTTTGTAGTAAAAAGATCACAGAGAAGCACGGAGCATTATCAATCATGTTAATGCTCCGTGTCTCTGCTGTCTTGAGCGCAGCTTGGCATTCTTTCACGCAGCAGATTCCACGCACGGCATTCACTCGTGTGAGAGACCCCTTAGTAATTTACATGTCGTAGTGACATTGAGTACTCTCTAGTCATCAGAATTAGTAAGCTATCAGTGGTTTGCTTAAGGCCTAATTCACACGTCCGTCGTGTTTTGCGGATCCACGGATCCGCGGATCTGCAAAACACGGATATCGGCGATGTGCGTTCCGCAATTTGCGGACCGCACATCGCCGGCACTCTCATAGAAAATGCCTTTTCTTGTCCGCAATTGCGGACAAGAATAGGACATGTTCTATTTTTTTCGGGAACGCAATTGAGGACCCGGAAGTGCGGATCCGCAATTGCGGATCCGCAATTGCGGACCCGGCCGGGACATCGTCTGTCCCCATTGAAACTAATGGGTCCGCAATTCCGTTCCGCAAAATGCGGAACAGAATTGCGGACGTGTGAATAAGGCCTAACCCAGTAAATGTAGGCCGTGTGATTGTGGACTTTAAGGCTGAATGCACATGATCAGGATTGCGTGCAGATTTTCCACGCGAATTTGCGTGCGGAAAATCCGCACCGTACATCATGTACATTGTATTTTATGAGAATTTAAAATTCTCAATGCACACGATGCTAATTTTTTCCGTGCGGATTTTGACCTGCGGTGCGGATTTTAAAATCCGCAGCATGTCAATTTATTTTATTTTTCCTGACCGGATTTTCTACATTCACTTAGTAAAATCCGCATGCGGAAAATCCGCACCAAATACGCATGCAAATCCGCACCAATTGAAGCAGATTGACCGCACGGATTTGCCTGCAAACACCTGAGAATTTCAAGGCGCATTCTCCGCACATGAATCCTGAACGTGTGCATGTACCCTAACACAGCAAGGGTTAACAGCAAAACAAACCTAAATCTTTATTACCCTAATTCTGAAGTTTACAGAAACACCCCATATGTGGTGGAAAAAATGACTTTTTGATCACTTTTTATTCATTGTTTTTGGGAGGTGAGGTGAAAAAAATAGCAATTCTGCCATTGTTTTTTATTTACATTTTTTTTATGGTGTTAGTAGGATTAGTACCATGATCGAGCCCCCTTCCTCAATTAACCCCATAGATGCCGCGGGTGCTACAAAAGCAACACAAACAAACAGCACATGCAGAAATAAGGATTCAGCTATACGGCGATCTTGGTCACACAACAGATTTCTATCCCAAGAATGCCAGTGTAGCAATGGTAGCATAGAAATGAATGGGGTCACAGCGCAACTCGCATATGTGCTGCAACCCCAGAATTGCAAAAAAAATCAAATACTGCTGTACTACCAAGATCGCCATGTAGCCGAACTCTAAAGGCTGTATTACACAGCCCGATGTGGCAGATGATTGTCAGGAGGGAAGCGTTCCCTCCCAGCAATTGCCTGCTTGCTAGCGGAGGACACTGTTACATGCAATGATCTCCTGCGCAGCATGGGGAGGAGCGATCGCTAAGCCATCGCTCGTCGCTATACTATATAGTGGTTTGCCGGCAGCAGATCATAATTAGACACCATAATCTGCCGCTTGCAAACATTTTTTTTTAACATGTCAAAAGATTTGGATTTAGATGAGCGTTTGCTTATTCATTGGGTGATTGGCGGTAGTATTACACTGCAAGATGATCGCTAACGAGTGTTCATACGAACGCTCGTTAGTGATCATCTGTCGAAAATCGTCAAGTATAATACAAGCTTTAGAGTTTGTTCACATCAGTGTTGGAGACTCCTTCTCAGATTCCGTTATCTTTCCACACCATTACAGAAATGTTCCTGCTATTTTTGTCGTCCAAAGTTATTGAAATCCGGGGGATACATCAAAACACCTTCTGTCGGCCTCTATTATCTGTTAGGAATGGCATATCACACACAGCTTGTCATACAGCAACTTGTATTATATGACAGGCTGATGCAGAAACTACAAGAATAGCTGTATAAGGATATTTCACATGTAGCAGATACAATACAATACCATCAATACTATCAGTGGATGAGACATTAAAAGGGTTATCCAGAAAATGATATGAAGGACCTATCCTCAGAATAGGTCATCATTATCACATCAGCAGTAGTCCAAGTCCCGGCATCCCCGCCGATAAGCTGTTGAAGGGAGCAACTGGGCTCACCAAAGCTCTAGTGAGCAATGCAGGCTCCCGGCAGCTTTTTAAGGACAGCGCCATACATCGTATAGTGGCAGTGCTTGGTATTGCAGCTCAGCCCCTTCACTGGGGCTCAGCTGCAACTAGGCAACATGACCGATGTACAGTGATGTCACTGGTCTAGGAAGAGGCAGTGACGCTCAAGGCCTCTTCTAACAGCTGTTTGGCGAGGGTACCGAGTGTGGCACCCCTGTAGTTCTGATACTGATAACCGATCATGAGGATGAGTCATAAATATCTTTTTCCTGGATAACCCCTTTAAGAAATCTCACCCACACATTGTAAAAAAAAAATCTACAGCATAAGGATCCATTCACACGTCCGTAGAATGGGTCAGGAAGGGATGCGGACCGCAACTTTGCGGAACGGATCTGGACCCATTCATTTTCAATGGAGCCAGAAGAAATGCGGACAGCACACAGTGTGCTATCCGCATCCACATTTCTGGTGCGCGGCCTCAATATTCCAGTTCGCGGCTCCCGAAAAAAATAGAACATGTCCTATTCTTGTCTGCAATACACTACGGAAGTGTGAATGGACTCTAAACTGACCTGCGGTATGGATTTTACATCCACAGCATTTCAAATTTTGCTGCGGATACCCACCACGGATATTACCCTTTGCCATAGATAGGGTGTCTACTCCAAAATTTGCAACAAATGCAGAGCACACTACAAAATCCGCAATGGAAATTCCACTAAGGCCTCTTTCACATTTGCGTTGGGTCGCAACGCAAGACAACTGAAAGCATATGGAAGACTGATCAGTCTTCAATATGCTTTCAGGAAACCATGGCAGCCAGGACGCTACTAAAGTCCCGGCTGCCATGGAAAAGAAGTGGGGAGCCGGGGAAGAAGCTACTTACATTTCATGCGGCGGCAGGGGCGCTCCTCGATGACGTCACCGGGTCCCTGCGTTGCATCGATCCATACGGCGCATTGCTCACATAGCATTGCTATGTGAACCATGTGAGGCAGGCACCCGGTGACGTCATCGAGGAGCACCCCAGCTGCCACACAGGAGGTAAGTAGCTTGTCCCCCAGCTCCCCGTTGCTTTTCCATGACAGCCGGGACTTTAGTAGCGTCCTGGCTGCCATGGTAACCATTCTTTAAAGCTAAACGTCTGTCCGGCGATGCGCCGAATCGATGTTTAGCTTAAAGTCAGATCCGGATTATTGCTTTTCAATGGGCATTAATTCCGGATCCGTCCTTGCGGCATGTCTTCCAGATTTTTGGATGGATACAAATCCGCAGCATGCTGCGGTTTTGTCAACGTCCAAAAAACGTTCACATACTGAATTGAAGACATCCTGATGCATCCTGAATGCATTTCTCTCCATTCAGAATGCATTGGGATAATCCTGATCAGTATCTTTCCGTCCTAGAGCCCCGAGGACAGAACTCTAGGACGGAAAGCAAAAACCATGATGTGAAAGGGGCCTAAGGAAAATCTGCTACTTTAACCCTGGGTTCAGACCTGAGCGTTCTTGAAACGCGCGTTTTAGTCGCGCGTATTTCAGCGCGTTTTTGCAAATAGGAAACGCGCGCCACTACTGTGGCGTCAATCACAAAACGCGCGACAAACGCCCCAAAAAAAGCTCAAGTACTTGTTTATGCGTCGGGCGTTTTACAGTGCGTTCAAACGCGCTGTAAAACGCTCAAGCGAGAACCAGGGCCATAGGAAAGCATTGGTTTTCATGTGTTGAGCGTTTTACAACGCGTTTGAACGCGCTGTAAAACGCTCAGGTGTGAACTTAGGGTAACTGCCTTTCATCAACCATAGCAGAGCTCAGAGACTGTGCTCTCTACAATTTAGTACCACCCATTACACATGCATTTAAAATTCTGCATTGTCTCCAAAAATATATCTATATTGAGAGACATGTTTATTCGGATACTTTTTAATTTTGTTTTCAGATGAAAATAATTCAGCTCAAGTCCCTTTATGCCAAATAACAGCACAAAGCAACACAGAAATATTCAAATGTAATTCAACATTCTGTCAAGGTGAAATATGTGCAAGGCTTCAACAATTTACAGAATAATTTCTGACTAATTAGACCAATTTAAAGGTGTTATTAGTGCAAACAGTGTTACTGCTGCTATCTGCGCCACCACCCACCACCTTACTGACAGAAGATGTGGCACGGGTGTTTTTTCTAAGAATAACCACATGCACTGGCACTTAATAGTCTCTCAGCAACTGAATTCACTAAATAAAATTTCTAAATTGTTTGAAAAAAATGTAAATTGGACAGAGCCTGGTACAATACAACTATGATGCAAAACAATATATTAAACACAATAATCTCTAATGAAGTTCAATTATTAAAAAATTTTTAAAAATAGTTTGGAAAAAATGGTTCATTTAACAAAGGACAGTAGAATACAACTGTAACACAGAACAGTATGCCAGGCACAATAGTATGTAAACAACTGAATTTATTAAACTTTAACACTCTTTGGGGGGAAAAAAATCCCTGTCAATTGGGCCAGTTCACAACCAGTCCAGTTCACAATAAGGCCACTTTCACACAGTCAGTGTCTGGTCAGTGATTTTCACCAGTGATTCTGAGCAAAAACGAGATGTGGGTCAAAATACAAATCTTTCCATTATATCTTTTATCTGTGTAGCCTCCTCTCTTTGTTTTGGCTCACAATCACTGATGGAAATCACTGATCAAACATTGACCAAACATTGACTGTGAGAAAGCTTCCTAACTGCCTATAGCCTCATGCATACGAACGTATTTTCATTCCGTGTCATTTTAATGGGTCTGCAAAAGAAACCGGAAGGTACTCCGTGTGCATTCCGTTTCCGTATGTCCGTATTTCCGTTCCGCAAAAAAATAGAACATGTCCTATTATTGTCCGCATTATTCTATTAGGAGCAAGCTGTTCCGTTACGCAAAATACGGAATGCACACGGATGTCATCTGTATTTTTTACGGATCCGTTTATTGTGGACCGCAAAACACATAAGGTTGTGTGCATGAGGCTTTACTGTGACATAGAAGGCAAATAGACTCTGATTAAATTTATAAAATTACACTATAACTATGATGCAGAACAATAAACCAGACACTCTAATCTGCGATCAACTGAATTATTTTTATAAACGTTAATTTTTTTAAATGTTTGTTTGGGCAAAGTCCAGTACAATGAACAGTAGGAACAATGCAGCCTGACTGTCTGTAAATGTGAATTATATGATGACTAGTGATGAACGAGCATGCTCAGCCGAGCACCGGTTCGGCTCGAGCATCGCTATGCTCGGCACATGGCGATACTCGGCCGAGTACCTCATGTGCTCAAGTGGAATGCCCGAGTCTCCAGCCCGCACGTTTCGCAGGTTTTAAGCAGCCAATAAAGGTGCAGGTAAGTACTACCCTCACTGTAATGCCAGTAGCCATGTTAGCTGCTGGCATTACAGTGATTGGCTGGCCGGAACGCGTCAGCGGAGTTTATATAGCACCTGATGACACATGTTCGGCTCAGATGTAGTCAAGGAGAGCATGAGGTAGGAAGGGAAAGACAGAGCACTCTCTGTTCCATTATCCTACTATCAACTTTGGATTAAGGAAGCCCCCAATGAAACATTCAAGACTATAATATGACCTTGTAGTATTCTCGTCACTAAGTTAATGATCAACATGACCTTTAACGAAATATCTACGACCATTCTATGATTTCTACAACATCCTCAGACAAGGTATCTGAGAAGCCTATGTTGTATATAATACATATTACATGATTAGACACAAGTGATTTCTCTGTCACTATTCATGTCTATTATTATTTTATTTTTATTTTTATTTTTATTCTTTTTCTATTATGAGCATGTTTACAATGGATGCGGTTTTGATGCGTTTTATAAAGCGTTTTCCATACAATATTTGACTGTCAATGATTCTATTGTTTTATCTATTGTTTTATTAGATTTATGAAATATATGTTTGAAGTATTCATGTCTATACAAATCTATAATAGAAGTATAATGAAAGAAAAGTATCTTTTTCCTCTATGTAATTTGATGATTATATATCACCTGTTCGGCTCCAACCCTTGGACTGACATCTACCAATCCAGTAACTAGCTGGGCTATTTAAACTGGACATCCTATCTGCAGTCACTACCACTGAGGAAGGGGCGTATACCCCGAAACGCGTATGGAGTGACTGGCAGTTTTGGAGGAGCCATAAAGACATAAAGAAACAGCACAAGTCCGCGGCTTGAGTATACAGTTCTAAGCGCAGTAAAGGAGACCTGAGAGCTTGTTTCCAGGCATCGGCCGTCCTGTCGAGTGATTTACTCCTTCGGTTACAGGACCTACGGAGCAAAGACATTGGGCACACCCACTACAGATACGTCATACACACGTGAATACCGCTGACCACGTGACACGCCGACTTACATCACGACCCAGCACGGGACGCCGCACTCGGTCTACTTAGGACGGCAACATAGGAGCGGTAAAGTATGATTTAAGTGCCGATTTGAATGCCGATCTATATTGCCAGCTATTTATTTGATAAGGATACAACAATACCATCACTAATCAGTGCGGAAGTCCTGGGACAAAAAGGAACACTTTGGACAATCATTTTAGAGTGGATTTCGCTCTAACATCCACCAAGCTAAACACTAACGATGCATTTTAGCAGCTCTTAGTATACCCTATGAGGAACTACTATTATTTTACCAGTGTTTCGTGTGTATTGTATGGTTTTTACATCTGTGCATATTAAATTTTCTACATTGACAATAAGATCCAGTTGTCCCATGTAATTTGAGTGCCCCCCACTTTTTCACATTGTCTCTCTCGTTATTAGGCTTGGGTATTGCCAGGGGTGAGCACCTTGTTCATATTTTGGTATATCTAGTGAGCCGCCAAACCACTCCCAAATTTTCTATATTTTTCTGCTACCCATTTGGTGGTGCTCCTCGATTACCATTATGAATATATGGGAACACATGGATCTTAAATGTCAAAAAAGTGAAGGCTATATATTTGAAGTATCTGAGACTACTACCAAGAACTCAACTCTCAATAGTGACAGTAGTTATAGACAATTGGAGGGCTTGTTGCAAAAACAGTTGAGAAATAAATGGGAGGTATCTGCATTGGGCCAGTACTTACAAAAAGGATATATCCCAAAAGGCCTGAGGCTTGTTAAAATTGCAGCAGCAGATATTGTGGATGATGAGTTCCAAAAAAAGTGGGACTCGTTTCTATATATGCAATCAGAAAAACTTGTTCAATTGATTATAGAGAGAAGAATGTATATTATACAGCAGTTGGCTGGACAAATAGATGATCTCAAAAAAGACATTATTGCATATCCAGAAACAGAGGACACTATAAAATGGCAACAAAGGACAGGGGTGTGGAAATTAAAAAAAAAAACTACTTGTCGAAGGACTAAAGCGGGGGCTCGATCTACTTGTCCCTCATAACAATCTACTTGTCCTGATACAAAAAATAGTTTTAAATAATGGAGATGTGACAGGGGGGGCGGGAGATGTGACATGGGGGCGGGAGATGTGACATTTCTCTCCCCCTCATGTCACATATCTCTGAATCCCACCCCCCATGTCACATTTTCTCTCCCCTCCCCCATGTCGCATTTTCTCTCCCCTCCCCCATGTCGCATTTTCTCTCCCCTCCCCCATGTCGCATTTTCTCTCCCCTCCCCCATGTCGCATTTTCTCTCTCCTCCCCCATGTCACATTTTCTCTCCCCTCCCCATGTCACATTTTCTCTCCCTCCCCATGTCACATTTTCTCTCCCCCTCCATGTCCCATTTCACCCCTCTCCCCCAATGTCACATTTCTCTTCCCCCATGTCACATTTCTCTCCCCCATGTCACATTTCTCTCCCCCATGTCACATTTCTCTGAATCCCACCCCCATGTCACATTTTCTCTCCCCTCCCCATGTCACATTTCTCTCCCCTCCCCATGTCACATTTTCTCTCCCCTCCATGTCACATTTTCTCCCTCCATGTCACATTTCACCCTCTCCCCCATGTCACATTTCACCCTCTCCCCCATGTCACATTTCACCCTCTCCCCCCCATGTCACATTTCACCCCTCTCCCTACCCCTCTATTAATGTGCAAAAACCATCATGCTCACCTGATCCCGTCTGCAGCCAATCCCCTTCTCCTCTATATAATCCTGGTATTTTAGGCTCCAGACAAGTTGTTTGAGGACCTGGGAAAACTCAGCCAATCAGTGGCCGCAGCTGTGTCATGTGTCACGCCAGCGATTGGCTAAGCAGGAAATCCCTAGCCTGACATGTGATACAGCTGCAGCCACTGATTGGCTGAGTGTTCCCAGGTCCTCAAACAACTTGTCGGGAGCCCAAGATATTATGATCAGAGGAGAACAGCCGAGGCGCGCAAGTGATTTATTTAAATTTTTCCTCCCCCTCCCTTGGCCCGGCGTCTCTGCGCCCTAAGGCAGCCGCGGTCAGCCTTGCTACTTGCCCGAAGCAGGGCTAAGCTACCCAACAAACTACCTGCCCGGCGCCCGGAACTGCATGTCCCGGGCGTCGGGCGATACAATTTCCACACCCCTGAAAGGATATGCCAGAATTTGGACAATTTAGAGCAAGAAATTTTACAAAGGAAAACCAAAAATTTAGGAATCTAGATAAGAAGGAGGATAAACTACTAACACAAAATGCAGAAACATCTAGTAAGGAAAACACCACAAAAAAGGACAAAAAGGACATTAGGAATGAAAGGAGAGAACAGACCAATGTCCCTATTGCAAACAAATATGATACGTTATCATCCCCTAATTTTTTAGATTGTACACCCCCACATCACAGAGCGAGAATGAGAAAATCTCCCACTCCAACACGAGTGACACGCAATCAAAGATTGTCACCCCAAAGACAGACCAGCAGTCAACACAATCACAGTCAACACAGTTACAACCTGAGACACCGGGATTGGGAATCGACCAACAGACAAACATTCACGAATCACAACAGGGTGTACGACAACAGAAGGGAACAAAATGCACCACAGTATCTAAGGGCACAGAATCAATCACGAGTAACACAAGGAAATTACGGAGAGGAAGACACTCTAAGAAGAAACTTATACAGAAACAGACAACACTAGACACATCTTATATTATAAATATTAGCGAGTATCAACTGACTGAGACACAATCTAATCTACTAAAGAAGGGACTCAAGTTTGCGCCCGCAAATAAAATAGATAAATTTACCACATATATTGGTGTAGAAAAGTTCATACGCAGATTATGTTTAAAGAAATATTTTATGAAAAATCCTATTGTTTCTAACTCAGATACTAGTAAACTATTGAAGTTCCAACACACTGATTTGAGAGAAAGGTCCAGAAAATATCCCAAACAAGAAATGGGTGAACAGATTGCCAGCTTCAAAACAAGTGTAGAAAAAGAACTGCGAAGTTTAAAAGTAACTACTAGCTATAATAATTTAAGTAAGGGGGAAAGGGAGGCTATTAAACAACTACAACAAATACAGGAAATAACAATACGCCCCGCTGACAAGGGGGGGGGGCAATAGTAATAATGGATACCACAAAATATGTGGAAGAATGTATGCGTCAATTGAATGATACTACAACTTATCAAAAACTAACACGTGACCCAACTGAGGAATTCTATAAAGAACTGAAAGTGTTATGCAATGTAGGTTTAGAAAAAGGATATTTATCCGAAAATGAACATAAATTCATCTTGGGGACACAGAGAAGGATACCAGCCTTCTACTGTGTTCCCAAGATACATAAGGATCTTGAAGCACCGCCAGGGAGACCTATAGTCTCGGGCATTGACTGTATATCTTCAAATTTATCTAAGTACATTGACCGGTGGCTACAACCACTTGTCAAGGTGATTCCTTCGTATTTGAGGGATACCACTCAAATTATTGAGATGCTCGAGACTATATTATGGCAGGAACACTTTATTATGGGCACGCTTGATGTGAGCTCGCTGTATACAGTAATCGAACACACACAGGGTACACAAGCAATTGAACAAATTTTCCAAAATCACAATTATCTGCTAAAGGAACAGAGTGATTTCATCTTAAGCACTATACAGTATATTCTGTCTCACAATTATTTTTATTTTGAGGGCACATTTTACCTCCAGCGTACCGGTACCGCCATGGGCACCAGATTCGCCCCCAGCTACGCCAACCTCTTCCTCGCCCACTGGGAGAGGGAGGTGGTTGAGCCTAGGCTGGGGGCGACTCTGGTGCTCTGGCGGCGTTATATTGATGATATTCTTTTTATTTGGCAAGGGAGTAGATCATCTTTAGATACTTTCCTTTCTGAACTCAATGTGAATGACAGAAACTTAGTGTTTACTCCTACTGTAGGACAGAATGTAACCACTTTTTTAGATCTAGAGATTAGTATTGAAGGGACACACATAATCTGTAATACACATAATAAACCGGTGGCGAAAAATAATTATCTACTCTTTTCGAGCTGCCATCTTCCTAAGTGGCATAATAATATACCTGTAGGCCAGTTTAGACGTTTGAAACGCAACTGCACAAAAATTGAACAATTCGAGAAAGAAGCCAGTACAATGACCCAACAATTTCTTGAAAGGGAGTATCCTGCATGGACTATACAAAAAGCTCTAGATAGAGTTAGAGGAATGACAAGAAATTTTTTTTTTGCCCCAAAAAATAATTTCGAGCCGGATGAGACTATACGGCTGGTACTACCATTCCATCCCCAATATAGAAAAATAGAAAACATAATTAGAAGAAATTGGCATTACCTCCTGGACGATAGGGTGGTGGGATCTTTATTAACAGAAACACCCCGAATCACTTATACTAAAGCTGGGAATCTAGCAACCCAAATAGCCCCTACGGTAAGGGAACGGAGAACCATTCAATCAAGTTCGAACTGGCTGAATGCAGATGGTTTCTTTAGGTGCGGTATATGCACCAACTGTAAAGCAACAGCCTTTCCAAGAAAAATTACACAAGTGAGATCGACTTCGATTAATTTCAGTATGAATATTAAGGGTACATTAACTTGTGCATCCACGGATGTTATATATATTTTGGAATGCGGCTGTCATAAACAATATATTGGCCGTACTAAACGGACTTTGAAAAAAAGGGTGAGTGAACACATGGCCAATATTCGCAAAGGTTATGAACTTCACTCATTGTCTAGACACTTCAAATATGTACATAACAGTGACCCCTCCACATTAACCTATGTAGCCTTAGAAAAGGTGAGGAGATCATGGAGAGGGGGTAATCACGTTATGAAGATGTCTAGGCAAGAATCCCGTCGGATATTCGAATTTGACACCCTCATCCCAAAGGGACACAATGCAGAGATGGAGATGTTCGGTTTTTTGTGAGGGTGGGGACCGTGGGGAGACGGGGGGTCCAATGTCAGGCTGTGTATCAGCACTTGGACTCCCCCTTTCCCTACGGCTCCCACTCTCTGTTCCATTATCCTACTATCAACTTTGGATTAAGGAAGCCCCCAATGAAACATTCAAGACTATAATATGACCTTGTAGTATTCTCGTCACTAAGTTAATGATCAACATGGCCTTTAACGAAATATCTACGACCATTCTATGATTTCTACAACATCCTCAGACAAGGTATCTGAGAAGCCTATGTTGTATATAATACATATTACATGATTAGACACAAGTGATTTCTCTGTCACTATTCATGTCTATTATTATTTTATTTTTATTTTTATTTTTATTCTTTTTCTATTATGAGCATGTTTACAATGGATGCGGTTTTGATGCGTTTTTATAAAGCGTTTTCCATACAATATTTGACTGTCAATGATTCTATTGTTTTATCTATTGTTTTATTAGATTTATGAAATATATGTTTGAAGTATTCATGTCTATACAAATCTATAATAGAAGTATAATGAAAGAAAAGTATCTTTTTCCTCTATGTAATTTGATGATTATATATCACCTGTTCGGCTCCAACCCTTGGACTGACATCTACCAATCCAGTAACTAGCTGGGCTATTTAAACTGGACATCCTATCTGCAGTCACTACCACTGAGGAAGGGGCGTATACCCTGAAACGCGTATGGAGTGACTGGCAGTTTTGGAGGAGCCATAAAGACATAAAGAAACAGCACAAGTCCGCGGCTTGAGTATACAGTTCTAAGCGCAGTAAAGGAGACCTGAGAGCTTGTTTCCAGGCATCGGCCGTCCTGTCGAGTGATTTACTCCTTCGGTTACAGGACCTGCGGAGCAAAGACATTGGGCACACCCACTCCAGATACGTCATACACATGTGAATACCGCTGACCACGTGACACGCCGACTTACATCACGACCCAGCACGGGACGCCGCGCTCGGTCTACTTAGGACGGCAACATAGGAGCGGTAAAGTATGATTTAAGTGCCGATTTGAATGCCGATCTATATTGCCAGCTATTTATTTGATAAGGATACAACAATACCATCACTAATCAGTGCGGAAGTCCTGGGACAAAAAGGAACACTTTGGACAATCATTTTAGAGTGGATTTCGCTCTAACATCCACCAAGCTAAACACTAACGATGCATTTTAGCAGCTCTTAGTATACCCTATGAGGAACTACTATTATTTTACCAGTGTTTCGTATGTATTGTTATGGTTTTTACATCTGTGCATATTAAATTTTCTACATTGACAATAAGATCCAGTTGTCCCATGTAATTTGAGTGCCCCCCACTTTTTCACATTGTCTCTCTCGTTATTAGGCTTGGGTATTGCCAGGGGTGAGCACCTTGTTCATATTTTGGTATATCTAGTGAGCCGCCAAACCACTCCCAAATTTTCTACAGTTCACAATAAGGCCACTTTCACACAGTCAGTGTCTGGTCAGTGATTTTCACCAGTGATTCTGAGCAAAAACGAGATGTGGGTCAAAATACAAATCTTTCCATTATATCTTTTATCTGTGTAGCCTCCTCTCTTTGTTTTGGCTCACAATCACTGATGGAAATCACTGATCAAACATTGACCAAACATTGACTGTGAGAAAGCTTCCTAACTGCCTAAGGCCTCATGCATACAAACGTATTTTCATTCCGTGTCATTTTAATGGGTCTGCAAAAGAAACCGGAAGGTACTCCGTGTGCATTCCGTTTCCGTATGTCCGTATTTCCGTTCTGCAAAAAAAATAGAACATGTCCTATTATTGTCCGCATTATTCTATTAGGAGCAAGCTGTTCCGTTCCGCAAAATACGGAATGCACACGGATGTCATCTGTATTTTTTACGGATCCGTTTATTGCGGACCGCAAAACACATAAGGTTGTGTGCATGAGGCTTTACTGTGACATAGAAGGCAAATAGACTCTGATTAAATTTATAAAATTACACTATAACTATGATGCAGAACAATAAACCAGACACTCTAATCTGCGATCAACTGAATTATTTTTATAAACGTTAATTTTTTTAAATGTTTGTTTGGGCAAAGTCCAGTACAATGAACAGTAGGAACAATGCAGCCTGACTGTCTGTAAATGTGAATTATATGATGACTAGTGATGAACGAGCATGCTCAGCCGAGCACCGGTTCGGCTCGAGCATCGCTATGCTCGGCACATGGCGATACTCGGCCGAGTACCTCATGTGCTCAAGTGGAATGCCCGAGTCTCCGGCCCGCACGTTTCGCAGGTTTTAAGCAGCCGATAAAGGTGCAGGTAAGTACTACCCTCACTGTAATGCCAGTAGCCATGTTAGCTGCTGGCATTACAGTGATTGGCTGGCCGGAACGCGTCAGCGGAGTTTATATAGCACCTGATGACACATGTTCGGCTCAGATGTAGTCAAGGAGAGCATGAGGTAGGAAGGGAAAGACAGAGCAGGGAGCGAATTTCAGTGATTTTAGTTAGCGAAAGCTTTTCAAAGGCCCAAAAGTCCCTTTAAGGACTACAGTGTGTGTGTGTTTTAGATCAACAATATATTTAACAGCAGTGTCAGGGACATCCGCTCTAAGGAAGGGCAGATAAAGAAGTGCAGGGAGAGGAATTTGCTGTATTTAATACAAAACAAATTTCAAAGACCCCACAATGCCTTTTAATGACTACTGGGTGTGTTTATTATAAGACAGAGTATAAGCAAATATGTATCTACACTCACAAGTGCATAGCCATAAGGCAAATAAGGTTGGTTAAAAGATGGCTCCACAATACATCATAAACTGATAGCAAGAAATAGGAAAAGGGGCTCATTCCAAAAACATGGAATGAAGGAAGCTAATGGAATTTATTGTTAGGGACCCTTGTGCGGAAGCCACTGTGACGTGGTACTTGGGCCCGACATACTTTTGATCAAAAATGTGCGCTAAGAGCTTCCTGCATTCCATTTTTTTGGAATAAGCCCCTTTTCCTATTTTTTAATGGGTGTGTTTCACAGCAGCAAAATATTTAGTGACATATCATGTACATCATCCGCAGACTGTGTCTTTAATAATCTGGCTCACATCTAGTGACCATAGTGTGTGGCTTTGTGTAAAAAATACAGTCCTACATCAGCAAACAGTGTCTGCAGCACAAATTCCATTAATCTCGGTCTAATAGTGTCCATATTCTGTGGTTTTATGGGACATATATTGTCCATCATCCGAAAAGAGTGTCTGATGCGCAAATCTAAATAATCTGGTCCTAATCTAGTGTCCACAGCGACTCTGTGACATTATCAGGGCTACATCTCCTGTGTAAAGTGTGCGCATCCCAAATATGTACCTATTTTAATTTATTGTCGCATACACTTACAAATCCTACGCTACTGTATATGTGACATACTTTTAAGCATATATAACATTTAAGTTTCAAAAGAGATTTATTTGGTTTTTTGCATAAACAAAAATAGTAAGTTACAATATTAAGGAGTGTAACATACATGTAACTTGGAGAAGACATAGATTTAGCAGTACATGAATCTAACAATAATGTACAAAACAGTAAAGCAAGGAAATAAAAAAAAAATCAAGCGTATAATTTTCAGTATCACATACTGTAGGATCAAAATGGCAGAATAAAATCACATCGAGTTACAGTATCGCAAATCAGTAGAATATGAGGTTGAAAGCCAAGGTTCCCAGAGTTTTTCAAAAGCAGCATATATATCAGTACGAATAGCACTGAGTCTCTCTAACACTAGTATCTTATTAATTGTGTCAAGAACTGCTTGGAACCTAAGAGAAGCTGAGCGCCATTTGAACGCCATATGTATTCTGGTGGCCATTAGAATGAATTGAGATAATTTAAACTTTGCATAGGGTAGCTAAGATGGCTTGTCTCCTAGCAGGCAGTAGGATAGGGTAACAGGATATTGGCACCCCAGGACTTCTGAGATGAGAGAACATATTCTCTTCCAGAATTGTTATCGAGATTGAGTAACGAAATGGGTCTGTAATTGGAAGGTTGGAGTGGATCCCTATTAGGTTTGGGAATGACCGTAATTTTGGCCGAGAGGAATTCCGGAGGAGGGGTAGCACCCGGCAGCAAGTGATTACAATAATTGGTAATATGAGGAGTCAGTAAGGCAGAAAATTTCTTATAATAAAGTGCTGAGAACCCATCGAGTCCCGGGGCTTTTCCCAATTTCAACGCTTGGGTAGAATACTCCACCTCCTCCGGGGTGACGTCTCCATTAAGGTCGGAAAGAGCTTCAGAAGTTAATCTAGGGAGTGGGGTCGATTCTAAAAAGTTCCTGTGTGGGCCCCCCTGGTTTGTTTGATGTGCAGAATACAACTGTTGGTAGTTTTTCCTAAATGTATGATATATGACATCTGGATTGGAAGTGATATGTCCCGGTTTAGTGCGGATTTGGTGAACCTGATTAATAGTTTGTTTGGCTCTTAGTTGGCTTGCTAGCATTTTATCAGGTTTATTGGCATATTTATAATAATAAGAGGCTGTCCACCTAAGAGCCTTTTCAGTTTTATTGGACAAAATCACGTTTAACTGGAGTTTAACATCTTTTATTGCCTTGAGCAGGTAAAGAGAGGGCTGTCTTTGGTGAGCCCTAACTAGTTTACCCAGCTTAGCTTCCAGCGCTAATTGTGTTGAGTCCCTTTCCTTTTTTGTTTTGATAGCTATGCTGATTATTTTACCCCTAATATAGGCCTTACGGGTGAGCCATAACAGCATTGGGTTAACATCTGAGGTGGCATTATCATTGAAAAAGTTCTTTAAATCATCTTGAAGACATTGAAGTAGGGCTGGGTGAGTTATGAGAGATTCATTGAGTCTCCAGGAATAGGGAGCAGGTTTAGGATTGGATTGGTGAAAGTCAGCTAAAGCCATATCGTGGTCAGACCAGGGAGACACAACATGTCTAGCATAAAGCATACTAGGAAGTAATGAGGTGGATGCCTCAATCATATCAATATGGGTATATGTACGGTGTGCCAGGGAGAAATAGGTGTAACCCCTTTGGGAACCATTGTGTTCACGCCAGGTGTCCGCTAATGATAAGGACTCTATTACCTGTCGAATAGTCTTGGTTATTTTCGCAGGGCGAGTTTGAGAAGGGGGTGAGGAATGATCCAGTCAAATTAAAGTCCCCACTCCATAAGAGTTTATGGTAGTTAAGAGATTCAAGTATAGTCCCCGCATGTTTATAAAAGGTGACTGGATCTTCATTTGGAGTGTACACATTAGCTATACATAAAGTTTCATCCTTGTATGTGCCAATCAGAATCACATCGGCCATTTTGATCTATGATAGATTTAGTTATATTAAACGGGAAAGAATTCCTAAGTAATGTAATGACACCCCTAGTTTTGGTGTGATACGTGGAGGAAAAATACCTGGAATAGTGTGGATGAAAATATTTCGGATACGAGGAGACGGTAAAATGGTACTCCTGAAGACATAAGATATCAGGCATATGTTTTTTATATATAAGAAAAGCTGTTTTTCTTTTCTGTGGGGAGTTAAAACCCCGAACATTATGAGTTAAGATCTTACACATATTGATCAATTCGGTAAAAAGCTGAGAGATTAAATAAGGCCCATATATCTCGCCTCCAGGAGCCCGCCTGAGATCCGCTACCATCCACCTGCCATTTATAGAATAAGTGAAAAATATTGATTTCCCATATGATAACAATAAAACAGTACTGAACATAGAAAACAAAAGTGCCTTCTTAAAACTTCTGGCACCATGGGAGACCATTCCACCGGATCCCTGTAGAAACAAAAGGAGTAATAAACAATATCTTAGAATTCTGGAGTCCCATAAAATAGAAACATAAAAAGGCAGGCACAGTATAACAATAGCGAAATATCACCCGCTGTCCAACACCAGAACTGTTTTGAAGAGGAAAGCAATACGGTTCCCCATCAGGTGGTAGGGGAGTGTTGCGAGGTGGAAGTGTGAGTGGGGACCTTGGTCCACACCCTGGCTGGACATTGAGGTCTAGGTGGCGCTGTTGCTGAAGGTTGATAATCCAACTGGAGTCCCGCTCGCCGTAGTATCTCGCAGCCCTCTTCGGTTAAATGTATGGTATGGGTGCGAGAGTTCATTTGGAAAGACAGAGCGAACAGGAACCCCCATCTGTATCTAATTTGAGCTTTTTGGAGCGCCTGAGTTACTGGTCTCATTTCTCTATGCTTACGTAGCGTAGAATGCGCTAGGTCAGCATATAGATGAACTGAGGAAGGGAGTCCCGGTAAGTTGGAAATATTCCTAGCTGCAGCCAGGAGTTTGTCTCTCATTTCGGAGTAATGGAATTTCAGGATCACATCCCTTGGTAGGTCCGAAGATCTGGGTTTGCCCAAAGATCGATGAACTCTGTCCATGCGAAATTGGTCAACTGCAGTTTGGGGAAGTAAAGATTGAAAGAGGGAAAGTAGCATAGACGTTAAGTCAGTAAAGCATTCCAGGAGACCTCAGACTTAAGTTGCCTCTTCTCAACCTATTTTCCAGGTCTTCAATCTTAAGTTCCAATGCAGCTAGTTGCTCACTATGGGAATTGATGTCATCCCTATCCGCATGGAGTGCATCAAAGATCTCATCAGACCCTATTGCCGATATCTTGTATTTGGCGAGTGAACTCCGCCACTGCTTGTTAAAGCTCCGAACGGAACAATGAAGCAATATTTTTGTAAAGTTCTGCCTGATCTGGGCCTGGTGTAGCTTGAGTGGCCATTGCCAGTCCGCTGGTAGAGGACGATGAGCCCGTAGGTGATGTAGCAGGGTCACTCATAATGGATTGCGACATTTGTCTAAATAGTTCAGGAAGCGTCTGAGATGGAGTAGGTGTGCTTGTAACCTTGGATCTGCCCTTATTACGGGTCAATCTCTGGGACCCAAGCATGAAGGTAAACTGGTGGTGGAGTCTTTTCTTGTCTGAGTCAGGGATAATCCGGCAGTGGAGCGGGACCTACATGGCCAGCAGTACCATGCTAGTCGTGCTCATGTGCCACAGGGGGGACGACTTACTAAACAGCCCAGTTGTGAGGGCAGTAGTCCATGAAGGGCTCACTCTCACCTTACTGCTTATGGGAGCAGAGGAGAAATCAAAATGGCGGTGGAGTAATGGTGCAGCCGCAAAGCTGCCCCCTAGAAAAAATTGGACCACTGGCCCTTTAAAAAGGTGACAGTAAAGATTAGACCTCCCCTGGATCCAGGAGGTCTTAAATACTTAGGCTATGCCTGTAGATTTGTGGGAAGTCAGTCTCTCTCATAAGGAGCGTTTAGCCCCAGTGCAGAGGTAGACAGTGTAGGTTATAGTATGTCCAAAATGGCTGCCCAAGTAGGGAGCAACCCGAGGGCCTCACACACTGCAGGGCTAGTGAGGATCTCCCTCTCCTCTTGCACCAGACAGCAATACTGCGGCTTACCGGACCTCCAACGACTCCCCTTTCGTACCCTGAT
Source organism: Bufotes viridis (assembly GCA_033119425.1). Classification (NCBI taxonomy): domain Eukaryota; kingdom Metazoa; phylum Chordata; class Amphibia; order Anura; family Bufonidae; genus Bufotes; species Bufotes viridis. The sequence goes on along the minus strand of CM065589.1, from coordinate 292,066,002 downwards.
CAGCGGGTGCACAATGCGCCGCAAACAATGGGACGGCCGACACAGCCGCGGCGGTCCGGGCCTCCCCGCTACACAGGTCAGGCCCGTCAGACTTGTGGGGGGCCTGCTGCACTAGTCCCCGGCGCTTCATCTGCGATACCAGTCTAGGTCTCGGGTCGGCAACGCCCCCCATGTATAACATTTAATATTAAGAATGCGGCCAGTAAGGGACATGCAAGTGACCGTGATACTGATGGTTCACGCAGAGGCTGTGGCCCTGGGCGCAATGAAACTGAGTAAAAGAATGTAGCTGAGGGCCTGCAGGTGCACTAACCCTCTAAAACAGTGATGTCGATGGCGAACCTTTTAGAGATTGAGTGCCAAAATTGCAACCCAAAACCCACTTATTTATCGCAAAGTGCCCACATGGTCATGTACCCTGAATACTACAGTGCAATATAGTATATCTTCCATGTTCCTTATCATTTAGCTATAGCTGTAGAGTGCCAGTTTGTGCCACGTGTCCTGTTTGGGCACCCAGTAGTTGTAAGGCACAGAGGGATCACTGAGGACACTAACATTGTCTACTATGTACTCATTCACCATCTTCAACAGTTTTTCCCGCCTTGTGACACTAGGCCGCGCATCAGGGTAAGGGTGCTGGCGGGGTGTCATGAAACTGTTCCAGGCCTTGGAGAGTGTTGTCCTGCCTCTGTTGCAACTGCTGTTTGTTCCCCTCATCTCCCCTCTTGTGTTGCCCAAGGACCTACGTACTCTGCCGCCAGCGTTGTCAGCAGTAAATTTTTCCGCAATGACATTCTGTTCTGTTATTATTATGGTTTGTGGTTGTATTATTGTTGGTATTATTGTTGTTGTGGTTTATGGTTGTAAAATATGTTATGGTTCTTTGGTTATTTATGAGTTAATTAACAAGCTATGCCATTCGTTTACCTCCACTCTCGTTATGTTTTTTGTTATATTAATGTATAAGTTTGAGATGTTTGTTGTGCATGGAACATATATGCTTGATGATTGCCCTGTGTGTGAGCTTGCCACTAATTTATGGACATTATCAGACACAACTATGCCCGGTTGTAGGTTGAGTGGCGAGAGCCACAGCTCAGTCTGGTCCCTTATACCCTGCCACAGCTCTGCGGCGTTGTGCTGTTTGTCACAGAAGCAAATGAGTTTCAGCACAGCCGATTCCACACTGCAGTGCTACACTGCTTCCAGCTACTGACTAAAGGTTGACTGCTGCTGCAAGATGAGAATTCAGAGTTTGAAGTGTAAGCGGAGGTGAAGAAGGGGTCGGTTGCAGCCACTAATGTAGGTGGTGGCGGAGGTCCTGATGGAAGTAGTGCCCACAATCCTTAGCGATGATAGCACCTGTTCCATCCCAGGGTACGACTCGCTACCGGCCTCTACAAGGTTAACCCAGTGTGCCGTCATGGTAATGTAGTGTCCCTGGCCAAAAGCTCTTGTCCATGTGTCCGTCGTTAAGTCGACCTTCCCAATAACTGCGTTGGTCAGGGCATGGGTGATGTTATGGGACACAGTTGGCATTGTAATGCGGGGACGGCACACCGAGAAAAATAGTGGCGGCTTGGGACTGAGTAACGAAGGATGTCTGCCGCCATGAGGCTGAGGAAAGCCTCAGTGTCCACAGGCCTAAATGGCAACATTTCCATGGCCATAAATTTTGAAAGGTGCGCATTTAGTGCTATAGCCTGTGGGTGGATGGCTGGCTATTTGCGCTTATGATCAAAGGCCTGGGGTAAGGACATCTGTACGCTGTGCTTGGACACAGAAGTGGTTGTGCTAGCTGATGGTGCTTGCGAAGGCCCAGCTGCAGGGCGGGAGTCATCCAGGCCTGTGTCTAAGACACAGGATTGGCCAGCACATAACACAGGGGAGGAAGAGGAGGCAGTGTTGTGACCCACAGACCCAGATTGTGGACCCAGGGGATCGGCCCACCTATTAGGGTGCTTGGATGACATGTGGCGGATCATGCTGGTGGTGGTGAGGTTGCTAGTGTTCACAACCCCTACTCATTTTACCTCCAGTGTACAGTCTTCCCCCATTATGTTCCCGGGTTTGAGTTTTTATTGTTATTATGGTTTGAGTTAGAGTTAATGAATAAGATGTAAGATATGTTATGGTTATTTGTTTATTTATGAGCTCTTATTTTGGTATAGCACAGTTAAAGTTAGCAAATTACAATTCTTTTGTCGTCCCCCACTTTCCAAAAAAAAGCGCCAGACTGCAGAACACCTACCCCTTGGCAAGTGAGATTTCTGCTAGGGGGAACAGTTGCGGGCCTATTTGGTGTGGCCCGCCTTCTCCCTTTTGCCACCCCACAGCCTCTTCCAGCCTGTTGTGGATTCCTCCCCCTCTGTCCTGCTGCCTTCGCTTGGCTTGCCACCTTTGCAGGTTGGGTCAGTGATGTCATCGTCCCCATCTCCTCTTCCACTTTCTCATTCTGGTCATCCTCCTCACTTGTGTTGACCTATCAAGACCCTCACTCATTGACAACTGTGTCTCATCCGCATCATCCATCATTGTATCATTGTATAAGATATCCTCATGTCCCTTTTCAGAGAGGGTCAGCTCACCTGCAGGCCCTCACCTTCAATTTTTTGGGGGGTCAGCTCACATGGTATATTCTTTTCTATGTTTCAGACTTGGAAGGAAAGATAGTTTGCTTTCCTTCAGTGGTGAATCTTTAACGCATGTGTTTTTTTTTACAGGATTCTGTTTTTTATATAGTGGCACAGGGTTAAATATTTTCAATTTTCTTTTTAAACATGTCAGGCTTGACTCCATTTTCTCCTCTTTCCTTTGAAGATGCCTTTTCAGGAGATATTAGACCCTTTTGCATTTCGGGCCTTGAGGAATTACAATTATCAGCAGACACTTAAAAGCATGTCCGTTTCCAGGGGGGAATGATCATTCAGGAATTCTCTTTTATCCTGGATTTGTCTTTTTAAGGATTGACCATGTTTCTTTTTATTGTGGAGAACATTATTGGTAATACAGTCAGATGTTGATATCCCTGGTTTGAAAACTAAAGCTTTTATAAAATCTATTGTAGTCCTTTTTTTCATTGTATGTGCCACTTTCCCTATATCTTTCGAGCAGGGGGTACCTGGTTGTCTCCCATTGCCTTCCATTATACTCGGGTGCTCGGCCGAGGGCACGAATATCGCGGTGTGTTCGGACCGAACACCCTAACACTTTGGTGCTCGCTCATCACTAATGATGATGATCGGACTGCTTCATAAGAATAATAAACTGAGTAGTATATGTATGGTAAATGCTAAGAAAGCACTAACTAAGGCTACTTTCACACTAACTTTTTTTGTGGATCCGTCATGGATCTGCAAAAACGCTTCTGTTACAATAATACAACTGCATGCATCCACCATGAACGAATCCGGTTGTATTATGTCTTCTATAGCCAAGATGGATCCACCTTGAACATCATTGAAAGTCAATGGGGAATGAATCTGTTTTCTATTGTGCCAGATTGTGTCAGAGAACGGATCCGTCCCCATTGACTTAGATTGTTTGCCAGGACGGATCAGTTTGGCTCTGCTTCGTCAGGCGGACAGTAAAACACTGCAGGCAGAGCGGAATGGTAACTGAACGGAGGCAAACTGATGCATTCTGAACGGATCCTTTTCCATTCAGAATGCATTAGGGCAAAACTGATCCGTTTTGGACCGCTTTTGAGAGCCTGAACGGATCTCACAAACGGAAAGCCAAAACGCTAGTGTGAAAGTAGTTTAAGGCCTCATTCACATTTCCGTGTCAGTGTCACGTCCGTGAAAAAAAGCGTACGTGTTTCATCCGTGAAGCTGTCCGTGAAGGCTTGTGGTTGGTCCGTGTGTCCATTATCATCCGTGCGTCATCCGTAATTTACTGACATTGCTCAGCTGAAAATTAATTTCCATAGAATCTCCTATTAGTCTTCACTGAAAAACGGACGCAACTCGGATGTATGTCAGTGATTTTCGGATCAAAGTAGTGCATGTCCCCGAAGCGAAATGTGAACAGACACATTTAAATAAATGGGTACGTGTGCTGTCCGCAGAAAATGCTGACAGCACACGTCAGTGAAAAACGGAAATGTGAATGGTTCTTAAAATGGGTGCCAGTCTGCCTGAAGCAACCAAATTAACACAATAAGGCCTCATGTAACACGAACGTATTTTTTTTCCGTGTCCGTTCCGTTTTTTTTGCGGATCATATGCGGAACAATTCATTTCAATGGGTCTGCAAAAAAAACTGAAGTTACTCCATGTGCATTCCGTTTCCAAATGTCCGTTTTTCCGTTCCGCAAAAAAATAGAGCATGTCCTATTTTTTTCTAGTTTGCAGACAAGGATAGGCATTATTACAATGAATCCGCAAAAATAACGGATCCGCAAAACACATAAGTTCGCGTGCATGAGGCCTAACACACTGACTTCTGTCTCTAAAACCTATCTCTCTGTGAATGAAATATAAAACGAACTAGCTATTGTCTTCTCCTCACTGTAAAAGAACCTCTCAAGCACTAAGCTAGCTGTGTTATGTTGTTTTAATCCCTTACCCTAGGTACACACCTAAGCGTTTTCAGCGCATTCAAACGCGCTGTAAAATGCACAACATGTGGAAAGCCATGCTTCCCTATGGGCATGGTTCACATTTGGGCGTTTTACAGCGCGTTTGAACGCGCTGAAAAACGTCAAACGCTGTCGCTTCAGCATGAGCTTCTTTTGGGCGTTTTAACGCGCCTATGGACCATGCTGAAATAGGGGAGAATCACTGAATCGCGCGTATGATGCGCGTTTCTTAGTTACAAAAACGCGCATCCAAAAACACGCGTAAGACGCGCGTCATACGCGCGATTCAGAAACGCTTAGGTGTGTTCCCAGCCTTAGTGACCACCAATATGCCTTTTTAGGGCTGTCACTGAGGGGCCTTAGGCTGGGTCTTCCATGCAGCGAAAAATGAGGGCTCAGCTCTTACATGAGAACTGGGCTCCTTTCTAATGGACGGACCAATCTGAGCAGTTTAAACCTTAGGCTGGATTTAAACGTCCGTTTAACACGGACGTGAACTGTCCGTGGTAACCTGGGCTGGATTCCTGCTTAGAGCAGAATCACACGGCGTCATTGGTTGCTATGATGCCGTGCGCTTCCTGCCGCACCTGCAGTACAGTAATATACACTGGTGTATTACTGTACTACAGGGGCGGCAGTAGGTGCACGGCATCATAGCAACCAATGACGCCGTGCACTTCTGCTCTAAGCAGGAATCAAGCCTAGGTTACCACGAACAGTTCACGTCCGTGTCGGAAGTGTGAATCCAGCTTTAGATGCTGCTATCAATATTGAACAGGCTCCCTCTGTCTCCCATCGGCACCCCACAAATGGCATTGCCGGAAGCCAATGCCTGCGCACTGCAGTCTGAAGCCTAATCAAGGGCACAGCCCTGCCTGGAATGTATCCTAGGCCTTGTGTGTGACTGTTAAATGGTTTAAAAAAAGTAAGAAAAAATTAGCAAAAAAAAATCCATTTCACATATTTGGTATTATGACTGTGTCTGTAACGACCCACATTACACAATTATCATGTAATTTATCCCATACAGTGAACACCATTAAAAAAAAGCAATGCCAGAATTACAGATTTTTGCTTATTCACCACAAAAAATTGAATAAAAAGCAATCAAAAAGTGTTATCTACCCCAAAATAATACCAATTAAATTACAAGTCATCCCTCAAAAATAAAGCCCTTACACAGCTCCATAGCAAGAAAAATATAAAAAACGTTTGGGTCTTGTGATGCAGTGATGCAGAAAAAAATTTCTTCTTCTAGAAAAAAGGGTTTTTATTGTGCAAAATAGTAGAACGTAAAAAAAAAAAAACTATATATTTTTGATATTGTTGTAATCCTAGTGACCCAGAGTAAAGATTTTAAAATTTTATTCTTGCAGTAAAATGAACAACGCAAAATTTATAATGTAAAAAGTCAATGGCAGTATTGCTGTTTTTTTTCAACCCCTCCCCCCCAGAAAATTAATGTTAATCAGTAAGTAATATGTAACCCAAAATGGTTCCATTAAAAATTATAACTTGTCCGGCAAAAATCAAAAAATGGACAAGAATAGAACATGTTCTGTAATTTATGGAGTGGCCACGCAGATGTAGACAGCACATGGATGACATCCATATGCGTTCTGAATTTTTTGCGACCCACAGAAAAGATTAGGTCTGCATATGATCTGGAAAAAAACACGATCAGATGCGGATCAAAACTATGGTCGTGTGCATGAGGGCTTAGGGACAATCCCCTTGGAACTGTTGTATGGGAAAAAGGAAAACATGGGGGATGATTTATTATTATTATTTTTTTAAGTCACCATGTAGCTGCATGTAGAACAGAAAAATAAATTTGTCTGTGTGTCTTGCTGTATTCCAGTAGTCAGGAAGTAGTGCTGCTCATGGCTACCAGTAGGATCACTTCTTTATTTGGAAACCTGTGCTGGAAAAATGAAAGCTGGAATCTGATTGGTTGCCATAGACAACAATGGCACATCTCTTGTGCATAGTTTTTAAGCATGGCCATAGCTTATTAGAAATAAAAACTAAGTCAACAAAGTGTAAAAACTAAAGTCACACCAACATACAGTAGAGTATATAATTCAACGGCTAAGGCCTCGTGCATAAAAACTAATGCAGTGAGAGCTGAGCAGTTGTGACAAGTCTAACCAATCAGATCACAGACATCATTGTTGTAAGGCAGGTTGGAAACTGAAAGGAGTAATCTGATTGGTTGCTGCTCCACCTCATGTCTACACAGGATTTGTATACATGAGGAATGTGACAGACATCTCTGTAGAGGAAGGACTCACTTAAGAAAGTTCTGAGCCCTGTCCTGAGGTAATTATCCAGCACAGCAAACAGATTTCACAGCTTCTGGTTAAACATATAAGTTTTCTTAAAGGTTCAGCCTTTTTTTGTCAGGAAGAAAATACATTGTATTGATGTAATGGGTTCTGAGACATACATATGATTATAGTTAGTGACTGTAATTATCATAATTACTATTAATAAACACTGATAATCATCTGCTCCATATCCCTTAGTAGCTGACACAGCCTTTGTACTTCTTCCTTATCACTGACTAAGGCCTCTTTCACACTTGCGTTGTGTGGAGCCGGCGTGCACTTCCGTCGCCGAAAATGCCCGCCGGATCCGTAACAACGCAAGTAAACTGAAAGCATTTGAAGACTGATCAGTCTTCAGAATGCTTTCAGTGTTACTATGGCAGCCAGGACGCTACTAAAGTCCTGGTTGCCATAGTAGTAGTGGGGAGCGGGGGAGCAGTATACTTACCGCCCGTGTGGCTCCCGCGGCGCTCCAGAATGACGTCAGGGCGCCCCATGCGCATGGATCACGTGATCCATGCGATCACGTGATCCATGCGCATGGGGCGCCCTGAGTCACTCTGGAGTGCCCCGGAGCCGCACGGATGGTAAGTATACTGCTCCCCGCTCCCTACTACACTTTACCATGGCAACCAGGACTTTAGCGTCCTGGCTGCCATGGTAACCATTGAGAAAAGCTAAACGTCGGATCCGGCGATGCGCCGAAACGACGTTTAGCTTAAGGCCGGATCCGGATTAATGCCTTTCAATGGGCATTAATTCCGGATCCAGCCTTGCGGCAAGTGTTCAGGATTTTTGGCCGGAGCAAAAAGCGCAGCATGCTGCGGTATTTTCTCCGGCCAAAAAACGTTCCGGTCCTGAACTGAAGACATCCTGATGCATCCTGAACGGATTTCTCTCCATTCAGAATGCATTGGGATAATCGACAACGGAACTCTATGCTGGAAAAGAAATACGCAAGTGTGAAAGAGCCCTGACTTGATTAGTTAAACTGATAATGACCAAGACCTGTATGGCCTAGGATAAAAGCTTCTGCTCTGCTGATGGAGGGTCATGTGACCAGACATAGCGCTCAGCCTCCTCCATTCTGCACCAAACTCCCAACACAACATCACATGGAGGTGATCTTTGTGGTCACATGACCTTCTATCAGTAGTCATCTTATGGACAAGACCTCTGTGTGGACAATAAATCAATGCTTAAACTGGAGATAAACCAATCCCCGGAAGAAGCCTGTGTGGCGAAACGGCGTTGGGAGGAGGCGGCTGCAGAGCCAGTGTGTGTGTGCAGGGTATTTACTTCAGTTTTTCGTCTACATTTGCCTTTAATTCTAACTATTACTGACCCATATTGACTTTAGAGTCCTGGGCTTTCTCATATTCACTACTGAGGCCTATGTGTCAATTATATTACTAATCTTTGCACTTTTTGGCGCACTGGCTCTTCAGCCCCCTCCTATTTGTCCTCTCTTGTGATTTCTTCATCCGCTGCTATTTTAGGATTGTATAAATTATATCGTATGCTATTTATTGCTCCAATAAACGTATTTTTGTAAAGTAATCGAGATGTTCAAAATTACCGTATTTTTCGCCCTATAAGACACACCGGCCCAGAAGACGCACCTAGGTTTTTGAGGAGGAAAATAAGAAAAAAAATATTGAACCAAAAGGTGTGCTTTTGGTGGGTTTTGAACTAATGGGGGTCTGTGGATGACACTGTTATGGGGGATCTGTGGATGACGCTGTTATGGGGGACCTGTGGATGACGCACTGTTATGGGGATCTGTGGATGACACACTGTTATGGGGGATCTGTGGATGACGCACTGTTATGGGGGATCTGTGGATGACGCACTGTTATGGGGATCTGTGGATGACGCACTGTTATGGGGGGATCTGTGGATGACGCACTGTTATGGGGGGTCTGTGGATGACACTATTATGGGGGATCTGTGGATGACGCACTGTTATGGGGATCTGTGGATGACACACTGTTATGGGGATCTGTGGATGACGCACTGTTATGGGGGATCTGTGGATGACGCTATGTTATGGGGGATCTTGACATAGGGGCCACTTAATATGGTGGATTTGGTGATCTCTGTAATGGAGACACCCCTTTGCTCGGTTTTCCTTCCTTTGAGGGATATTTGGCTTTCATTGTGTTGTAGACCCATAACTGGGGCTCCACATTTATTTTGCATATTACTGTTTCCCAGGGAGCTTTGCACTTTGGATCGCTGTGTTGAGACTCTTAAATGAGGCTCCGCTGTGTTTTTTGTAGCTGGTCTCCCTGAGATCAGCTATTGTTGTGTTATGGGGGATATGTGGATGACACTGTTATGGGGATTTGTGGATGACAACTATTATGGGGGATCTGTGCATGACGCACTGTTATGGGGGTCTGTGGATGACACTGTTATGGGGATCTGTGGATGACACTGTTATGGGGGATTTGTAGATGACACTATTATGGGGAGTCTGTGGATAACACACTGTTATGGGGGACCTGTGGATGACACACTGTTATGGGGCTCTGTGGATGACACACTGTTATGGGGGGTCTGTGGATAACACTATTATGGGGGATCTGTGGATGATGCACTGTTATGGGGATCTGTGGATTATGCACTGTTATGGGGATCTGTGGATTACGCACTGTTATGGGGATCTGTGGATGACACACTGTTAAGGGGGATCTGTGGATGACACACTGTTATGGGGGATCTGTGGGTAACACACTGTTATGGGGGATCTGTGGATGATGCACTGTTATGGGGGATCTGTGGGTGACACTGTTATGGGGGTCTGTGGCAGACACTGTTATGGGGATCTGTGGCTGTCACTGTTATGGGGGTCTGTGGCTGACATTGCTATGGGGTCTGTGGCTGACAGTGTTATGGGGGTCTGTGGCTGACAGTGTTATAAGGGATCTGTGGATGACACTGTTATGGGGGTCTGTGGCTGACACTGTTATGGGGGTCTGTGGCTGACAGTGTTATGGGGGTCTGTGGCTGACAGTGTTATGGGGATCTGTGGATGACACTGTTATGGGGGTCTGTGGATGACACTGTTATGGGGGTCTGTGGCTGACACTGTTATAGGGGATCTGTGGATGACACTGTTATGGAAAATCTGTGGCTGACACTGTTATGGGGGTCTGTGGATGACACTGTTATGGGGGTATCTGGCTGACACTGTTATAGGGGATCTGTGGAGGACACTGTTATGGGGGTCTGTGGCTGACACTGTTATGGGGGTCTGTGGCTGACACTGTTATGGGGGTCTGTTGATAACACTGTTATGGGGGTCTGTTGATAACACTGTTATGGGGGTCTGTGGATGACACTTTTATGGGGGTCTGTGGCTGACAGTGTTATGAGGGATCTGTGGATGACACTGTTATGGAGGATCTGTGGCTGACACTATTATTGGGGATCTGTGGATGATGCACTGTTATGGGGGACCTGTGGATGACGCACTGTTATGGGGATCTGTGGATGACGCACTGTTATGGGGATCTGTGGATGACGCACCGTTATGGGGGATCTGTGGATGACGCTATGTTATGGGGGATATGTGGATGACGCTATGTTATGGGGGATATGTGGATGACGCACTGTTATGGGGGGGTCTGTGGATGACACTATTATGGGGATCTGTGGATGATGCACTGTTATGGGGGACCTGTGGATGACGCACTGTTATGGGGATCTGTGGATGACGCACTGTTATGGGGATCTGTGGATGACGCACCGTTATGGGGGATCTGTGGATGACGCTATGTTATGGGGGATATGTGGATGACACTGTTATGGGGATCTGTGGATGACGCACTGTTATGGGGATCTGTGCATGATGCACTGTTATGGGGGGTCTGTGGATGACACTGTTATGGGGATCTGTGGATGACGCACTGTTATGGGGATCTGTGCATGACGCACTGTTATGGGGATCTGTGGATGTCGCACCGTTATGGGGATCTGTGGATGACGCACCGTTATGGGGGTCTGTGGATGACACCGTTATGGGGATCTGTGGATGACACTGTTATGGGGATCTGTGGATGACACTGTTATGGGGGATTTGTGGATGACACTGTTATGGGGATCTGTGGATGACACTATTATGGGGAGTCTGTGGATAACACACTGTTATGGGGGACCTGTGGATGACGCACTGTTATGGGGATCTGTGGATGACACATTGTTATGGGGGGGTCTGTGGATGACACTATTATGGGGGATCTATGGATGACACTGTTATGGGGGACCTGTGGATGACACTGTTATGGGGATCTGTGGATGAAACACTGTTATGGGGATCTGTGGATGACACACTGTTAAGAGGGATCTGTGGATGACGCACTGTTATGGGGGATCTGTGGATGATGCACTATTATGGGGGATCTGTGGATGACACTTTTATGGGGGTCTGTGGCTGACACTGTTATGGGGGTCTGTGGCTGACACTGTTATGGGGGTCTGTGGCTGACATTGCTATGGGAGTCTGTGGCTGACAGTGTTATGGGGGTCTGTGGATGACACTGTTATGGGTATCTGTGGATGACACTGTTATGGGGGTATGTGGCTGACACTGTTATAGGGGATCTGTGGATGACTGTTATGGAAGATCTGTGGCTGACACTCTTCTGGGGGTCTGTGGATGACACTGTTATGGGGGTATGTGGCTGAGACTGTTATAGGGGATCTGTGGATGAGATTGTTATGGGGGTCTGTGGCTGACAGTGTTATGGGGGTCTGTGGCTGACACTGTTATGGGGGTCTGTGGATAACACTGTTATGGGGGTCTGTGGATGACACTTTTATGGGGGTCTGTGGCTGAAAATGTTATGAGGGATTTGTGGATGACACTGTTATGGAGGATCTGTGGATGACACTGTTATGGGGGTATGTGGCTGACACTGTTATAGGGGATCTGTGGATGACACTGTTATGGGGGATCTGTGGATGACACTGTTATGGGGATCTGTGGATGACACTATTATGGGGAGTCTGTGGATAACACACTGTTATGGGGGACCTGTGGATGACGCACTGTTATGGGGATCTGTGGATGACACATTGTTATGGGGGGGTCTGTGGATGACACTATTATGGGGGATCTATGGATGACACTGTTATGGGGGACCTGTGGATGACACTGTTATGGGGATCTGTGGATGAAACACTGTTATGGGGATCTGTGGATGACACACTGTTAAGGGGGATCTGTGGATGACGCACTGTTATGGGGGATCTGTGGATGATGCACTATTATGGGGGATCTGTGGATGACACTTTTATGGGGGTCTGTGGCTGACACTGTTATGGGGGTCTGTGGCTGACACTGTTATGGGGGTCTGTGGCTGACATTGCTATGGGAGTCTGTGGCTGACAGTGTTATGGGGGTCTGTGGATGACACTGTTATGGGGGTCTGTGGATGACACTGTTATGGGGGTATGTGTCTGACACTGTTATAGGGGATCTGTGGATGACTGTTATGGAAGATCTGTGGCTGACACTGTTATGGGGGTCTGTGGATGACACTGTTATGGGGGTATGTGGCTGAGACTGTTATAGGGGATCTGTGGATGGGATTGTTATGGGGGTCTGTGGCTGACAGTGTTATGGGGGTCTGTGGCTGACACTGTTATGGGGGTCTGTGGATAATACTGTTATGGGGGTCTGTAGATGACACTTTTATGGGGTCTGTGGCTGAAAATGTTATGAGGGATTTGTGGATGACACTGTTATGGAGGATCTGTGGATGACACTGTTATGGGGGTATGTGACTGACACTGTTATAGGGGATCTGTGGATGACACTGTTATGGGGGATCTGTGGATGACACTGTTATGGGGGATCTGTGGATGACACACTGTTATGGAGGATCTGTGGCTGACACTGTTATGGGGGTCTGTGGATGACACTGTTATGGGGATCTGTGGATGACACTGTTATGGGGGTATGTGGCTGACACTGTTATAGGGGATCTGTGGATGACACTGTTATAGGGGATCTGTGGATGACACTGTTATGGGGGATCTGTGGATGACATTGTTATTGGGGATCTGTGGATGACACTGTTATGGGGATCTGTGGATGACACTGTTATGGGGATCTGTGGATGACACTGTTATGGGGATCTGTGGATGACACTGTTATGGGGATCTGTGGATGACACTGTTATCGGGATCTGTGGATGACACTGTTATGGGGATCTGTGGATGACACTGTTATGGGGATCTGTGGATGACACTGTTATGGGGGTATGTGGCTGACACTGTTATAGGGGATCTGTGGATGACTGTTATGGAAGATCTGTGGCTGACACTGTTATGGGGGTCTGTGGATGACACTGTTATGGGGGTATGTGGCTGAGACTGTTATAGGGGATCTGTGGATGAGATTGTTATGGGGGTCTGTGGCTGACAGTGTTATGGGGGTCTGTGGCTGACACTGTTATGGGGGTCTGTGGATAACACTGTTATGGGGATCTGTGGATGACACTGTTATGGGGGTCTGTGGCTGACACTGTTATGAGGGATTTGTGGATGACACTGTTATGGAGGATCTGTGGATGACACTGTTATGGGGGTATGTGGCTGACACTGTTATAGGGGATCTGTGGATGACACTGTTATGGGGGATCTGTGGATGACACTGTTATGGGGGATCTGTGGATGACACACTGTTATGGAGGATCTGTGGATGACACTGTTATGGAGGATCTGTGGCTGACACTGTTATGGGGGTCTGTGGATGACACTGTTATGGGGGTATGTGGCTGACACTGTTATAGGGGATCTGTGGATGACACTGTTATAGGGGATCTGTGGATGACACTGTTATAGGGGATCTGTGGATGACACTGTTATAGGGGATCTGTGGATGACACTGTTATGGGGGATCTGTGGATGACACTGTTATGGGGATCTGTGGATGACACTGTTATGGGGATCTGTGGATGACACTGTTATGGGGATCTGTGGATGACACTGTTATGGGGATCTGTGGATGACACTGTTATGGGGATCTGTGGATGACACTGTTATGGGGATCTGTGGATGACACTGTTATGGGGGATCTGTGGATGACACTGTTATGGGGATCTGTGGATGACACTGTTATGGGGATCTGTGGATGACACTGTTATGGGGATCTGTGGATGACACTGTTATGGGGATCTGTGGCTGACACTGTTATGGGGGTCTGTGGCTGACACTGTTATGGGCGTCTGTAGATGGCACTGTTATAGGGGCATCTGTTGATGGCACTGTTATTGGAGCGTCTGCGGATGGCACTGTTATCGGGACATCTGTGGCTGACACTGTTATGGGCGTCTGTGGATGGCACTGTTATGGGGGCATCTGTGTCCCACCTGATGGATGTGTCCTGGGTCAAAGTTCGGCGCAATGCAAAAGAATATGGCACCGGTGGACATCGCCATATGTTCGCATGTTCGGCGAATCGCGCAAAGTTTGATGCGAACCGCAAGGCCATCACTATTGGTTACACCAAAAATATTATGTAGTAATAAAATAGATAAAACTACAGTACTGAAAAATCTCTCATTTCGTTGCAGATAACCCTATGTCAGAAATGAGCAGAGTCCTGTTTCCAGCATTTAAGTTTCTTTCTTTGGACTATGAGCATGAGGTAGGTTCATTTTGCTAGTCCTAACACCTCTGACAGTATATTGTACAGTAAATTTGTTTCCAGCGGCTTGGACTCGATTTGAAAGAATATGCCAAAGGCATCATGAAGTCCTAGGCAGGGCTGTATTTACAGATTGCAATGTCCTAGGCACTGAGACTGAATATGCCCAAAACTAGTCAGGGTCAATGCAATTTCACCAGTTTTTAGGCTTATCTGCAATGAAAAAATTGTCTTCAGCATAAATGCCCCCATCTTTGCAGGCTGTATGGATAACCATTCCATTTCACTACCTAATGGTGGTCATGGTAGATTGTGGTCTCTTGCTTTCACTATGGGGTTCCATGGTTTCTTGTTAGGCTTTGTTCACATTAGCATCCAGCTTCAATTAATGTATATAAACCAGTTTGCCAGAATTTTTATACAGATCCAGATGAATCACGATATATCAGACTGAGTTATAATGGGTCTGCCAGCTTTACCTTGGGGTTGCTTTATTTTAGTTACATTTTCATATGTACCCTGTACATAACCTACATTAGGCAAGAATCAGCATGTTGGCACAAACAAAATGGCCATAGGTGATATTACTCCTGCCATGTTCACCTTCTACCCTTTCCTCCCCATCCTGCACCCACTAAAAGGCAGATTACAGCGCTCAGCTATCTCCACCAGTCCCAGTAAAACGAATGGAGTTACAGCGCACATGCTCAATCTCCAACTTCATTCATACTGGCGCAGAGGACCTCCATTCTTCTTATTAATCATATAATTATAACCTGGCAGGACCCCCACCGAGGAGCCTGTAGGAGCAAGTGGGGCGTTGCCATTACACCTAGAGGTTCTGCTCTCTCTGCAACTGCTGTGCCCCCTGCACTTTGATTGACAGGGCCAGGCAGTGTATATGTCATCACATTTAGCCCTGTCAATCAAAGGGGAGAGGTCATGGAAGTTGCAGAGAGAGCTGAGCCTCTAGGTGTAACAGCAACGCCCCCATATATTGCATATATTAAAACATCATTTTTCTCAGCAATGCGAGCACATACGAATATGGGATCAACACAGATGTATCCAGCTGCCAAGTGAACATGCAACAGGTCAGCCAGTTTCATAGGTGCAAATTGGAGGACAGATGCCCCTTAAGGAGCAAAGAGGGACACTTGGGAGGCATGCTGTCCAGTGTGCTTTCTTCATCTTTTGCGGCCCCGTTGAAATGAATGGGTCCGCACCAGTAATGACACAGCAAAGAACTTCAATGACACTGCTGTCTCTCTCAGATCTGCGAAATACTGCATACAATAGCTGCTGGGGAGGTTCTTATATTCTAAAGGGGTAGGCAACTTTCCTATTGGTTGCTAAGGATGTTGCTAAGCTCAGACAAAGACATTGCAGCCTTCTCATTGGCCCACAAGCAAGAAGCAGGGAAGGATCATGGGTTCAGATGAAAAAAAATCTGGAATATTCAAAAATTACGAATATATAGCACTATATTCGAAATATTCTCAAATTCTCATAGTCGTGATATTCACAATGAAAATTCGCAATTTGAATATTCGCGACCAACACTAGTAGAAAATCCGCAGTGTTTTACAGTACCAGAAAAGTGGATGATATTTTAGCAAATGTCATCCACATGCTGTGCAAAATAAAAAATCTGCAGTTCAGATGGAGACTAAATCTGCAGCGTGTGAATTTATGGTGTTGGGTTACACTGTGGATTTCACCATTTGCAATGCATAGACTGAAATCTGTAACCAATCCACAACATAAAATCCCTGCCCCTCGTGGCTGTACACTAAAAGATTATTGTTTTTATAGTGGCAGTCATGGAGAGTAAGGCCTAATTCACACGTCCGCAAAATGGATCCGCATCCCTTCCGCAATTTTGCGGAAGGGTTGCAGACCCATTTATTTCAAAGGGGCAGGAATGGATGTGGACAGCACACTCTGATGTCCGCATCCGTGTTTCCGCATCCGTGTTTCCGCATCCGTGTTTCCGTTTCCGCAAAAAAATAGAACATGTCCTATTCTTGTCCGCAATTGCGGACAAGAAATGGCATTCTTTCTATAGTGCCAGCAATGTGCGGTCCGCAAAATGCGGAATGCACATTGCAGCCGTCCGTGTTTTGCGGATCCGTGTTTCCGTGTTTCCGCAAAACACACTACGGACGTGTGAATAAGGCCTAAGGCCTAATTCACACCTCCGTAGTGTGTTTTGCGGAAACACTGATCCGCAAAACACGGACGGCTGCAATGTGCTTTCCGCATTTTGCGGACCACACATTGCTGGCACTATATAGAGAATGCTTTTCTTGTCCGCAATTGCGGAAACGGAAACACGGATGCGGAAACACGGATGCGGAAACACGGATGCGGACATCAGAGTGTGCTGTCCACATCCATTCCTGCCCCTTTGAAATAAATGGGTCTGCAACCCTTCCGCAAAATTGCGGATGGGATGCGGATCCATTTTGCGGACGTGTGAATTAGGCCTAAGGCTCCATTCACACGACCGTATGTTGTCCGCAAAAAAAACGGATCCGTGTCCGCAAAAAAACGGATTGCATTCCGTTTTTTTGCTGATCCATAGACTTCAATAGGGCCATGTCCTGATTTTCACTGACAAGTATAGGACATGTTTCATTTTTTTTTTTGCTGAGCTGTGCAATGGAAGAAAAGTGAATGGGACAGCATCTAATCCGCAAAAAAACGAATCCGTTTTTTTGCGGACAACATACGATCGTGTGAATGGAGCCTAAGGAGAAGAGCATAGACAGTAGATATTTTTAGAGAGTAAGGC
The DNA here is from genome assembly GCA_033119425.1 of Bufotes viridis. Classification (NCBI taxonomy): domain Eukaryota; kingdom Metazoa; phylum Chordata; class Amphibia; order Anura; family Bufonidae; genus Bufotes; species Bufotes viridis. The sequence continues at coordinate 292,048,630 of CM065589.1, read as the reverse complement.
TACTTTCACACTGGCGTTTTGGATGCATTAGTGAGATCCGTTTCAGGGCTCTCACAAACGCTCCATAACCACTGGCGTAGCTATAGGGGTCGCAGCGGTCGCAATTGCGACCGGGCCCATAAGTCAGGGGGGCCCATGGGGCCCCCTCAAGCCAGGAGAGACACAGTAAAGCCGTACCTGTGGGCGGCATGCCCCGCAGCTAAATTGCTAGCTAAAATAACATAAGGGGCAGAGCGGAGGCTGAGAGGCGAGCCCTGCGTGCACTGTGCAGGGCTGGCGAAGTGAGGAGGGGGAGTGGCTTCAGGTCAGGAAGAGGAGCGAGCTGGACTTTCGATAGAAAAAGTAGCTGCGTGTTGACCGGGTTTGGCTGCGAGCGCGACGCGACTGCTGCCGCCTGCCTGCTGGATTGTGAGGAGCTCTGCTCTGCTGGCTGCACACTGTTGATACTAAGGTGAGTGGCTGAGGGTGGCGTTGGCGCTGGAGGCTGGAGTCTCTGGACATGTTGTGGGCCCTGAAAATCTCCCTCCTGCACTGCTGCTCCAATGGTAGAAGAGCAGAGTACATGGGCTGCTACTTCTGGGTTGCAGGAAATGCACAGTCTCTGTTCCAGCAGAACCTCTAAGCACATGCGCCACTACTGAGAACAGCAGCGCAGGCGTGCAATTGTCCTGGTATGGCTAAAATATCCGTCCCTGTCAATCAAGTGACAGGGGGTCGTATCTGTCTAATTCTTAATGTATTAGTCAGGATTAAAGCAAAAACTAAATTGGCTGAATCAGCTTTTTACAATATCGGTGTTTCAATTTTTGGATCAGGCAGCATGAAGGCTATGTGCACCCCTGCCCCTTGCCACAAAGCACTGAGGGAAGGGGGGGGGGGGGGCCCAAGTTGAACTCTTGCACCAGGGCTCATGAGCCTTTAGCTACGCCCCCTGTCCAAAACGGATCAGTTAAGCCCCAATGCATTCTGAATGGATAAGGATCCGTTCAGAATGCATCAGTTAGGCTCCGTTCCGCCTCCATTCTGTTTTGGAGGCGTACACCAAAACGCAGCTTGCAGCGTTTTGGTGTCTATCTGACGAAGCGGAGCCGAACGGATCTGTTTTGACTTACAATGTAAATCAATGGGGACGGATCCGTTTTCAATGACACAATATGGTGCATTTGAAAACAGATCCGTCCCCCATTGACTTTCAATGTAATGCAAACGGATCCGTTCTGAACGGATACAAACGTTTGCCTTATAGGTGCGGATCCGTCTGTGCAAATACCAGACGGATCAGCATCTAACGCCAGTGTGAAAGTTGCCTAAGACATGTATGAGACTACTGTATTACCATAAGCCTCGTTTTAGGAACGCATTGGCCTTATAAGCTTGGAATGCTCCCTGTGCATACACCAAACTTATTTATAAGCTGCGTGCCCTCAGCTTATACTGAAAAACAATCCTTTTGGCATACGTTGGGGTCAGTATGCATCGGCGTACCTTTTTTTTCTTCTCTGTACCGTATGGGAAAGTATAATCTGCTGCTATTTCTTTTGGAGATGCAATAGAAAAAAAAGGATACCGTGCGGTTTATTACAATATGAGTAAATAGGGACGTATGACACTGTATGCTGCAGTAACATGCAGTATGTTGCAGTTTTCGGTCTTGGGTATACGCAGTGAAATACTCTTTACATATGCATTCAATGGAAGGAAAAAACATTATGTCACCAACTTTATGTGCACAAAGACATAGTATGGAGGGACACTACTGAATCTGCGCATGTGACATAATAAAAGAGACCATTACTCTGTTATCCCATAGCATCCTTATATATTCTGTATTTATATCTTCATATGTCTATGATGCAAATCAATAAAAGCAGTATTTTTTCTTCTCACTATTTAGATACTCATGAAGCAAAAACTTGCTACATCTTGGATGCTCATCCCATTTCCTAAAGAAGTTCTTCAAGAGGAGGAATACTGTCACAGCACTATATTTGTCAACGACATATATAGAAAACCATGGAAAAGATGTGTGTTACATGATTGTTTTACCTATAGTGTTTAAAATGTATTTTACCCATTACTGAGAAACACATAAGATTTCTAACTTATGTCCATCATGAGACATATCTCTTCTATATTACTAGTAACAATACAACTATACAGCAGAGCCGCGGCAGGGAAATCAAATTCCACACCCATAATGTTGATAGTTACTAAAGGCCTCCTTACATGGAATGAGTTTAAGCCACTAACAAATAATTGGTGGTTTGAAAAATTGTTCACAAGGATCCAATGAACATGTCAGACAATCCTGACTGCTGGCAAGGAAGTACGTCTTCCCGGCTGAACATTGCTGTCTAGCGGCTGCTCTTATTGAAACTAGGCACTAGGTAGTACAAATGTATTGTAAATGCAGTTAACCCTTTCTACCCCGGGCCAGTTTTAACCTTCCTGCCCAGGCCATTTTTTGCAAATCCGACATGTCACTTTATGTGGCAATAACTTTGGAACACTTTTACTTATCCAAGCTATTCTGACATTGTACTTCCCGAGAGTGCTAAATTTGAGTCAATATATATTTCCTTTATTTATAAAACAAATTCCAAATTTACCCAAACATTTGAAAGAATTCACAATTTTCTGAATTTGAATTTCTTTACTTTTAAGACAGATAGTAATGCCTCATAAAATAGTTATCAGTCATCATTCCCCTGCTTTATGTTGGCACCATTTTGTAAATGTCATTTTATTTTTTTAGGACCTTAGAAGGCTTAGAAGTTTAAAAGCCATTTTTAAAATTTTCATAAAAATTTCCAAAACCATTTTTTAAGCACCAATTCAGTTATAAATTGATTTTGAGTGGCGTACATAATGAAAACCACCCATAAATGACCCCATTGTAGAAACTACACCCCTCAATTTATTCAAAACTGATGTTACAAAATTTGTTAACCCTTTAGGTGTTCCACAAGAATTAAAGGAAAATTGAGGCGAAATTTCAAAATTTTATGCAGATTTTTCATGTTAATCAAATTTTTCTTGCAACACAGCAAGGGTCAACAGCACACTAAACCTCAATATGCATTACTCTGATTCTGCAGTTTACAGAAATACCCCATAAGTGGTGGTAAACTGCTCTTTGGGCACGTGGCAGTGGTCAGAAGGAAAGAAGCGCCATATGGATTTTGGAGGCAGATTTTGCTAGAATGGTTTTTGAGCACCATTTTGTATTTTAAGAGACTCTGACGTACCCCTGATCCCCTGTACAATGCATTACAATACTTCTGAATTGTAATGCATTGGCTGTAAGTTTATTACGGTCACGGACATTCCCGTGACAGGTGCCAGGAGATCAGTGAGACTGGCAACACGTGGTTTGGTCTCACAGGTTCCTTGTGGATCAATTTGTGTCTGTCTTGGTTCTGGTAATGGCCACAACCCTTGTCTCTAGAGATGAGCGAACATTAAAAAAAAGTCCGTTGTTCGGCGTTCGGGTGGTGGTAAGTCGCGCATCCCGTTATGGATTCCACTATAGCGGCATATGGAATCCATAAGGGGCGGCTGCCACCAACCCGAACTTTTGCACAGCCGAAGGACCTGGGTTGACGTCACCGTCATGTGATCAGTGCAGGGGGCGTGGCTCAGCACGGGATCAAATCCAGTGCTGAGCCACGCCCCCTGCACTGATCACATGACAGTGACGTCACCCCAGGTCCTTCGGCTGTTCAACAGTTCGGGTTGGTGGCAGCCGCCCCTTATGGATTCCATATGCCGCTATAGTGGAATCCATAACGGGATGCGCGACTTACCACCACCCGAACGCCGAACAACGGACTTTTTTTTAATGTTCGCTCATCTCTACTTGTCTCAGGTGTTGCTTATGTGGTCATTTAACCTTCCCTATTTATTGTTCCTTCTCCCACCATGCTGTGCAGTTTATATCTTCAGTCTTGCTGTGGATTGCTGGTGTTTGGATCTCGGATCTCGGCTGAGTTCCTGTGCTTCCATAACCATTTGAAGTTAAGTGTCTTCTTCCCCTTTTGTTTATTGCTTGGGTTTTCTTTTGTTGCTCTTTTCCCTGTCATTTGTGTTTAGGCCTGAGGAAGACTCCTGGTCGTCCTACTGTTTGGAGGAACGGGTTGTCTCTTGTCCTGACATTAGTACCAGGGTCCTACAGAGTGAGTTAGGACTTTAGATTATTGTGTATGAACTCACCTACCTCTTGGGACAGTTCAAACTTGCAGTCAGTCAGGACTTTAATTAGCGTTTCTCTAGGAGGTGACCTGCTCCTTTCCCTAGTTTCCAGGCCTTTTCCCCTCACCCCTTTCCCTCCTACGTTCGGTGTGGATTTCTCTCCCACAACGAAGCGTGACATTATAAACCGCCAAAACCGTCATTTTTTGTTATTGTCAGTACAGCCATGGATCCTATCGCTGCACTGGCCAAACAGCTGCAGGGTCTGTATTTGGAGGTAGCTGACCTCTGCAGGACTGTCTCGCAGATCCGAAGACCAGAGGCTGCTGTTCCTAGTGGTGGTTACCAGGCCTGTCCTGAACCAAAGTGGCCCTCCTGGACAGATTCTCTGGGGGAAGTGATAATTTCATTTTGTTCAGAGAGGCATGCAAATTGTATTTTAGGCTACGTCTACACTCATCTGGGGATGAGAGTCAGAGAGTTGGTGTGGTTATTTTGTTGCTTAAAAGGGACGCTCAGTCATGGGCTTTTTCTCTGCCGACCGGATCGCAGTCCCTTCGGTCAGTGGATGAATTTTTCAGAGCTCTGGGTCTCATTTATGATGACACAGACTGGACCTCCCTGGCCGAGACCAAGTTACGTGGCCTTCATCAGGGACAGCATTCTGCTGAGATCTACTGCTCTGATTTTAGGAGGTGGGCTACAGATACTGAGTGGAATGATCTGGCTCTCCGTAGTCAGTTATGTCAGGGATTATCAGAGAGGCTGAAGGACGCTTTGGCCTTTCATGAGAATCCTGAGTCTTTGGAAGCCCCTATTTCTCTTGCTGTATGCATTGATAGACGCCTGAGAGAGAGATCTAGGGGCCCCCACTCTCAGGACATACTATCACATAACGTATTGTCTTCCTCTGACAATTTGGTTGAAGATTCTCCTGAGTTTAGGTCTGGGGACAAACCCATACAATTAGAGGGAGATACTCCTGGATCTGCTTTCAAGACTATTAGTCGTAGGAAGGGTGTGTGTTTTTTTTTCTGTGGACAAAAGGGACATTTTATCAATGTATGTCCATGCATTCAGCGTCAAGAAGAAAAGGGGACATCTAATTCCCATCTGACTTTTGGAGGGGTAAGAGGGGAGTCAGAGAACCTGCATTTGTCTTTGACTGGTAGTACCTGATTTCTCCGGGTTGTCACCCAGTGCATTAGAGAAAAACATTTCTGTTTTTGCCATTGATTCTGCACTTCTAACTCAGAAGTGTTTGTCTCAGATGGTGCATGACATCCATTAAGAGTGGATGACTTTCATCAGGAGTTAATCTCGTGTTTTGTGATGGAAGGTCTCCCTGCTCCGTTGGTTCTGAGTTTACCGTGGTTAAGCAAGCATAATCCAACCATCGATTGGCAAGCTAGACAGATTCTGGATTGGGGTGATTATTGCATTGATAATTGTCTGAATACATCTTTTTCTGGTTTAACCACTAAAACATTAGCCTCTTTTATATTTGATTTTTCAGATGTATTTTCTAAAAAAGTGGATGCCAGGATTTACCTCTGCATCGGGAATATGATTGTCCTATCAACCTTATTCCCGGAGCTAAGTTGCCCAAATCTAGGTTGTATACCCTTTCTGGACCCGAAAGAACGGCCATGAGAGAGTATATTACTGAGAGTTTGGCTAAAGGACACATAAGACCTTCCAAATCTCCTGTGGCAGCAGGGTTTTTCTTTGTTAAAAAAAAGGACGGAACCCTTAGGCCAGGTCTGGATTTCCGTGAGCTCAATCGGATTACTGTCCGTGATCCTTACCCCCTTCCTTTGATTTCTGATTTGTTTAACCAGATTGTTGATGCCAAGGTGGAGGTTCTCGAGGTTTTCCAAGTTGGACTTAAGGGCGGCATATAATCTGGTCAGGATCAAGGAAGGGGATGAATGGAAGACGGCTTTTAATACCCCAGAGGGTCACTTTGAGAACCTGGTCATGCCTTTTATGTTGACCAATGCTCCTGCGGTTTTTCAGCATTTTGTGAATGACATTTTTCATCACCTGGTGGGGAGGTTTGTTGTCGTGTATTTGGATGACATACTAATTTATTCTCCAGACGTGGAGACTCATCAGGATCATGTTGGACAGGTGTTACAGATCCTAAGAGATAATAAATTGTACAGAAGATTAGAGAAGTGTGTTTTTGCTGTACACGAGGTGCAATTCTTGGGCTACCTGCTGTCATCTTCAGGTTTTTGAATGGATCCACAGAAAGTCCGTGCTGTATTGGACTGGGATTGAGCCGAAAATCTGAAGGCTCTTATGCGGTTTTTGGGGTTCACCAACTATTACCGAAAATGTATTCAGAACTATTCGACAGTGATAAAACCCTTAACTGACATGACTAAAAAAGGGACAGATGTCTCAGTGTGGTCTGATTCGGCGTTGCAAGCCTTTTCTGCGGTTAAGAAGTGCTTCTCTTGTGCCCCTATATTGGTGCAGCCGGATGGATCACAACCTTTCATTGTGGAAGTTGACGTGTCCGAGGTGGGGGTAGGAGCAGTTTTATCACAGGGCCCGTCATCTGGTAAATGGCACCCATGTGCATTTTCTCTAAAAAAAAATACTCTCTGCCGCAGAGAGAAATTATGATGTGGGTAACAGAGAATTGCTGGCCATTAAGTTGGCTTTTGAGGAGTGGCATCATTGGTTGCAAGGGGCGATTCATCCGATAACGGTGTTCACAGATCACAAAAATCTGCCTTACCTGGAGTCGGCAAAAGAACTAAACCCAAGGCAGGCCAGATGGTCTTTGTTTTTCACCAGATTCAATTTCATTGTCACTTATCGTCCTGAGGTTACGAACGTCAAGGCAGATGCCTTGTCACATAGTTTTCCTGGAGGTGGTGATTTTGAAAATCTGAGTCTGATACTGTCGGAAGGGGTGGTAATATCCGCTCTATACCCTGACCTAGAGGTGAAGGTGTTAGAGGCTCAGGGAGATGCACCAGAGTCTGGCCCCTCTGGGAAATTGTTTGTTCCAGTGTCATAAGGTGTTTGGGGAACATCACTGTACGGTTCTTACGGGACACCCTGGGAGAAGATCCACTGCCGACCTCATCTCTTGTAGATTCTGGTGGCCAGGGTTGCATAAGTGTGTTGAGGACTATGTGTCAGCCTGTAGTATCTGTGCACGTGCTAAGGTAACACATACTCGACCTTCTGGATCTCTACTTCCGTTGCCCATCCCGTCCAGACCATGGACTCCGTTGACTATGGATTTTATTACTGATCTGCCTAATTTGTCTGGAAAGACAGTTATTCTGGTGGTAGTTGATCGTTTTAGTAAAATGGTGCACTTTATAGCATTGTCTGGCCTACCAAATGCTAAAACACCTGTGCAAGTGTTTGTTGACAACATTGTGAAACTCCATGGCATTCCCTCTGACGTGGTCTTGGATCATGGGACTCAGTTTGTGTCCAGATTCTAGAAGGCATTCTGTACTTTGCTGGGGGTACAACTGTCTTGTTCTTCTGCTTTTCATCCTCAGACGAATGGACAGACGAAGCTCACTAATTAGAGTCTGGAGACTTACTTAAGATGTTTAGTCTCTGACAACCAGGAGGAATGGTCCTTGTTTTTGTCTTTGGCAGAGTTTTCAATAAATAATCGTAGACAGGAGTCCACTGGTAAGTCGGCGTTTTTTGGGGCATATGGTTTCACCCGCAATTTGGCACATTTTCTGGTTCAGATACTTCCGGTATCCCTGAGGAGGAAAGTTTTTCGTCATCATTGTCTTCTATATAGCAGAAAATTTAAAATAACTCGATGAATATGGGCAACAAGTATAATAGTGTGGCTGACAGGAAACGTTTGAAGGGTCTGGACCTAAGTGTGGGTGATTTTGTGTGGCTGTCCACAAGAAATATTAAGTTGAAGGTTCCATCTTGGATGTTGGGTCTAAGGTTTATTGGTCCATATAATATTACTGCCATTATTAATCCTGTAGCTTTCTGTCTTGAACTTCCTCAGGCTCTGAAAATTCATAATGTGGAGCAGCTGGCACACTCTTATCTGGGATAAAATTATAAGGTTTTATTGAATCGATTAAAATAGAAGATAAAATGAATCTTCTATTTTAATCGATTCAATAAAACCTTATAATTTTATCCCAGATAAGAGTGTGCCAGCTGCTCCTCTTTTCATTTTCTCCTACTATTGCTGACAGGGTGAGTCAGTACACCCAGCTGTTGCACCTCCACCATCAATACTGACAGGTGGAGCCGTCTTACTTACTTTTTCTACTTAAAAATTCATAATGTGTTTCACAAATCTTTGTTGAAGAGATATGTTGAACCTTTAGAGTCGTATCCCTTGCCACCCACTCCTGTCATGGTGGACGGCAGTTTGGAATTTCAGATCACCAAGATTATTGACTCTTGAGTTCTCCGTAGATCTCTTCAGTATCTTGTTCACTGCAAGAGTTATGGACCAGAGAAGAGGATGTGGGTAGCGCATCTAACGTGAATGCCAGTCGTTTGGTGAAAGCATTTCACAGGTATCATCTGGATAAGGTTGGTCCTGGGTGCCTGGAGGTTGCCCGTAGAATTCCAGGACTGGAGTTAGGCTTTTCTCTAGGAGGTGTCCATCTTCCTTCCCTAGTTTCCAGGCCTTATTCTGGTATCCCCTTTCCCTCCTATGCTCGGTGTGGTGTTTTCTTCCCACACACGAGCGTGACACTTGCTTCTTCATCTTGTCATACTATCGCCGGAGGCGGGCTACTTTTTTGTGGGCGACCCTTTAATAACTATGGAAAATTATATATAGAAATTCCCAAAGTATCTTAGTATTAGCTGGCTGTGCATTAACCCTTTCCACAGTGTAGTACACATGTAGTGCAATAACAGTGCAAATGAACAGATATATTACAATTAACATATAAAATGCAGTTCAACGATATAAAACACTAAGAGTGCAAACATCATAAATCACAGTGCAAGTTGACCCTCCCAAGTACAGTAAAGTAGGGAGTTGATGGCTTTGCATAGAAGCAATAGGGGTAAAAGTCCACAAATGTCCATAGTCCAAAATTCCCTTGCACCAGGGCACTAAACAACGAATTTTGAAAATCTGCCTATAAAATTCAGAGTGGAATCCACATGTTTTTTTCAGTTTTTCCTTTTTCATACAGTTCGTGATGTTTTTTTACATGCATTTTTCAATGCATTTTTTTAACCAATGGGTGCTTAATTCAAAACTGCATTTTCAGCTTCTGTTTTTTGTCACTGATCCGTGCCAAACACCACACCACACTCGCATAAAAATGTGAAGAGATGTACAGAGCTTTTTTGACATTTATTTTAATAGGAGATTCAATGCGGATTCTACCCCTAGACAAGGCGGAAAAAAACAACGGCTGCTTTCCATTGAAATGAATGGGAGGTTTTGAGACATTTTGTGGAGCTGATTTTGAAGTGGAAACATGCCAAAGCCAGCGCCCTGTGTGCACTGGCCCTAAGTTCTAAATGCCCATTGCTTACCCCAGCTGCCCCTGGTGGACTGGAAATATTATTAGTCGCTTTGTCTTGAAGTGTGCTTATAAATTTTTGTGTTTGTTTCTTCTCCTTTAAATACAGCTATTCCAACCTGCAAAATAAATGAAGAATACTCGGTAACAGAAGCTTGGAGGAGATTTGCTTCCTTTACTGACTTTCTGGAAAGGTATATGAATGCACACTTATTTATCATCCATGTATTGTGATTAGTGAGAGAATTTCCTGAAATTAATTTTGTTTGCAATTCTATTAATACAAACATCAGATTCTATTTGGTCCAAATAAATAACACAAATTTAAAGTGCCCCAATTGCCCAGAAAAGTTGTGTAGGACACTCTGAGGTCTCCTAGGACTGTACACAACCCCTCTCAAGCTTTTTAACACCAAGACAACATTAGTTATGTCAAACTGTCAGCAACATATATTGCTATGTATACATTTTAGCTGGTGGTAAAAAACAACATTTTCATATTATTTTATGTTTTTTAAAATCAATAACTGGTACAAAAATGTATCATTTGTGGTGGGAGAGGCCTGTTAGTATTTATAGAGACATAGTGCTGTCGATAGGAACAATGGCTTGTTTTTAACAAGCAGTCTAAAAATGATCCCTTTTAGGTAAGTAGCAACAGGTTTGATGGTATTTTAAAGAAAATATATATCATCTTAGAAAGTGAAGAAACACTGGCTTTTTTATAAGAGTCATAAAAATGTATCCTTTTTGGAGAGCAGCTTCAGGTTGTTATACTAGGCAGGGTAGGGTTCCCAGCAGCAGCAGCAGTACAGTATGGAACATAATGGTAAAATAAGATATGTGTAGCAACAGTAGGATAGTATGGAACAAGATGGACAAGGCAGAAGATGTGTATTTATGTAGGGGTAGCATCAGCTTATTGTTGTGTTCTTCCAACATATTCCATTATGGATGACTAACGATGGAGCAGAGAAGAAGAAGCACAGTAGTCAGAGAAGGAGAAGAATTAGATGATGATGTTAATGATGATGATGACAATATCCATGTACTTCATGTTGATGTGACCTGGCTAATAGAATGACAATGAGGAGGACAGTCTTGTTGACCAGTTCGATTTTACCATGTGAGCCTGTGATGCAACTTTATGGGCTGAACGAGAGCCTTGTTCCTACGTTTGTGCCTAAATGGCAACATCTTATTCTCTGCCTGCAGAGCTTGCACACTGCAGTGGGTTTTGTTGGCCACCCATGTTGGGAAAAATTCCCATACCGGAGGTGCCCTTACAAAGTTGCCATCACTTGAGCTTGCCCTATGTCTGACAGCTTTTGACCCTACTCCAACAACAGCAGTGATGTCACCTGCTTCCAAACTGACGACAGTAGACAGAGCAAGTTTTTATTTTGTTTTGGCTCTATATCGGGCCCCAATTTTTACTGCCACCACCATCCTCCTACTCTGATGTCATTTTCTCCTTGTCACCCTGATCAGGGTTCCCAGATCCTGTCAAGCACAAAATCATCATCATCCCGGCCAGTTTTCTCAGACTGTAATATGGTGTGGGCTCCATCTTAATTCCTACAAATATATTTAACCCAAGAGGTCGGTAACTGTGAAGCACACCAATATGTCAGTCACACTAGTGTGATCAACTGAATGTTTTACTAAACTTTGAAATTTTTTTTTTTTTAAAAGGTCAGTTGGACACTAGTCAGACTAAATAAGTTACAGAATAACACTCTGGCTCCTGTCTCGAAGACCTATCTCTCTGTGAATAATAATAACTCAAACTAGCTATTATCTTCTCCTTACACCTATGACATGTCCACTGACATCACAACTATAGTCTCTCATAATTGGCTGAGGCAGACTGTCTCATTTTCCCTGTAATCTGATCTTTTAAAAGGCTGATGCCATTTTAAGTGATTTATGTGGGGCAAATTACAAAAACCTTGGATTCGCTGGAAACCAAAGTTCTTGGGAAGTTTATGACAAATTTGATTTGTGTAGAATTAATTTGCTCATCTCTAACTGTGATCAATGTAAGCACTAATAGTATCCAGGAATATAATTATACTGAACAAAAATATAAACGCAACACTTTCGGTTTTGCTCCCATTTTGCCTGAGCTGAACTCAAAGACCTGAAACATTTTCTACATACAAAAAAGACCCATTACTCTCAAATTGTTCACAAATCTGTTTTAATCTGTGTTAGTGAGCATTTCTCCTTTGCCGAGATAATCCATCCCACCTCACAGGTGTGGAATATCAAGGTGCTGATTAGACAGCATCAATATTGCACAGAAGTGCCTTAGACTGCCCACAATAAAAGGAAACTCTGAAATGTGCAGTTTGATCACACAGCACAATGCCACAGATGTCGCAATGTTTGAGGGAGCGTGCAATTGGCATACTGACTGCAGGAATGTCTACTAGAGCTGTTGCCCGTGCAATGAATGTTCATTCCTGTACCATAAGCCGTCTCTAAAGTAGTTTCAGAGAATTTGGCAGTACATCCAACCGGCCTCAATACGGCAGACCACGTGTAACCACACCAGCCCAGGACCTCCACATCCAGCATCCTGTTTGCAATCTGCCCTGAACAGTGAAAATCGGGACTTATCCGTGAACAGAAAGCCTCTCCAACGTGCCAGACGCCATTGAATGTGAGCATTTGCCCACTCAAGTTGGTTACGACAATGAACTGCAGTCAGGTCCAGACCCCACTGCGGACGACGAGCATGCAGATGAGCTTCCCTGAGATGGTTTCTGACAGTTTGTGCAGAAATTCTTTGTTTATGCAAACCGATTGTTGCTGTAGCTATCCGGGTGGCTGGTCTCAGACGATCATGGAGGTGAACATGCTAGATGTGGAGGTCCTGGGCTGGTGTGGTTATACGTGGTCTGCAGTTGTGAGGCCAGTTGGATGTACTGCCAAATTCTCTGAAACGCCTTTGGAGACGGCTTATGGTAGAGAAATAAACATTCATTGCACGGGCCACAGCGCTGGTAGACATTCCTGCAGTCAGTATGCCAATTGCACGCCCAAACGTTGCGACATCTGTGGCATTGTGCTGTGTGATCAAACTGCACATTTAAGGGTACTTTCACACTTGCGTTGGTGCGGATCTGTCTGTTTATTTGCACAGACGGATCCGCACCTAATATGCAAACGTTTGTATCTGTTCAAAATGGATCCGTTTGCATTAGTTTTAACCCCTTAAGGACACGGCCCTATTTCACCTTAAGGACCAGGCCATTTTTTTAAAATCTGACCATTGTCACTTTATGTGGTGATAACTTTAAAACGCTTTTTCTTATCCAGGCCATTCTGAGATTGTTTTTTCGTCACATATTGTACTTCATGACACTGGTAAAATGAAGTCGAAAAATTTCATTTTTATTTATAAAAAAATACCAAATTTACCAAAAATTTTGAAAAATTTGCAATTTTCCAAGTTTCAATTACTCTACTTCTATAATACATAGTAATACTGCCAAAAAAAGTTATTGATTTACATTCCCCATATGTCTACTTCATGTATCGATCATTTTGGGAACGCCATTTTATTTTTGGGGACGTTACAAGGCTTAGAAGTTTAGAAGCAAATCTTGAAATTTTTCAGAAATTTTCAAAACCCACTTTTTAGGGACCAGTTCAGGTCTGAAGTCACTTTGTGAGGCTTACATAATAAAACCACCCAAAAATGACCCCATTCTAGAAACTACACCCCTCAAGGTATTCAAAACTGATTTTACAAACGTCATTAACCCTTTAGGTTTTCCACAAGAGTTAATGGCAAATGGAGATAAAATTTCAGAATTTCAATTTTTTGTAAAATTTTCCATTTTAATCCATTTTTTCCAGTAACAAAGCAAGGGTTAATAGCCAAACAAAACTTAATATTTATTCCCTCGATTCTGCAGTTTGCACGAACACCAAATATGTGGTCGTAAACTGCTGTATGGCCAAACTGCAGGGCGCAGAAGGAAAGGAACGCCATATGGTTTTTGGAAGGCAGATTTTGCTGGACTGGATTTTTGACACCATGTCCCATTTGAAGCCCCCCGATGCACCCCTAGAGTAGAAACTCCATAAAAGTGACTCCATCTAAGAAACTACACCCCTCAAGGTATTCAAAACCAGTTTTACAAACTATGTTAACCCTTTAGGTGTTCCACAAGAGTTATTGGCAAAAGGAGATGAAATTTCCGAATTTCTATTTTTTGTTACCTTGTCTCAAAAAAAGTGTAATATAGAGCAACCAAAAATCATGTTTACCCTAAAATAGTACCAACAAAACTGACACCTTATCCCGTAGTTTCCAAAATGGGGTCACTTTTTTGGAGTTTCTACTGTAGGGGTGCATCAGGGGGGCTTCAAATGGGACATAGTGTCAAAAAACCAGTCCAGCAAAATCTGCCTTCCAAAAACCATATGGCGTTCCCTTCCTTCTGTGCCCTGCCGTTTGGCCATACAGCAGTTTACGACCACATATAGGCCTCTTTCACACGGGCGTCATGTTTGACGCCTGGATAAGAGGCGGGTGCGTTGTGGGAATATGTGCGTTTTTCCCGCGCGGGTGCAAACGTTTGCAACACGTTTTGCACGCACGTGAGAAAAAACGCCATGTTTGGTACCCAACCCGAAGCCGGACTTCATCATTGAAGTCCGGTTTCGGGTATACTGGAGAATTGATTATTTCCCCTTATAACATGGTTATAAGGGGAAATAATAGCATTCTTAATAAAGAATGCATTGTTAAATGAAGAGGAAGGGGTTAAAAATAATAAAAGTTAACTTACCTTAGCCACTTGATCGCGTAGTCGCGATCTGTCCTCTCTTTCCCTGCAGCATCTATGATCTAAAGGACCTGTGATGACGTCACATCACATGGTCCAATCACATGGACCATCACCATGGTAAGATGGACCATGTGATTGGACCATGTGATGTGACATCATCATGGGTCACTTTCAGATCATAGATGCTGCAGGAAAGAGAGGACAGATCGCGACTACGCGATCAAGTGGCTAAGGTAAGTTAACTTTATTATTTTTAACCCTTCCTCTTCATTTAACAATGCATTCTTTATTAAGAATGCTATTATTTCCCTTATAACCATGTTATAAGGGAAATAATAGAGATTGGGTCCGTTGCTAAGCAACAATGCGGGAAAATCGCAGCGCATCCGCACTTGGTTGCGGATGCTTGCGATTTTCCGCAGCCCCATTCACTTCTATGGGGCCTGCGTTGCGTGAAAACGCAGAATATAGAACATGCTGCGATTTTCACGCAACGCAGAAGTGATGCGTGAAAATCACCGCTCATGTGCACAGCCCCATAGAAATGAATGGGTCCGGATTCAGTGCGGGTGCAATGCGTCCTCCTCACGCATTGCACCCGCGCGGAAAACTCGCCCGTGTGAAAGGGGCCATAGGGTGTTTGTTTGGCTGTTAACCCTTGCTTTGTTACTGGAAAAATGGGTTAATATGGAAAATTTGCAAAAAAATAGCTGTTTTGGGACTGTTTTTATTTTTTGTTATTTACCTAGTTGAACTGACAGGTTAGATTGTGTGCTATTTCTATAGAGCAGGTTGTTACGGACGCGACAATACCAAATATGACTACTTTTTGGGGTTTTTTGTTTCAGTTTTACATAATAAAGCATTTTTGAAAAAAAATTTTTTTTAGTGTCTCCACATTCTGAAAGTCATAGTTTTATTTTATTTTTTTGGGCGACTGTCTTATGTAGGGGCTCATTTTTTGCGGGATGAGATGGCGGTTTGATTGGCACTATCTTGGGGTGCATATGACATTTTGGTCGCTTGCTATTACACTTTTTGTGATGTAAGGTGACAAAAATGGCTTTTGAAACCGTTTTTTTTTTTTTTTTTTTGCTGTGTTCAGCTGAGGGGTTAGGTCATGTGTTATTTTTATAGATCAGGTTGTGACGGACGCGGCGATACATAATATGTATACTTTTTATTTATTTATATAAGTTTTACACAATAATATCATTTTTTAAAACAAAAAAAAAATCATGTCTCCATAGTTTGAGAGCCATATTTTTTTTTTTTTTTTTGGGCGATTGTCCTATGTAGGGGCTCATTTTTTGCGGGATGAGATGGCGGTTCGAATGGTACTATCTTGGGGTGCATATGACTTTTTGATCGCTTACTATTACACTTTTTGTGATGTAAGGTGACAAAAAAATGGCTTGTTTGACAACGTTTTTATTTTTTATGTTTACAGCGTTCATCTGAGGGGTTAGGTCATGTTATATTTTTATAGAGCAGGTCCTTACGGACACGGCGATACATAATATGTATACCTTTTTTTATTTATTCTGGTTTTACACAATAATATCCTTTTTAAATAAAAAAAAAACATGTTTTAGTATCTCCATAGTCTGAGAGCCATATATTTTTCAGTTTTTAGGCAATTGTCTCAGGTTGGGTATCATTTTTGCGGGGTGAGGTGACGGTTATATTGGCACTATTTGGGGGGTCATATGACTTTTTGATCGCTTGCTATTACACTTTTTGTGATGTAAGGTGGCAAAAAAATGGCTTTTTGACAAAGTTTTTATTAATTTTTTTAACAGTGTTTACTTGAGGGGTTAGGTCATGTGATATTTTTATAGAGCAGATTCTTACGGACGTGGAGATACCCAATATGTCTACTTTTTAATTTTTTTTTTACATTTAACACTAAAAAGCATTTTTGAAACAAAAAAAATCATGTTTTAGTCTGAGAGGCATAGTTTTTTTATTTTTTGGCCAATTGTTTTAGTTAGGGGCTCATTTTTTGCAAGATGAGATGGCGGTTTGATTGGTACTATTTTGGGAGGCAAACGCCTTTTTGATCGCTTTGTATTACACTTTTAGTGATGTAAGGTGCCAAAAATGGCTTATTTACACCATTTTTTTTTTTTTTATGGTGTTCACCTGAGGAGTTCAGTCATGTGATATTTTTATAGAGCAGGTTTTTATGGACGCGGCGATACCTAATATGTGTAGTGTATTTTATTTTTTTTAATTTTTATTCAGTGATATGTGTTTTTTTCATTTTTTTTCATTTTTTTTTGACCCAGTGGATCTGGTGTCTTTATAATACAGTACAGTACACTATATAGTGCACTGTGCTGTATTTTGTACTTTACAAAGTCTGAATAGACCTTTAGCAGGTCTATTCAGACTTTCAGCACTGGAGACAGGACGCTTCTGAAAGCGTCCTGTCTCCATGGCAACCATTACCCGCTGCCAGAACTGAGCAGGGGGTGATGGGGAGGGAGTGGAGCTCCCTCCCTCTGTGATCCCATCCTGTTGGGGGGCTGCAAAGGCACAGCAGCCCCCCGATGGGAGAGGGAGGGAGCTCCCTCCCTGTAAAACCTTCCATACCGCGGTCCGTACGGACCGCGGTATAGAAGGGGTTAAACGGGTGGCATCTGATCAAGCACAGATGCCAGCCGTTTCTATCAGAGTGTCAGCAATGTACTGACACTCTGATAGACCCACTAGACACCAGGGATACATTACAGAGAAGGCGGGCGGGGGATCGCAATCGCGATCCCGCCGCACCGCCCACCTCCCGCACCGCCTCCCGCCGCCCGCAACCACCCCCCCTGCACCCCTGCAGCCACAATATGATTGGGGGCTGCAGGGGGGGTTAAAAATCAAGACTTTGGGGGCATTAACTCTCTGATCCCAAGCGCTGCAAACCGCAGGTCTGAATTGACCTGCGGTTTGCAGCGATCGCCCATACGGGGGGGTCACAGGACTCCCCTGGGCATTTTAACAAGGTACCTGCTGAATGTTTTCAGCAGGTACCTTGTTCCGATCACTGCCAGCTGAGCAGCAGTGATCGGAACAACTTATGACATACCGGTACGTCATGTGTCCTTAAGGACTCGGGAAACATGCCGTACCGGTACGTCATGTGTCCTAAAGGGGTTAAAGTAAAATGTCAACGTCAAAACGGATCCGTTTTGAATCACATTAAAAGTCAATGGGGAACGGATCCATTTTCAAATGCACCATATTGTGTAATTAAAGACGGATCCGTCCCCATTGACTTACATTGTAATTCAAAACGGATCTGTTCGGCTCCGCATCTTCAGATGGACACCAAAATGCTGCAAGCTGCGTTTTGGGATCCGCCTCCAAAACGGAATAGAGGCGGAATGGAGCCGAACTGATGCATTCTGAACGGATCCTTATCCATTCAGAATGCATTGGGGCTTAACTGACTCCTCAAACGGAGTTCAAGGGATTTGAACTACTTTCTGTTTGTTTCAGCCTTTTTTTGCTGGACATAACAGCATGGTATTTTTTCCAACAAAAAAGCCAAATTCAAACAGACAGCAGGTAAATGTAGTTCAAAGATTTATCTTTTGACCCACTAAAGTGAATAAAACCAATGCAGTATGATTAAATGCCATTTTATGGTATTCAAGAGTTTATCCCTAATAGAAAGACGAGTGGAGGGCTTTTTTTTATGGTTTCGCTGTCCAGAGTAGGGGTGGAGTAAAAAATAACTGTCGGTTTTATGATATGTTTGGATTTTTTCAAGCTGTAATAGAAGAAATAAAAACAAAATTGGAAAAAAAAGCCAAAAAGTTAGAGGTATTCCAGTTATGTAAAGTTATCCCCTATCCTATCCTACGACTGGGGCCCCAACCGATCATGAGAAAGACATCATAACCAGAGGAACACCTGAAATAAATTAAGTGGCTGGCTGTGCATGCGTGTGGCTGCTCCATTAATTTCTTTGGAAGTTCCAGAGATAGCCGAGCACTGTACTCAACTATCTCCAGAATTCCAAAAGAAATTAATGGAGTGGCCATCTGACCAGCCTCTTTGTTAATTTCAGGGAGCTCCATGGGGTCTTGTGATCGATGAGGAGTTCCAGCATATAATCCCCACAATCTAATAGTTATACCCTATTCTGTGATTAGGGGATACCTTTACATAACTGAAATATCCCTATAACAGAGAGAAATCCCAAGGTTGGAACAGCAGCCTTGACACCCATTTTAGTTATAAAGATTTACCTATACAATATAAAAGCGATCACTGAATAGTGACAGTGGTGGTTTACTTTTATTGCATTACTGTTGTAAACCTCCTATGTCATTGCCAGGAAATGTTTATATATGTCACTTTATGTGGTAATAACTTTGGAAAGCTTTTACTTATCCAAGCCATTCAGAGATTGTTTTCTCATGACACATTGTACTTCATGTTAATGGTAAATTTGAGTCAATATGTTTTACCTTTATTTATAAAAAAAAATCAAAAAGTTAAAAATTTGAGTGTTTTCTAAATTTGAATCACTCTGCTTTTAAGACAGATAGTGGTGCCTCATAAAATATTCATTAATTAACATTCCCCATATGTCTATTTTATGTTGGCATCATTTTACTAATATAATTTTATTT
The DNA here is from genome assembly GCA_033119425.1 of Bufotes viridis. Lineage (NCBI taxonomy): Eukaryota > Metazoa > Chordata > Amphibia > Anura > Bufonidae > Bufotes > Bufotes viridis. Next base: position 292,029,481 of record CM065589.1, on the reverse strand, counting down.
TTAGGATGTTAGAATGTTTAGATTTTTAGCAATTTTTGAAATTTTAAAGATATTTTCCAAAGTCAACTTTTTTAAGGACCAATTCAGTTCTGAAGTCACTTTGTGGAGCTTACGTAATAGAACCAACCCATAAATGACCCCACTTTAGAAACGAGACCCCTCAAGCTATTCAAAACTGCTTTTAGAAATGTCGTTAACCATTTAGGTATTCCACAGGAATTAAAGCAAAATAATGGTGAAATTTTGTAGATTTTCAATTTTTTCCTGGAACACATTATTATTATTTATTATTAGAGCGCCATTCATTCCATAGCGCTGTACATATAATAAGCGGTGCACATACATAATATAGGCAATTGCATTAAGTATGAACGAGACTAGCTACAGACTGGTACAGAAGGACAGAAGGCCCTGCCCGTGAGGGCTTACAATCTACATGGTATGGGGGAAGGAGACAGTAGGCGAGGGTGAAGCTGGTCTTGGCGGTATAGAGGCAGCGAAGGATTCCACTGTAGGTGAGAGTCTGATATGTTGGGGTAGCGAGTTCCAGAGTATAGGGGATGCCCGGGAGAAATCTTGGAGGCGAGTGTGGGAAGAGGTGATAAGAGGAGAGGAGAGAAGGAGGTCCTGTGAGGATGGAAGATTGCGTGTGGGGATGTATCGGTAAAGTAGCTCAGAGATGTAGGGAGGGGACCGGTTGTGGACGGCCTTTTATGTGTTGGTTAATATTTTAAACTGAATTGGCTGGGCAATGGGGAGCCAGTGCAGGGACTGGCAGAGGGGAGATGCAGAGGAGTAACAGGGTGAGAGGTGGATTAGTCGGGCAGCAGAGTTGAGGATAGATTGGAGGGGTGCGAGAGTGCTAGATGGGAGGCCACAGAGGAGAATGTTGCAGTAGTCTAGGCGGGAGATGATGAGGGCATGTACAAGCATTTTTGCAGATTCAAAGTTGAGGAAAGGGCGGATGCGGGAGATGTTTTTGAGTTGGAAGCGGCAGGTTGTGGAAAGGGATTGGATGTGTGGGCGGAACAAGAGGGCAGAATCCAAGGTCACTCCAAGGCAGCGCACTCGGTTGACTGGGGAGAGTGTGTAGTCATTGATTGTAATAGATAGGTCTGTTGGGGGGGGGTGAGCAAGATGGGGGAAAGATGATGAATTCTGTTTTATCCATATTAAGTTTTAGAAAGTGAGAGGAGAAGAAGGAGGATATGCGATATGCATTGTGGGATTCTGGATAGTACGGTGGTGATGTCTGGACCAGAGAGGTAGATTTGTGTGTCATCAGCATAAAAGTGATACTTAAAGCCATGGGACTCTATAAGCTGTCCCAGGCCGAAGGTGTAGATAGAGAAGAGCAGGGGTCCTAGGACGGAGCCTTGCGGGACACCAATAGAGAGGAAATGAGGTGAGGAGGTGGTGAGAGAGTAGGAGACGCCAAAAGTCCGGTCTGTGAGGTATGATTTGATCCAGGATAGGGCCAGGTCAGAGATGCAAAGAGATGAGAGAGTTTGTAACAGAAGGGAGTGGTTGACAGTATCAAAGGCAGAGGACAAGTCAAGGAGAAGGGGGACAGAGTAATGTTTTTTGGTTTTGGCAGTTAGTAGGTCATTGGTGACTTTGGTGAGGACAGTCTCAGTTGAGTGGTGGGGTCGGAAGCCAGATTGCAGCTGGTCAAAGAGGGAGCAGGAGGAGAGGTGAGAGGACAGTTCAGAATGGACATGTTGCTCAAGTAGCTTTGAGGCATATGGAAGAAGGCGATACCTGGACAAAGAAGATGGGTTAAGTGAAGGCTTTTTGAGGATGGGTGTAATGGTAGCGTGTTTAAAAACAGAGGGGAAGAGACCAGAGGTTAGTGATAGGTTGAAGAGATGAGTTAGGGCTGGGATAAACACTGTGGTGGGTGAGGTTAGGGATGAGGTGGGATGGGATTGGGTCAAGTGCACAGGTGGTGAGGTGGGATTTGGAGAGTAGAGTGGAGAGTTTTTCTTCTGTAATGGCGGAGAAGCTGGTTTTGGGAAAAGAGGACTGAGCAGCTGTGTAGAGGGTCTGTGGAGACTGTGTGTTGAAGCTTTCTCTGATGTTGACTATCTTTTGTTTGAAGAATGTGGCAAAATCCTCAGCTGAGATGAGAGGATGGGTGGGGGCGCTTGTGGACGGAGAAGAGAATTAAATGCGTTAAAAAGTTGTTTTGGGTTGTGAGATATGAGAGATGAGAAGTAGGCCTGTTTTGCATCAACGAGTGAGGATTTGAAAAAGAGAAAGGATTGCTTGTATGCGGTAAATTCATCTTTAGAATGGGAGTTCTTCCATCGCCGCTCTGCTGCCCTGGAAGCTTGTCTGAGATTTTTAGTCAGGTTGGTGTGCCAGAATTGTCTGTTGATTTTTCTGGTTTTGTTGTGTGTAAGTGGGGCAATAGTGTCCAGAGTTGCGCTTATTGTGGTGTTATATAGGGTGGTGGCAGTATCTGGGCTAACTAAAAAATCTGTTTTGGTGCGATGTCTATTTATTTATTTTTAACAGCGTTCACCTGATGGGGTAGATCATATAATATTATTATACTTCACACTTCACTCAACAGGTGTTTCATAGAATTTTTAATACTTGGGTGTTGAAATGAAAAATAATTTTTTTTTATTTTACAAGAAAATGGTGCTTTAGGCCCAAACTTTCTTTTTCACAAAAGATAATAGGAGCATATCTCCCCACAGCTTGCTACCCGCTTTCTTCTCAATACAGTAACACCCCAACTGTGGCCGTAAACTGTTATTTGGAGATATGCCAGGGCTCAGAAGGGAGGGAGCAGCATCTGGAGTTTTTAAGAGCGATAACTTTTTTTATTTTTTGTTGAATGAGCTGCATGAGGGCTTATTTTGTGTGGGACAAGCTGTAGTTTTTATTGGCACCATTTTGGGGCACATTTGGCTTTCTGGTTGCTTTTTATCTCATTTTTTGGGAGATTGGAGATGAAGTCACAAAAAAAACTGGTGTCATTATTCTATTTTTTTTTAATACCGTTTACATTTATTTTTTTTTAATACCGTTTACATATTTTTTTTTTAATACCGTTTAGAAAAAAAATATGTCTTTGTGTTGCAATTTTCTAAGAGCCATTTATTTTTTATTTTTCTGGCTATGGTCTGGGAGGAGGTGACATTTTTATTGCTAATATTTTGGGGTAAATATGACTTTTTGATTAACATTATGTTTTTGGGAGGTGAGCTAACTAAAAAATCTGTTTTGGTGCGATGTCTATTTATTTATTTTTAACAGCGTTCACCTGATGGGGTAGATCATATAATATTATTATACTTCACACTTCACTCAACAGGTGTTTCATAGAATTTTTAATACTTGGGTGTTGAAATGAAAAATATTTATTTTTTATTTTACAAGAAAATGGTGCTTTAGGCTCAAACTTTCTTTTTCACAAAAGATAATAGGAGCATATCTCCCCACAATTTTCTACCCGCTTTCTTCTCAATACAGTAACACCCCAACTGTGGCCGTAAACTGTTATTTGGAGATATGCCAGGGCTCAGAAGGGAGGGAGCAGCATCTGGAGTTTTTAAGAGCGATAACTTTTTTTATTTTTTGTTGAATGAGCTGCATGAGGGCTTATTTTGTGTGGGACAAGCTGTAGTTTTTATTGGCACCATTTTGGGGCACATTTGGCTTTCTGGTTGCTTTTTATCTCATTTTTAGGGAGATTGGAGATGAAGTCACAAAAAAAACTGTTGTCATTATTCTATTTTTTTTCAATACAGTTTACATGATGGTGTAGATCATGTGATATTTGTATAGATCTGGTCATTACGGATGCAACAATACAAGATATGTCTAGTTTTTTTTTATGTTTTACACAATAAAAACATTTTTGGAAAGAAAAGTATGTTTTTGTGTTGACATTTTCTTAGAGCCATATTTTTTTCATTTTTCTGACTATAGTCTTGTGTGAGAGCTTGTTTTTTGCGGGACAAGGTGACATTATTATTGCTACCATACGACTTTTTGATTGATTGATATTATGTTTTTTGTGAGGTGAGGTGACTAAAATAAAGCTGTTTTGGCATAATTTTTATTATTTTTTTTTACACCGTTAACTTGATGGGGTAGATCATGTGATTTTTTTTGTAGAGCCAATTTTTACATTTTACACAATAAGAGCATTTTTAGAAAAAAAAATATGTCTTTGTGTTGCAATTTTCTAAGAGCCATTTATTTTTATTTTTCTGGCTATGGTCTGGGAGGAGGTGACATTTTTATTGCTAATATTTTGGGGTAAATATGACTTTTTGATTAACATTATGTTTTTGGGAGGTGAGCTAACTAAAAATCTGTTTTGGTGCGATGTCTATTTATTTATTTTTAACAGCGTTCACCTGATGGGGTAGATCATATAATATTATTATACTTCACACTTCACTCAACAGGTGTTTCATAGAATTTTAATACTTGGGTGTTGAAATGAAAAATATTTATTTTTATTTTACAAGAAAATGGTGCTTTAGGCTCAAACTTTCTTTTCACAAAAGATAATAGGAGCATATCTCCCACAATTTTCTACCCGCTTTCTTCTCAATACAGTAACACCCCAACTGTGGTCGTAAACTGTTATTTGGAGATATGCCAGGGCTCAGAAGGGAGGAGCAGCATCTGGAGTTTTTAAGAGCGATAACTTTTTTATTTTTGTTGAATGAGCTGCATGAGGGCTTATTTTGTGTGGGACAAGCTGTAGTTTTTATTGGCACCATTTTGGGGCACATTTGGCTTTCTGGTTGCTTTTTATCTCATTTTTAGGAGATTGGAGATGAAGTCACAAAAAAGCTGTTGTCATTATTCTATTTTTTTCAATACAGTTTACATGATGGTGTAGATCATGTGATATTTGTATAGATCTGGTCATTACGGATGCAACAATACAAGATATGTCTAGTTTTTTTATGTTTTACACAATAAAAACATTTTTGGAAAGAAAGTATGTTTTGTGTTGACATTTTCTTAGAGCCATATTTTTTCATTTTTCTGACTATAGTCTTGTGTGAGAGCTTGTTTTTGTGGGACAAGGTGACATTATTATTGCTACCATACGACTTTTTGATTGATTGATATTATGTTTTTTGTGAGGTGAGGTGACTAAAATAAAGCTGTTTTGGCATAATTTTTATTATTTTTTTTTACACCGTTAACTTGATGGGGTAGATCATGTGATTTTTTTTGTAGAGCCAATTTTTACATTTTACACAATAAGAGCATTTTTAGAAAAAAAAATATGTCTTTGTGTTGCAATTTTCTAAGAGGCATTTATTTTTTATTTTTCTGGCTATGGTCTGGGAGGAGGTGACATTTTTATTGCTAATATTTTGTGGTAAATATGACTTTTTGATTAACATTATGTTTTTGGGAGGTGAGCTAACTAAAAAATCTGTTTTGGTGCGATGTCTATTTATTTATTTTTAACAGCGTTCACCTGATGGGGTAGATCATATAATATTATTATAGACCTGCTTGTTGCAGACGCAGTGATACCAAATATGTCTATTTTATTTATTTTTCTTCTATTTTTAGCATTTTTTAAATAACGGATTTGGAGGGAATTTTTTTCTTTTAAATATGAAATTTTTTATTTTTTTATTTTACACTTTGTGTCCCCCATATGGTCATACAAGACATTTAACTTAATTTTTTTTTTTTTACTATTGATTTGTCCTGTAACTGGGGCTGACATAGTAGCCCCAGTTACAGTGGAAATACACCCACCAGAGAGGCTGTACAGCATAATACAGCTCTGTACAGCCTCAATGCAGGGCTGATCGAGGTCTATGAAAGACCCGACAGCTCCTGCACTCCCCCGGCCCCGGCAGTCACATGACCAACGGGCCGGGACAGGAAGCAGCATAGCGCTTCCTGATCTGTATACAGAGCGCTCGTTGAGCGCTGTGTATACAGCGCTCTAGAAGGCAGGGACACCCAGGAACGGGTGTCTCTCTGGGGTGCCCTGCTGTCACTGACATTCAGAAACGTATGATCAGAGATAATCCTGACCGTCCAGGACGTTTATAGTCAATGGGTGGTCGGGAAGTGGTTAAAGCAGAATGAAAAGTAATGTATAATCATTATTATTGTAGAAAATTTAGAAAGGTTAACCCAAAAAAGCCTTCATAGAAAAGTCACTGTTATCAATTCTCAGTACAGCCGATTAAAACGTATAAATCTTTATATACATGATTAGGCAACCTAATAAGGAAAAGTCATTTGACATTGTTCCAAGTTCGAATCCTTGCTCTCAGATAGACCTGGAGGAATTGTGCTCTGTGGCTGAACATTATGTACCTGAGGAGAAGCACGCTCATGAGGAATGCTGGAAGTCGATTCTCTCTTCTACCATAGAAGGTAATACGCAAATCCTGTGCTCTTATCTAGTAAAAATGGGGAAGATTTGTGAAACAGTCTAAGGGTACTTTCACACTTGCGGCATGGCTATCCGGCAGGCTGTTCCGGCGGTTGAACAGACGGCCGGATCCGCCATGCCGCAAGTACCCGTGTGCTGCCCTGATGTCGCTCCATCCCCATTGACTATAATGGGGGCGGAGCTACGGCGCAGCACGGCAATGATCGCCGGACTAAAAAGTCGGACCAGCAGTACTTTTAGTCCTGCGATCTCCGGCTGTGCACTGCCGTGCTGCGCCATAGCTCCGCCCCCCGCCCCATTATAGTCAATGGGGACGAAGCGGCTGCATGGCAGCACACGGGTACTTGCGGCATGGCGGATCCATGCCGCAAGTGTGAAAGTACTCTAAAAGATAAACTTTTTGCTCATAGCATCACCTCCCAGCTTTCATTTCTTATAGTACCCTTAAAAATAAAAGCTGTGCTATGATTTTTTCCCCATTGTGTTTCAGTGTAAAGCTCCCACAAATGTGACAGCCACCATATGATCAACTGGGTGTATAGCAAAGGCCCACTGTAAAAATGATGGACTGTGTATTTGTGGTCTATACAACAGAGATCACATATGCACTCCTTTCCTTAGGTCCCATTCATACTAGCCTATTCAGGACTAAAACACTGATTGCCTTTGCTTAGAATAGGCCATCAATGTTTGATATTTTCTGTGTGGGATGAATATACATCACAAATATGCAAGTGTGAATGAGACTTTATACTACCAGAGTTTACGGTAAGAACATATTTTCTCTACCACTGAAATAGAATTTTTTACACCTTTTGTTAAAACAGGCCTAAAATATCCTGTAATCCAATACCATTTATGCCATATTTAAAGTAGGTATCCTATAAGCATGGGGGGCATAGCTATAGGGGGTGCAGAGGTAGCAGTCATTACCGGGCCCAGGAGCCTAAGGGGGCCCAAAGACCCTTGTGCTGTATAAGAAGACACACAAAGCACTGAGCCAAGCGGAACTCTTGCACCAGGGCCCATGAGCCATTAGCTACGCCCCAGCCTATAAGTTATGTAAAAAATGAAAATCAGACATCATATAGTACATGACAATCTCGTTCTAATAAATCTAGAACCAGCCCTGTACCTCACATGGGTCCAGAGATCTCCCCATTATTTGCTCTGCTAGATTTATATGAAGCTAGAAGCTGAAGGGGAGTGTCTTTTCTGCTGCAGCTAAGGGGGCGTGGCTTTTCTGCTGGAGCTCTCTCCCTATCACAGCTGAGGAGGCAGTTGAAGGATTAAACTGAGCATGTACGGCCGCCATCTCAGTGACAAATAAGAAAAAGAACAAACAGCAGGTGGTACTATATACTGTAGATACATTTTACTGAATAACTCACTGGATATACAAAAATTTTAATGACATGCAATTACAAAAGTATTCAGATCCAGGTGCTGGTTTAAAAAATGTTGAATATTTTTTGTGGAACAACCCTCTTAAGGAAATTTGAAGAGTTATTTCGGGTTTTAACAATAAGGCTTTATGAATTCAAGGGCATTCATATGTAGAAGAGGATTCTTTCACAACTATACTTGCATAACAAATGCCCTGTGTCATATATACAGTACATTCACACACACACAAATACAGTATACACAAACACATATATATATTCACAGATATACACACACACATATACACTGTGATATATACTGTGTGTGTATACACTAAATACACCAATCAGCCTTAACATTAAAATTAAAGAGGTTGTCTGAGATTTTCAACTTGATGCCAGGATTGGCTGGGGGTCCGACTCTGAGCACCCCTGCCTATCACATGTTTGAAGAGATCATGGTGGACCATTGATGTCACTGTGATTGGTATGCTACAAAGAAGTTGCGGCGCTCACACAGTGATTTTCGAGGACAGATAACACACAGTGATCTATGAGTACAGATAACGCAGTGACCACTCAGTAAAGATAACATTGTGATCACTCAGTACAGATAACACAGTGATCTCTTATTACAGATAGCACTCAGTGACAGTGGCGTGCCTAAAGTGTTTGGCACCCGGGGGGTCCTTTCTCTGCAGCTCCCCCCCCCCCCCAATACTTTAAAATAATTTCACCCCCTCATTGCACAACCTTCACAGTAGTTTTGTCCAGATATGTGCCCCCTTCTGTAGTTATGCCCATATTGTGCCCCTCACGGTAGTTATGCCCACACTGCGCCCCCTCACAGTATTTATGACCTCAATGTACAACTTTCACAGTAGTTATGCCCATGTTGTGCCCCCTTAAAGTACTATCCCTTCATTGTGCCCCCCTTCACATTAGTTATTCCCTCATTGTGCCCCCCCCCCAGTAATTATGCCCTCTCTGCACCTCTTTCACAGTGGTAATGCCCTATGTGCCCTTTCACAGGAGTAATGCCCTATATGCCCCCTTCATAGTAGTAATGCCCATTGTGCCCTCTTCATAGTAATAATGCTCATTGTGCCTCCTTTACAGTAGTAATGCCTATTGTACCCCCTTCATAGTAGTAATGTCCATTATGCCCCCTTCACAGTAGTAAGGCCCATTGTGTCGCTGCATAGTAGTAATGCCCATTATGCTCCCTTCACAGTAGTAATGCCCATTGTGCCTCCTTCATAGTAGTAATGCCCATTGTGCCCCCTTCATTGTAGTAATGCCCACTGTGTCCCCTTCATAGTAGCAATGCCCATTGTGTCTCCTTTATAGTAATAATGCCCATTGTTCCCCCTCCATAGTAGTAATGCCCATTGTTCCCCCTTTTTAGTAGTATTTCCCTCTGTGCCCTCTCCATAGTAGTGATGCCCATTGTGCCCCTTCCATAGTAGAAAAGCCCATTGTGCCCCCTTCACAGTAGTAATGCCCTCTGTGTTAGGGCTCATGCACACAAATGTGTGCCGGCCGTTCTGTGCATTGGGGACCGCAATTGCGGTCCCCAATGCACGGGCAATATCCGCGCGGCTGCCGTAGACGGATCCAGACGCATTCAACTTGAATGGGTCTGGGATCCATCCGTTCCGCAAAAAAGTAGTGCATGCACTTCTTTTTTGTGGTGTGGAGGCACGGCAAGAAACACCACGAAAGCACTCTGCAGTGCTTCTGTGGGGTTCCGCTCCGTCCTTCCGCACCTCATCTCCTGGATCGGTGACACATTCAAGTGAATATAAATATAGATAAAGATGGAGATGCTCTCACCTGGCCATTATCGAGTGTCCGATGTATGGAAGAAACCGCCTGGGAACAAGGCATACAACAAGTCCAAAAAAAAAGCTTTCCTCCAGATTCGGATACAAACGTATTGATTATTTTTGGAACAGTGCAGATAAAAACCGACAGAAAAATTCCATGTCTACACGTTTCGGATCATGACATCTTGATCCTTACTCATGACACAAATGGAATGAAAGAAGCTTGTATTTAGGTGGTAGGCTCTCATGATGAAAACAAGTGCCACCACTTAATACCAAGCCACACCTTCAGCGACATAAAAGATTACCATAGAGCAAAAAAGACAATGTAAAAACAAAGCACACATGAGACGGCTAATAGTGTAATATTAAATCATGATGGCGATTCAAACCTTTAGGAACACATGTGCCCATGCGGAGTATCCAAAAGGATTCCCTATTTAATCATTTCTTCCTGTAATCACCACTACAAATGGGGGATTAACTCTTTCAAGGCCTTGTACCTGCATGCCTGCGATGTCTCCACCATGAAATGCAGCATAATGTGAACTGACGGCAGATACTTTCCTAGTCCTTGCATGTGGAATATCTGATATATGTCTACAAATTCGGACTTTTAGACTATTAAACGTGCAGCCCACGTACTGGAGACAGCACAGGGTGCAGATGACAAGGTAAACAACAAATTTTGTATTACAATTGATGTATTGTTTAAGATCAAAAAACTGTTGAGTGGTCATTGACAGGATGCGTTGTCCCGGATACATCACATTACAGCATGAGCATATCTTGTGTCCACACTTGAAGTTACCTCTATGTCTAAGCCAGGTAAAGCGGTTTTCCTTAGTCTCTAAAAACAAAGAAGGACTTAGTTTTTTAGCCAGAGTGGTAGCTTTACGTGCCACACATCTTATACCAGTACTCGCAACATCCTACCATTGTTCGTCACTATGCAACACCGCAAGATGTTTTTTTTACAATATGACAAATACGCGAGTATTCCAAACTATACTCGGTCACAAAGACCGGAATGCGACAATCATCTGTCCTATGAATGCTTTTACGAGTATTTTTAGGAAACACAAGATCAATGCAGGGTTTACATAGGACCTCTTTTCTAGCTGTCTACAAAACTTTTTAAGGATATTTCCTGACTGAAAGACGACCAGAGATTAAATTTAATTCATTCTGACATGCAGAATCATCAGAACAATTGCGGCGTGCCCGCATCAACTCCCTTTTAGGAATGTTCTTGATGATGTGATGAGGGTGACACGATATTGCGAATAAAGTGGTATTACCTGCTATCTCCTTAGGGTAAGTATGTGTGACCACTGCAGATTTGGAAACATCTCCCTTTAAAAGAAGATCTAGAAAAGGGATGGTGGAGGCATCTACCTAAGGAAAATGTAAGATTACAATCATTGCAATTCACATAGGCCGCCCAGAGCGGCACAGCCGCCACATCACTAAATGAAAAGCAGGTCGTCGATGTAGCGACTGTACCACTCCAGGGAGGCCAACCAGGGATTGTTGCAAGAAAATAGATAGCGATGCTCCCACCAAGCCATGTAAATATTGGCCAGAGAAGGTGAGAATTTCGCCCCCATTGAGACGCCGGTAAGTTGAAGAAAAAAGCAGCCATTAAACATGAATACATTATGTTTTAACAAAAATTGAACCATGCGGCACAAAAAATCACAGAATCCAGTTGAATGATCTGAATAAGTAGGAACCATTGCAGGGCAGTGATGGCAAGATCATGTGGAGTCACTGTATATAAAGAGTTAACGTCAGCCGTAATCCACATAAAATTGGGTTTCCAACTGAAGTCATGAAAGGCTTGCAAAACTGCTCTGGTGTTCAAAAGGAAACCAGGGATAGTTTGTACCAAAGGTTGGAGGATGCTATCCACCCAGGCAGACAATCTTTCAGTGAAAGATCCAATGCCCGAAACTATAGGACGCATCTTAGGGGGAAATCGATTTATTATGTCTTATACTGTCACTTGTGCCGCTAAATGAAGCCGAATCTTTATTCTTCAAAAAAGTAAATGACAGAGCAGAATCGGAGGAATCCCGTTCAGTTGAACTGAAAACAACTTTTGTAGGTTTGCCACTCTTGTTGCGATTAATTTTCTTCATAATAGAGCATGAGCATACTGAATTCACTTCAATTATAAACAGTGTTGCTTTTGTAATCCTGTAGATCACAACTAAATGTATCCTGTTTAATGGAAATCAAAGTATTTTCCAGATTATTCAAGTTATTCAAGTTTTCTTGGAGCTTAGCATCAAGGTCCAGAAAGGTTTGAGACTGTGATGAGAAAGTAATGGAATCCTGTACAACTTTAATTTCCTCTCTAAGACTGGAGAGGGATTCTTCCTCTTGGGCAATAATAAGTTCCATGAGTTTGAACGAACATTCAGATAAAATATTCTGCCACTGAACAAGAAATGCATCGCAATAAATAATGGTGGTATTATTTTGCTTTCAACACACTTCTTCAGGGATGTGGCATCTCACAAAGTGTGCATTTCTTTGATGAGGAGTTTTTCCAATGAAGCCATATGGATTTTTAAGTCCAACATATCCTGAGATTCCTTATTATCCAAATCAAAGATAGCGTTCATTTTGTTCAGTCTCTCTTGGCAATCATCAATAACTCTTAATGAAGAGCGTGACATGGTGAATAACTGCGGTTCAGATATATAGCACTGATGAGATCCGAGGCACAGGGAGCCAAACACCTGGTTCCCAAACAGAAAGTAAATATAGCACTGTGTGTTATCTGTACTCAGAGAGATTACTGTGTGTTATCTGTACTCAGAGAGATCACTGTATGTTATGTATATTGAGAGATATCACTGTGTGTTATATGTACTCAGAGAGATCACTGTGTGTTATGTGTACTGAGAAATATTACTGTGTGTTACGTGTACTGAGAGATATCACTGTGTGCTATGTGTACTGAGAGAGATCACCTGTTTTATGCTGCAGTGCATCTTTATGCATAATCCCTGCCTACAGGTGTGTTAGATTACATTACACTGAGCCTACCACTAGGGGGAGACAACACATCCCATATATAGCCCAGGTCAGGCCTAGCTAGTTAGGTCAGTCTTTAGCCCTGAGCTGAACTGTCCACATCCTGTTCAGGACTCTGCTAAGAGTTAGTGGACATGAGCTAGAAGTTTAGTTTCAAAAAGGATATTTTAATCCACAAAGAACTAAAGGAACATAGCAATAAACGGTTACAGCCATCTCTACAAGCACCTTAGGACCTTTGGAGTTAACTAGTGAAGGAATTACCAGACTCCGGCAGCTTCACTAACCCGCACTGGAATAACAGGGACCAGCGTTGCAGTCACTTAACAGTAAGCATAAAACCTACATCATTAATAGCTTGAGAGACAGACATCACACCTGTGAGCAGTGGACCCTTTGCAGCTTTACCTCTGTCCATCTTAACCGCCTGCCGACCGCCTAACGCACGGATGCGTCCAGGCAGCGGCAGGTTTATTCCTCCTGGACGCATCCGCGTGTCATCTTGCGATAGGCGAGATTTCCTGTGAACGGCGCGCGTGTTCACAGCAGCGTGCAGCTCTGCATTTATACTACAGCCTGCCAGCGATGGTCCTCTGGTGGTCCTATTTGCTGGGATCGACCACCAAAGGACCAGGTAGCTCTGTAAAGTAGCACCAAGCACCACACTACATCCCCCCCCCCGTCATTTATTAACCCCTGATCACCCCATATAGACTCCCTGATCACCCCCCTGTCATTGATCACCCCCCTGTAAGGCTCCATTCAGACGTCCATATGTGTTTTGCGGATCCACAGATTGGCAAAACACGGACACCGGCAATGTGCTTTCCGCATTTTGCAGATCCACACATTGCCAGAACTATATAGAAAATGCCTTTTCTTGTCCGCAATTGCAGACAAGAATAAGACATGTTCTATATTTTTGCGGAACGGAAGTGCAGACCCAGAAGTGCGGATCCACAATTCCGGATCCGAGCGGGACAAAGTCTGTCCCCATAGAAATGAATGGGTCCGCAATTCCGTTCCGCAAACAGAATTGCGGACGTGTGAATGGGGCATAAGGGTCCCTTATCACTGCCAGTTAGTTAGCTACTTGTTAGGTAGTTAGCGCCCAGCCCACCGCACCGCAGTCACTGATTTTGGCAGAGATTTTTTCATCCATATTGATCGATGCGAATGAAGAAATCTGTGCCGTTCATTTTTTCTTTCAGCCCAGAGGCTGAACGGAAAAAAAAATCTCATTACCCGTATGCTCAATATAAGGAGAATAGCAGAAACTCCTAATGCTTGTCATACATGTAATGATTGCGGAGACCCTCAAATGCCAGGGCAGTACAAACACCTCACAAGTGACCCCATTTTGGAAAGAAGGCACCCCACGGTATTCCGTGAGGGGTATGGTGAGTTCATGTAAAATTTAATTTTTTGTTACAAGTCAGCGGAAAGGGAGACTTTGTGAGAAAAAACAAAAAAAATCAATTTCCGCTAACGTGTGCCAAAAAAAAAAATCTTCTATGAACTCGCCATGCCCTTCACTGAATACCTTGGCGTGTCTTCTTTCCAAAATGGGGTCACATGTGGGGTATTTATACTGCCCTAGCATTTTAGGGGCCCTAAAGCGTGAGAAGAAATCTGGAATCCAAATGCGTAAAAATGCCATCCTAAAAGGTACTCATTGGACTTTATGCCCCTTTACGCACATAGGCTGCAAAAAAGTGTCACACATGTGGTATCGACGTACTCAGAAGAAGTAGGGCAATGTGTTTTGGGGTGTATTTTTACATATACCCATGCTGGATGAGAGAAATATCTCTGTAAACTGACAACTTTGTATAAAAAAAATTAAAAAGTTGTCATTTACAGAGATATTTCTCACACACAGTATGGGTATATGTAAAAATAACCCCAAAACACATTGCCCTACTTCTCCTGAGTACGGCGATACCACATGAGTGACACTTTTTTGCAGCCAAGATGCGCAAAGGGGCCCTAATTCCAATGAGTACCTTTAGGATTTCACAGGGCATTTTTACGCATTTGGATTCAGACTTCTTCTCACGCTTTAGGGGCCCCTAAAATGCCAGGGCAGTATAAATACCCCACAAGTGACCCCATTTTAGAAAGAAGACACCGCAGGGTATTCCGTGAGGGGCATGGCGAGTTCATAGAAGATTTTTTTTTTGGCACAAGTTCGCGGAAATTGTATTTTTTTTTCTCTTACAAAGTCTCATATTCCACTAACTTGTGACAAAAAACAAAATTTTACATGAACTCACCATACCCCTCACGGGCACCTGAAAAAACATGACAGGAGCTCAGAAAGTCAGAGCTGCTTCAAAATGCGGAAACTTACTTTTTTACACCATAGTTTGTAAACGCTATAACTTTTATCCAAACCAATAAATATACACTTATTGGATTTTTTTTTATCAAAGACACGTAGAACAATAAATTTAGAGAAAAATGTATATAGAAATGTAGTTTTTTTAAAAAAGAATTACAACAGAAAGCGAAAAATGTCATTTTTTTGCAAAATTTTTGGTCATTTTTGATTAATATCAAAAAAAGTAAAAATGTCAGCAGCAATGAAATACCACCAAATGAAAGCTCTATTAGTGAGAAGAAAAGGAGGTAAAATTCATTTGGGTGGTAAGTTGCATGACGGAGCAATAAACGGTGAAAGTAGTGTAGTGCAGAATTGTAAAAAGTGGCCTGGTCATTAAGGGTGTTTATGCTGGGGGGCTGAAGGGAACCTGTCACCATGTTTTCACATATAAAACTAAATGTACCTTCAAGTTTGTCTACCTTGATAGTTACCAGCGATCCATCCATAACCGTCTCAGGACTAACATGTCCTATTATATCACCCTCTATAGCTTTCCCGCTGTTATTCTCATTTGCATAAATAATTCCTTCCCCTCACACCATCAGAGCCTGTTTCCCTCCCCCTAGACTTTAATGACAGCGAATCTGCTAGATGTTATCTATAGGGGCATTTCTTAGGCGGAGCTGAGGAGCTGGAGAAAATATGACTCTTCTCTGGTCACACAAGTAAGATATGACTCTTTTATGTTAATTTGCATAAAAGGCGGGAAGTACAAAATGCATCATGCTTATTTAATTTGGCTGCAGATGAAATTAAAAGTGTAATTTACATGTTTAGGGCAACACAATAAACATTTGAGAAACTTCAATCTCTATTCCTTTGCAAACTACCTAACTGGAGCACTGATGGGGTGGCCAAAGCCTTTGGAGCACCAGTTTGTTACACATCTTTAGCTTCAGTCCATCACACCTTCCTGCTACTCTCCAAGCGCTTGCTCAGTGTATCTCCTGCCCAGGGGTGGACTGGGAACTTAAACTGGCCCTGGAAAAAAAAACTGCATGTTGTAGGCGGGTCCATATTGACAGAAGGCGGGGGAACACAAGTAGGCAGGTCCAACATATGTAGGCAGGGACAACAGAAGTGGGCAGAGCCAGCAATACCATAGGGCAGAACACTATACCGCCCCAGCAGAACCAAATACCACTGTGCATCACAAAATACTGCCACCTGCGCCACTGTATTTAACTGAGGAGGGTGAGATCGTTATGTACCTGGCTGGTGGATGTGACTGTGGCCCCCAAAGGCATCGGCCCACCAGAAAATTTCCCTGTAGGGTCTATGGCCAATCCGCCCCTACTCCTGCCACCTGCCAGGCTACACTCCAGCAAGCGCTGAGACCAGAAGATATAGCGTAGACATGAAATGACAGGTCTCAGCGCTTGGAGAGCAGCAGGCACAAGAAGACAGGGCTATATGAGATGTCTAGCCCTGTCAATCCAGGGGAAGGGGGGAAGGACTGAAGCTAAAGAAGTGTAACAAACCGATTCTCTGAGGACTCTGGCCGGCTGGCAGCAGGGAAATACATTTGGACTGGAAAATAAT
The DNA here is from genome assembly GCA_033119425.1 of Bufotes viridis. NCBI lineage: Eukaryota > Metazoa > Chordata > Amphibia > Anura > Bufonidae > Bufotes > Bufotes viridis. The sequence continues at coordinate 292,012,882 of CM065589.1, read as the reverse complement.
ACAATCCAGCCATGCTCTGGATCCAAGTTTGACATTTTGATTGGTTGAAATAGATGGTCATTTATTAAGTATTACTCTTTATGACTTTCAGACTATCTTTTACCAGAAGAAACTGTATTTGTAGACCATCTTGTACAATTTGGACAACATATACCTAGATTGAGATCTTTACAAAGCAGATTAAAAACAATTCCCATACAAGACCCACTTGTGGACTGGCAAAGAAATCTTCCAGCAGAGGAAATGATTTTTAGGTATGTTAATTTCTGAATAGTAAGTGGACACTTTCTGTGAAAATCCGAAAAATATAAATAAATAGCAATTTATCAGTTTTATCCCCTTCCAGACGCAGTGATTTTCCGTTTTTGCATTTTTCGCTCCCTGTCTTCCCAATAACTTTTTTTTATTTTTCGTTCACATAGCTGTATGAGGGCTTGTTTTTGCAGGACAAGTTGCACTTTATAATGCCATTTGAAAAAAATTCCAAATGGGGTGGAATTGGAAAAAAAACGCAGTTCCGCCACAGTTATATGATTGCATTCACTATGCAGTAAAACTGACTTGTGTTCCTCATTCTCCAGGTCAGTATAATTACGGCGATACCAAACTTCTATAGTTTTGATGCTGAAAAAAAAAAGTTTTGAAAAAATTTATTTTTTCTTGTCATTGCCATATTCTGACCCCCATAACTTGTTACTAGTTATGTCTACGTAGATGTGTGAGGGCTCATTTTTTGAGTGACGATCTTTAGTCTTTGCTAATACCATTGTGTATTACCACCAGATTTTACTCTGCTCGTTTCTAGTGATGAGTTAAGCGAGCTTCGGATTCTACATCTGAAGTCGCTTCATTCAAAACTTCGGATTAACTGTACGGAGATCCCTCTCTATACAGTATTAAAATGTACAGGCTCCAATGAGCTGAAGTTAGTTATTCACAAAGTCTGGCAAAAGTGAAGCCGAAGTTCCAAGTTTGAAAATGGCTTTCCACAAGTTATTTAAGTCTTGTGCGATTTTGCGAATAACTAACTTTGGCTCACCTGAGCCTGTACATTTTAATACTGTATGGAGACGGATCTCTGTACAGTATTAATCCGAAGTTTTGAATGAAGTGACTTTGGATGTAGCATCCGAAGCTCGCGTCGCTCATCGCTTCTTGCCTCCATGGTTACAACCATCCTGCAATCCAGCAGCGGTTATATTGCTTGTACAATATAAAAAAAAGCACTAGCCTATGTGCGCTCTCATGGTCTCAGCCACCAGGGAGGCCATCGATTTTTTTTCCTATAGTGTGGAAGCACGACCACCGCTGCTGGATTGCAGGGTGGTCATAACCATGGAAACGAGCAATGTATAATGCAATGGAAAAATAAATCCAGCCACAAAGCAGGCAATATGGACAATCACAATACATTAGTAAGTGCCTTATATTAACTTTCTCTGCATGATAAATGCCATTTACTGAAGTGACACAACCCCTTTAAGCATGCCTTAAAAATATCACAGTCCCTATTCTGACCCCTTACTCCTCACTCCTCCCCCCTCCCCCGTCATCTCCAATGTAATATTCATCTGGACCTGATTCTTTCACTCAACAGTATCCTCCACATACCGTGCACCCTAACACACTTTATATCTGTGCATGTACAGATGCTGGCTGGTGACTAGATCATGTAGATTTATGTATAATAACTTAGGCCTCAGGCACACGGCCGTTGCGCATCCGTTCCGTGCATTGGGGATCGCAATTTGCGGTCCCCAATGCACGGGCAATGTCCGTGCGGTGGCTGGGACGGATGGAGACCCATTAAACCTGAATGGGTCTGTAATCCGTCCGTTTCGCAAAAAAGTAGTGCATGCACTACTTTTTTGATGTGCGGAGGCATGGCTAGAAACACCACGGAAGCACTCAGTAGTGCTTCCGTGGAGTTCCGCTCCGTCCTTCAGCACCACATCTCCTGGATCGCAGACCCATTCAAGTGAATGGGTCCGCATCAGTGATGTGGGGAGCACGCGGCCGGTGCCCGCATATTGCGGACTCGCTGTTTGTGGTCCACAATACGGCCACGGCCGGGCAACGGCCGTGTGCATGAGGCCTTAAAAGGATAAGTATTGAAGAGATGAAAGATTAAATTCTACTGTTTCTAGTCAAATTTATGAATTTCCAAAAGCTTCAGTTTTATGCGAATCCAAAAATTTTGGGATTAGTCCTGCATGAATCACTCAAAATGGCATCTGCCATTTTACAGATCAGAAGACAGAGAAGATGAAAAAGGAGGATCACATTACCTTGGGCCGTGCCCCGGCCCAGCGGGCTTTCATAACGACTTGCAGGCAGCCACGGCAAGTCATAAGGGACTATAAGTCTGACGCAGTGATGACTCAGTGGATGTGTTATAGGCACTATATAACATCCGAACCAGAGAATGCATGTATTTTCTGGGCTTATACATAAGAGGGATAGGATGCTTGGCAGACAGAGATCTTAAATCTCAGGGAAGCTGTTACCCAATTTTGGGTGTCCTAGCAGTTAACGCTATTTTGACAAATACTACACCTCGCAGCCCCACCTGATGTCACTACATGGGGATCATGCGATATGGTTTCCTCATTGGTTACCAAGACTTGACGTTACGCCCTCCCTGGGAGTGCGTACGGTCAGCTTGGCACAGTTTACACAGACACCTCCTGTCCACATGGGCACTGGGACTAAGAGAGGGTGGTCCATGCTACCTCCAGCGTGACACAACACTCACTCCTAACTGACAAGCTGAGAGAGCCTTTTCACTGCCCCAGTGAAACAGGGCTCTGCCAGTCCTGTAGACTGCAACCAGTTCCTCTTTAGATATAAGGCCAGTCCGCTAGCGGGATTATATCGGGTCAGAAACCAACCCCAAGTAGGTAACTAGGCCAAAACATGGACGTGGGTATTCGTGATCGAGATACAAGAACGCAATATAAAATTATATATTCAATTGCCTTAAGGGCACACTAGACATAACACTATATACACACAGAATATCTACAATGGTTGGATGTGCAAATACAGATGATGTGGTACGAACCAGGTTAAACAGAGCAAAAGTCAGTTACCAGGTGGATGAGTAGTCCTTTGGGTTATGATGATCAATTCTGGGTTGCTATAGTTCTTAGCTGTAGTCACCTGGGGGCAGTGATGTCAGCAGGTTTCAGGTCTCCCCAAACACATTATATGATGTGGCCCCCTTTAGAGAAAGACCCTGGCCTCTGGCCTGCATGGGCCTTTTCACCGGTAGTCAGCCACTCCCCTCCCTCCTTCTGGAAGGAGTCCGCTCCTCCTTCCTGGTCCTGGTAGCCAAAGATCCACAAAACTCATTACGTCTCATAGCTCCATACCGAAAGGTCACAGGGAGATGGTTCTTGGACCAACAGATCTGCCCTGGTTCTGACTACAAGTGGAGACAAAACATGGCACCGTTATTGGGTTCCTGCTGGAAGAGCTCTGTATCTCCCCTTCCTGGCACCCGACCCCCAAACGACAACCAGGGGCATGTCCGCCTTGGTCCCAGGGTCGCAAATATGCAACTGGTTTATGCCTGAGATGGACGGGCAATTCATAATTCCTTATGAACCCCCGGTTCCATGATGTCTGATGGATTATTTTGTTCCGATGACCAACTCAGCCCCCCACCAGCATTCATCCTGCCAGAGAGGTTGAGTTGCCAATGTGGCTGAGTGAGGTGTGAACTGTAAATATGTGGTCTGCTTTGAAGCCAGGCCCCCTGTGGAGTCTGTTTCCTGACAGCAAATGGCTGAAATTAGATCATGGCTGGAATTAGATTCATAACTCTACATTCCTCACAGCTATACAATTCAGTTTCTTATTAATATGGGTCAACCCAATGCCAAATCTTAGTAAGTGCAAGTGACTGTATTTGACAGTGAGGATAGGACAATAGATATAAGTAATTGATAGCTTTTAGAGACAGAGTAAGTGTATCATTGGGTTATTCAGGCATGCTGGCAGTCATTTTTGTTAGTGCTGCTGCAGTTAAAGCTATACAATTAAATTTCTGATTAATGTGAATCACATTGTTCAGAATCACAAATATTCTACTATAATATATTAAAGAAGAACTCCCGCCAAAATTTTTATTCTCTGACCTGTTAGAAAGGTACATGATGTTATCTGTAGTGAATGTGATTTTCTTTCCAGTGGCTGTATTTGTGATCTATCCCCTCCCTTATGCTTCTCACCTGTGTCATGTGACCAACAATTGGCCTCTCCAACTGACACAGCATCTTATGTGTGGACAGGAAGTCAGTTTCTCTATGTATTCCTATGGGAGCCTCAATGTCAGTCTTCATAGGAATGAATAGAGAAGTAACTGACTTCCTGTCCTGTGTTAGTTGCAGATCAGAGAGTGGATCACATGACATCACTTTCTAGCAGGTCAGAGAATAAACATTTGGCCGGGAGTTCTACTTTAAATTAATCCTGGTGCTAATACCGTAACATGCCTAACATATTGTTCTGCATCAGTTATACGGCAATTATACTGGACTCTTTAAAAGTGACCAATTGTTCTTAAATTTTTCACATTTCATTTTATAAATGATGTTGCTCAGCAGTATCACATGATTACACATGATGATCAATTATAGTGGACTATATTTTCTTCATAAAAAATCCCAATCTTAAATAAATTCATTTGATCACAGTGTGCCTGACGCTACTATACAGCCACCCATCTCCTGCTCGTCCATTAAGTTCCATACTTTACTGCAGCTTCGGGGATTCTGCAGAGTATAACAAACTTGAAACTGCTCCCAAAAAATTGATAATGTTTTAACAGCTTTTGTAAAAAGCCACTGCTTCTTCCAAACCACCGTGTGTGCATAAACACTTACAGGCATATGTTCCCAAAAAGGGATAGTTTTTGGACTACTTGTTAAAAAGCCATAGCTGCTTCTGATATTACTGTGCGCTTATAAACACCGCTAAGCACCTGCCACCACAAAGGGATCATTTTTGGACAATTTTTTTATTTTAAAAAGCATAATAAATCCAACTGTGTAGTGTGTTTTACTAAGCTGTTTGTTACCAGTGGCTAACATCCGTTTACCCGTAGGCATATATGTTACTGTCACTTTGACATTAGTAATGCTGTCTTGGTGTTAAGGCCTCTTTCACACTTGCATTGTGTGGATCCGGCGTGCACTTCCATCACCGGAAATGCCCTCCGGATCCGGCACAGCGCAAGACAACTGAAAGCATTTGAAGACTGATCAGTCTTCAAAATGCTTTCAGTGTTACTATGGCAGCCAGGACGCTACTAAAGTCCTGGTTGCCATAGTAAGTAGTGGGGAGCCAGGGGAGCAGATACTTACAGTCCGTGCGGCTCCCGGGGCGCTCCACAATGACGGAAAGGAAAAATGCAGATGTGAAAGGGGCCTAACTCCTTAGAGTCCAGCCTGTTTTGGAACTTACTGACCAAGCGATTTGTTTAATTTTTCCATCGTCGCCTTCCAAGAGCTATACCTTTCCATCTACGTATCCGTATGGGTGCTTGTTTTTTGTGGGACAAGTTGTAGTTTTTAATGGTGCCATTTTGGGGTACACATAGCTTACTGGTGAATTTTTATTAACTGTTTCTGGGAGAGGGATAGGAAAAAATAACAATATTGCTGCGTGCATATTTGCCAGGTTGCAGCTGGATCTCCACCGGTCCCCATTATAGTTAATGGGGCCAGATGGTGACGTTTAAGCTTCCGGCAATGCCAGAATGTAGAGAGATTAGGCAGGCTGTTCCCTGTCAGAACAGCCTACTGGATCCTAAGCGTTAGTGTTAAACTACCCTTATGATGTCTATGTATGAAATAATTAAGCCTGGAGACTGCTGGAATTTATTTCTACACAGTTTGGAATTCTACGTCACAAACCTGGGTCACTCACATATAGAGCAACCAAGTGTAATTAATTTTTACAGAAGATATGCTAACTAAATATCAAAGGTTATCTTTCATTTAGAATTAGAAAAGGTTTATCTAACATTATAATGTGTAGACCAAAAGAGATTTACCAAGTGTTATATAAAATGCCATTTAAATGGCAATTTAAAAAAAATGGCTGTAGTTTGGGATGGGGCATGCCACCATCACCCTCACCCAATGACCTCTCACCCCCACTCCCAAATTCTCCTCTGAATTTGCCAGTCTGTGTCTGGTACAAAATTTAGCGGGGGAAAAAATTAGCAAAAAATAAAATTGGCTGTGGGATGGTGTAGAGGGGGCATAGTCTCTTGCTACCCAGCATCTTTACTATACAATAATTTACCCCAGAAACAGGCAAAAATGATCACAAAAAAACTACAAAAGCGCATGCTTGGTGTAGATTTGCTTTTTTAGTGCATGGGCCAGAGTCTCAATTTGGACTAAGCAACAGAGAAATACTGGTCTTAGTAAATTAGAAAATGTTTTTTTTTTTAAATTTATTCCTGGGACTCAACTGGGGCATGCTAAACACTGCAATATATTTAAGTTAGTCAACCATTTTATCTGGTTTCAGATAAAGAAAAAACTCTAATCTCATGGAAGAATAACAGCTTTTGTGAGCATGGATTATCTAAAACGTAATATTCAATGTTTCACTCATCACTCAGAGGGAGCATTTATACAACAAGGCACAATGTCCCTATTATTTCCTGAGAATGAGAGATACTTTTATGTATTGTTATGCTATTTCACTGTGTTTTGTAGAATGCATACTACAACAGAGAAAAACTTGGAGTCAGATATATTCCTGGAAGAGTTCCACGTGCTTCCTTCAAGTACAGAAGAGGTACAGTGCAGATTACCACAGTCTAGCAGTTGCAAGTAAACACTCCTGATTTGTGTAACATGTCCTGTATCTGATATGACAAGTGATTAGATAAACTGCTTCAGACAAGATAAACATCTGTACAGTTACTTTCTTGTAAATCTTTACTGTGGCTGAGCTTTGACAGTTTTTTATATCTGGTTATCACAAAAGTACTGAGCATCTACAGTATATACACAATCATAAGTCTTACTTATTGTCAGGAACCATAAGATAACTATACACTTCCCCGACTGTACAGCACCAAATAATGGACCTTTTTCCAGCAAAAAGGCTGGAGCTACACGGTGACTTTGGCCATGCCAAGTGTTGCACACTCAAAGATCTCTGTGTGTAGCAGTATAGCAATCAAACGCAATGGGATCACACAGCAACTCACAAGTTTCCATGACCCCAGAATCACCCAAAAAATGCAGCATTGTTGATGTTTTTGTAATTCTAGGTTGCAGTCGCAGCAACTTGCGAGCCGAGCTGCACAGCTACATAGTGATCTTTGGTCACACAATGAGGATCAAGGCCAAGGTCACCATGTAGCCACAGCTTTATGGGTAGGCAACCTATCTGAGCCCACTCTAATAAACATGCATATTTCTAACCCCTTACCACCTTACTTAAAAATTATTTTTGTGCAGTTTACAGAAAATCAGTCAAAAGACATTTAGTCAGCTACCTGACAAGTTTATTTTAGAGAATACTCGTGAAATAACAATGCTGGGGCATCCTTTCAATCTGCATTGTGCCATTTCTCAGCATTCCTCCTATCAATGTATGAAGAAATGCTGACTAGACGTTACCATTCCCATTGTAAATGTGTTGTGTCTTCAGACAGTCTGACCCTGTCAGGACTGATTTGACTATGTCAGACAATGTAGAAACATGCCCCATTTACAGGGTGAATGGTGATACTCAGATGTTAACCTTTTTTATACGTTTCCAATGCTCTACAACTAAAGAGTCTGACTCTCATTGACTAAATAGTGATAGCCTATCCTAAGTATAAACAACTTTTCTAAAGAGATTCTGCGGGTTCATAATGAATTCTTTTTATCTGTCCAGAGCATATTTTTACCCCATATACGTGTTACTATGTTTGCATGATTCCCTATGTTCTTGGCAACACTGCATCCTGGCTTTTGGCTGGGTTTTCTAACCAAACCCAACTTGCATTGCCCTGGCTTCCTGCCACACTGCCCTGCAGTAGTTATGCCCCCTGCTATTCACCTGTCCATATCAGGTAGCTGGGGAAATATTACAGAGCAAAATATGCGGGGATTGGTTAGAAAAGCCAGCAGGAAGCTGATTAAAATAGGAAGTTATGCATGCTAACATACTGCTAAAGTGAAATAATGCAGAAAAAAAGGGAGGGAAAGTGCTGACATGGAAAAGCCGGTCAAAGGGGCACAGATTTACAATATTTGGGCTACTCTGGGCAGATTAAAAAAAAACATCCTAAAACCAGAGAATCCTTAAGCAACAGTTGAATATTAGGGAGTCAGTATGCAAGTGTCTGGTTGTCTAAACTAATAAAGTTTTTGGATCACGTTATAGTACAAAAATACAGGTCAATATGTATGTGTAAAAAAGTACTCTGATACAGCCATGTCAACTTCTCAGTCTTCCTGCTACAATCTGTTTTTACATAATAGGTTAATATATTTTTCAAGTAGACAGTAGCACCCTCTTAACCCTCACACAAGAAATATAAGATGGTACCAATACCAAACTATGATGAGGTCAAGTACGTTTTACTTGTTTGCTGTTACAGACATGCATACATTCACTATGTATACACCTTTGAATTTTTTATTTCTGTTTTTTATTTCTACACTTCTGAAAAGACATACATACGGTAGTATAATTACATACATGAAAGATAAAATAGCTCCCAAGTTGATTTTGAGGAATAATTGCTTAGGTTACTAATTATATTTCATGTCTTTGAGTTTGAAGTATTTTGTATTCAGTCAACATTTGCCATATTAAAGTATAATGCACTTTCTTATTTGGCATTAGCATTTCCTCTCCCTGCCTTGTACTCTGGAACTGAATGAGCAATCTACACAATGCAGATCTCTAGGGTCTGAACTCATCACAATACTGCAGCTTGCTCCAGATGAAATGTCAGAGGATGGAAAAGGCGTAACAGGTAATATAGATTTATACACAATGCTACCCTTTTACATTTATAACCGTGATCTAACTTGCTCAGACCAATAAAGGCACTTGCCTTTCAGAAAACAATAAAAATTTACTTTCTATGCACCAAAGTACATTAGTATTGCAGGAGTGTGGAGAGGATGAGAATAATAGTTGGGGATGTGGTCATGGTTTTCACAGTGACTGGGTTACCTCTACCAAACCTCCCTCATTCCCACAGCTGACACAGTGATGAGCGCTTGCACCGGGGACCCAAAGCACACCCTATGTTATGTTCCCTGGCTGGTGGAAGGTGGGGTGCCCTTGATAGTGATGTGCAAATTAAAGGGAGTCTGTCACCTAATCTGAGCCTTTTAGACCGCTCAGATCAGGTTATAGACTCCTTTGTCCACATTACAATGTTACCTTTATTTGTGCTGTCCCTCGCTGAGATCTTCCAAAAAAGAATTTTCAAAACTTATGCTAATGAGGTTCAGCAAGTGCCCAGGGGCGGCGTTACTGCAGCAAGTGCCCAGGCCCCTACTCGATGTGCCCAGAAAACCACACCTATTTCACCCCTCTGGCCTGCCCTCCTTATCTATTATTACCTCCTCCTCTCCCTCACAAATCTCGCACCTGCGCTGCTCCACACTTGTCCTGCACCTGCGCACTGCTGTGCCCATTATGGGCAGAGGAATAGAAAGTTGGACTGCGCATGCGCCGGTTCATAGCTTGAAATCCAGCAAGCGGAAGTAACCAGCTGCAGCAGAGGACTGCAGTGAAGCCAAAGAAGGGGCGGGTCGGCGCAGCATCGTCTTTCCTCTAGCAGGCGCAAGATTTGTGAAGGAGAGGAGGAGGTAATAATAGAAAAGGAGGGCGGGCCAGAGGGGTGAAATAGGTGTGGTTTTCTGGGCACATTGCCAAGGGGCCTGGGCACTTGCTGCAGTAACGCCGACCCTGGGCACTTGCCAAACCTAATTAGCATACTTTTTAAAAGTCTTTTTTTGGAAGATATCGGCGAGGGACAGCACAAATAAAGGTACCATTGTAATGTGGGCACATGAGTCTATAGCCTGATCTGAGCGGTCTAAAAGTCTCAGATTAGGTGACATACTCCCTTTAATAGGGAAGAGACAGGAAAATGGTGAAATATGCAATTCACTGTTCTTTTACTTGACCAGTGGTGGAACAAATCCAATGAAGAAAGCAGGAGACAGGAGGCATTTTCAGCTAGAGCAAAACCTTTTCTGGTAGGAGCAATCTGTTTCTCTTGACCTTTTCCTTGAGAGCTGAGTGGTGCACTACAATATTATTTTCTGCAGTTCCTGCAGAACATACAAGTTTTCCCAAAGCAGCAATGAAAACTGCAAAAAGCTAGGCAAGCTGGAAGCCTACAAATTAACCTGGCAAAGGCTATGGAGTCCTTAAACGGAAACTGTCTCCACGATTCTGGACTATTATGTGCAGTAATACATGAATAGTACGGCACATAAGGAGTCCAGATCACCATGTTTATTTTCCTACTGTGCACTTGACAGCTGAAGGCATCTATGTTAGTCCCATGTTCATGTGGGCCAGATCGCCACATTTTTTTTCCTATTGCCCCCACTTCCCCTGCTGTCAGTGCTCAAAACTGCACTTAAAGGATAACTGTCACATTTAGACCCTAATTACAGTTTTCATATATGTAGTTACTAATATGATAATATTCCTGATTCAATAACTATTAGACTTACTTACCCCTTATTTAATAAGATTCAGCCCTTAGCAACCAGTCTGCATAAAACTGCAATTTCACTATTCTGTTAAGATGGCTGCCCCCAGCCCTGAGGCTAATCCATAGGACACCTGCAGTGAAGTTAGTGAAGACCAGCTCTGTATAGGGGGGTCTTGCAGTGAAGTTCCCAGGTCTGGCTGAAGCCTGTAGTCCTTCTACAAGCTCTCCTCTTATCAGATAAGGCTGTCATTTATACACTGAGCAGCCGCCATATCTGCCTGGGCTCTACATTCTCCAGCACTGCTAAGGGAGTGTCTGCCAAGCACAGGCATGTGGAGAAGTTCACACACACAGCCCAGCACTGTTATCTCCTGTCAGAAAGAACCTGGCTTTTTATACATTCCCTTACAATGTTGACTCACTATCAGTTCCCAGTGCACGCAGCGTGCTCGGAGCATAGCAACCTGATTTTATCTCAGGTAACAATAGCCAATACTGGGGACTTTTAGGTGGCTTTTAGGGGTTATTTATTAAACAATCAGAAATTAAAACAGGGCCAACAAGGTGATATTAATCACCAAAATCCAATAGTAAAAAAAATAATAATTTGACAGTTATACTTTAAATACATAATCTAGACTGCTGTGCCTTGCTAACATGATGGAGAGCACATATGTGCACATGACACAGGGGCGTCAGGGGGAAGTAGGGAAATAAAAAATACTGATATGGACTCCTTATCTGTAATACTACTCATGAAGTACTGCAGATAATATCATGGTGATATATTCCTTTTAAGCTTTCTCTTTTACGTTCAGTGGGTGTGGAACCACTGCATCAACTATCCAGTTAGACTTTGGGCTGAAATTAGGGGTGTTATCCTGGCAGTCCCCTGATATTCAAGCGTTAACCCCTATACAGGTATCTAGACTTTGCTGCAGGGGAGCCATTAGGCCGCTACCTCCTGGAGTAGTCCAGGTGTGGTTGACAGCTGACCCATAGAGGTCAGAGACACCAGCATGAAGCACTGAGGGATCAGGAAAAACTCCTAGTCAGTAACAGACTGAGGTTGGAGCAGGCAGAGTTCATGTCATCGGAGAAACAGTCCAGTGGTCAAGGTAGGCACCACAGGATCAGGTCAAGTGGCAGAGGGTCAGACCAGTTTAACCCCTTAAGGAAACAGATTTTTTTTTTTTTTGCGTTTTCGTTTTGCGCCTTTCCAGAGTCATAACTTTTTTATTTATCAGTTCACATGGCCATATAAGGGATTTTTATTTGCAGGACAAGTTGTACTTTCCAACGCCATCATTTAATATTGCATATGATGTAGTGGGAAGGGGGAAAAAAATTCCAAATCGGGTGAAATTGCAAAAAAAAAGGAATTCCACCACAGTTTTGTGGGATATTTAAATTCGGACGTTCGATATTTGATTAAACTGACCAGTTAGTTTTATTCTACAGGTCAGTACGAATCCGGCGATAGTTTATATGTATAGGTTTTCTTGCGTTTTGATGGTGGGAAAAAAATTGAAAATTGGGAAAAAAATCTGTTTTACTTTTTTGTCACCATATTTTGACTCCTATAACTTTTTTGTAATTATGTGTACAGAGCTGTATGGGGGCTCATGTTTTGCATCATAATCTTATCTTTTTCTGGGGTGTGTATGACTTTTTGATTACCTTTTATTTAATCATTTTTGAGGAAATTAAGCGTCCAAAAATGGCAAATCGGCCATTTGGATGCTTTTTTCTGTTTACCGTATGTGGAATATATTTTTATATTTTTATAGTATGTGGGTTTTCGCACATTGCGACACCCATGATGTGTTTTTTTTTTATTATTTTGGCAAAAGGGGGGTGATTTGAACTTTTATGTTTTTTTTTTTTTTGTTTTTATTTACACTTTCCTATAGTTCCCATAAGGAACTATAACAATCAATGATCTGATTGCTTTTCTCATACTTTCAAATGCAATAGCATTGGAATATCTGAAAAAATCGTATATTACAGGTTAGGCTCCATAAGAAATACTATACAGCAGCCTGGGTTTCATTCATAGAGACCCAGGCTGCTGCAGGCACGCTTCGGCTCCTCCGATCACCACACGGGGGAGCCGGAGCACAAACTGAAAGTAAAACTTTCGGTTTGTGCGTGCTCAGATGCCATGGTCAGGATTGACCATGGCATCTGAGGGGTTAAATGTCCGCGATCGGCATCGCTGCCGCTTGCGGACATGAGCCGCGGGTGTTTGCTTCAAGAAGCAGGCGGCCACCTGCGGCTATGGCGCCTGCATCGGGCAGGAGCGGGCGCCATGTTTAGGGAGCGGACACAGGACATACATGTACGTCATGTGTCCTTAAGAGGTTAATGGGAATCTGTCAGTAGATTTGTTCCTATTAAACTGGCTGACCTGTTACATGTGCACTTGGCAGCTGAAGGGATCTCTGTTGGTCCCATGTTTATGTGTGCCAGATCACCACGTTTATTTTCCTACTGCCCCCACTTCCCCTGCTGTCAGTGCTCAAAACTGCATTTCAATACATAATCCAGACTGCTGTGCCTTGCTAACATAATGGAAAGCTGGTCTACACTGCTCACCAACTCGCTAACTCTTCAACTCACTTGGGAAAATTAAATAGCCAGTTCAGCAAAGCCTTCTTCTAGAAAAAAAATACCTTTGCTCCCCAGGATTAAACTTGCTTTAGCCTCAGTGGTTCACAACCAAAGGGCCCTTTACATGTGCCAAGAATCCATATTCATAGGAAAGATCATTAGCGATTATATGGTGATGTAAAGGTACTGCCAATTACCCGATGAATGAGCTAAACACTCATTCATTGGGTAGTAGATCATTCATACAGACACAAAAATCGCTACTCCCCATACTGTGGAGATCGCTGCATGCAAATGCAGTGGTCTCCAATGCTGACAAACAGGCGATTGTGTTGAGGCAAAAAAAAAAACTTCTCTATAATTGTTGGGTTCCCAATTGAAGTGTTCTAATGAGCGCTCAGAGAGCTGACACAGACACACTGCTGAATCAAATTCTCTCTACCTTATTCCACACAAGTATACATCTTTATAACACTACAGATAATCATAGACAATTCTGGGACACTGCCAAGGCGTGGAAATCAAAACTAACGATTTTATTCATTATTCATTAAAGGCAATACTTCTGCACCATACTAACAGAATTCTAATAATTAAAAAGTTTCTATAGCATCTTATTTCTAAGTTGACATTCTTCAGCAGTACATCCAGAAACTCAGATAAGGAAGCGAGGGAGCTGCTATCTTAGCCTTGCAGCTAGGACTTTTTGATCTATATGCACAGAGACTCCCTACATCTTACCAGCTGGCCTACCAGCCTACCATCATTAATTTTCTACATATGCAGAAGATGGAGTAAATACTAATACAAAATGGATTCTCATCCCTCACAATTGCCGGGAAGGATCACTTCCTTTCCGACAACTGTCTGCTCAATTGTCCTGTCTAAAGGGACCATAAGGCATATTTACAGACACATAGGCAAAAACTATGTTAGCACATCATACAAAGCAAAAAACATCCATTTTTAATCCACTACCAGTGTCCTGTGGGACACTATAGTGTAATTTGCAGGTGTGCTGTCATCTACTTTTACATATGCCTCTGTCAGTTTAACCAACATAGTCAGGACCAGTTTAAAGGGCATCTGTCAGCAGATTTGTTGCTATGAAACTGGCAGACATGTTACATGTGCGCTTGGCAGCCGAAGGCATCTGTGTTAGTCCCATGTTCGTGTGTGCCTGCATTGCTGAGAAAAGTGTTGTTCTAATATATGCAAATTAACGTCTAGAAGCATTACCATTAGAAGAACCTCTAGGGTTTTGCCATTACACCTAGAAGTTCTGCTGTCTCTGCAAATGCCTCTCCCTCTGCACTTTGATTTAAGGGCTAGATGTTATCATGTTTTCATTGCCTTTCCTGTCAAGTCTGTAGCCCATCTCATCTCTGGGACCCAAAGCATATTACAGACACATATAGTAGAGTTGACTGTGCATGCACATTACCCTCTCAAATAGAGTATATGAAGTAAAATGGTGGAGACCACAAGATATCTGCCCACATGTCCTCCCTATAATCCATCACTCAAGACAAATATTTATGGCACATTGACTAATATCCTGAAATCGTATTATTGTTGAGTCACTATCCATTGTGACCACAAACAATCTCAAGAAAGGGGTACGAGGTCTCCTGTCCCTGGTGGAAAATGGAACAGATATACAGCCAGATATAGTCTAGAAAATGAATGGGAGATAGAGAAACCATAGTGAAGCAATAGGTTATTGTCAGAGTTGTATTAGCACAATACATATTCAGGTATGAAATCTGCATGTTCCATATGTTTTCAGTTCTGATATTATTATGCTGTTTTCCGCTTGAAGAAGTTTTCTTTGTGGTTTATTCACACAGTTTGTAAGCCTTCAATTGATTACAAAAGGAATTTCTGTTAAGCATCCACACTAAGAATGAATTTTCAATCTACATGTAGAAAAAAAATGCTCATTATGAGGTACAACACAGAATGACTGTGGATTCTGCATAAAACATCAAAATCCGCAAGGAAAATTCACATGGCCTTAGAGTGGAATTTTACAACATAGGCAAATCGTCTGCAAAATCTGCAAGTCTTACAAACTTTACCAAGATCAGAAGTGTGAGCCTGGCTTTACAGTTTCCTTCCTGTAGCTTATGTGGTCAAACCTGAGTTTCCAGTGACAGATAAAGAAGAGAGTCAAATAAATGTGATGCAGTTTGTAAAATTTGCTGTACTAATTGTTCTTAGATCTAAGGTGGAAGAAATGCAGCTATATTTGTTCCATCCAATGTTATCATTCATTGCCTCATAAATATTGGTCAATGCCCATTCCAATGAAACTGCAGGGCTTGGACCTTCGCAACCGTTATCTCAGCAGTGCAGAATGTATGTGATAGCATTCAGGATTTCCATGAGTCTTCAGTTTGATGGACGTCATGTCTGCCTTGCCATACAAGAAGAAGAACGATAAGGGTTTGATGGGTGTAAATACCTTAAAACAATTGCACAATGCACATCTATCAAATGAAGAAACAATAAAATGTCTGTTTCAATCCCTACTTTATGTCTTTCTCTTCTGTTGTTGCTTGCTTAATTTCAGGCTTGTCTACCAAATTCTATCCTGGGGATGATTTCATTGAGCAAAACACAAATCAAAGAAACCTAGATCCATGTGAAAAAGAAGATGCAGAGCAGACTGGTATGTTAAATAACAATAGTGTTACAAATATAAATTATAGCGGTCAGATTTTATGTGCTGGCAAAGTGGCATTTTTAGGCTGGGCTCACATCACATTTACGCCATACAGTGGCATCTGTCACCATAGAGTTCCATTGCCAAAAAAACTTATATGTTAACATATACATTTTTTTACTGGACTCTGCAGGATGGAAAAGCATAATGTACAGTACTAACATATCCATTTGCATCTTTTTTCCCCAAAACATATATGATAAAAGTAGGGCAAGAACGTCATGTGAAACCAGCAATAAACATGTTTCTTAACATTTTTTGATCCTTCGGTGTTTTTGTTTTTACTGGCTAATCACTGAGCTAATTATCGGGGATTAGTATTCGTAGAAATGCCAATCCCAATAATTGCCTGGTAAGAGCATTGAATTTACTTTTCAACCTACACCAAATAGCATTGTTTCTGGGCAGCAGATCATGCTGGGATCTGCTGCCCACAAACGATGAATCTGTATGGGGACAAGGGATCACAGGGATGATTGATGCATGTAAACATCTTATTCACTTCTGATAACTGCTTGTTAAATCGTCATGTGTGAATGAACCATAAGGCTGGGGCTACTCAGCAATCTATTACAATGTAGCCATTGAACTGAATGGGGTCACAATGCTGCAACTGCAACCCCAGAACAAAAATTCTGGGTACTGTGGCCAAGACCGCTGTGTAAACCCAGCCTTAAAGGGGTTCCCTGGTTTCCTATATTGATGACCTATCCTTGAGATAGATTCCCAATATCAAATTGGCAGGGCTGCCAGGAGTCAACTGTTTTAAGAGACGCTCTGTATTCTCATTACTGTTTGCCTGCTTGCTGTCAGCATTGCAGCAGAGAGCAGGTGTAATTGCGACTTCTTGGTCACTTGAATGGGAAGGAGCAGTTGTAGTTACACTCTGTCCTATACAAGTGAATGGGACACAGGAGTTGTAACTACACCTCCTCATCGCTACAAAATCAACTGCAAGCGGATTAATAGTGAGGGGAATGCAACACTCGCAGGAGCGCTGCATTCTCTTCAAACAGCTGATCGGCCGTGGTACCGGGAGTCGGATCTCCGCCGATCTGATATTGATGATCTATCTTGAGGATAGGTAATCAATATTGGAAACCGGAAAACTCCTTTAAGCTTACATAACTACTGATATACGTATGTTTATTCTTAAAAGGATATTGGCACAAACACTTTGTTATATGTCAATCTGAGTGTCACATCCATGGGGGGATTTGAAAAGTGATGGGATTTAGCTTTCTGTAATTTCAAGTAATCTCCCTGAAGATTTGTATGAGTAGCCATCTCCAATGTTATATTTTGAATACTTCACATAAATTGGATTATTCTGCAAATAGCAACAATGGTATAACATGTAATAGATGCTTACAAGTAAATGGTGATATTCACTGATCTGTTTATTTCTTTACAAATCTGTGTGCCAGATCCATGTACTGTATCTTCCTGCAGGTCCTATTCTTGTCCTTTTTATAAGCATGAGAATAGCCCTTTCTAGAGAAAAAACGGAATACACATGGAAACTATGTGTTTCAAAGAACTGTTTATTGCGAACTGAAAATCGGATACAGCTGTCTGCATAAGGTCTTCGATAAAAAAAAATACAATTTTAGTAAGGGGCGTTGCTAGTCATTTACATCTGGAGTCTGTGACCCGTATTACAAGCATAGAGCCTCAAACCTCCAGCCAGCACCTAAGTGAAGAAACTTTAGTGTATTCAATGATACTCTCTGCTGCTGAGGGTATACAGACTCTTCTTCTCTTGTCTCCTCTAGGGGACCTAGCAGTGCTACAGCAGAGCCCAACTTCCACCCTACACACTTCTCATTGGGCCCTGTTAACTTCAGCTTCAGTAGGCGAAGCAGCCACTTCCTTCATTCAGAAAAGAGGTCCCACCAACTAGTATTGGGGTCTCCTGTAGAGCAGCATAGAACAGCTGCTGCTCTATGCTAGTAAGTCCTCAATGTGCTGTGCCCCTGAATGGCCTCCCTCCCCATCTTTCCATGCCTTCTCAACAACATACAACAGAACAGGATGAGACAGCACCATCAAGGATCGTTAGATCAAATGTCCATTCAGTGGCGATGCAAAGCGATGTCGGGTTCCGGCCTTTGAACTCCCAATAAATACCAGTCAAATGAAGAAAATCGCAGCACTCCAATGTCTTGCAATTAAAACTTCTTTATTCTACCTCAGAGACTCGATGTTTCGACTCACTTGGAGTCTTTATCAAGCATGATTGATTGTGCTGCGTTTACTTCCTGCCCCAAAGAAAAGCTCTGCTCACTTTCTGTTGTCCGCACACACATGTCACTGTGGCCGAAGGCCCTCACATGGTTCTGGTCCAAGGCAAACAGTATTCCGTTGTTAGAGGCAACTGCAGCAATGCAACTCAATTCTCTTTCGGATGCAGTTCCCACACCAAGTGCCCTTTACACCTGAGGACACAGACTCACTGCCGAAATCCAGTACTTCTGCTAAGATCATGCTGTCCTGGGTTCTGGTGCTGGCATACAACTCATGCTCTGGCTCTGTGCTGTAAGGGTACTTTCACACCTGCGTTGCTGGATTCCAGCAAGCAGTTCCGTCACCGGAACTGCCTGCCGGATCTGACAATCTATATGCAAACAGATACTATTTGTAGATGATCCAGGTGCAGATCCATCTCACAAATGCATTGCAATACCGGATACGTCTCTCCGGTTGTCATCCGGAAGACCAGATCCGTCAATGCGGTAATTTTAATGCCGGATCTAATACATTTCAATGGAATTTTGGATGGAGAACATACCGCAGCATGCTGCGGTATTTTCTCCGGCCAAAAAACTTAAAATAGACTGAACTGATGCATCCTGAACGGAATGCTTTCCATTCTGAATGCATTAGGATGAAACTGATCAGTTTTTTTCCGGTATTGAGCCCCTAGGACGGAACTCAATACTAGAAAAGAATAATGCTAGTGCAGATTTCTACACATCCATTGCTCTCTGAATTCAGCAGCTCATACTCAACCTCATTCTGACTGACACACCTCCCTTACTTACTCAGGCAGGCTCTACATGCAGCAGAAGGGCAGCTTCTCTGAATGTTTCACATATGCATACAGAGGTTGCTTTAAATTATAAACGTGCCTGAGATGCTGAGCTTAGTGCCAATAGTAGTTGTCAGTCTGTTATACCCCTCATTTATCGTAGCCCACTGTTGCTGCAATTCCTATAAATCTATTGGTTTTGCAAAATGCTGCATGTTTATTTATGCTATTGATATTATGATGTCCCCTGATGAACCATGTTATGGGAAACCGCATCAGGAGGGTATACTGAATTAACTTTTGGATTGATGATTCTTGGACAACTGAAGTGTCCCCACTGCAAATATTAATGTCACTCTATTCTGTGCATTGTATGTCTCCCAGGCTGTATATGAAGAGAGTGGAAGGTTCCTAGCTACTTTTGCTAGGCAGGGCTGGCGCCACCCCTTCCTCCATCCTTATAGGAGGAGGTACAGTAGGTCAATCTAGTTTGAGCTGTGGATATGGGTGCAGCAATGATCAGACTCTAACAGGAACGTATGTCTAGAGATACCGTACAGAAAGTTGCACCCCTTGGGCTGGGAAAGGAGAGATTGTACAGCCTGATTGAAAAGAGAAAGAGACTAGCCCCGATATACAGCCTTGGGAAATGTCATATGCTAACTGTAACGACTGCATTTAATGTGGTCAGTGCCTATATAAACCATCTATTGGACTGCCTCAGTAAAGTAAAGTTGAATTGTTTCATAAAACCTGTTCCACTCGCTGCATAACCTTAGACAGGATTTCATAAATAGCGGTCCAAATTTAATAAACCTGCAAATGGTGTAAACTCAGCCAGGCTGTCTAGATATGCACCATATTTATCAAAGTGGCTCAGGCAGGATGGTAAATTTGGTGCATGGCTAGACATGTTTGTCTAACTCTATACCTACTTATTGATTCACTTACTTTGAGGCAGAATTTTAAGCTTGAATTGTGGCACAAGATGTTCCGTCCTTTCCAGGTAAGCCGCGCCCATTGTTGAGCAAGTCAGAAAAAGTGTAGATACCCTAGTTGCTCCAAATTTAATTTGTTTAGACAGATTGCAGGCACAGAAATATGAATTAATCTGGGCCAGGGTATAGAAGGATATATAAGAAGATTCCAGAGCGATTATTCTGCCTACATCAGGGACCTGATCTAGAGCCATATCAGAGCCAGTAATAACTAAATTACACTGTTCCTGTGCTGGTGTGTTCCTAATTGACTTACTAAGTGAAGAGGTATTAGCCACAGTTAGCATTCTAGTGACTATCTGCCCACTTTGTCTGCAGTGCCTCTTTGGCATATATACCTGCAATGTGCCCAGGAAAGGAGAGCAGAGGAGTGTATAGGAGTGATAGTAGAATGGTGGTTGTAGCTGGTACTTACTCTGATGCTCCCCTGAGTCGGGAAGTGATGGAAAGGGTGCACCTTTTTTTACTTCAGGACACGCCCTAGTCTTGGGGTTTCTCCTACCTGATGGTGGTTTGGGGTGCCCTTGATTGTGATGAATTGTGATTTGCAAAGCAGGGTCCGCTGCAGCATTGGAGGAGGCAATGATGAGGCAGCTGTTTAGTAGAACAATTTACTGAAGATTAAAGTTCAAGCACATCATATACAGTTCTTAGCACACATGGACTGGCAGTTCTTACAAAAGATGCAATTTCACAAATCTTACAGGTTACATGGATGCAAAGATGGTTAGTAGACCATGATATCTCTAAAGCATTTTTCAGCATGCTGCACTCCTCTATCTGACTTTAGCATAAGCATCCAGAAATAAGAGTGCAACACTTTCACACTTTTTCTTATACGATGCAACCACAGGGCAGATCTCAATATCAGACTATGCTCTGCACCTTTTGTACGATGTGTGTGTGGTTTTGACGTATGATGGTTTAGAAGTTGACCCATTTCAAGCAGCCACCACTTCCTCTTTCTCTAATAATCCAGGGGAAGTGGTGATGTGAAGACCATGAGCCTGCTGGCTCTTCAATGAGGGCCAGTGTAAATTATATGGCTTGAGTACAGACACACATGAATGCTCCATATTTGGTGGCTTCCATGCAGCAGTGCAGTGTAATCGACTAGCTAAGCTGCCATTAAAACAATAACATCTTCTGACGGGATAGACGTCATGAGTGTGTCAGGGATGTCCCCATGGTTCAACCTTCACCACAATAAGGCAGTAGCGCAGGTATATTATGGTTCCTTTTCCTTTTTTATCCCCTTCTTTTATACCAGTTATCCTTCGCTTTAAATTAGCACATAATAATACAGATATATTAAGGGAAAACTGGGAAAAGAGGTCAGTTTGGCCAGGATAGTTGACCCCTTTTCTGAGCTTAATTTTTCAAACTTATGGATTTCACCGTTAAGGTTGGTTCTAAAGAAGGAGATAGATAATATTATCTGAAGGAATCCTCAGTAAATGATGGTAGCATGTTCTTTCCGATTCTCATTGGCAGGAGTCCCAAGATCTGCTGTTGGAGGCAGTATTGGAGGGGCAGTGGTAGCATCTGCATCTGTGGGAGTTGGTTTTGACCATTTCATAGCCTTGATTCGTTTATCCATGGTGCCCAGCATGTGGAGTGTTTATGGTAAAGTTTGTTTTCTGTTTGGATCAAATAAAGTCTGTGTTGTTTCTGGTGCTTGTTCTTTCCCCAGGTGGGGCTATTATGGTCATTTAACCTTCTCTATCCTGGTGCTGCCATAGCCATTTGAAGTTAAGTGTTTTCTTTCCTTTTTGTGTTTTGTTTGGGTTATTTTGTGTGCTGCATTTCCCTGTAATTTGTATTAAGGCCTGAGGGAGACTCCTGTTTTTCCTTCCTTTTCGAGGAACAGGTTGTCTCAGTCCTGACATTAGTATCAGGGTCCTATAGGGTGAGTTAGGACATTAGGTATTCCTGTGTATGAACTCACCAACTGGGGTCTGTTCATACTGGTAGTTAGTCAGGACTTTGATTAGGGTTTAACTAGGAGGTGTCCATCTCCTTTCCCTAGTTTCCAGGCCTTATTCCCTTGTCCCTTTCCCTCCTATGTTCGGTGTGGTGTTTCCCTTCCACACCCGGACGTGACAACAGGTTGGAGGTGACAGTTGCATTCTTGTTGTACCTATAAACATGGGCATTTCAGATTCCCGACATCCTGTGACAGTTGCATTCTGGGCCACTCATATATGTTTTGGGTGGCCAAGAGATTCTAGGATAGACTGGGAGGCAAAAATTTGGCCTTCCAGAAAGCGTTCAGCTGGGAAAGTTGTGCTTCTGTTCGTCACAGATGTTGTCCAAGACCATTGAAATCAGTTGAGGCCTGCACTCTACGGTTATTCTTATTCTGCATGCTGGGGGCAATGTATTCTGTTTCTTTAGAGTGGGGAAGTTGATTACCTTTATTTCCAGCTTCTTTGCAGACTTGATCATTATCTGGTCAGAGATCTTTCCATGGGTTATTAGTCAAGGAGCTAGGGATGCTGGAGTGGTGGAGAAGACCCATCACACAGTAAATGCCTGACTGTCTCAGTTTGTCTGTATCCAGGTTGGTGTTTTTGTTGATTTAGCGAGTTGGAAGGCGACAACTGGTGCCTGTTGTTGCCAGATGATGTCCACCTAAATGAAATTGGTTGTACATTTTCCTGCCAGGTTTACAAGATTGTGTTGAAGAAACTTTTTTCCTGTTTGGGTGGAGTTTGGAGCTCCATGTAAGTTCCTCCTCGGTGGTGGGTGAAAATAAAGGAGCGTTTATAATGGTTAATTTAAATAATGCTGTGACCAACCTCCATCCAATAAAACCTGCGTGTAGCGTATTTACTGCCAGTGTGAGGGAGGGCACTAATTTCTGATAATTGATATCATGTTACATGCCAGGTGAACTTGCTGTCCAGAAGACCAGTGGCAGGCATAGCAATTGAGACCCCTTAAAATGTTATATGGCAGTTAATTTAAATAAAGCTGTGACCAACCTCCATCCAACACCTGCATGTAGCATATTGTCAGTGTGCAGGAGGGCACTGTTTTCTGGTAATCGGAATTATAGTACATGCAGTCCCCAGCATCACATAAAGTGCCAACATAAGCACTGTTTTCTTCAACAAAAACAGACAATGGAGGCCCTTTTTCTTAGTCAAGTTTCACATGGTCTATATCTTTACATAAGCATGATAGCATAGGAAGATTGACCCTACAATGGTTACCAGAAGCAAGTTGTGTATGGCAATGATTTGTTGTCAGCAGAACGCAGCTTTTCCAGGTCTCTCAACACACAGCTTTCCTGCTGCTCACAGGCGGTTTACCTTTCTATTACATTTAGAGCTCCACCAGGAACTTTAGTTCAGCAGGTAAAACATAGGGGAATTTGTTATGGGACTTTATGAAGTCAGTTTTGCTTTGACATTGAGTTGGCAAAAGGTTCTCCAAATTTATCAAAAGTTGCACAAAGTTAAATTTGGCACATCTTTAAACCTTACACTTTTGTCAAAAAATACTACTCCCCTTTTCCTATAACACGTCCATACTATTGGAGTAATTTTGCGACTTTCTTGCAACTTTAAAAAAAAAAAGTCACAATGATAAATCTTGCATGAAACAAATTAGCATACCTTACTCCACCTGATTTTAAACCGCTTTTCAAAAGTGGCAAGGGTGGTGTAAAATGACAAAAAGTTGCACATTTTGGTGCACTTGCGCCAAAATTAGCAAGTTTTGTACACCAGAAAACTGGAGTACAAACTTAATATATATCTCCCCTGGAGTGTATTGTGGGACCAGCCATGCCACCTAGTATCTACAGCAACTCCTAAATCCTGGACACTAGAATCCACTTTAATAATACACTTAGCAAGCCAAATGTTGTTCAGTGCACAAATCCTTCTGGGAATTACACCACTGAAGTAACAGCCTCAATAGCACATCGATTTTCCCTGATGGCTTGTTTACAGGAGCTTATGGAAATAAGGTAATAAATTCCATATGCAAGTCTTATAATGGCCAGAAATAGTGTTATTCCTCATGTACACACATAGCAACTTATTCTAAAACGTATATTCTAACCACAATTACAGTGTCTGATCCTTGTTATTTTTTTCTTTTTTTTTTTCTTTTAAGCTCGTTTCAGGTCGTACCATGACTATGAGATAGATGTCCCCATCACTCCACCATGTGTGAAGCCTAAATATACAATTAACAAGAACTGTATTCATCTCAAAGCAGAAGAATTATTTCCTGATTGTACTGCGTGAGTTACTCGGGCTGATTTATGGTACAGTGGTTAGGAAAACTATGCAGCATGCATGAGTGCATTTTTCTCTGTAAACATACTATTTAAATTATCTGAACTATCTTCAAATTTACAGTAAATGTGAACATTTCAGTGATTTTAACACTAACAAATGTGGCCAATTGTAATATAGCTGTCACATAATAGAGAAAAAGCATCGGTAGCTTGCTTAAAGGCTATGTACACCTGTGGGGGCATTTTTTTATTTATTATTATTGCAGTGTACACAAGATATATATGCCGCAGATTTTCCCCTGACTGCAGCATTTCAGGTGAAAAATCTGCAGTGTTTTACAGTATCAGCAAAGTAGATGAGATTCAAACAAATCTCATCCACACACTGCATACAAATCTGTATAGAATCTCACGAAAATTGTCAGGCAGGGCAGTTTTTAAACCCGCAACATGTTGATTTATGCTGCAGATTTCTTCTGGGGTATCTTTGTATACGTTCACACGATTGTATTAGCACGCTGAAAAATTGCATTAAAATTCCACATTTTCCATACTGCTTTTTATGGGGCTTTCGATCTGGAGTAAGAGCAGATTCTGTGCATATTTTGTGCATAAAAGACGCCAATATCTTAATAGAAAGTCTGGCATGTAAACATGGTCTATGCAGTTCATGGAGTGAAATCCACTTCAAAATGTATATGTTTTACTATGAATTCAATCCACTGAACATTTTCTGCAGCAAAAACAAATACTGTGTCCCTCAAAGACTTTCACTCTAAACTGAAAAATGACAATATACTCTATATTGAATTGGATGTTAGAGCAGTATCTGTGTCATATGGTTTACCTAGAGAGACTGGCATTTCAGTTTTTTTATGGTATTTTTATAAATTCACAATAGCAAGTGCAGTATATTCAACCAATCAGTGACTGAGAAACTACTCGAGTAGTGACAGACAATGGTCAGATTTACTAAGTCTGTAGATGAGATTACTTTGACAGAATTTTACAATAGAATTGTGGCGCAAAACATCACCCGCTTTTTTAGTAAGCCACGCTCCTTTCCCAGTAAGCCTTTTGGTCTAGGCGTCAACATTTTTTCTTCACCTACGGTAAATGCACCAAATTGCATATTTTTCTTAATATGGGCAAATATTTGTACTGTTTTTGTTATCCACCTCAATAAAAATAGAAAAATTCCAATATCTCTGTAAGTAAAATAGATACTGAACTTTTAGGATTGATCTAAACACAGCATTTTTAACATTTTGGGTGTAAATCCACTAATATTAAAAACTCACACTATAAGGGCTCATGCAC
This sequence comes from Bufotes viridis, assembly GCA_033119425.1. Taxonomy (NCBI): domain Eukaryota; kingdom Metazoa; phylum Chordata; class Amphibia; order Anura; family Bufonidae; genus Bufotes; species Bufotes viridis. The sequence goes on along the minus strand of CM065589.1, from coordinate 291,987,226 downwards.
ACGAACCTATTTTCTTTCCGTGTGCGTTCCGTTTTTTTTGTGGACCGTATACGGAACCTTTTACTTCAATGGGTCCGCAAAAAAAACGGAAGTTACTCCGTGTGCATTCCGTTTGCGTATTTCCGTTCCGCAAAAAAATAGAACATGTCCTATTATTGTCTGCATTACGGACAAGGATAGGACTGTTCTATTAAGGGAACAGCTGTTCCATTCTGCAAAATATGGAATGCACACAGACGTCATTCGTATTTTTTGCGGATCCATTTTTTGCGGACCGCAAAATGCATACGGTTGTGTGCATGAGGCCTAACAGTACCCCCAATTAAAAGCATTTATCGAGCTTAGCTTTTTACTAAAGATGTTTTGTGTTCAAGCTTTCACATTACAGATGCAGACAAAGACATGTTAGAAAGCCTGGCAAGCCAATCTGCTGTTAAACCACTGTTACTTAAAGGTAAAGTTACTATGGAAAGTAGAAGCTAAGGCACAATTATACATATTTTAGTGATTTGATATGTGGCAACATCCCATGCCCACCACTGTTCTGCATCACCTACTCATTATCTTCTGTGCTGATGTCTGGGCCTTAACTGCTGGCATTCCACATGTCCTGCATTTGTTTCTTAGGCCTTCCAGCTCTGCCTCTTAAATGGCCAGCAGGCGACCTAGCCTTCCACAGCCAATGGCTGGTCACATATGGGTATATAAGGTACCTTCCATGGGCCCTGGAATTTAGTAGTATAGAGGCCAGGAGTGGTTGTAGCTAGACTGATGGGAGTAGTAGTACTCACGGTAGAAGTCCTCACTCTGGCTCTCCCTAGGCCATGTAGTGATGAGAGGGTGCACCCTTTTTTCTCTCAGGACACACCCTGAACTTTTTGGGGGCCGCTGTCTTGTGATGGCTGTGGTGCCCTTTATTTTTATTAGATGTGTAAAAGACAGGAGGGGCTAGTGGATGGTTGGTGAGGTCAATGACCAGGCCTGTTTGGTTATAATAAAGACTCTGAGACTTACTGAGCAGATGTTGAGAGTTGTAATACAGTACAGTGGTGCAATAAAGTCTAAGTGTAGTTACCTTATTGTCTCAATCCATCATAGCCTTTGTTTGTGGCTCTCAATCATCTGCAAATGTCTGTTCTGTTTTCCTATGGGGTACCCTCTCAGTTAACTTGCTTCTCTGGCAGCCTACAGTCTCAGGGATGAAGGTTCCCCATTCTAGGCCTAGTTATGAGCAGCTCCCTCAAACATTTCCTTCCTCTAGGTCTGCTCTGCAAAGACTCACTAACCAGGGCGGCAGGTCCAGCCTGTTTCTGGCAACCTAACTAAGGACTGCCAGTGTTAACTGTTTGCTGCCTGTACACAACCTACTGGTATTCACAGTGCATAAGAAAGAGAATATGTTAAATATTGAGGTGCTTTGGCAATTAATCACAATATTAACTCTCTAGCAGTGATCCACTACAATATTAAACCTTTAGCTGTGATCCTCTGGGCCACAGCACTAGTACCAAGTGAAGGTGTGCTGTTCTGCTCGTCTGCCCATGAGCAAACCTCTTTCTGTCTACCGTTTCTGTCCCTTTGCTGCCTGACCTTAGTATGTTTACTGTATTGACCCTTTGCTGCCTGCCCTGACCAGCCTAGTTTCATGGATTTGTGCGTACTCTACGCCCCCGCCGACTTTTGACTGTTTCCTGACAAGTATTTCCTGACTTCTCAGTGCACCAATGTCTCTGACCCCAGTGAGTTAGCTGCTAAACACACCAGGACTATTTCAAGAGGTAGCAGCCTGGTGCCTCCCCTGGTCGATTGGTGCAGTGTTTAGTTTTGAGACACAATTAGGAAAAAGTATAATACTTGATGAAATACTGTACAGTACATCAACACACCAAAATTCAATTCTTGGGCAGACAAATGGAGTTCTACTTGCCCTCAAAGTTTCGTTTGCCTATATAAGGTCATAAGAAAAATACCCCATTGCCCCATACTAGGTTGAAGCCTGAATGGGATCTGAGCTGCGCAGCGACTACACCATGGACAGAGTTATCTTCTTCCAGCTTCATCCATTGTTGTTTCTGGTGCTATCAGCTGAATTTGGGATGCCAGGTGTCAGATCATCAATATCTGACTTTTTAAGATGCAATATAGGCCAAGTCGATATAGATTCCAGCTTCCCACTCTATAAATGAGCTGTTACTGCTACAGTATAGAACTGTCACATGATACCAAATTATTCCTGTGCATGCTGGAAGGTATGAATGTTACATGTGCCAAACCTATCAGTCAATTACCCATTTGTGGTTGGAAGTGCTTCATTTGATTTGATCTGTTTGAGATGGATGGCGTGTCATATAATCAAATCTAACAATTGCCTCTGGGTATGTATCTCGACAAGCCCCTTCCTATTATATTTAATTATTGTTCCAGCTGATGTCCAGCTGATATGTGAAGTTATATGGTATGTGTTACAACCTATGTTTAAATTCTAGAACTTCCTTTATACACAGCTTGCTAATAAGGCTAGGGCTACACGACGGCATTTGTTGTGCGACATTTTGCTGCATCAATGTCGCATAACAATTTTTATAATGATAGTCTATGGTGTCGCCCTGCGACATGTGACATGCTGCGACTGCGACACGACAGTCGCAGAAAAAACATCCAAAATGCGACTGTCACGTCGCAGTCGCAGCATGTCGCAGTGCGACACAATAGACTATCATTATAAAAATTGTCGCGTGACATTGGTGTGACATCAATGTCGCGCGACACATATTGCAGTGTAGTTGTGCCCTATGTGTCGCGCGACTTATTGTCGCAAGACACATGTCGTCGTGTAACCCTAGCCTAAGACTAGTTTCACACTAGCGGTGAGTGACTCCATCAGGCTGTTCCGGCGGGTGAACAACCTGTCGAAATCAGTGCTGCGGCTAGTGCACGCGTGCCCCCAGACTACCGCCCTGGCCCCATTGACTATAATGGGGTCAGGGTGGAGTTCCGGCGGCAGCACGGCAGCGCATGCTGAGAGGCGGCTGGAATAACAGTACGACATGAATAAAAGTACGAAATGTCATACTTTTATTCCGGTGGCCTCTCGGAATGCGCTGCCGTGCTTCCGCCGGAACTCCACCCTGACCCCATTATAGTCAATGGGGCCGGAGCGGTAGTCCGGGGGCACACGTGCACAAGCGGTAGCACATATCCGACAGGCTGTTCACCCACCGGAACAGCCTGCCGAGTCCATTGCCGCTAGTGTGAAACTAGCAGTCAGGACCACACACGCCCCTTCAATTTTGCATAACGGTCACACTAGATGCAGATGTTTACAGATATTATATAGTCTGGTACTTATTTCTACTTGTGCTTTATTTGTATGTTAGCAATCATTTAGAAACCAGTAGTTGATGCATTTTGCAGTGCCACTTATTAGAGATAAACCAGAACAGTGTACTATTAAGGAACTGAAAGGGAGAACATCCATCAATTCAGATACATCTGTGGATCTCGCTGTAGAAGACGATTGGGGCAAATTGGGATCAAACATGAAAAATGCTAGCATCATTGAACAATTGAAAATTAATATTCCCAGTACAGAAAACCTTAATCCAACTGAAATAGACTCATTCAAGCCAATTATTTACAACAATCTGGAAAGTAAGTTTATACATGATATTTAATTACATGTGTGTATATTCTGCCAGTGATATTCTTAGTTTACCATAAAAAAGTCTTTCTGAATGAGATTGATAACTATTGTTGAAAAATAGAACGTTAAAGGTTATTCATGTGTTATTCATTTTGAATGGGGACGTGATGGATGCGGAGAGCACACACTGTGCTCTCCGCATCCGCATTTGCGGAGCGCGCCACCGATCTTCCTGGCGGCGGCTCCGCAAAAAAGTAGAGCATGTCCTATTCCTGCCGCCAGTGACCGGACAAGTATAGGCATCTCTATAGGGCCGGTGGCAAGTTGTTTTGCGGATCCGCAAACTTGCGGATCCGCAAAACACTACGGACGTGTGAATAAGGCCTACGAGCCTTAACTCTAGTACGGAGATCAGGTGAGTATATGATTTTGTGTTGCATATGCTGATTAAACAGCTGACTGGCTTCAGAGAACTGGGGGGTAATTCCCTGTTTCCAATGACGGGCTATCACCTTACGGGTAGCCGTAAGTATATGTGCAACCACTCACCTCTGATCGCAGGGGATATCTGATAAGCCAATACATAATATAGCTAACTGAGGGGTTAGGCCTCTTTCACACGGGCGGGCGGATAAGAGGCGGGTGCGTTGCGGGAATATGCGTGATTTTCCGCGCGTGCAACGTTGTAATGCATTTGCAGCGTGAAATCGCCATGTTTGTACCCAGACCTAGCGTGACTTCATCACTGAAGTCCGGTTTCTTCTGGAGAATTGATTATTTTCCTTTATAACATGGTTATAAGGGGAAATAATAGCATTCTTAATAAAGAATGCTTAGTAAAATGAAGTGGAAGGGGTAAAAAATAATAAAAGTTAACTTACCTTAGCCACTTGATCGCGTAGTTGCGATCTGTTCTCTCTTTCCCAGCATCAGCTAAGAACTAAAGGACCTGTGATGATGTCACATCACATGGTCCATCTTACCATGGTGATGGACCATGTGATTGGACCATGTGATGTGACATCATCACAGGTCCTTTAGATCTTAGCTGATGCTGGGAAAGAGAGGACAGATCGCAACTACGCGATCAAGTGGCTAAGGTAAGTTAACTTTATTATTTTTAACCCCTTCCACTTCATTTTACTATGCATTATTTATTAAGAATGCTATTATTTCCCCTTATAACCATGTTATAAGGGAAAATAATAAAGATCGGATCCAGTTGCTAAGCAACCATGTGGGAAAATCGCAACGCATCCGCACTTGCTTGCTGATGCTTGCGATTTTCCCGCAGCCCCATTCACTTCTATGGGGACTGCATGCGTGAAAAACGCACAATATAGAGCATGCTGCGATTTTTACGCAACGCAGAAGTGATGCGTGAAAATCACCGCTCATGTGCACAGCCCCATAGAAATGAATGGGTCCAGATTCAGTGCGGGTGCAATGCGTCCTCCTCACGCATTGCACCCACACGGAAAACTTGCCCATGTGAAAGGGGCCTTAGAGTAATAGTTAGATCAGTGACAGTAGTAATCATGGCTCGCACCCGACGCCATAGTGGCACCACAAGAGGGCAGAACCACCACATGTGTGTAAGAAAACTACTTTTAAACTTGAAACCGAACTCTGCTTCGACACAGAAAGGAGAGAGAAAGAAAATACGTTTGTGTGCATAAGTCCTAATTCCGAAGTTTTGAACTAAACAACCTGAGATGAAGCATCCGAAGCTCGCTTCGCTCAACACTAATAGCAACCAAACAGATTCCACCTTTCATTTTTCAAAGGAGCTGTGAAAAACGAAAGGTGGAATCTGATTGGTTGCTATGGGCAACTAAGCCAGTTCTATTTTACACCAGTTTGATAAATCTCCCCCTATGTTCCTATGGAGCCCTTCATTGGATCATTCAGGAGCACTGAGGCTGTCGCACTCACCATCGCAAAAACCTGTTTCTGGGTGTGCACCGGCTCCCCCTAACAAGGATTAGGGGAGCCGGTGAACACATAGAAGCATGCTCTTCGAGGTTTTTGCGTTTCCAAAAACCATGGTAAAGTTTGATCACTGCACCTTGGGGGTTAGATGTAAAAAATATAAACAAATAGCCCTTGCCCTGCGTGATAATCTGATGCTTATATCAGAGGGCCTGCCTGGGTTAAAAGGAGGATATGTCCAGGTTCAGCTCTAAACCGGACAACCCCTTTCAGTGTTATATATAGTTAATGCAATTGCAATTATCTGCTGTGTGCCAATTATGCCAATTTGTATAGGGCTCATCTGTTTTTGTTGCATATTAGATGCTGACCCATTCACTTCTATGGAGCCCTTTTCTTCCATTTCATAGCTCCGCAAAACAAATGAAACATGTCCTATACTTGTCAAAGAAAATCAAGACTTGGCCCTATTGAAGTCTGCAAAAGTACAGAATGCAATCCGTTTCTTTGTGGGCATGCTGAACCATCTGCAAAACAACGGATCCGCATTTTTGCAAACAGCTTACGGCCGTCTGAATGAGCCCTTACTAAAATATAAAACAAACATAATAAAAGACCTGAAATGAAATATTCTGTTATGTTCATCATAGGATTGAGGTTTAGTTTCGTAAAAGCATTCCTAAAGCTGCAGTCGATCTTGACATTTTATATAATAAAAGTATCAGTCGAATGCTTAGTCACATTTGCTATAAATTCTTTTGAATAGGACTGTCCTTTCTTAGTTAAATCTCCCCGTGAGCATACTTTCTCAACTGAAGAATGTAAGGACATACTTTTTACTGACATCAAAAATATTTCATTGTAACCAATGAAATGACATAGTGCTTGTTTACTTCACAGCGGTCATTAATAAGGGTGATTTTAGAGGGAATGTCAAAGGCAAACATTATGTGTAAAGTATTCATGGAATCTATACCCTTCACAAACAGCAGGCGCTTTAGATTGTTCCTGCACTGTGTCTTCACTGCTCTTATTGTCACTGCTACATGTTATACTGGCTTAGCGTATACCAGTTTTCCATGCTGCAATACTACCCTACGTGTTTCAGAGGCTGACTGTTTTATGCTAAGAAAGTTTTATCGCTGTATTGTCATTTATTTTTTGTTTGCTTCAAATCTTCACTATTTTCAATGCACACACTGGGTCCCCACTCTAAACCAGCACACCAAGCCGTAGCCTCTCATTTCCTCTGGACTGTGCGTGTCACAGAGAGTTGGAAATCCATACCACACAATATACAAAATCCAGCACTGCACCAAATCATAAAAAACAGATTCTTTATTGATGGAAAAGTACAAAGCATTAAAAATAGCTTACGCATTTCAGGCTACACTAGCCCTTTTTCAAAGAATAACAAAATAACAATTGACCATGTTAAAATACATTTTTGAAAAGGTATGAACCAGTAGAGACAAACGTAAAATACGTAATTAATTAGTGCCACCAACCCTGTTGATTTAACTCTTCGTAATATTAAAAGAGAGAGCATATATCAAGTAAGTCATTTTTATCCATGTTTCAAAGTTGTCTGTAATAATACAAACAGATTAATATGATTTACATACATGGTGATGGTCGCCCATTGCCAAATAGGTGTGTCTGAATTGAAACCTAATCTAATGCACGATTTAACATCATTAATGTTTGGCCACTATTCATACTATGTATAAGTGTTTATTCCTGAATTGTGAATTGAAAATATACTAAGTGATTGATAAAAATATATTTCTATATAGGGCACAATTTGTCAATGCTATATTGTATACAGTGCTGTGAAAAAGTGTTTGCCATCTTACAGATTTCTTTTGTTTTTTAACATTTGTCACACTTAAAATTTCAGATTATCGAACAAATTTTAATATCAGACAAAGATAACCTGAGTAGATACAAAAAGCACTATTTAAATGATGATTTCATTTATTAAGGAAAAAAAAAAATAGCTATCCAAACTACCCTGGCCCCAAGTGAAAATTATTTGCCCCCTAAACATAACTGGTTGTGCCACCTTTGGCGGCAACAACTGCAATCAAGAGTTTGCGATAATTGGCAATGAGTCTTTCACACATCTATGGAGGAATTTTGGCCCACTCTTTTTTTTGCAGAATTGTTTTAACTCAGCCACATTGGAGGTTTTTTTCTACCATGAACGGATGGCCTGTTTAAGGTCATGCCACAGCATCTCAATCAGATTTAAGTCCGGACTTTGACTAGGCCACTCCAAAACGTTTGTTTTGCTTTGTTTTACTTTTTTTTTCATCTGTTCTTGAATTTCTTCAGATCGGGGCATGATGTGTTGCTTTTTGATATCTTTTTGCCTACTTCATGTTGTCAGACAGGTTCTATTTAAGTGATTTCTTGATATAGGTCTGGCAGTAATCAGGTCTGGGTGTGGCTAGTAAAACAGAACTCAGCTTTCCAAAAACTGTGGTTAATCACAGTTAATTCATGGTGGGGGGGATAATTTTTCACATAGGGTCAGGTTGTTTGGGATAGATTTTTTTCCCTTAATGAAATCATCATTTGACAAGTGATTTTTGTATGTACTCAGGTTATCTTTGACTCATATTTGTTTGGTAATCTAAAACATTTAAGTGTGGCAAATGTGCAAAAACAAATGAAATCCGTAAGGAGGCAAGTACTTTTAACAGCACTGTATATGTAATTGATATACTGTAAATCTGTGTGTATGATTACGGACAGCTTTGAAACATGGATAAAAATGACATTTGATATATGTGCTAACCCTGTCTTTTAGTTATACGAGGGGTTAATTCACCAGCGTGGATCCACTAATTAATTATGTATCCTACATATTTGTCTCTATTGGTTTATACCTTTTCAGAAATGTATATTAATATGGTCAATTGTTATCTTGTTATGCTTTGAAAAAGGGCTAGTGTAGCCTGAAACGTGTAAGTGATTTTAACTGCTTTGTACTCTTCCATCAATAAAGAATCTGTTTTTTTATGACTTGTTGCAGTGCTGGATTTCATATACTGTACACCATTTTCAAGATCTGTTTGCTATCAGTGAGTAGGAACATCCATTTTTTCATGTCAGTGAATAGGAACATCCATGTTTACATCCAGAGGCTGAAAACCTGTACAAAGTAATCCTTCTCACATCTAAAGGTTTGCAACAATGGTATTCAGTCTAGGCAGACTTCTATGAGCAAAAGAGCTTGAACTGTGTTGTTTAAATATTTATTTACAGTGGATTGTATTGAATGGGTCCAATTGGGGATTGTATTGAATGGGTCCAATTGTACAAAACCTTCAGTTGTGAGAAGTTTTAGGTCTCAAGTTTTTTTATACAAGATTTTGACATCAAGAGTTTAAGACCCCTCTCTGGTTATACTCATGTCATAGCTATAGCAGATGTAGAACTACCAGTCGCACCCCAATCCTAATACCTGAGAGTGCTCGAAAGAGTCACCAGTAATATAAATGGAACATGAAAGATGGAGGGTCTAATTACAAATTTGGTATTGGAACCCAAGGGCTTCCAGTTATACCTCTATTAATGGCCAAACTGTTAATATGCTTATATACTGCTGAAGCCAGTGATTGGCTGCATGGTGGTCAGCATGTCACTGCTGCAATCAGAAGGATGACGTTAGTGCTGCAGGACCAAAAAGGGATGCTGGAAGTGGCAGGGAAGTAAAGGGGTAAGTATCACTTATTTTGTTATTTTATCACATTTACAGTTTTTATTTAACTCTGACAACCCCTGTAATAGATTGTTTGTGAATAAAGTAGAATCAACCCATATGAAACCCAAACCCATCGACATTAGGGGCCTTTTACTGTGTCAGTGTCTGTGTCACCCATTGGAGAGTCATCTGGTATTCTGTTTGAAAATCCTATAAAGTAGTATTATTGAGCAGTTTAAAACTGTATTGAAAGTATTTTCCTGACTAAAGCTATCATATTAGATTTCTGTCTGCATAAATCAATAGTCACCGCTTTTCTGTATACATAAAAGTTACACATAACAAATCAGATATTTACAATTACCCTTGTTAACTAATCAAAGTCATTATATTCTCTTACACTTGTTCCAGGAATTTCAGAAGAGAAGGTTTCTCCAATAATTCAGAAGACTAGTGAAAAATTGAAAAAACAGTCCTCCTGCCATGATTCTTCTCTCTCTGTGACAAACGACTCCTCACAGAACAATGTTATCTTTAAGGACCCCATTAACAATGCAGATATGAGTAAAGATTATATAAAAGCAATTATACATGGTGGAAAAACTAATCAACCAAAAGTAGCTCTACCTTTACTTAATAATGAAAAGTTTAAGCAGTATCTAACACCAACCAAAGAAATATTATCGGATAGCTATGTGAACCAAGCAAGCACTAGTCAACAGCAATCAAGTTTGGAAGGTGGTCAAAGTGGGTGCGATACCCAAGCAAAAGAACATCGTGATCTGCTTTCTAGTTTCATTGCTCTAAGAACCAAACGGTCATTGGGCCACAGTGACCGCAAACATGAAGATAATGTTTTATATCAAGGTAATGAAAATTTCTGTACAGTACCTTTAATTATAGATTGTATCTCAGGGCCTACAAAAACTTTAAAGAGGTAGCACCAGCTTACAGATTTATGGCATATCCACTGCTTAGTCTGCTCTGTTCATAAGACTGTAAAACCGTAATGAAGGTATTGATATTAGGGTTATTTAACACAATAGTGGGTCCAGTGCCAAGGTTTCATGAGGTTTCCCAAAGCTTTCCCAGCATTGTTAATTGCCTTAAGATATCTAAAAATCATAAAATAAGTATTATCTACTTAAAGACAATGTGTTAAGATACATTAATGCAAAGTTTTGAACTCAAGAGTAATGTCTACTCTTATTGTAGGTGTTAGCACTCCTATTTATTCTCTGTTTGGAGTTCTTACGTTTCCCTTTTCTTCTCTATCAGTCCCAGACCACCATGATGGCTCGATAGTGCCCCTAAAAACAATAATGCCAGATAGATAGTGACACAAACAGTAATATTGGCCAGACAGTACCCCTGTTTGTGCTCGACAAAGCAATAGTGACTCTTTTTAGGCCTCACACTGTAATATTGCTCAACAAAGTAATAGTGGCTTTTCTTAAGCCTTACACAGTAATACAGGCATCTTGCTTTGAATAAACTAAATATATACAGTATCTCACAAAAGTGAGTACACCCCTCACATTTTTGTAAACATTTTATTATATCTTTTCATGGGACAACACTGAAGATATGACACTTTGATACAATGTAAGGTAATCAGTGTACTGCTTGTTTAACAGTGTAAATATGGTGTACCCTTAAAATAACTCAACACACAACCATTAATGTCTAAACCGTCTAAATATTATATTATTAATAATTAATATAATAATATTATTAAGATAAAATAAATTATTTACAAGAATGTGAGGGGTGGACTTACTTTTTGTGAGATACTCTGTGTGTGTGTGTGTGTGTGTGTGTGTGTGTATATATATATATATATATATATATATATATATATATATATATATGGGCCACCTTAGCCTATATTATTATTCACCCGCTGCTGACATGCTGGCAGTCTGACATAGTTATGTAATTGTGGCACCCGCACTGGGCTACTAGCTCAGGAGCCAGATGTCAGCTGCCCCGTGCCAATATCCTGTGTTCTCAGCACTGCCCAGCACAAGCAGGGCAACTGTCACTACTGCATCATGCTGCCTGAGGTCTTCCATAGAAAATGGCGCGATAGGGAGCCAGTGGCTCACTGCTCTGCCATTTGTATTTGTGTCCTAACACTGAATGCCTAGGGGTTTAGTGCAGGGTCACCTTTTGCCCTATGGGTGAGGGAGGTGATTGATCTGCCATAGATTGGTAAGATATAAATATCCCTTTAAAACTACTCTTGCACTACTGATCTTAGGTTTATTTGTGAATTTCATGTATTATTTCTCATCCAACGAAGCCACTGTTATTTTTATTGTGACAACACAGAACATTTATAGTTTACTAGCGCATTAACCCTTTCTACCCCGGGCCAGTTTTAGCCCTCCTGCCCAAGCCATTTTTTGCAAATCTGACATGTCATTTTATGTGGTAATAACATTTTTATTTATCCAAGCCATTCTGAGACTGTTTTCTCGTGACACATTGTACTTCATGATAGTCATAAATTTAAGTCAATAAATTTCACCTTTATTTATAAAAAAAAATAAAAAATTTAACAAAAATGTAGAAAAATTAGCAATTTTCTAAATTTGAATGTCTCTGCTCTTAAAACAGAAATTGATACCTCATAAAATATTTATAACTTAACATTCCCCATATGTCTACTTTATGTTGGCATCATTTTGTAAATGTCATTTTATCTTTTTAGGACGTTAGAAGGCTTAGAATTTTAGAAGCAATTCTTAAAATCTTTAAGAAAATTTCCAAAACCCACTTTTTAAGGACCAGTTCAGGTTTGAAGTCACGTTGTGGGGCTTACATAGTGGAAAGCCCCCATAAATAACCCCATTGTAGAAACTACACTCCTAAAGTTACTCAAAACTGATTTTACAAACTTTGGAGTTTACATTTCTAAATTTCACTTTTTTGGCAGATTTTCCATTTTAATCCATTTTTTTCTTCAACACATCGAGGGTTAACAGCCAAACAAAACTCAATATTTATTTCCCTGATTCTGCGGTTTACAGAAATGCCCCACATGTGGTCGTAAACTGATGTAAGGGCACACGGTAGGGCGCAGTAGAAAAGGAGCGCCATATGGTTTTCGGAAGGCAGATTTTGCTGGACAGGTTTTTAGATGCCATGTCCCATTTGAAGCCCCCCTGATGCACCCTTACAGTAGAAACTCCCAAAAAGTGACCCCATTTTGGAAACTAGGGGATAAGGTGCCAGATTTATTGGTACTATTTTATGGTAGATATTTAATTGCAAGGTAACCAAAAAATGGCATTCATCTGACAGGGTACATCATGTGGCATTTTTATAGAGCAGGTTGTTATGGATGCAATGATATCAAATATGTCTAATTTCTTTGTTTGTTTCAGTTTTACATAATAAAGCATTTTTGAAAAAAAAATGTTTTTGTGTCTCCATTTTCTGAACGCTATATTTTTTTATTTTTCTAAACAATCGTCTTTTGCAGGGGCTTTCTTTTTGCAGGAAGAGTTGACGTTTTTATTGGTACCATTTTTAGGTACATATGATTTCTTGATCATTCATTATTACACTTTATGTAGCAAGGTGACCAAAAAATTGGTTGTTTTGGCACAGTTTTTATTTATTTATTTTTACAGCGTTCACCCGAGGGGTTAGTTCATGTGACATTTCTATAGAGCAGATTGTTACAGACGTGGTAATACCTATTATGTATACTTTTTCTTATTTATTTACGTTTTACACAATAATAGCATTTTTGAAACCAAAAAAATTATGTTTTAGTATCTCCATAGCTTTTCTTTATTTTTTGACCGATTGTCTTAGGTAGGGTCTCGTTTTTGGTGGGATGAGGTGAGAGTTTGATTGGTACTATTTTGGGGGGCATACACCTGATTGTTCGCTTGGTGTTGCACTTTATGTGATGTTAGGCGACAAAAAATGCCATTTTTGGCACTGTTTTTATTTTTATTTTTTTTACGGTGTTCACCTGAGGGGCTAGATCATGTGATATTTTTATAGAGCAGGTTGTTACGGATGCGGCAATATCTAGCATGTCATTTTAACACAATAATAGCATTTTTGAAACCAAAAAATATGTTTTAATGTCTCCTCTTCTGAGATCTATAGTTTTTTCTCTTATGTAGGGGCTAATTTTTTTGTGGGATGAGGGAACGGTTTAATTGGTACCATTTTGTGGGACATACACCTTTTTGATTACTTGGTGTTGCACTTTTTGTGATGTTAGGTGACAAAATATCTTTTTTTGACACAGCTTTTTTTTTTAATGGTGTTTATCGGATGTGGTGGATCATGTGATATATTTATAGAGCCGGTCGTTACAGACGTGGTGATACCAAATATCTGTGTTTTTCCTTTTTTTCTATTTTTTATTATAAAATCAGGGGAAAGAGCCATTTTTTCTTTTTTTTTTACTTAAACCGTAATTTTTTTTTAAAACACTTATTTTTTTGCTTTATTTATTTTTATTTCTGCCTACTCTAACACTTCAACTTTTGAGGGTATGATCCCCTCTGCATTGCCTTATTACACTGAGTCATACTCTAACAGGTTGCCTAGGAGAATCAGCCTGGCGCTGGATCTTCTCGGCCCCCGGAGAAGGCAGGTCCCGATGCCATGCAAGGCATTGGGCAGCCTGTGCAAGGCATCAGGCTGCCATGTCACCCATCCGGTCCCCGCCACAGCCGCGTGGGGATCCGATGGGCTCCCTCACCCACCGCATGCACCTTCTATGCTGCAATCAGCACTGACCGCGGCATAGAAGGGGTTAATCTGCCGGCACTGGCTTTTACAGCGATGCCAGTGGATACAGCAGGAGCCTGGCTATCAGGGACTGCCGGGCCCCTGCAGTGATCAGGTGCGCACCACTCCGGTGCCCGCCCGATCTCCATGACGTAATAGTACGTCAAAATGCCGCAAGTCATTTGCCACCATGACGTACTATTACGTCATATGTCGGGAAGGGGTTGATAAGGATTGATGTTTGTTTGAGAAGTATGAAGAGGTATAGGGGGAGATTTATCAAACTGGTATAAAGTAGAACTGGCTTGGTCAACCAGTCAGAATCCACCTTTCATTTTCCAAAGGAGCTGTGAAAAATGAAAGGTGGAATCTGATTGGTTGCTATGGGCAATTAAGCCAGTTCTACTTTACACCAGTTTGATAAATCTCCCCCATAGTTTATAGTTTCATATCCCATATTAGAGTGTCTGTGATATACTGTAGCTGGGCCCACACTAGCATTATCAACAAAGTAGCAACAGTAGCACCCATAACAAAATGCTAAAAATAGAGCAGTATTAGAGTTGAGCGAACACCTGGATGTTCGGGTTCGAGAAGTTCAGCCGAACTTCACGAAAATGTTCGGGTTCGGGATCCGAACTCGACCCGAACTTCACCCCGAACCCCATTGAAGTCAATGGGGACCCGGACTTTTGGGCACTAAAAAGGCTGTAAAATAGCCCAGTAAAGGGCTAGAGGGCTGCAAAAGGCAGCAAAATGTAGGTAAATGCCCAAACATATCTGAATAGGGACATGACTTAAAATAAAATAAAGAAAAATAATAAATTTGCCGGACACTATTAAACTTGGCCAGCCACAGCTGAAACCACTGATTTATGGTATTGCTATTTTGGCAATTGAATTTCAGCCCAGACAAAAAATATATCCTTTGCCGGACACTATTAAACTTGTCTAGTCACAGCTGGAACACCAGATTTACTGTATTTCTATTTTGGCAACTGAATTTCGCCGCAGAAAATAATATATCCTATGACGGACACTATTAAACTTGTCCAGTCACAGCTGGAACATCAGATTTACTGTATTTCTATTTTGGCAATTAAATTTCACCCCAGAAAATAATAAATCCTTTGACGGACACTATGAAACTTGGCCAGCCACTGCTGGGACACCATATTTATGGTATTGCTATTTTTGCAACAGAATTTTACCCCAGAAAAAAATATATCCTTTGCCGGACACTATTAAACTTGGCCAGCCACAGCTGAAACCACTGATTCATGGTATTGCTATTTTGGAAATTGAATTTCACCCCAGAAAAAAATATATCCTTTGCCGGACAATATTAAACTTGTCCAGTCACAGCTGGAACACCAGATTTACTGTATTTCTATTTTGGCAACTGAATTTCGCCCCAGAACAAAATATATCCTTTGCCGGACACTATTAAACTTGTCCAGTCACAGCTGGAACACCAGATTTCGGTATTTCTATTTTGGCAATTGAATTTCACCCCAGAAAATAATAAATCCTATGACGGACACTATGAAACTTGTCCAGTCCCAGCTGGAACAACAGATTTACGGTATTGCTATTTTGGCAATTGAATTTCAGTCCGGAACAAAATATATCCTTTGCCGGACACTATAAAACTTGGCCAGCCACTGCTGGGACACCAGATTTAGGGGATTGCTATTTTGGCAATTGAATTTAACCCCTCAATAAAATATAGAAATTTCTATCCTGAGTTTCTAGGGGTGACAATAAGCACAGCCAAGCCCCTGATGTAGGATATAGCAAAAAAAAAAAAACTAGTAATGATGGATTGATGGACTTGGCGGCAGCTTGTGCTGGTGCACCACAAGACACAAAATGGCCGCCGATTACCCCAGAAAAAAGTGACAGAAAAATGCTCTGTGCAGCCTAAAAACAAGTGAGCAATTAACTAGCAGAAGTTGAATGTTTCACAGCTGTAAATTGATCACTTCATTAGTTGCTTTTGCTGAGTTTTCCCTGCCTAATCTCGCCCTCACAGCAGCTGCGTCCTATCCCTACACTAATCAGAGCAGAGTGACGTGCGTCGCTACGTGACTCCAGCTTAAATAGAGGCTGGGTCACATGCTGCACTTGGCAAATCACAGCCATGCCATTGGTAGATATGGCTGTGATGGCTTCTTAGGGCAAGAAGTAAAACGCTAGCTGATTGGCTGCTGTGCAGCCCTTCAGAAAGCGGGATGAAATCGCCGAACAACGGACCCGAACCCGAACTTTTTGGAAAATGTTCGGGTCCCGAACACCCCAAAATTCGGTACGAACCCGAACTATGCAGTTCGGGTTCGCTCATCCCTAAGCAGTATCTAAACAACAATAATAGTGTCTCTCATATAGTAGCCCCTCATATGCACAATATTTGTATGCTCATTATAGATGCACTGCAGGTAGTACCTGCTACATTATCTGTATTCAGAGAGCTATCACTGTTTTCCCTGTGGTGTTGCATAGGACTGCAGGTGACATCTACTACACTATGGGGCACTTTTATTAAGACTGGCGTTTTATACACCAGTCTTAGTAAAACCCCACACTGGCGGTGGATCCGCCGCAGTTATGTAGAGGTGTGGGCAATTTTAGAGCCGCTTTTAAATGTAAGACAACTTCTTAGCTGGCTTACATTTAGACCATTTTCTACAACTAAAACAGGCGTACAAAATGGTAAATGGCAGGTCACCTTCCCCACCCACACCACACCCACTTTTTTAGACCTGGCGTGAGTGGGGAAAAGTCACAGATTGTGGAGCAAGGGACCTTTGCCCTAATATCGGTGTATTTCTCTTTCATAAATGACCCTCTATGTGTACTAAGAGAGTTATCACTGTGTTATCTGTGGTGTTACATAGGACTGCAGATGGCATCTACTACATTATGTGTACTCTGTTTCACTTAAACAGGATGAACAGGATAAAATGCAGTGTTTACCAGAGCTGTCGTAAGGAGGAGCCTTTGTGTCTGTGTAAAAATAAAATGATACATGTTGTGCCACCAAGGATCACAGTGTAGCCATAGAAATGAATGAGGTCGCAGTGTTGAACTGTGAAAAATACAACCCTGTTTTTTTTTTTATTCTCATGTTTGTTATATGACCAAGTGGGTGGGGTTTGTATGGTGAGCATGGGCGATCTTGAATAGCCACAGGAGTGGGGGTTGCGGGGAAATAGCTGGGGGAGCCCCGTTCACAAACTTGCTATGGGGCCCAGTTATTTCTAGTTATGCCCCTGCATCCAAAGAAGCCCCAGGTACAGGCCAAACAGCCTCCTTTGGGGTATACATGCAGAGCTTTTCTGGGTCTGTTAAGACCTAGCAGCTCTGCTCTGCCCCAGAACACCTGGTGATCATTTGATTGCCAGGTCCAATAGAGGATGTGGCATATCCAATGCCTCTATTCATTGCATAATGCACTGAGAAAAGGAGAAGGCAAAAACAGTAATAAATTGCTCCTGTTTTCTCCTTGGGCATTAATAGGGCATTAGGGACATCTTATTAAACACAAAGGTTTAGTTATTCTTTAAATTATACTTTTATAAATTGAAACTTGTGCTGCAAAAAAAGAAAAAAGAAAAACAGGCTTCATATAGCTATGTGAATAGAAAAGTAAAGTCTCTTGAAAGGCAGCACCTTTAAGAGGTTAACAACTTGTTAAATACATACATACTGTATAGAGTATACTGTGAAAGATTTAGCTACCAAGCCCATTTGCTCATTATCTTTTTTTTTTTCTTTTTCAGAAAAAAGTGAACCACAGAAAAGCAGATCCAAAGTTATTTCTGATACCATGCATAAAGTGTTTCCTAAGCAGCAGATAATAACAGTCCATGTTACGCCTTCTGGTATAGTACTACATATACAGTATATATATATATATATATATATATATATATATAGTATTTTTCACTTTATAAGGCACACCTCATGATAAGACAACTAGGTTTTTGTAGAGGAAATTAAGAAAATAAAATATTTTTAACCAAATGGTGCTGTGGAGGACACTTATAGGGGGATCTGTAGAGGACACTTATAGGAGGGTCTGTAGAGGACACTTATAGGGGGATCTGTAGAGGACACTTATGGGGTATCTGTGGGGGACACTTATAGGGTGATCTGTGGAGGACACAATAATGGGGATCTGTGGAGGACAGTGTTATAGGGGATCTGTGGAGGACACTTATTGGGGGATCTGTGGAGGACACGTACGTGGATCTGTGGAAGACACTGTTATGGTTATCTGTGGAGGACAGAGTTATAGGGGGATCTGTGGAGGACACTTATTGGGGGATCTATGGATGACTCTGTTATGGAGTATCTGACCCCATTACATTGGACCCCAGTTATAGCAGCCCAGCCATCACATATAAAGTGTATGCAGCAGCCCCTAGCAGTGCTACTTTGCTAAACTAGCAGTAATCGCTTATCTGCAGTACACACTATGCACGCAGCAGGCAGGCTGGCAGCGCACGTCACTCAATCAGTCACACTCCGGCCCCATCCAAAGTGCAGTGAGTACTGCAGAGAAGGGATTACAGCTTGTTTAGCAAAGCAGCACTGTTAGGGGCTACTGCATACACTTTATATGTGATGGCTGCTCTGACCCGCTACTACCCTGATAGCGCCTCTGTTTACATGACACATGCACATCGCAGGCCGCTATGCCTATGCAGCACAGCACGGCCTGCAATGTGGTGGCCATATAATACTGATATTTTCGCTTTATAAGACGCCACTTTGGGGGGTAAAAAGTGCATCTTATAAAGCGAAAAATACGATATATATATATATATATAGATAGATAGATAGATATATATATATATATATATATATATATATAATGCAGATATATTGTAGCAGTGCAGCAAAGCTGAGTACCATAGATCATTTACCACAATGTGCTATGAAATCATTGTGTGATACTTGTGCTCTTCTAAAAGCCTACTGAACTATCCTAGCTCGATTAATTATCAGAATTTAGAAAAGAAATAATTATATGATAAATTCAGCTCTATTACCTCTGTACATTTGATATGTACAGGAATATTTACTTTTTTCCAACTCATATGACTGGAAAGTCAGTTGACAAGTTATGCCTGTTAAAGATAAGGTTCACATCTGCATTTTCATTTCCCACGTTCTGCTTCATTTTTAGCTGCAGAGCAACAATGTAAGCAACGTTCCTTTAAAATTACAGAAACAAGCAGTGTCTACAGAACCCCATTGACTATATTGGGGTCTATTAGGTCTTCATCAGGGAGTTGTCCGGTGGGATAACATTTTTTCAGATATGGGACAGAATGGTGTAAAAAAATTAAAGAATTATTACTCACCTGAATGATCCCCTACCACTGCCATTCCAGAACTTAATGGATCACCACTGGTCTCCTCTTCCTGGTCCTACGGTAGCTTGATACACAGGAAATGGCAGGAGATGCTTGCTCAACTAGTTTCTGACTGCAGCGTTGACAAGCCTCAGCCTGTGATTAAATAAGCTGTAATGTCTGGCCATTTCATGTATATCGAGCCCAGGTCAGGAAGCAGAGCCCAGCAGTGCCAAAATGGCAGCTATAAAAGATCATTAAAGTGAGCAATTATTCTTTTAGTTTTTTACAACATTCTGCCCATTATCCCACCATAAAACTCCTTTAAAGGGGTATTCAAATCATAAACATCTCATCTTACTATAAAAGCGTGACAGGGGTGGTCCCACCTCTGAGACCCTCATCTGTTGAAAGTATAGGAGTTTGGTGACCCCCCCCCCCCCCTATTGATTGATAATTATTGCTTTCTCAAAAAGGCCCTATAGTTGGTACTTGGGATATGACATACATATCTATGTTGGGAATACCTTTTTAAGTTTTGTTGTTCATTAACCTTATTCTTCTTCATGATTATTCATTCTTCTTCGGTAGGGGAATTGGCTGCTATTTTATTTATAGTTCTGATTTATTAGTTCAATAATTAATTTACTTAAGTAAGATTTTGCTCTATTTAAGTTAAACTGTTGACAACTGACAATTGTACGCTAGAATTTATGGAGTTTATAATACTCACAGGTACTTACTTATATGCATATAAGATATACTGATACTGAATGTACAATTTTGGCTAAAAGTTTTGAGACTGACACAAATTTTAGTTTTCCCAACGTTTGCTGCTTCAGTATTTTTAGATCTTTTTCTCAGATGTTTTTATTGTATACTGAAGCACAATTATAAGTATTTCTGAAATTTGTTTCAACTTTTATTTACAAATACATATTTACAGTGTTGATCCTTCGTTTTCGAGACATTCGCATTTTTTCTGGCATGATGGATATCAGCTTCTGGGCCAAATCCTGGCAAACCATTCTTGCCTAATCAGTGCTCAGAGTTTATCACTATTTCTGTGTTTTTGTTTGTCCATCCGCATTTTGAGGATTGACCACAGGTTCTCAATGGCATTGAGACCTGGCTAGTTTCCGGGCCATGGACCCAAAATGTCAATGTTTTGTTTACTGAGCCACTAAAATTCTCACTTTTTCCTTGTGACATTGTGCTCCATCATGCTAAAAAAAAAAAGCACTGTTCATCACGCTTTATTCATGGCAGTATTCTTAGGCAAAACTGTGAGAAAGCCCACTGACCCATGAATGGTTTCAGAATGCTTACTGTTGGCATGACACAGGATTCATGACAGCAGTCACCTTATTTTCTGCAGACAATCATTTTTCCAGATCTTCCAAACAGTTTGAAGGGGGCTTCACTTTACCCAGCCCTCTGTATTCCCAACTCTGCACTTCCTGCAGAATATGAGTCTGTCCTTGATATTTTTATTGGAGAAAAGTGACTTCTTTGCTGCTCTTCTTGGCACCAGACCATCCTCCAAAAGCCTTTGCTTCTTGTGCAGATGCACTCACACTTGCCTGGTGCCATTCCTGAGAATGCTCTGCACTGCTGGTGACCCAATCCCATAGATAAATCCTCTTTAGGAGATGGTCCTGGCACTTGCTGGACTTTCTTTGTCACCCTGAAGCCTATTTCACAGCAACTGAACCTCTCTCCTCGAAGTTCTTGATGATCCAATAAATGGTTGCTTTAGATGCAATCTTACAAGCAGCTATTGAAGCAAAGTAAGGATGACTGCATATGTTTCCTTGAAGGTAACCATGCTTAACAGAAGAAGACAAAGGTTTCAAACACCACCCCCTTTCAAAGCAACTAGTCTGCTCTTCTAATTCAATCAGGATGACAGAATATCAGCTGTCTTCTACTCATTAACACTTTCTACTGGACTATCAAGAAGATCACTGAATTGATGTTAGCAGGTCACTTTTATAGAGCAGGAGAAGCTGAGCAGATTGATATATATTTTTGTGGGAAAAGATTAAGTAAAACTTCTCATTTATATCTTTGCTTTTTTGCAGCCCTGTAAATACCTATCGGTACAGGGAGGAGATGTTATCAATGGCTGACAACTATCTCTTATGCACACTTATACACGCACAATGCCATCAATCACTGATAACTCCTCCTTCCTGTATCGATAGCTTTTAACAGGACTGCAAAAAACCAATGATATAAATGTATAAATGGCAAGTTTTACTTTAATCTTTTTCCACCAAAAAAAATACATACATGTGTCTGCTCTATAACATGGTGATTTCAGATTGCATTGCATTTTGTGCTAACAGGTCCTCTTTAAGTTAATTTTCATGGCAAAGAATGACTTTGCAATTAAACTAAAACTAAAATTTGTGTCAGTCTCAAAAATTTTGGCCACAACTGTACATTCACTAATGCTAAACTCATATTAATTATACACTGCAAGTGACAGGTTCAAAACCCGGTGTTTGAAAATATGTAGAGTGTCCTATTTTTATTGTGTTTTTAAGAGCTATACCATGAATCTTTCTATAAACAGCTAGCCAGTGTCAGGCTTATCAGATCATTCATGCTGCTGCTGAAGCCGTACTAAACAAACTTGTCTGCCTTGAAGTGCTTGCATGCTTGGAGTGGAACTTTACTTCAGTAACTTTTGATTGCACACGATTTTTGTTACGGAAGCAAGAGAGAATAATGAGCGATATCAGCAAATTGGGTACGTTCTGTAGAAGCCATAATAAAGATGTTGATGGACTATTTTTATGAAGCTATTTAAAATATCTGTGTCTTCCGGAGATTAATTCTCTAATGTTTAAAGACTGTTTTCCTATTGTCACTTAAATCTGTATCCATTGCAGTAGTGTTGTCACTATAGAACAGCTCAATTCTACCTAAATTGAAGTCGCTATGAATTTCCCAAAAACTTTGGGATTCATCCTGCATAAATTGCTCAAAATAGCATTTTACATATCATAAGGCGATGATTAAGGAGGATCACATGACCCTATCCAGTGTGCTTGCCCATAATGACTTTCAGTCAGCCTCAGACAATCTATAAGGGATTATATAAAGGACTACTATGCAGTGATGACTCATATCATAGACTTTATATAACATTACACCCAGGAAATATATGTGTTCTCTGAGCTTAAGGGAGGAATAGGACTTCTGTCCGATAGTGAAAAGAGATCTTAAAACACAGAATACAGCATATTATATATATAAATAAAAAAAAATCAGTTTATCACAAACTAGTGTGTCTTATGTACTGTTATGTATCACAGTTACCAACAATAAATTATAGCGGACTCTGCCCAATTGACCATTAAAAAAAAAAGATTTCAAAGTTTATTTTTAAAAAATCAGTTGATCTCAGACTACTAGTGTCTGCCTCACAGTTACCAAGTCTGACCATATATTGCAATGGACATATCTCAAAGTTTGTCAAAATAAAATTTCGTTGGTCACAGACATGTTCCTGATATATTGTTCTGCATCACAGTTGTATTGTGCTGGTACTTGTCCAATTGAAATTTTTTTTCAGTTTTAATAATTAGTTTATAATTAAATAAATTCATTTGATCAGAGAGTATTGTGCCTGACATTTGTTCAGCGTCACAGTTGTATTCTACTGGACTCTCACATTGTGGCTTTGGGCCAGTGCTGAGCACATTCCTTCTGCTTCTTCTCCTTAACATTTAATTTGAGACCCTTATTTTCCCATATCCAGTCCTTTATTATTAATAAAAACTGAAAAACAAAATAAATTACATATAATTGGTATCACTGTGCCCATAATTATCTAATCTATAAAGTAATCATGTAAGGCTACTTTCACCTGAGCGTAAATATTTTACGATATTTGGATCCGTCATAGGGTCTCAATACCAGAAAAAAACGCTTCCGTTTTGTGCCCATTCATTGTCAATGGGGACAAAACGTAACTGAACAGAACGGAATGCTCCAAAATGCATTCCATTACGTTCTTATACTGGAGAGCAAACTGCAGCAGGATCGGACCCACAATGCAAGTCAATGGGGACAGATCCCTTTTCTCTGACACAATCTGACACATAGTAAAAGGATCAGTCCCCCGTTCACTTTCAATGGAGTTCATGACTGATCTGCCTTGGGTATGTTAAAGATAATACAACTGCCGGATCCAGCAAAAACGCTAGTGTGAAAGTAGCCTAATTCCACACAATTACTTATTCAACAATTTGAACGATGTAAAGGAAATTAAAAAGCAATGACAGAATAGCTGTTTTTGATCATTTCACCCCCCCAAAAAATGAAATAAAAAGTGATCAAAAAGTCATATTTACCTAAGAATAACATTTTTTAGACAAAAAGGAAAGCCTTCACACAGCTGCCTCAATGAAAAAAAAGTTACGGGTCTTAGAATATGGTGATGCAAAGAGAAATTCTTTTTTAATAAAAAAGTGATTTTATCAGTAGTAAAACATAAAAAGTATATACATTTAGTATCATCATAATCGTACTGACCTGCAGGATAGTTATAATATTAACACAAAAGATGACCAAGGGGGTGTCTCTTGCCCAACAGAAGTAAATGGTTAATACCAGGGCATTTAGTAAGAGCAACCCACATTCCTCATTATGTTGTGCATATACTCCTAAAGCAAGATCAACAAAATATCAGACAGAAAACGGAGCCAAATGCAAGAAAATTATATGTAAATATACTTTATTAGTAAATAAATATTAAAATGTACAACAGGAGGGTGCAAAATTTATAGCGCCATCCCAGACCACACATTGGCTAGTAACATGAAGGGAAAGGATCTGCAGAATAACACATGGTATTAAGCATAGTGTTGACTATAATAGTAATAGCCATTGTAAAATGGATATGTAGAGTGAGCGTGATACAATATACATCACTTACTCTATACTCTAACATCCACCAATATTAACATAAATGTAATCAATGAATAATCGGTAATTGAATCCCAGCAGATCTTACCCGATGTAGTAATAAAGCCAAAGGACCAGGATGGCGCCATCCTGGTCCTTTGGCTTTATTACTACATCGGGTAAGATCTGCTGGGATTCAATTTACCGATTATTCATTGATTACATTTATGTTAATATTGGTGGATGTTAGAGTATAGAGTAAGTGATGTATATTGGTATCACGCTCACTCTACATATCCATTTTTACAATGGCTATTACTATTTATAGTCAACACTATGCTTAATACCATGTGTTATTCTGCAGATCCTTTCCCTTCATGTTACTAGCCAATGTGTGGTCTGGGATGGCGCTATAAATTTTGCACCCTCCTGTTGTACATTTTAATATTTATTTACTAATAAAGTATATTTACATATAATTTTCTTGCATTTGGCTCCGTTTTCTGTCTGATATTTTGTTGATCTAGTTATAATATTATTCACTCTACAAGGTTAACCCTATAAAAATAAAAAAAAACATTGACAGAATTCCAATTTTTTTGGCCACCTTGCTTCCCAAAAAAGTGACCAAAATGGCATTTGTATCCCAAAATTGTAACAACTGAAACTAACTCGCCCAGCAAAAAAACAGCTCTCATACAGCTCGACCACCCAAAAATTAAAAAAAGATGCCTTCTAGAATGTGGCAACACAAATTACAATTTTAAAAAGCGATTTGATATGTGAAAAGTAATAGACATAAAAATGATATAGATTTGTTATCGCTATAATCATATCAGTTAGCAGAATTAAGTTATCATTTTATTTACCTCACATGGTGAACCCAATAAAATATAGAAATAACACTAAGCAAATTGCTATTATTTGGCCACCTTGCCACCCAAAATATGGAATAAAAAGTGATCAGAAAGACATATATAATTTTCTATCCCAAAATGGTAGCAGTAAAAACTACAGTCGGACCTGCAAAACACAAGCTCTCATATAGCTGTCTCGATGGAAAAATTTTAATGTTATGGATATTAGTATATGGCAATGCAAAAAACAAATAATTTTTAATTAACTTCAGTATTTGATTTTTTAACTGGAAAACCACTTTAAAACTTGCATCCGAGCTCAGGTTCGGTTCTGACTGGTACCTGAGAACCGAACGCGAGTTCAGATGCAAGTTTTAAAGTGGTTTTTCAGTTTAAAAATCAAATACCGAAGTTAGACTTTGAGAATAACTGACTTCACCTCATCGGAGGCCATACATTTTAATGCTGTATGGAGACAGGTCTCTATACAGCATTATTCTGAAGTTTTGAGCGAAGCGACTTCAGATCCAGGATCCGAAGCTCGCTTCCCTTATCCCTAGTTATAAGGATACATTATGTCCCTTAAGGCCTCTTTCACACTTGCGTTCTGAGGATCCGGCAGGCACTTCCGTCCCGCCGGATCCGTCAGAACGCAAGTCGCCTGAAAGCATTAGAAGACTGATCAGTCTTCGAAATGCTTTGAGGTTACCATGGCAGCCAGGACGCTATTAAAGTCCTGGTTGCCATAGTAGTAGTGGGGAGCGGGGGAGCAGTATTACTTACCACCCGTGCGGCTCCCGGGGCGCTCCAGAATGACGCCAGAGCGCCTCATGCGCATGGATCACGTGATCCATGCGCGTGGGGCACCCTGACGTCACTCTGGAGCGCCTCGGGAGCCGCACGGGCAGTAAGTATACTGCTCCCCCGCTCCCCACTACACTTTACCATGGCAACCAGGACTTTAGCGTCCTGGCTGCCATGGTAACCATTCAGAAAAAGCTAAATGTTGGATCCGGCGATGCGCCGAAACGACGTTTAGCTTAAGGCCGGATCCGGATTAATGCCTTTCAATGGGCATTAATTCCGGATCCGGCCTTGCGGCAAGTGTTCAGGATTTTTGGCCGGAGCAAAAAGCGCAGCATGCTGCGGTATTTTCTCCGGCCAAACAACGTTCCGGTCCTGAACGGAAGACATCCTGATGCATCCTAAACGGATTTCTCTCCATTCAGAATGCATTGGGATAATCCTGATCAGGATTTTTCCGGCATAGAGCCCCCAACGACTGAACTCTATGCCGGAAAACAAATACGCAAGTGTGAAAGAGCCCCGACTTAGTATATACCAGTGAGTGGGAGAGCATCTTGATAATACACAATGCCATAAAGTAAATCAAAATAGTGGGAAACTGTGCAGTATAACATTAACATCTGCTATAATTGGAAAGCATTACAAAGTTTAAGTGAAAGTTCCTGGAGACAATCCATAGGTTTGAAAGGTGTTGTGAAAGGGTATAATAGGGGCTTTCAATGCACATGAAGTGTGATAATAGAAAACCATGTTTTCCTAACTCTGACTAGCAGGGGCAGGTATTAATGCAGAAGACAGCCCTGGACTAAAAAGTATCCCTCAAAGTATTATGTGAGCAGGAGTCAAGTACAGAATTGGGTAAACAACCTTTGTGAGATTTACTGTACAGGTCTGTAATACTAATGAAGGAGGCACAGAAAAGCCACTTGAACTTCTTGTCTAGTCATGTAAATTGAACCTTTGTATGTACTGAATAACATTTATAATATATATATATATATATATATATATATATATATATATACACACACATTTATATATATATTTATTTATTCCTTAGAAAATAAAAGCGACAAGGACGTAATTATATTCCAGAATGCAGCTCTCCTGCACAGCCTGGTGATACTCCGAGACCTTGTTTTGATGTGTTCCTTGGATGCCACTCTAGGTCTCTAAACTATAAGAATATTAACATTCAATTGACACCAACTATTTTACAAAAAGGGCACTTCTTACTGATATAAAAATGATCACTAGTTAAAGCGGTTGTCTAGGGTTTTGATATTAATGAGCTATCCTCAGCATGGGACATCAATATTAGATTGATGGGGGTCCAACTTCTGGCACTCCCACCAATCAGCTGTATAAGGAAACTGCAGAGCTCCATCTGCGCTCAGGACTCTTCCTAGGCCATGTGATGTTATGTTCATCAGTCACATGGCCTAAGCGCAGCTCAGTCCCATTCAAGTGAATAGATGATGCTGTGCCTGAAAATCTGTGAGAAGCCGACGGCACTCACCGGAGCTCAGATGAGCATCACGGCTTCCTCAAACAGCTGATTTATGGGGGTGCTGGAGTCACACCACAGCCAATGTCATAATGATGACCTATCCTGATGATAGGCCATCACTATGAAAATCCCAGAGAACCTCTTTCATATTTTTAGGCATTGATGGCCTATCCTCAGCATAGGTTATCATTATTAGAGTGTAAGAGTTAAATGCAGCTATTTCCTATCTATAGATGTCACTAGAGCTCCCACAAAGCTAGTTAGCAAGAGCTTTCAGATAAGCACATGGAGTCTCTGTGGGTGCCAATATATGGTGTGGTTTAAAGGGGTATTCCAGTTTTGTGATATTGATGATCTATCCTCAGGATAGGTCATGAATTTCACATTGGTGGAGGTTTGACTCTTGGTACCCCCATTGATCAGCTGTTTGAGCTAGTGTAAGAGCTGAGTGCTCTTCAATGTTTACCTGTACACCGTCTACATCGTAGTGGTGGTGCAGTGTAATTACAGTTTCCTCTCAAATGCACTTGAATGGGATGAACAGTTGTAATTACACCACCACTACAAGGTAGACACCATGCCAGTAAACATTGAAGAGAATGCACCTCTTGCACTAGCGCCGCGGTCCCGTCAAACAGCTGATCGGAGCGTGTGCCAAGAATCAGACCTCCACCTACTCCTGAGGATACCTCTTTAAGGAGTCTGATGATGGCCAGAAAAAGTGCCAAGGGTCTCCATAAATGTGCCATTCTGCCTAAATGCCTTATTTTTAGTGAATTTACTTGGGAAACCTAGTGTAAATATATTGCTAAATATGCCCCATTATATCTACATTTTATTGAGCTTGCTCAAGTATTATAAATTCCAACATGTTTTACATCTATTTTTGAAGTGGACTTTACTTAGTCCTTTTAAATTTGTATTGTGTCCTATCATTTGTCTCATTTTATTATGATCATAAACATCGGTGTTTCATATATATACAATCATTAGTCTTTGCCATGAGAAATTTTAATTTTGGAAGCTTTAGCAGTTTAATGACAGTTTGGGAGATCCTTTCCTTCCTAGTCTAATGAAAATGTATGTTTCTGTTTTCTAACCCCTACTTGTAAAAAAAAATTGTAAGAGAAATGCACCATCTAGTGGTATCAGTCCTTTAGTGCTTATTTATTGCATACTGTGTATTTATGCAAAAATATACACTGCACAGTCAAAGAAAATAAAAAGGAACATCAGTCCTTTTTATGTTTAGGCCAAATTTACATTTCCAATGCTTTTTTTATCATCAAGTGCAACAACAGTGACATTGCGATGAAATCAGTTGAAAATAACACAAGACAGTCTTTGCCAAACCCCACCAGATCTACAACAGAATAGTAGCACTGCCATCTACAGCACACAGCACCATACATCATGTGCAGAATGTTTATGCTTACATAGTAACATTGCTGTAAATAGAACGTAGGACGTAAACACATTGCCCACGCCATGTCTGACGTCTATTAGCTTTTCTGTGCTAGTGTGATTGTGTACAGACAAGGCTATGTTCCAGTGTTCTGTATGGGTGGATGGACCATGAGAACTAACACACATCTCTTCTAAGTCTCAAGTGTTTAGTAAATTTGGAACAGGCAAATACGATTATACTGTGATAGTTACACTCCAGCCCCAGGCCTGTTTCTATTTTTACCCGTTATCCATCAGACAAAAAACTCTTGGAGCTGATTAAATATTTGCAGCAGGCGCCATAGTAGTGCAAGTTATAGCATCACAAGAGGAGTTACATTTCAGACTGTATTGTAATCATTGCATTTCTTTTGGAGACAGTTTACATAACAATTCTGTTTCTTTACAGAATACTTGAGTAAAGCGAAGCAGGAATACAAAAGCGTTCTTGGACCCTATTTAGATGATATGTGGAGAAAGCTGAGGATTGTTCAGTTTCTTAGAGATAAAGCAAAAGAACCAAATCCAAAAATAACAGCAATATTAAAGTGGATGGAGAGGGCAAATGTGGAACGTGAACTTCTTAAAGTAATGCCTATTAGTACTCAATGTAGACTAATTAAAACTCAACTTATTTGCTAAATATTCCAGAAAAAACTTGATAAACTGGCAGCATGGCCAGGAGAGTCGCTAGGTCAAAACATTCAGGGTTTATGGCCTGGATGTTTTATCCAGCGTCCCGAACGTAGGGCCACTGATCATACAACTGTATCGCTGCTCAGGACAGTGATACAAACAAATCAATAAAACAAAATGTCCAGAGAGTCAGATATTACGCTCTCAAACTAGTTCCTAAAAACTCCTGTGATCGAGGTTTACATAAAAGACACTCCAAAATCGGAACTTACAGCAGGAAATGTCAATGTGTATTTGCTTGCGGTATTTATGCATTATTTATGTCTCACCACACTTTTCCACGGTTGTTCTTCTCTCTTCTTTTTCCCAATGAGCAAAATAAACCACTTCAGTGCTGGCTGGATACCTTATAGGTTACCACTAGGGGCGGATAAGAACTTAAAATGGCCCTGGAAAAAACCTTAAACGAGG
The DNA here is from genome assembly GCA_033119425.1 of Bufotes viridis. Classification (NCBI taxonomy): domain Eukaryota; kingdom Metazoa; phylum Chordata; class Amphibia; order Anura; family Bufonidae; genus Bufotes; species Bufotes viridis. The sequence continues at coordinate 291,957,165 of CM065589.1, read as the reverse complement.
CCCCATGCTGTAGGGGGGTCAAAATTGACAAAAGGCTCGCCAACACAAGTAAGCGAGGACAAGTAGATGGGAACAGCAATACCGAAGTGAAGCCGAAAATACCTCCCCATCAGATCCAAATGCCACAGTGCAGCACAAAATACTGCTGCCCATGCTGCGGTATTCAACTTCATCACTGTCCTGAGGAAGGTGGTACAGCTGAATTCAGGACGGCACCAGCGGCTGCCCGCCAGGTGCATAAGTACCAGATACTCCTAGCATTACTTTCTACTGAGAACATGAGATCATTATGTATACAACTGGCGGCAGCCATGAGGAGCGCTTGGGTGTCCCCCTGGGCCTCGGCCCACCGGGAGATTTCCCCCATAGGCCAGTCTACCACTGGTTTTCTCTTACACTCTGCAAGCTCCTCTTGTATAATGATCAAAAGCACGTGAAGGCCTACAGCAAGCCACTTGTGTTGTATTGATTCCTGGGATCACTCCAATGGTCTTCTATATTAGAGCATGAGGATCATCTATATGAGTAAACCAGGAGGCAAGGACACAACAACCTGTGTGAATTCCGATTGACAATTCAAAACTGTGTTTTATGGTTATACTCACAAGATAAAACCTTGTTTGAAAGCATTGAAAAAGCATTAAAAAAGTTGTATACTTAATCATGCCCCAACCGTTTTTGCTGTGCAGCTTTCTCAAGGACTTTAGAATAGTTACCACACCCTTCACATTTTATAACCACACCTCAAGCCAAAATTTAAATGAAACAGTTACTATCCAACACCACATCTTAAAGTGGCAGTAAAAAGTCGCAAACTATCTGTTTGCGACTCTTTAATTTGTCGCATCTCTTGGCTTTTACACTGCCCACGCTAATTACCTTAAAGGGGTGTGTCAAGGGAATGAAGGGGTGTGGCCAGCTGACTTGACAAATTTATCTTCATTTATGCCAGTTTTTTGACGCGAATGAAGCCAGAAATCCACGGCAGCTCTAAACTGTTGTAGATTTCTGTTTAAGCGCACAAATTGCTGGAGAATGTGCCTAATTTATGACAAAGTCTGCGGCTCATCGTGGTTTAGGTGCAACCTCCAGCAATACAGGGGATATCAAGACTGACGCAAAAAGCCTTAATAAATCCCCCCATAATCTTAGAAGGTATATGAACTCCGTTTCCTTTCTTGATATCTTTCAAATAACTCCTCCACCTCCAATCAGGATTGCAGTGAAAAATACCCATTGCTTTCAGACCTTTGGGCTTTCTTTTATGTTCTTCCTCTAAATGTGCGGACACACTATGTAGTTTTAAATCTTTCTTTATTCCTTATACTGTATGTTCCCCTTATTTAGTTTTTTTGTTTCCTTCCTATCCTGCCTTCGTTTCCTCCTTGTCCTAAGCTTTGCAGACTCTTCAAGTGTCTTAGCCACATGCTGACTGACCTCCTACCCTGCAGTTCTTTTTATAATCTGTGGTACTACAGTGGCATCTAGTGGCAGCAATTAACATTGCATGCAAAACTTCAATTATTTGAATTGAACACCTGTATGCCCACTTTTTTATGTAAGGGGAACAAAAAGTGTATTTATGAAATGCTTTTTCATTCACACAGCTCTTTTCAATCTTCCCTGCTTGTATGAGCTTACAAAAATCACAAGCACAGGGCAGGAAGAGCAATGTGAAGCTGCATCTCATAATATAGGTTGGACTCTTAGTACATAGCATTCAGACAACAGAGACAAGCAGTGTGAGCCAGCGGAGTTTTATAGCTGCAGCTAATCATTGTATGAACTCACTTATATAACTACTTGCTTGGTGCCTTTATAGGATAAACATTTATCCACAAGGAGGGAATATTTAGCAAAACAAAGACAATGAAGCTTGGGGGAATGGGAGATGTTTGAGAGTTGCCAGAAGGGATTTGAAGTTTATGGATGTAATCCTGTAGTTTGCAGGAAGTCCTACACATAGAGATAAATTGTATCTTGTCTACATAGGAGAGCAAGCTCCATACTTATAAGAGTGAGGTAACCTGCTGGAATGTCACACAAGCTTTTTGTTAAAAAAAATGACTATATTTCTGTACTCATGCAGCGGCATGGCAAGCTTGATGGTTATAGCCACTATACAGAGAGGTTACATGCTCACTTGTTGGGATTTCACACTTGATAAGATAAATAGGTGCAGAACTTCAACTTACTTTGGATATGGCAGTCTCATAGCGAGGTCAGAAGATGGCTGATTGCTTTTGTCCAAACCTTCTGCACTGCTGTGAATATTTGGGGGGTTATCCCCTGCAAGGCCCATTTCTTTTAGAGCTACATCAGCCACTCGTCTCTGTTTTGCTATTGGGCCTAGGAACTATTGGCCGACCACCCACAGCTGCATATCTGTAAAATATTTATACCCCCCAACATATTACCAGAGTACAATTCTTGACTGCCAGGTGGTCCAAACAGTTGTAGTCCAATTGCATTATAGGGACACTGCCTCTTTAAGAGTACTGCCTACACACAAAAAATGGAACATCAACAGTAACATAGTAACATATTACATAAGGCCGAAAAAAGACATCTGTCCATCCAGTTCGGCCTGTCATCCTGCGAGTTGATCCAGAGGAAGTCAAAAAACCTTTGTGAGGTAGAAGCCAATTTTTCCCACTTAAGGGGAATAAAAAATTCCTTCCTGACTCCAATCAGAATAACTCCCTTGATCAACGACCGCTCTCTAGTAGCTATAGCCTGTAATAAACACAAAAATATAACAGCACTCAGCAACTAGAGCTCTGCCCAAGATGGGAGCTGTAAGAGGACATTAGTGATATCGCATGCAAACAGTGGAGACATTGGTCTACATTTTGATCAAAAGGTAGTAAGCCCACTCACCCCGACACGGTTGTCTCCTAGAGTGGGTACTAACGCTAAATCTGACCTACTATAGGCCATGACAGCCACATAAAATCCTCCTAACGCTAAGTCCTACCTGTTATGGGCCACGACAGCCACATAAAATCCAGGGAGTGTGAGCCCAGCATGCACGCTGGGATAGACCTTACTTATTAACCCCTTCTGGTGCTGCAACAGCCTCCATTAGATCCAGGGATGCAGGTACCAACATGCACGCCGAGCCCACTGTGCACTCCTCCTGGAGCCAGATGGCTACTAGCAGGCAATGTGAGTACACATTCAGCTTTATACTCACTCTGATTGAAAACCAGCATCTAGGGCAGAAACACTAGTCAGGTGTGCACGACTGAGAAGGAGGTCGCCACACCTCCAACATATACTAAGTAAAAACAAAAAGGGGGGGTTTCAGTCAGCACTCCCTGTATGCAGGTGCACGTAGGTTATGGCAATTATACATACAAACACAAAAATATAACAGCACTCAGCAACTAGAGCTCTGCCCAAGATGGGAGCTGTAAGAGGACATTAGTGATATCGCATGCAAACAGTGGAGACATTGGTTTACATTTTGATCAAAAAGTAGTAAGCCCACTCACCCCGACACGGTTGTCTCCTAGAGTGGGTACTAACGCTAAATCTGACCTACTATAGGCCATGACAGCCACATAAAATCCTCCTAACGCTAAGTCCTACCTGTTATGGGCCACAACAGCCACATAAAATCCAGAGTGAGTATAAAGCTGAATGTGTACTCACATTGCCTGCTAGTAGCCATCTGGCTCCAGGAGGAGTGCACAGTGGGCTCGGCGTGCATGTTGGTACCTGCATCCCTGGATCTAATGGAGGCTGTTGCAGCACCAGAAGGGGTTAATAAGTAAGGTCTATCCCAGCGTGCATGCTGGGCTCACACTCCCTGGATTTTATGTGGCTGTCGTGGCCCATAACAGGTAGGACTTAGCGTTAGGAGGATTTTATGTGGCTGTCATGGCCTATAGTAGGTCAGATTTAGCGTTAGTACCCACTCTAGGAGACAACCGTGTCGGGGTGAGTGGGCTTACTACCTTTTGATCAAAATGTAAACCAATGTCTCCACTGTTTGCATGCGATATCACTAATGTCCTCTTACAGCTCCCATCTTGGGCAGAGCTCTAGTTGCTGAGTGCTGTTATATTTTTGTGTTTGTATGTATAATTGCCATAACCTACGTGCACCTGCATACAGGGGGTGCTGACTGAAACCCCCCCTTTTTGTTTTTAGCTATAGCCTGTAATATTATTACACTCCAGGAATACATCCAGGCCCCTCTTGAATTCCTTTATTGTACTCACCATCACCACCTCCTTAGACAGAGAGTTCCACAGTCTCACTGCTCTTACCGTAAATAATCCTCTTCTATGTTTGTGTACAAACCTTCTTTCCTCCAGACACAGAGGATGTCCCCTTGTCACAGTCGCAGTCCTGGGGATAAATTGATGATGGGACAGATCTCTGTACTGACCCCTGATATATTTATACATAGTTATTAGATCTCCTCTCATCTAAAGTGAATAACCCTAATTTTGATAATCTTTCAGGGTACTGTAGTTGCCCCATTCCAGTTATTACTTTAGTTGCCCTCCTCTGAACCCTCTCCAGCTCTGCTATGTCTGCCTGACACAAAAATTGTGTTTCTCTTCACAGCTCAAACTATGTTACAAAGAGTTAATCTTTCTTGACTCAGGATAGGTCATCAATACATGATCAATAGAGGTCCAACTCCTGGCACCCCTCCCAAGCAGCTGTTTGAAAAGGCTGCACCACTTTGGTGAGTGCTGCAGCCAGTGGAGTACGTAGAGAAGCAAGGGAACCATAGCAAGGATCAAATCAGACCCCCCACACAGGACAGAAGGGATTCTGCCTAAACCTTTTTCAATGACCCTTGGGCCATTTTTCCACTGCTTCATTTGCTAAAAGTTGTTTCTTTAGAGGGTAGAGTCCTGACCAACTTTTCACCTCCAGTAGAAGAGGAGATAATCCTAACTTAGACTGGGCCCCCTCTTGCCGTGGGCACCATAGCAGTCGCATGGTCTGCCGCTATGGTAGTTACACCTCTGGCTGCAGTCTCCTCACAGCATACCAAGCTCAGCTCTTTACATTGTATGTGTTTGTTTGTGTATGTAGTGTGTTTGATATTGCAGCCCAGACCTATTAACTTGAATGGGACTGAGTTGCACATAGGCAAAGTGACCGATGAATGTGACGTCTCTGGCCTAATGCCGCGACCTCTTCAAACAGCTGATCACAGAGGGTGTCGGTAATCAGACTATTCCCAGAAGACCTCTTTAACATATTGCTTAGATGCTGCCTGTGAAATATTCACAGTCACCAGTGGTCAAACTTAAAAAAAAAATCTAAAGATGCCTCTGTTTACAAAAGTAGGGTGCTGCATAGCATAGTTATATTCAGTTGTAGCCATACTGTCATTAGAGGCAAACTGGGACATGGAAACTTTCATTGCAGCTTTGTGAAGGCAGAGGGCAGTCTTGTGCTACGTAATGAAACATTTATGGAAAACATATTTTTTTGCCATTTGTATTCACTGGCTGCTATTATGAAAGTTAGAATTGGGAGAAATGAGAAATTGTAATACTAAGGAAAGCAATTGTTTTTTTTATTTGCATAATGACATTTAGATTTATTTATAAGCCATTATACTAGAATTTCACACAGATCTGTATCCTTCTTGTCTTCTTCATTCTTGACAGGTACTTATGCTAACACAAATGGATTCGGAAACCATAGCGGAAACTTTAAATAATATCCGCAGTAAAACTGGAGGTAAACACTATACAGTATCATCTTTTTATACTTAGCATAAAGATAATAATATAAAGTACAGTTTAAGAACCTTCTAGACCCCTTCTAGCACATAACTGGCGCCTTCCCGAAATAAATATGTTGCTACTTTAAGAAGCTTTTTGAACCCCTAGAGTGCCAGATGTCTCTATATTCTAGAGAAATGACAGATATGCTACATGTGATGAATATACTGTCAAAATTAGTATATATAAAATGGCAAAAATTACCCCCAACTGAATCCATGAAAATCTTCCTCCACCTAAAATCCAAAGTGCCTCAGTGTTTTGTTTGCCCAGTAATACCCCTATGTAGTCTTACACATACACCAACGAAAATCTGTGCGATAGAATACAGAATCACATAAATAATAATTTACTCTTAAAATGTCACATTTGCATTTTGTAAATTTGTCCTGATCAGTGGTCACAAAGGCCCAAAGTATATGCAACAGAACTCTGCACACAGTTCAATGAATACTCATTAGAATTACTAATGCTAATCAGCAGAGTCCATAAGATATTTATTACATTTTCCAGATAAAATTAGATACCTTCTGGAGAAATATTTAAAGAGTAAAAAAACTTTTGATAAACTTTTTGGTAAAATGTCCCTAATGCCATAATAATACTATTTATAAAATACTTTATAAAAAATACCCCTAAAGTGCACCTTTCCCTGTGCGCTTAAAATCCACTTTTCTGTACGCCGCTGCCTTGTAAGCAGTGTACGGAATACAGGCTGTACAGTTTACGAATGGGGCCACAGTGCAGTGAGTACGGGCAGGAGTGCACATTGCTGCTCCTGCCCGTGCAACCCCGTTCCCCCGAGGTTTACTAAATCCTGGCATAGCATACGGGTACCCGAGCTATAGTCACTGTCACATATGTAGTATGTGTGTGTATGTAATCTTGTGTGCATACGTGTAGATATACATTTGTAAATGTAACTGTATTTAAAGCACAGTTGTGAGTTATACACAATAGGCCTCTACTACTAATTTTGATTTACTTTTTATATATACAGAAGGGTATAAAGTAGCCTTTTTCTTACAGTCAGGCTAAAACATTCCAAATGTCTGAGCTGTATCTTCTCTAAATTGTTGCTTGGCATTGTGACAGGTTTAAGAGCAATTGGCTTATATCCAACAAGTGGAAATACATTCCTGGAGACCAAAGATGTGATAGACAGGTCAGTGAGTTTATTAACAGTAAACAGAGGAGATGTCCTTCCATAAAGAATATTACCTAATCCAATACATTTAGATAATTTACCAGTAAATAACCACATATGTGAATACATAAATTAATTGGGACAGAAAAAAAAGTGAGTTTAGGGCTAGGTTTACAAGTGACTGATTAGCTGCAGATTTTCTGCAGCAGAAAATATTCTGCATTTCTGCTTCTAATTTGCAACTGAAAAAATTGCATCAAAGAGTGCGTTCATACACTGGCAATTTTGTAGCAAAAAAGCAGCAGATTAGATTCAGATTCATTCTTTGCATTGGATAGGGTGAAATCCACAGTATAAGGCCTCTTGCACACGAATGTATGTTTTTTCCGTGTCCGTTCCGTTTTTTTTTTTGCGAACCGTATGCGGAACCATTCATTTCAATGGGTCCGCCAAAAAAACTGAAGATTTCAGTATATCCGTTTCGCAAAAAGATAGAACGGACAAGGATAGTACTGTTCCATTCCTCAAAATACGGAATGCACACGGACGTCATCCGTATTTTTGCGGATCCGTTTTTTACGGACCGCAAAATACATACGGTCGTGTGCAAAAGGCCTAAATTGACAGAACAGGCCACTTTCTGCTGCAGATTGTTTCTGCAACATTGCAAATTTGCCGTACAAAGATCCGTGACAGCAAATCTGCAGCTAATCAGTGACTTGTGAACCCAGCCTAAAAGAGTCTTAGACTAGTTTCACACTAGCATTACAGCCTTCTGGCAAGCTGTTCTGGCATAGAATGCTGGGAATTGGCCAGACAAAAAGCGCTGTGCGCAATGGTATTTGTCTGGCCAATTCTCAATGTACTTGTTTGGTTGCAGCCGGATCATTGTACTAAATGGGACCAGCGGGCATTCAGGAAGTGTGCTGGATCTCTGAGCGCTAGTGTAAAACTAGCCTTAAAGGGGCTCGTTCCTATACACTTGTATAGGAGCAATCCATTACATTGAAATGAATGGGACAGCTTGGTTGTAATTACACCTGCTCACCGCTGCAGATGCGACGGCGAGCAGGTAAACAATGAAGAGGAGGCAGTGCTGGCACGGCGTGCGCCTTCTCTTCAAACAGCTGATCGGCGGGGGTGTTGGGTGTCGGAGCCCTGGCGATCATATATTGGTGACCTATCCTAAGGATAGGTTATCAATAAATATAACTTGAACAACCCCTTTAAGGCTACGTTCACACAACGACATTTGTCGCGCGACAAAAAGTCGCACTATTGTCGCGCGACAATTTTTATAATGGGAGTCTATGGTGTCACATTGCGACATGTGACATGCTGTGACTAGCACGCGACAGTCGCAAAAAATCCATTCAAGATGGATTTTTCTGCGACTGTCGCGTCGCAGCATGTCGCAATGCGACACCATAGACTCCCATTATAAAAATTGTCACGCGACATTGTGTGCGACAAAATGTCGCGTGACAAAAGTTGCAGTGAAGTTGTGCCATATTTGTCGTCGTGTGACATAGCCTAAGGGTGTATTAAACAGCCCAATTTAACAAAATTAACAGGCGATTGTCGGGAAGGAACTGTTCCTCCCTGACAATCGTACCCAAAACCATGGAACCGCAAAACACAGACACCAGCTTCTGTTTGCTTTTGGGTCCATGCGGCCACGCCTCAAAATATTGGACATGTGATCACATCTTGCGGATCACAAACTTATTGAAATCAATGAAGTCAAATGGGAAAAAAAAAATTTGTGGAGTAAAACTGAAAAAAGGCAAACCTCCACCTAGGTTTTTGAGGTTTTGAGTTGACATCACGGCATACACTGTGTGCTAAAAATGACGCCCTTAGGTTACATGCACACGACAGTTGTTTTTTGCTGTCCGCAAATCACAGATCCGTCTTCCTTTTTTTTTCACATCCACATCCTTTCCGTGTTTCCGCAAATTTTGTAGGTTGTGTTTCCGTGTGTCTTCCGTTTTTTTTTGCGGATCCGAAAACAGAAGACTTGAACCAGTTTCTTAAAGTACCTCTACAAGTGCCCTGGTTTCCAAGCAACCATCCGCAAAAAAAAACGGATGGCTTCCGTTGGTCATCTGCATTTTTTGCGGACCCATTGATATCTATGGGTCCGCAAACCGTTTTTTGCTGACAAGAATAGGACATGCCATATTTTTTTTGCGGACAGGAAATGCGGACAGCGGACACGGACAGGCAACGGAAGAGGCATCCGCATTTTTAGAATTCCCTGCACTGAAGCTGTGTGGCCCCTCCATTCAAATGAGTTGGGGGAGGGGCCCTATCCCAGCATACAAACATTTACTAAACAAATTGTTTTACAGGTTATGGCAAAAATGTTGAACTTTTGGTTATGGCAAAAAGAGTTAACTTTATCAAAACTTTATCAACTTTATTAAAGAAAACTGGAAGTTACATTTTCCAACTTATCCCTCATGACAGCACAACAGGAGGTTGTTCCCCTTTTTCCTTCTTGGGAGGAAACAGAGAGGTTAAAAGGTTCCTCCCACCTCCACCCACCAAGGTTCTTCCTGTCCCTACAGGGGATAGACGCAGAGAGGTTCCCTGCTCTAGGGTTATAGAGATTCTAGGACAACTTTTAGAGCCTAAGGCTGGAACTAGGATCGGGGGGTATCCGGCCTCTCCTTCCAGGTCTTAAATAGCCTTGCTAAAACCTGTCAGGGTAGAGGTCCCTTAGGAGCCCGGAAACCATCTGGCGGAGTCCGAGCCTGTAGGTGGGTTCTCCATTGGCCTGGGTTCGATTGTTGGGTTCATACTCATCCTTCCTACCCTATAAGTGGCTGTTCCAGTACCTCTTATGAGGAGGTCCGCTGGCTTGCTCCTAACCCTGATGAAGTGGGTAATGCAGCTGGTGGTTACCTCACTATGGACAGCTATGGATTTATAGAGCTTAGATCCGCTGTTCCTTAATGGAGTTCAGCAGGATCGCGCCTCAGTGCATCTGAAACAGTCAGCAGCCGGCATGGGGCCTTTTCTTTGTTCCTGAATCCTTACCAACACTCCGCATGCAAGTGTTGGCAGAAGCTGTGGTCACGGTGCAGTGGGGAATACACTCCACACGGAACACAGGAGGGAGGGGGGAAAGGTACTAGGCCTGGAAACTAGGGAAAAGGGAAAAGGTCACCACCTGGTAAGTCCCTAAACCGCGTCCTGACTGCTAACAGTATGAACAGACCTTGATGGCAGGAATGTTCATACGCCGGAGCCTAAGGCCCTGTCTCCCCCTACAGGGCCCTGAAAACAGAGTCAGGACAACAGGTGACCTATCAGGCCTAATAACAAAAGGGAAGGGAAAAACCACAAACAATAGGAAGAAATGACACTTAACTCCTAAGTATGCGGATGAGCAGGAACTCAGAGGAGAACCAACACCAGCGCTTCCACAGCCAAAATGAGCTATCAACCGCATAGCTTGTTGGGTGAAGCCAGACTAAATAGGAGTTGGAATGATCACTTAATCTACACCTGAGACAAGAGGTGTGGTCATGATGACCAGCAACAACATTGAACAAAGTGAAACCAAAGGGACTGTTAGATAACATCACGTGCAGCCAGTTTCTTAGATCCTCTGACCCCTGTCACTGAAGGGACCGTGACAGTACCCCCCTTCTACGGATGGCCTCCGGACAACCAGGACCGACCTTATCCGGATGAGCTCTGTGGAAGGTTTTTACCAGACGAATAGCATTGACGTCGGCGGCTGGAACCCACATCCTCTCCTCTGGTCCGTAACCCCTCCAGTGAACTCAAGAGTGTCACTATCCTGGCGATCTAAAATTTCAGATTACCGTCCACCATGACGGGGGGGGGGGGGGGCCAGGCAAGGAGGACAGTTCAACAGGTTCGACATATCTCTTTAATGAATTATGAAACACATTATGAATTTTCAAAGTCTGAGGAAGTTCAAGACGAAAAAGGCTACCAGATTAATAATGACAGTGATCTTATATGGTCCAATAAACCTTGGACCCAACTTCCAGGAAGGTACTTTCAACTTAATGTTTCTTGTGGACAGCCACACAGAATTACCCACTCTCAGGTCCGGACCATTCATACGTCTCCTATCAACCACACGTTTATACTTGTTGCACTTGTTTTTTCAGATTATCTTGAATTTTGCGCCAAATAGATGACAAAGAAGAAGAAAATCGTTCCTCCTCCGGTATACCAGAAGTCTCCGTATCAGAAAATTTGCCAAATTGCCCCCAGGAAAGCTATGTGACAAAGCATCAGCCTTGACATTCTTGACCCCAGGCGATAGGTGACAATGAAATTAAATCTGGTAAAAAACAACGACCATCTAGCCTGCCTTGGGTTCAGTCGTTTAGCTGACTCCAAGTAAGCCAGATTTTTGTGATCGGGAAGCACACTAATAGGATGAATTGCTCCCTCCAACCAATGACACCACTCCTTAAAAGCCAACTTGATGGCCAGCAACTCTCTATTACTCACGTCATAATTTCTCTCTGTGGCCGAGAGTTTCTTAGAGAAAAATGCACATGGGTGCCAATTATTAGGTGAAGGACCCTGCGACAAGACTGCTCCTACCCCTACCTCGCATGTGCCAACCTCCACAATGAATGGCTGTGACACATCCGGCTGCACTAGTATAGGAGCAGAAGCAAAACATTCCTTCACCGCTGAGAAAGCTTGTAATGCTGCATCAGATCAGGTTGACACATCTGGATGTCTGAACTCTTCCTAGTCATGTCCGTTAAAGGTTTAACCACAGACGAGTAGTTCAAAATGAATTTACGGTAGTAGTGGGTGAACCCCAAAAACCGCATAAGCACTTTCAAATTTTTGGGTCAATCTCAGTCCAACACATCACGGACCCCCTCTGGATCCATACCTGAAGGTGAGAGTAGATAACCCAGAAATTGCAGTTCCTGAACTGCAAATACACACTTCTCCATCTTAGCATACAATTTATTCTCTCTTAGGATCTGTTGAGTCTCCATGTCTGGAGAATAAATTAGTATGTCATCCAGACACAGGGCTGCCATCAGAAATTTTGGGGCCCCTTACACAGCTCAAGGCCTGGGCCCCCTCCCCGACACTGCCCCAGTGGCGGATCCAGAGCCTGGTCTTTGGAGGGGCACTTCCCACCCATATATCGCGCCCATACCTCTTACATCCAAGGACGTCTCCCACACGGCCCTCCACTATGTAGTTCGCCCGCCACACTGCCCCTCACTGAGTAATTTGCCCCCCCCAAGTTAATTTTGCCCCCACACAAGTTAATTTTGCCCCCAGACAGACCTGCATTATGTAATTTGCCCCCACACGTTCCTCCATTATGTAGTTTGCCCACCACATCGACCCCCCACTGACTAATTTCCCCCCCTCACAAGTGAATTTTGCCCCAGACAGCCTTGCATTATGCAAGTTTCCCTTCACTAAGTAATTTGCCCTCACATGTCCCTCCACTATGTAGTTTGCCCGCCACACTGACCCCCACTGAGTAATTTGCCCCTTCCCCACAAGTTAATTTTACCCCCAGCCAGCCCTGCATTATGTAATTTGCCCCCACAGTCCACACTAAGTAATTTTGCCCCCACACGGCCCTCCATGTAGTTTGCCCGCCACACTGACCTCCCACTAAGTAATTTGCCCCACACAAGTTAATTTTGCCCTCCATTGTTGTCCCCCCGTACTTGTGTCGCTGATTCCGGCCACCTCGCTCCCCAGCACCAGCTGGAGGTACCCTTTCCTTAAATCCAGTCTCTGTGCATGGGCGTCCGCAGAAATTTTTCCGGGGGATAATTTTATTGACATCCATGCTCTGCTTGTTTCTGAGAATGTAATGAAGGGAGGGGCGACGTGATGGAAAAGCTTAAATGTATAATAGAAGTGCCATAATAGGAACATATTGAAAATATTTATTTTTTGTGAACAACAGAAAACTGGTCAATTAAATAAAGGCTTTGGATCCGGGGCTGGGCCGAGAGTAGATTGATGGGGCGTGAATTAATATAAATTAAATTTCAATTTCATAACATTAAAGGTTTAGTTTATTTCAAGATAGAAAAGCATAAAAAGACGCACCTAGGTTTTTGAGGAGAAAAATAAGAAAAAATTATTTTTAACCAAAGGGGAGCATTTGGTGGGATTTCAACTAATGGTGGCCTTTGGATGTCACAGTTTTTTTGGGGGGGATCTGTGGATGGCTCTGGGTTTTTTTTGGGGGGTCCGTGGATGGCACTGTTTTGGAGGGGGATCTGAGGATGACACTGTTTTGGGGGGTCTGAGGATGGCACTGTTGTAGCGGGGATCTGTGGATGACACATATATAGCATAGGATCCCCCTAAGTGCCATCCAAACTGATCCTCAATAAGTGACCCCCAACACTCAGAATTAATAGTGGTATAATAAAGCAAAGACCTTTTTTTCTTCAGAATCGCGCCACACTCGGAGCCCAGTGCCGCCTCCTAGTTAATTTATTCACCTCACTTGCGGCTGACGTAATCTCGCGCAGTGTGTCTGCGTAAGATTACGGCGCTTCTCTTCAATTATGTCAGCGCCAGTGAGGGGAGTAAATAAGCTAGTTTGCACGTCAGACAGAGACACACACGCAGGGACAGAATCATATACACCATGGCCCTCAGAATACACCAGGATCTGTGCTATAAACCCCCTTAATTGCACCAGATTCCACTCCACTTGAACCCCTGAGTGCTCCACCTGCCCGCTCATGCATGAGCTGCCCCTCACCTGCTCTCCATGAAGCTCTGTGGACTCCAGGACTGCAGCACATCCTCCATCACTGAGCAGCCTGCAGGCACACAGCCCCTCCTCCCTCCACAAGCTGCTGCTGCTGTCGGGGTTTGTCCATGTGACTATGAAGGAGCATGTGACCAGTGATGTCACAGACCTCCTTATAGCAACTACATTCTACCCATGGATCTGCAGAGACTCCAGCTATCTTGTTCTCAGAACAAGATAGCTGGGGCCCGGGGCCCCAGGAGGTAAGGGACAGGCTGCAGAAGGAAGAGGGGGAGGAGCACTGGGCCCCAGAGCCAGCTGCCACAATAAAAAAAAAAAAAAAAAAAAAAAAATTTCAGGACTGTCCGGGCCCCCCCAGGGTCAGGGCCCCTTACTGGGGTAATGGCTGTACCCCCCTGATGGCGGCCCTGTCCAGACACACAACAACAAACCTCCCCACTAGATGATAAAAGATATCATTAACAAAATACTGGAAAACAGCAGGAGCATTAGTTAACCCAAACGGCATGACCAGACTCTCAAAATGACCCTCTGTATTAAACGCCATCTTCCAATTATCCACTTCCTTGATCCTGTCCAACTTGGAGAACACCTTGGCACCAACAATATGGTTAAACAAGTCAGGAATCAAAGGAAGGGGGTATACATTCGGAACCCTAACCTGAAAACCCGGGAGATGTGGGAGGAGGCCCAGAGGAGATATCACCTTCATCTATTGGATTACACTCAGAAGAAGCTACTGTATCAGAAACAAGTCTCGGAAGGGGACAAAAACGGGAGGGCTCTGGCATTTTTGGCAAAAACAGAAAATCCTCAGACTGTGGTCTCTCTTATTACTAATACGGAGGGTGTTCAATTTTCCCAGCTTGGGGATATTTGTGCTCAATTTGCTTGTTACTACTCTGACCTATATACCTCTAAAGCACCTTATACAGCTAGTGATATGCAGGTGTTTCTGAAGAACGTCCGGCTTACGCCTCTCTCCCACTCGAACAGATCTTTTCTGGACGCGCCTATTGAGGCGGGGGAAGTTAGGACAGCGATAGAAAGCATGATGGTGGGGAAGTCTCCTGGTCCGGATGGTTTTCCGTTAGAATGGTACAAGGCAGATGTGGACAGGCACAGCAAGCGATTGTTGAAACTCTTTAATAGAGATGTCCCGAACTATTCGCCGGCGAACATCGCATGTTCACGTTCGCCGCGGCGGGCGAACATATGTGATGTTCGGGCCGCCCCCTATACGTCATCATTGAGCAAACTTTGACCCTGTACCTCACAGTCAGCAGACACATTCCAGCCAATCAGCATACCCTCCCTCCCAGACCCTCCCACCTCCTATCAAAAAGCAAGGACAGCATCCATCTTAGATTCATTCTGAAGCTGCAGTGTTAGTTAGAGCAGGGAGAGTGCTGCTGCTGCTGCTGCTGAATTAATAGGGAAAGCGTTAGCTAGGCCAGTGTCCTGTGTCCACTCCAGTCCTCAAAGTCTCATCGGCCTCTTTCACACGAGCGTGTCCGGATTAGGTCCGGATGCGTTCAGTGAAAACTGTGCGATTTCACAGGCAAAGCCATTCAGTTTTGCCTGCCATTGTGTTCGGTTGTTCAGTTTTTTCCGCGCGGGTGCAATGCGTTTTGATGTGTTTTTCACGCGCGTGATAAAAAACTGAAGGTTTACAAACAACATCTCCTAGCAACCATCAGTGAAAAATGCAACGCACCTGCACTTGCTTGCGGATGCAATGCGTTTTTCACGCAGCCCCATTCGGCTAGGGCTGCGTGAAAAACGCAGAACATAGAACATGCTGCGATTTTCACGCAGCGCTCATGTACACAGACCTATTGAAATGAATGGGTCAGGATTCAGTGCGGATGCTATGCGTTCACGTCACGCATTGCACCCGCACGGAAAACTCGCTCGTGTGAAAGGGGCCATCTGCTGTAAGGACAGCGTCCAGACAGCACCCCAAAAAGCCCTTTTTAGGGCTAGTACATCAGTCTGCTTTTTTTTTTTTTTTTATATATATATATATATATTGCAGTTGCCTGCCCGTGTGTTAGAGGCCATAGGCCCACAGACTGTACTGTGTGCACACCACTCATATAGGGTGGCACAGTACTTCACTTCCATCTCCAACAGCAGTCAGCCATCAGTCTCTAGCTGGAAGCAGTGTAGCACTGCTGTGGGTAAGCGTCAACAGGCCGTGCTGAAGCTGATCTGTTTAGGAGACAAACATCACACCGCCATCATACCGTGGCAGGGTATAAGGGACTAGACCGAGCTGTGGCTCTCCAAAGCGAAGAAGAAGATTTGGTGTGCAATCACAGGAGAGCAGCAGTACCCTTATAAAGGAGTAGGTTCAGTCTCCTCAATATAATAAATCAAACACCGGTTTCAGGGACCGCGCTAATGTCCAGCAGTTAAGACACAATCCACACTCCACAATTGATCCGGTATGTAGCAGTTCGCTCCTCTGTTAGCGCGGTCCCTGAAACCGGTGTTTGATTTATTATATTGAGGAGATCGGGTTTGAAAACCCGGGTCGGGCATTTTATACTTGT
Organism: Bufotes viridis; assembly: GCA_033119425.1. Lineage (NCBI taxonomy): Eukaryota > Metazoa > Chordata > Amphibia > Anura > Bufonidae > Bufotes > Bufotes viridis. The sequence continues at coordinate 291,940,920 of CM065589.1, read as the reverse complement.
ATATATCTTTTATCGCGCAGATTTTGTACCGGTGTCATGTGCTGAGAGTTTTGGTTGGTGGCAAGACGCGCTAACAGATTCAGAGGAGTGCATTGTTAACTGCTACATACCGGTTCGATTGTGGAGTGCGAGCTGTGGCTCTCGCCACTCAACCTACAAACAGGCATGATTGTGTCTGACAATGGCCGTAACTTGGTGGCGGCTTTGGAGCTCGGTAACCTGACACACATTCCATGCCTAGCAAATGTCTTAAACTTAGTGGTTCAGCAGTTTATCAAAACCTACCCCAATTTGCAGGAGCTACTAGTGAAGGCGTGCCGCTTGTGTGCCCATTTCCAAAAGTCGTCCACAGCTTTAGCTGGTTTGTCAACGCTGCAGCAGCGCTTACGGCTTCCAGCTCACCGACTGTTGTGCGACGTGGTAGAACTCTACGTTCTATATGTTGGCCAGGCTTTGTGAGCAGCAGAGGGCAGTTGCGGAATACCAGCTGCAACATGGTCGTCGCCTTTCCAGTCAACTGCCACTATTCACAAGCGAGGAGTGGGAATTGATGTCAGACCTATGTGAGGTTTTAAAAAACATTGATGAATCCACACAGACGGTTAGTGGCAATAATCAGTGTAACCATCCCACTGCTGTGTCTACTCAAACAATCGCTGCATACAATTTAGGAGGATGCTTTGAATGTGGCAGACAAGGAAATGGGGGAGGAGATGACACAGGGTGATAGCCAGACCTCCCAATGTTCGTTTTCTCAGAGTGAATTGGGCCATGAAGAGGAGGAGGAGCTGGAGACACTTGCCTCTGCTACAGAGTCTAGTACCCATGGAACTTTAATTCCATCTGTTCAGTGTGGATGGGCAGAAGAGGAGGAGGAGGAGGATGAGGGTATGGAGAGTCATCCTAAAGTAGACATCGACGACTTGCCTGTTGGTACTCTGGCACACATGGCTGACTTTAAGTTAGGCAGCCTTTCCCGCTACCCTTGCGTTATACGCATTTTGGGTAACACAGATTACTGGGTGTTCACCCTTCTCGACCCCCGCTACAAAGAGAACTTCTCATCTCTCATTCCTGTGGTGGAGAGGACGAGTAAAACCATGAATACCAGACCAGAGGGTACTTGTTGACAGAGTGCTCCAAAATTTTCCATCTGACAATGCAGCTGCCAGAGTCCGTACTCCCTTAGGCAACCGAGGAAGGGAGACAAGGGCAACACACAGTAGTTCCAACAGAGGCAGGGCAACAATTTCCAAGGCATTGGATGCTTTCATGACACCCCGCCAGCAACCTCACCCTGAATCGCGGCCTAGTGCTACAAGGAGGGAAACGTTTTGGAAGATGGTGAAGGAATACATTGCAGACCGTGTCAGCATCCTAAATGATCCCTCAGTGGCTTACAACTACTGGGTGTCCAAGCTGGACACGAGGCACAAGCTTGCGCTCTACGCCTTGGAGGTGCTGGCCTGCCCTTCCGCCAGCGTATTGTCTGAGTGTGTATTTAGTGCTGCTGGTGGCATTATAACAGATAGGCGTATCCCCTTGTCCACTGACAATGCTCACAGGTTGACTCAGATAAAAATGAACAAGGCCTGGATTGCCCCTAGACTTCTCCACTCCACCAGAGGAAAGCTGAGCTAATGAGGAACAAAAACGCAATTTAAATGTATGCTTTATAATGTACATACTCAGTTCAAGATTCAGATGCACCCTTTTCACCGCAAAAAAAGGGTATATGTTTGAATCTTGTTTTCTATTTTGCCTCCTCCTCCGCTTCCTCTTCTATACAGAATATATATGCCCTCACTACAATGTTTTGTAGGCTTCAGGCCCTCACCACCAATGCTTTATACGGTCTGCTCACCTGTAGGCCATCACTGCAATATTTTATAGGGTTCCCTCACCTTCAGTCCCTCACCTCTAATGCTTTATATGGTCTGCTCACCTGTAGGCCATCACTGCAATGTTTTATGGGGTTCGCTCACCTTCAGGCCCTTAACTCTAATGTTTTATACGGTCTGCTCACCTGTAGGCCATCATTGCAATGTTTTATGGAGTTCGCTCACCTTCAGTCCCTCACCTCCAATGCTTTATAAGGTCTGCTCACCTGTAGGCCATTACTGCAATGTTTTATGGGGTTCACTCACCTTCAGTCCCTCACCTCCAATGCTTTATACGGTCTGCTCACCTGTAGGCCATCACTGCAATGTTTTATGGGTTTGCTAGGCTTCAGGCCCTCACCTCTACTATTTTATACGGTCTGCTTACCTGTAGGCCATGACTGCAATATTTTATGGGGTTCGCTAGGCTTCAGGCTCTCACCTCCAATGCTTTATACGGTCTGTTCACCTGTAGGCCATCACTGCAATGTTTTATGGGGTTCGCTCGGCTTGAGGCCCTCACCTCTAATGTTTTATACGGTCTGCTCACCTGTAGGCCATCAGTGCAATGTTTTATGGGGTTCACTCGGCTTGAGGCCCTCACCTCTAATGTTTTATACGGTCTGCTCACCTGTAGGCCATCAGTGCAATGTTCTATGGGGTTTGCTAGGCTGCAGGCCCTCACCTCCAATGCTTTATACAGTCTGCTCACCTGTAGGCCATCACTGCAATGTTTTATGGGGTTCGCTAGGCTTCAGGCCCTCACCTCTACTATTTTATACGGTCTGCTTACCTGTAGGCCATGACTGCAATATTTTATGGGGTTCGCTAGGCTTCAGGCCCTCACCTCCAATGCTTTATACGGTCTGCTCACCTGTAGGCCATCACTGCAATGTTTTATGGGGTTCGCTCGGCTTGAGGCCCTCACCTCTAATGTTTTATACGGTCTGCTCACCTGTAGGCCATCAGTGCAATGTTTTATGGGGTTCACTCGGCTTGAGGCCCTCACCTTTAATGTTTTATACGGTCTGCTCACCTGGAGGCCATCAGTGCAATGTTCTATGGGGTTTGCTAGGCTGCAGGCCCTCACCTCTACTATTTTATACGGTCTGCTTACCTGTAGGCCATGACTGCAATATTTTATGGGGTTCGCTAGGCTTCAGGCCCATACCTCCAATGCTTTATACGGTCTGCTCACCTGTAGGCCATCACTGAAATGTTTTATGGGGTTCGCTCGGCTTCAGGCCCTCACCTCTAATGTTTTATACGGTCTGCATACCTGTAGGCCATCACTGCAATGTTTTATGGGGTTCACTCACCTTCAGTCCCTCACCTCCAATGCTTTATACGGTCTGCTCACTTGTAGGCCATCACTGCAATGTTTTATGGGGTTCGCTAGGCTTCAGGCCCTCACCTCTACTATTTTATACGGTCTGCTTACCTGTAGGCCATCACTGCAATATTTTATGGTGTTTGCTAGGCTTCAGGCCCTTACCTTCAATGCTTTATACGGTCTGCTCACCTGTAGGCCATCACTGCAATGTTTTATGGGGTTCGCTCGGCTTGAGGCCCTCCTCTCTAATGTTTTCTATGGTCTGCTCACCTGTAGGCCATCAGTGCAATGTTCTATGGGGTTTGCTAGGCTGCAGGCCCTCACCTCTGATGCTTTATATGGTCTGCTCACCTGTGGGCCATCACTGCAATGTTTTATGGGGTTCGCTAGGCTTCAGGCCCTTACCTCCAATGCTTTATACGGTCTGCTCACCTGTAGGCCATCACTGCAATGTTTTATGGGGTTCGCTCGGCTTCAGGCCCTCACCTCTAATGTTTTATACGGTCTGCTCACCTGTAGGCCATCACTGCAATGTTTTATGGGGTTCGCTCACCTTCAGGCCCTCACTGCAATAATGTTTTAGAGGGTTACCAGCACGCCCTTGCTCCAAATGTTTTTTAAGGTCACCAGTAGGCCATCAATGATAATTTTTCAAGGGTGTGTATGATGGCCTCCCTTATGTGTAATAAAGGGTGTATTAGAGTGCCGGTTCCTTGTAATTTTTGCCAGCCCTTTCACTTAGTGAATAGGCTTTATGAGTGAAGCAGTGTACCTGAACAATTGTAGCACCATGTGAATGAGGCCCTCCTTTATGTGAAATACAGGCTGTATCAGAATGCTTCTTCCTTGTAATTTTTGCCTGCATTTGCCCTGTATATACACATGAATATACAGGAAAGAATGTTTCCTAACAATTTTACCTCTAAAAATGTCTTTTTTTTGAGGGGGCGTGATTTTTGGCGTGATTTTGTCGCTATGTAAAAGTGGTGTTTCGGTGGTGTTTCTGTCACTTTCTGACTTTTTCCAATGGACCAGGCACCCTCCCCTCATCCGAGCAGGGGGTGCCTGGTTGTCTCCCATTGACTTCCATTATACTCGGGTGCTCGGCCGAGCGCACAAATATCGCTATGTGTTCGAACCGAGTACCCGAACACTTTGGTGCTCGCTCATCACTAAAAAGGATGATAAAATATATCTGCTTTGGAATATATCTGCTTTGTCTAACTATATCGCAGTCTGTATATTTGACTAGATATTAGATCATCTGTACTGATCTTTGTTGTTTATTAATTCCTCTCTTATCTTTTGTGTATATCCCCCCTGCGCTGGGTGCATTGGCAGTATGTTGCCGTCGTTCACTGTTTTAAAATCGAATAAATACCTTTTGAAACTGAGTACAGCTGATAAGATCTTCAGTTGAATCTCTATAGGAATGGAGTTCATGAGAAGACATGAAGTAGAGAGAACGGACAGGACAGACTGTGGTAATGTGGGGCTGTGGTAATGGAGACTGCATACAAGTGCTGCTGCTCATTATCCACATCCCCACCTCCCCTCTATACTTCATGTCTCCTCATGAACTCCATTCCTACAGAGATTCACCAGAAGATCATATTAAACTATATTCAGGATCATTATCCCTGACAAGTAGAGCAGAGAGGAGGATGAGGCAGCTCTTTAGCTCAGTGTTGTGAAGTAACTTGTCCTCCTGTGTCATTAGGACAGGTTTTGTGTGTACTTATAGAACTGCGGCCATTTTATTTTCCCCTGATGATTGTTCCATGGACTAAACTAGCCATTATAACTAATGAAAGGTATTTGGAAATATATATATATATATTTTTTGAGGGGGCGGGATTTGGGGCCTGATTTTGTCGCTATGTAAAAGTGGCGGACAACTGGGACAATATGGTTACCAGTAGCGACATTGGAGTCCAAGTTGCACCCTGACATGGTCCCTATGCTGTTCCAGATCCATTTAGGTGGTGTTTCTGTCACTTTATGACCTTTTCCAATAGACAGGCACCCTCCCCTCACCTGAGCAGGGGGTGCCTGGTTGTCTCCCATTGACTTCCATTATACTCGGGTGCCCGGCCGAGCGCACGAATATCGCTATGTGTTACACCCGAACACTTTGGTGCTCGCTCATCACTAAAAATGATCATACATTTTTTTTAAAAATGTAAAAAAATACAAGTTTAAATCACCCCCCTTTTATGTATCATAAAAAAAACACCTAAATAGCAATAAATATAAATATCATGAGTATCACCGTGACCGAAAACACCCATACTATTAAAATAGAAAAAGAAATTCCAATACGGTGAATGGCGTAACGGATAAAAGGGTCAAAATGGCCGATTTGCTATTTTTTCATTGCTTCTCTTACCCAAAAAAATTTAATAAAATGTGATCAAAAAGCCACGCACACTCCAAAATGGTATCAATAAAAAGGATAGATTGTTCTGCAAAAAAGTTATGGGGGTCGGAATATAGTGATGTAAAAAATTTTTTTTATCAATGTTTAACATCTTTTTTACACTATTTAGACATAAAAAACCTATATATATGGGGCATCGTTTTTATCGTACTGACCCAGAGAATAAAGGGCATGGCTCAGTTTTGCCAGAATCAAAACGCCATGGGAACAAAACCCGTAAAACGGTGGAGGAATTGAGATTTTTCCCATTTACACCCCATTTGGAATACATTTCCTGCCATAATTAATGGTGGCATTAGAAATTACAACTTGTCCCACAAAAAATAAGCCCTCATACAGCTATGTGACCGGAAATATAAAAAAGTTATGGCTCATGGAAAATAGGGAAGAAAAATGAAAACGAAAAAACCTCTGGTAGCCAAGGGGTTAAGGCACTTTTACTGTCCAGTTTTTACAGTCCAGCTTTTAACGTTCTTTTACTGTCCAGCCTTTCATTTACTGTAAATGTTATATTTTGTTGCAAAGTACTAAAAACATAATTACAATTAAATGTGTTCTCCGGGAATTAAGAAAATGAAAATACTTAAATATTACTTTATTATAAATATATTCCCAAATACCTTTCACAAGTTATATTGGCTCGTTTAGTCTGTGGAGCAATCATTAGGAGACATAAAATGGCCACCATCCTTTTAGTATACACAATACCTGTCCTTTTACACAGGAGAACAAATTACTTCATAACACTGAGCTGAACCCCCAAAACTCAACAATGCTTCTTTTAAACTTCTACAACATATCCTCATGGCAGCCCGTATTCATATAGCACAACAGTGAAGACATTCAACCCCCTGCTTCGCAGCAGTCATTAGGCAGATCAATAAAATAATGCTCTATGAAAAACTTACAGCCATTCGTATGAATAGGGTAATGCACTTTGTAAAAAAATATGGTCTCCCTGGATATCGTACAATGCTGTTCCAGATTTACACTATTATGTTCAGCTGTGATAAGTGTTGAAATCGTAGTCATTGGACTATATCTGCTTTGTCACACTATATCGCGGTCTGTATATTTGACTAGATATTAGATCATCAGTACTGATCTTTGTTGTTTATTATTTCCTGTCTTATCTTTGTGTATATCCCCCCTGCGCTGGGTACATTGGCAGTATGTTGCCGTCGTTCACTGTTTTAAAATCCAATAAATACTTTTTGAAACTGAATATAGCTGATAAGATCTTCAGTTGAATCTCTGTAGGAATGGAGTTCATGAGAAGACATGAAGTAGAGAGAACGGACAGGACAGACTGTGGTAATGTGGGGCTGTAGTAATGGAGACTGCATACAAGTGCTGCTGCTCATTATCCACGTCCCCACCTCCCCTCTATACTTTATGTCTCCTCATGAACTCCATTCTTACAGAGATTCACCAGAAGATCATATTAAACTATATTCAGGATTATTATCCCTGACAAGTAGCGCACAGAGGAGGACGAGGCAGCTCTTTAGCTTAGTGTTGTGAAGTAACTTGCCCTCCTGTGTGATTAGGACAGGTTTTGTGTGTACTTATAGGACGGCGGCCATTTTATTTTCCCCTGATGATTGTTCCATGGACTAAACTAGCCATTATAACTAATGAAAGCTATTTGGAAATATATTTATAATAAAGTAATATTAAAGTATTTTCATTTTCTTAATTCCCGGAGAACCCCTTTAATGTGTTTTGTAATATATTTTGCACTAAAAACAGTGTTTGGTATCCCTGTAATCACAATAACCCATACAATAACCCATACAATAACCCATACAATACATGAAACATATTATTTTTGGTGATCAGTAAACAGTGTAAATAAAAATGACACAATTGTATTTTCCTTCATTTAACCCATAATGAAAGTTGATAGAAATGAAAATCTTACTTGGCAAAATGGTCTGTTACAAAGAAAAAGTTATGGTTATGAATGTGAGAAGGGCTGGTGGAGGAAGGGCCACATGATTTGCCTGTATGGGGCCCTGAAGTTCCTGATAGCACCCCTGCATACATATGCTCTACAGCAATAGTGCAAAACTAAGACACAAGAGGAGTTTTCAGCCCAGGAATGTAAACAGGAATATGTCCAGTGGTGTATCTTGGATTTGTGCTGCCCTAGGCGAGACTAAACTCGGGCACCCCCCTAATATAAATTTGCCCCACCTTTTATGTAAAGGCCAAACCCCTTCCTCTGTAAATCCCACCCCTTCCTTTTAGGCCCCACCCTTTCCTGTTAGAGCTTCACATCTTCCTTTCTGTATTTAAAAGTGAATAACGAAGGCCAAATGTTGCATCTATTATTTAAAGAGAATCTTTAGATATAATAATATAAAATGTAAATTCAGCCACTTTACAAAGATAAGTCATCCAGGTCAACTATACTATATTGATCACAGACACTCAAATTGTTTGAATTAGCACGTGGTCAGTCCACATGAGCAGTAACAGCACCAAGGCTTCAACAGCTGTCACTGGACATGCATACACAAGTTGTGTCATTCAAACAAGACAATGCCACATATCAACACATCCAGTCCATTACATTACTTTAGCCATAGCACAGACTTTCACACACCATTGATTTACTTACATCAATTAGAGGGAGAGGCGGCACAGAGGTGAAGTAGGCGGTGCTGAACGCAGGGAAGGAGGCGCTGGGCACCGAATGGCCGGGCACCATTGCATCTGCATGATATTAAAGGGATTCTGTCACCACATATAAGTTATATGTGGTGACAGAATCCCTTTAATATCATGCAAATGCAATGTGCATGTCACTGGTATATTGTTCCAATTTCCTACTATTTGTTGGAGTGTCTCTGAATAATTTATAACCCCAATATAGATTGATCCTGCTGGCATCCGGTATATTTAGAGGAATGTTGGTATTCTCAATGTCTTTGGCTCCATTCACACGTCCACAATTCTGTTCCGCATTTTGCGGGACGAGATTGCGGACCCATTCATTTCAATGGGGACAGAGCGATGTCCGCCCGGGTCCGCAATTGAAGATCCGCACTTCAGGGTCCGCAATCGCGTTCCCGAAAAATATAGAACATGTCCTATTCTTGTCCGCAATTGCAGACAAGAAAAGGCATTTTCTATGAGAGTGCCGGCAATGTGCGGTCTGCAAAATACGGAACGCACATTGCCGGTGTCCGTGTTTTGCAGATCCGTGGATCCGCAAAACACACGGACATGTGAATGTAGCCTTTTACGGACTGATTCAGTATACCCAACTTGTGTACACAAGTATTTTATAACTTATTTAATCGTCCTCCACAGTAATTCCCGTGGTACTTACGTTTTAAATGGGTCTCACTCTCTCTAGGAGTCGGCATACGCTGCGTAGGCCCTATCGTTGCCGGCCCATGACTCCATCTCCATGTGACTTCACAACGGCAACGCACGGACGCAGGGGAGGTCGGGGTGAAGTCAGGAGGACTTGGAGGGGGAAGTGAGTCATCAAGACCTTTACTATGCGGCGCTGGCGATGCCGCTTGCATAGTGAAGGATCTGATCGGAAAAGGGGCAAAAAATATATAACTATCATTAAGGCAAACAAGGCATTTTGCTGCCCCATTGGCAAGTGCCGCCCTAGGCAAATGCCTTGTTTGCCTCATGATAGATACGCCACCGAATATGTCCATCTACTGACAGCACCACGAGACCTTAAAAATGTTGAGAAAATGTATACAAAGTGGGAGTCATTTATCAAAGACCGGTGTTTTATGCACCTAGGCTGAAATGTACTCCAGCTGGTAGCTTGAGTAGATTCAAATCATCATTTACACCAGTAAACCGCTGTAAATGATAGTAAATGTACTGGGCCGATGGCCCTACCCCACCCGACAGCTATCAGTTTTCAGTAAGTGGTAAAGGCAGCATAGGAATGACATTTGCACCTAAATTTAGGAGGAATGGCATCTAAAAAGTTGCAAACCATGAGTTAGCGACTTTTTTGATGCACCTTCTGGTAAATGACCTTATTATTTTAGAAAGTTGCGCAACTTTATATTAGATAATGATTTCAAGTGTACTTATGGAGCGACCCAGAGGGAAGATGCAGGGCTGAGAGGATGGGAGTGGTGGTTGTAGCCCTGAGGGTGGTAGTAGTACTCACATTTCACAGTGGCAATCATTTCACTGGCCCTCCCTGGGACTGTGCACAATATAGGAATGGCGAACCCTTTTCTTTCCTCGGGAACTCTCTGACTTTTTGGGGCTCCTACTTGGTGGTAGTTGTGGTGCCTTTGATAATGCACATTTGGCAGGGTACAAGGCAGGAGTACATGAACAGGATCCAACAGATGATGGAGGCAATAACCAGGCCAGTTTAGTTAGAATAAATAAAGTCTCTCTCTACTGAGTAGATGATGAGTGTTAGTAAAAATAGCAACAATTGATACAGTCCGAGTTTCACTCTAAGGCCTCATGCACACGACCATGGTTTTTTGCGGGTCAGATGTGGACCCTTTCATTTAACCCCTTAAGGACGCAGCCTTATTTCACCTTGAGAACCTGGCCATTTTTTGCAAATCTGACCAGTGTCACTTTATGTGGTGATAACTTTAAAACGCTTTTACTTATCCAGGCCATTCTGAGATTGTTTTTTCTTCACATATTGTACTTCATGACAGTGGTAAAATGGAGTCGAAAAATTTCATTTTTATTTATAATAAAATACCAAATTTACCCAAAATTCGGAAAAATTTGTAATTTTCCAAGTTTCCATTTCTCTACTTCTAAAATACATAGTAATACCGCCAAAGTTATTGATTTACATTCCCCATATGTCTACTTCATGTATCGATCATTTCGGGAATGCCACTTCATTTTTTGGGGACATTACAAGGCTTAGAAGTATTTTTCAGAAATTTTCAAAAACCCACTTTTTAGGGACCAGTTCAGATTTGAAGTCACTTTGTGAGGCTTACATAATAGAAACCACCCAAAAATGACCCCATTCTAGAAACGACACACCTCTAGGTATTCAAAACTGATTTTACAAACGTTGTTAACCATTTAGGTTTTCCACAAGAGTTAATAGCAAATAGAGATAAAATTTCAGAATTTCAACTTTTTGAGAAAATTTTCCATTTTAATCAATTTTTTCCAGTAACAAAACAAGGGATTAACAGCCAAACAAAACTCAATATTTATTGCCATGATTCTGTAGTTTGCAGTAACACCCCATATGTGGTCGTAAACTGCTGTATAGCCAAACGGCAGGGCACAGAATGAAGGGAACGCTATATGGTTTTTGTAAGGTGGATTTTGCTGGGCTGGTATTTTGACACCATGTCCCATTTGAAGCCCCCCGATGCACCCCTAGAATAGAAACTCTATAAAGGGACTCCATCTAAGAAACTACACCCCTCAAGATATTCAAAACCTATTTTACAAACTTTGTTAACCCTTTAAGTGTTCCACAAGAGTTATTGGCAAATGAAGATGAAATTTCAGAATTTCTATTTTTTGTTACCTTGCCTCAAAAAAAGTGTAAGATAGAGCAATCAAAATCATATTTACCCTAAATAGTACAAACAAAACTGCCACCTTATCCCGTAGTTTCCAAAATGGGGTCACTTTTTGGGAGTTTCTACTGTAGGGGTACATCAGGGTGGCTTCAAATGGAACATCGTGTCAAAAAACCAGTCCAGCAAAATCTGCCTTCCAAAAACCATATGGCGTTCCCTTCTTTCTATGCCCTGCTGTTTGGCCATACAGCAGTTTACGACCACATATGGGGTGTTTTTGCAAACTACATAATCAGGGTAATAAATATTGAGTTTTGTTTGGCAGTTAACCCTTGCTTTGTTACTGGAAAAATGAATAAAAATGGAAAATTTGCAAAAAAATTGCTGTTTTGGGACGGTTTTTATTTTTAGTTATTTACATTGTTGATCTGACAGGTTAGATTATGTGCTATTTCTATAGAGCAGTTTGTTACGGATGCAACAATACCAAATATGACTACTTTTTGTTTTTTTTGTTTTAGTTTTTCATAACAAAGCATTTTTGAAAAAAATTATGTTTTAGTGTCTCCACATTCTCAATTTTTGCGGGATGAGATGACAGTTTTGATCTTGGGGTGCATATGACATTTTGGTCGCTTGCTATTACACTTTTTGTGATGTAAGGTGACAAAAATGACTTTTGACACGTTATTTATATTTTTTTTTTCTGTGTTCACCTGAGGGGTTAGGTCATGTGTTATTTTTATAGAGCAGGTTGTTACAAATGCGACGATACCTATTGTTTTATTTATTTAAGTTTTACACAATAATATAATTTTTTGAAACACAAACAAAATCATGTTTTAATGTCTCCATAAGTCCATAATTTTTTTAACGATTGTCCTATGTGGGGTATCATTTTTTGTGGGATGAGAAGACTGTTTGATTGGCACTATTTTTGGGTGCATATAACTTTTTGATCGCTTGCTATTACAGTTTTTGAGATGTGAGGTGACAAAAATGTTTTTTTTTACATTGATTTTATTTTTATTTTTTTTACGGTATTTACCTGAGGGGTTAGATCATGTGATATTTTTATATAGCAGGTTTTTAAAGACGTGGCGATACCTAATATGTATACTTTTTTTAAATATATTTTAGAAAAAAAAATAATATTTAAGTGTATCCATAGTCTGAGAGCCATATTTTTTTATTTTTTTGGGCGATTGTCCTATGTAGGGGCTCATTTTTTGTGAGATGAGATGGCGGTTTTATTTTGGGAGGCATATGCCTTTTTGATCACTTGGTATCACACTTTTTGTGATGTAAGGTGACAAAAAATAGCTTTTTTTACACCACTTTTTTGCTTTTTTTAATGGTATTTGCGTGAGGGGTTAAGTCATGTGATATTTTTATATAGCAGATTTTTACAGACACGGCGATACCTAATATGTGTAGTGTATTTTATTTTATTTAATTTTTATTCAGTGATATGTGTTTTTTTATTATCCCGCCTGCCGCACCGCCCGCCTCCCGCACTGCCCGCTTGTCGCAGCGCCCGCAATGCCCCCGCCCCTTTGCAACCTTCCCAAGATAAACCTAGGCCTGCTATTCCGTACTTGTTAACTCCTTTTGCAATCCTTGGGCTGAGGGCAAGGCGTACACAGATCTCATAGGGCCCCATAGCAAAACTTAGTATGAGCCCCCAGCACCTACCGTATTTCCCAGTGTATGCGCATCTATCACTCTCAGGCAATGCAGAACATGTGCCGCAACCCAGATCTCTTACGAATTTACGTTTGTTTTTTATCAAATGGAAGAAATTTTTATTAATTAATACAAATTGTAATATGAAAAAGTTGCTGTTGGCCTTACCCACTTTATCCAACTTTTATATTGGAAAAAGTGGAACAGGTGCTTCAAATATATGGCGCTCATTTTGACCACCATATTTCTCAATGTATTTACACTATAAAACTAAAAAATACATTGATAAATCCCCTGCTTCTCTTCTATTACAAAACTAGCTGGCTGTCTGCAGCCACCACTAGGGGGAGCTCAGTGAACAGTAATTAATACAACTACAGTGGGAGCTGTAAAATTGCAGTGTTTTTACCTGGGAAAGAGAAAAACAAGTTCTGTGCTTGGCCCCCCTTCACCCTGGGCCACATAGTTGCATGGTATTTCTCTATTGCAGGTACAGCACTGAGGGCTGTAGAATTTAGATTCAGATAGACAGTCCTTCTCAAAGTGTGGCAGGTGCTGGAGGCAAGTAACCCTTTACACAGCAGTAAAGTATTCTACTATAAACAAACGGTACTTTACTGATGTTATCTTGCATGTTCTTAATGCTTCTGGACCTTCTAATATGACCAGCCTTTCCTTCAGGTGTACTCCGATGATAAAGTATGTTGTCTGGCAGCTATAGCCTCAGATATAAAAATTCTCTGGACTCTAACCTAGGCTGCAGATGCCTGTACATGTAGGTCTTTTCTGTAGCCCCTCTCTGCTCCACTTAGACCCACTAACTAGCCAGGGGGTGGAACAAGTCCATCACCCTGGTAACCTAACCAGGTCTGCCAGTATAAACTATATTTTACCAATGCATTGCTATTAGGTATACATAGTGCAGAAAGATATAAGGGGGTGTTGCCGTTACATGTAGAGGCTCAGCTCTCTCTGCAACTACCGTGCCCTCCTCACTTTGATTGACAGGGTCAGGCTTAATGACATTTTCACTGCCTGGTCCTGTCAGAGGGTGCGGCAGTTGTAGAGAGAGCACAGCCTCTAGGTATAGCAGCAAGGCCCCTGTTGCTCCTAGAGGCTAATTTGCATATATTAAAACTTCATTTTTCTCCGCAAAAGTGGGCACATATGAACATGGGACCAACACAGACACCTTCAGCTGCCAAGCGCACATGTAACAGGTCAGCCAGTTTCATAGGTACAAATCTGCTGATAGATGCCCTTTAATAATAATGTTGATGATTAGAGTTGAGCGGACACCTGGAAGTTCAGGTTCGACGGGTTCAGGTTAGGGATCCGAACTTAACCCGAACTTGACCCCGAACCCGAACCCCATTGAAGTCAATGAGCACCCGAACTTTTGGGCACTAAAATGGTTGTAAAAAAGTCCTGCAAAGGGCTAGAGGGCTGCAAAAGCAGCAAAATGTGGGTACGTGCCCTGCAAACAAATGTGGATAGGGAAATGACTTAAAATAAAATAAACAAAAATTTAAAATCAAAATTTTGATCTAGGAGGAGGAAATGGATGTGTAGTAGGAGGTTGAGGAGGCGTCAGGTGGGAATGCCATCAGCAGTGTGTCTACCAGTGTGCATTTGTAGTCACGCATTTTTCGATCATTAACAGATGTTTTTACCAAATTTGGTTCCCTGTCAGCAATACACAGCAGGGGTTTTTCACCGGCAAAACAGGGTTCATATCACCCACCAATGGAACAGACGATTTTTAAAAATGTAGGCCCCTGGCACCCAGGCAGGAGGGGTTAATTCATGGCAAAACGGAGTTCATGTCACCCACCAATGGAACACACGATTTTTAAAAATGTAGGTACCTGGCATCCAGGCAGAGGAGGGGTTTATTCATGGCAAAACGGGGTTCATGTCACCCACCAATGGAACAGGCGATTTTTAGAAATGTAGGTACCTGGCATCCAGGCAGAGGAGGGGTTTATTCACGGCAAAACGGGGTTCATGTCACCCACCAATGGAACAGGCGATTTTTAGAAATGTAGGCCCCTGGCATCCAGGCAGAGCAGGGGTTTATTCCCAGCAAAATGGGGTTCATGTCACCCACCAATGGAACAGGCGATTTTTAGAAATGTAGGCCCCTGGCACCCAGGCAGAGTAGGGGTTTATTCACGGCAAAAATGGTAACATTGCACCCAACAATTTAAAACAATATTTTTAAAATTTTTGGTCCCTGTCACCAATGCAGTGCAGGGTTACTTGACAGCAAAAAAATTGGAATATATCAACCCCTCAACTCCCAGACAGATTAACTATATTATTGTCCCCGGCACATATGCAGCGCAGGCCGCAAAGGTAATTCCTGGCCTTAAAAAAATATGATTTTTCCACCAACCCTGAATAACATGGATTTAAGTGGTATATTTTAGGGTGTAGGACCTCATCGTTCTCAACATCATCTTCCACCCAGTCTTCACCCCTGCCTTCTTTGTCGGTCTGCACACCGCAGAAAGCCGCAGCAGTTTGCACCTGTGTATCGTCATCATCAGAGACGTACTGCGGTGGTCTTCCCATGTCCTCATCCTCAAACCTAAGTGGTCGGGCATCCGTGCACTCAATCTCTTCCACTTCTGGGGCTATGCTTATGGCCCTGGGAAACCCTGCCAGCAGAGTCATCAAAAAGCATAGGAGACTGCTGCATGACTTGGAGCTCAGATTGTTTGGCTGATTTGCAAGGGGGTGAGGTGAAAGACTGATGGGCATGGGCTGCAGGTGCCAACTCTGAGCTTTCAGCAGTGGGAGACAATGTTAAGGTACTGGAGGCACTGTCAGCCACCCAATCTACTAGCACCTGTACTTGTTCTGGCCTCACCATTCATAGAGTGGCATTCGGGCCTACCAAATAGCGCTGCAGGTTCTGTCGCCTACTCACACCTGAGGAAGGTGTTTCACTTGGACCTGTAGTTGGCGCTGAATGGCCACGTCCTCTCCCAGCAACAGGAGCTCCACCAACACCACCACGACCATGCCCATGTCCCTTATTTGATGTTCTCCTCATTATTTGCGTTCACCCACCAAACTAACAGATGGTTTATCTCCGGTGTCAGTTTAACTGCCAATAGTCAACAATTAAGTTCACTAACAGTAAGGCAGTGCCCGTGTCATAAACAGAATAAATTTCTTTAGGTCACACAACAGTGTAATGGAGCAATTCAATGCAATTACTTCACTATCACCAAAAATTTGATTTGTCAAACCAACAATGTAAAAGCAGAATTTAACGGTTTAATTTGACAGTAATGCAGCGTACACCACTAATGTGCTATCTACCACAAAACCTGTGTGTTTGCAACCAACTATGTAAATGCAGAGCTCAAAAGGTTACTTAAAATGACTGAAATAGAGGGTAGGCCTCAGATCTGCTATGTAGCACAAAACCAGTGTTTATTGCAACAAACTTCAGAAATGCAGTATGTCTCTGCTAAATTTCAAAATAGGTTTTTGTGTGTTGTATGCCAAACTGCTCTGTGGAACAACAATACGGGTTTATTTCCCCCAAATACAGAAATGCAGTATGTCACTGCTAAATTTTAAAATACGTTTTTCCACGTTCTATGCAAAAGTGCTCTGTGGAACAACAATACGGGTTTATTTTCCCCAAATACACAAATGCTGTATGTCACTGCTAAATTTTAAAATAGGTTTTTCAGCGTTGTATGCAAACTTGCTCTGTGGCACAACAGTACGGGTTTATTAACCCAACTACAGAAATGCAGTATGTCACCCCAAAAATTATAAAACAGGTTTTTCAGTGTTGTATGCAAACGTGCTCTGTGGCACAACAGTACGGGTTTATTCCCCCAACTACAGAAATGCTGTTTTTTACCGCAAAATTTTAAAACAGATTTTCAGTGTTGTATGCAAACGTGCTCTGTGGCACAACAGTACGGGTTTATTAACCCAACTACAGAAATGCACTATGTCACTGCAAAATTTTAAAATAGGTTTTTCAGCGGTGTATGCAAACGTGATCTGTGGTACGACAGTATGGGTTTATTCCCCCAACTACAGAATTGCACTGTGTAACCGCAAAATTTTAAAATAGGTTTTTCAGCGGTGTATGCAAACGTGCTCTGTGGTACGACTGTACAGGTTTATTACAGCAACTACAGAAATGCACTATGTCACGGCAAAATTTTAAAAGAGGTTTTTCAGCTATGTATGCAAACGTGATCTGTGGTACGACAGTACGGGTTTATTCCACCAACTACAGAAATGCACTATGTCACCCCAAAATTATAAAATAGGTAATGTAGGAGAACTTGACCTGCCAGAAAAAGGAATTTTTCCTCCACTGAGCTATTAAAAAATAATTAGACCGATGTCCCTGGCAGGCTGGCACACATGCAGGTCACATGCAGTTTCAAGGACACTGCAGTTGCTAAAATGGCCGCCGACCCCCACCTCAGTAACAGATGGATTCAAAATTATTTTGTAGTATCACTGGGCTCAGGGCTGGGTACAAATATGTAGCATAGTACCCTCAATAATTGCTGTAGTTTGAAGAGTTATCACCACCAAGTTCAACAGATTTCTTCCCTAATCTCTCCCTGAGAGCACCAGCAGCAGCCTGTCCCTACACTAAGAGCAGCTGAGTTACGTGTGGCGCTACGTGACTCCAGCTTAAAAAGAGGCTTGGTCATGTGCTGCACTTAGCCAATCACAGCCATGCCAATAGTAGGCATGTCTGTGATGGCTTCTTAGGGCAAAGCAGTGAAACGCTTGTTGATTGGCTGCCCTGCAGCCTTTCAAAAAGCGGGATGAAATCGATGAACAACGAACCCATACCCGAACTTTTACGGAAATGTTCAGGTCCGGGTGCGAAGAACCATAATGTTCGGTAAGAACCCGAACTTTACAGTTCGGGTTCGCTCAACCCTATTAAAGATTATAATACCGCTGCAGTCAGCCATGTGTGTAAAAATTAGTGTAGTCAGAGTCTAGGTTTTATTTTTTCAGTGACAGTGCAGTGATCTGAGTGCATGCTATAAGCAGTTACTGTACATATTGTTATACATGATGCTTTTATGTATTTATCGTATTTATTATAAACCATGGAATGTAGCAACATTCTTTAATGTAACAAACTACAATGTAATGTTTCATATATAGTGCATGTTACAATGATATTATTTTCTAACATAATATTAATATTTTTTTTTACAGCTTAAAAAGTTTCTCTTGTGTCATATCCAACAACCAAAACATCGGAAGTGACTTTCCTTGGACTCATTTCTCTCTTGTTATAGAGTATGACTGCACTGATTACTGGCTACAATTGTGTCAGAAACTAAATCTCTCACACATGACCCTCAAAACAAGTGTGCCAGATAATCTTATACTCAGTAAGTGATAGTCTTCCAAAATGAGTTTTGTTGAGAAAAATGATAACCCACTGCGCAGCAATATAAGGACATGATTTCTGCCGGTTGGAATTAATCAAGTGTCTATTTACTTTTCCTCTTTTTCAGTGCTGCTCAAATGATCAAGTCTTTTTTTTATACCTTTTCTTTTTCATGGGTCCCAATTCACCATTCCTTTCATAAGGGCTCCATCTGAGCCATTATTGGCAAAGTGCAATACTTGTATAATACTGATAATTGCCATTTTTTACTTAAATTGAGTAAAAATTGTCTACATGTTATTCCTTTATTTCCAACATATTCTACAAAGCAATATATGGCCCTATGTCCAATAAGGCTGACAATCTAAAGCTGGCCGTAGACTAATCTTGGGGTTGTCTGGTTTTCTGATATTGGTAACCTATACTCAGGATAGGTCATCAATATCCAATTGATGGGGGTTCGACTCCCGTCACCTCCGCTGATCAGCTGCTTACCTGTACGCTGTTGACAAGCTTTCTCTTCTATTCACTTTTATGGTGGGAAGGTGTGATTACACTGTACCTCTGTGTCTAGGTAGACATTGAAGAGGACGCAGCACTCGTAAGAGCGCTGCGGCCCCTTCAAACAGCTGATTGGAGAGAAATTAGACCCACATCAATCTGAAATTGATGGCCTCTCTTGAAGATAAGTCATCAGTATAAAACCAGACAAGATCTTTAACATTCCAAATGTGCCCAAAATTGTTACTGATAATTGTTATGTCTATGGTAATAAAAAAAACTATTGGTTTCTATCAGTGGAAATCTCCATATCAGTAAGAACACTGTAGTTTCTACTTCAAATATGTTCTTGATTATGGTAAACACTATCACCATAGCATTGGGTTTTTAATATTATCTGAGAAAAAACATGTTAAGTAATGCATTTCCACACAATTTCCCATATTACGGATGATTTTCAATGGTGAAAATTGTTCACATTATGTGAAATATTAGTTTATGTATTCCGAGAAACATTTCATATAAACAGCATCCTACACAATAAATTGGTGATAAATCTAGAAAACAGTAACTTAGTAACATAAGTAAGAACAAAAAGACATGTTCTGTATTGTCCATATCAGTTCTATATAGCATATATTGAAAACTTGAGGTTAGTGTCAAGAAGCAGTAGAATACAGTAGTCTTCAAAAGGACAAATTATTCAGTGCAAATAATTATCTTATGGGTAAATCTGGTCAACGGGTCACTGCAATGAGTAGACCCTGGTAACTAGGTTTGGCACCATGCTCTTCATGCATTCAGCAGCCTGGTGCTTCCCACGTGGACAGCTGTGTGCTCTCATTGACAGTAGTAAGTCTTACAGTACTTCTCCCTACAGAGAAAGCACAAAAGTCTTATAATGAAAGTGCTCTATGCTAAGCCTGCATGGCCCCAAAGTAAGGGGGCAAGTGGGGTGAAAATAAAGGGTACTGCTATAGCTACAGTTAAAGTGGGCCAGCTGTGACCACTAGGGAAGTGAAGAGGTATACTACACCTACTGAGGAGAATGGGAGTTCCTGCTGTGACTAGTGGGGAAATGGAGGGGTGCTGTTGTGTAAGGGATGAGGGATGCAATTATTACTGCTAGACAGGAGGGAGGATATTACTGTGACTATCATTAAGAGGGGCTAGATTTTGACTAATGATGGAGAAAATCTGCCTGTTTGCAGTATGTGTGCTAGATTATATTTTCTTAGGTTTTTCTGTTCTTTTTTGTGTACATTGCATATATAAAATAAGTATGCTGGATCGCTCTAAGGCTGCAGTCACAGTCATTGTTTTGTTGGGAGTTTTTATGTTTTTTCATGTCTGTTTTTGGGGCATTTTTTGACCCAAAAAATGCCAGGGACAGACTGTGGGTATAGGAACCCTAATGGTCAATCCAATAATACTTCTTTCTAAGATGTGTTTCTGTTCATTTTTTGTAAGAAATTCCACACCAACATAGCCATCTACTTGGCATGCATGTCCCATATGTTTTGCTGTCATCAGAAGAACTTATCAACAAATCGGATTTACTTCACATCCTTGAGTCAAGGTAAAGTACCTATTATATGACTATAACAATATTGTGTGAAACCTTACACATTCTTCAAATATGTCTGCTCTGTTTTTTATCTTTTTCTACAACTCATCTAATAGCAGTTGTTAATCTAATTGCTAATGTATCCAGTTTCTACAGGATGTTTTTCTATTGCTACTAAATGCTGAGGATATCTAATTGACCCTTTCAACAATAAGGAAATTAGAGAGAGAAGCATATACAGTAAATTTCTGAGGATACAATTCCTCATATTGAAACCTTGTGTGAACGATTTTAACATACCAAGCAGCGATCCAGGGACGTAGAGTCATATGGGCCCCAGAGCAAATTTTGGTGTTTGCTGAAGATTTTAACAGCAGCTTTAACCCTTTGCCATAGACTTTGCCATAGATTTATCAAGGAGATTGCCACATTTGTGGCACAAACTGCATTGGATTTGTGAATCTGTGAACGTACTCTTACAATTCCTTGGGATGAAGGCCATATTTTTGTCCGCTTTGCTTTCCTAGACACAGATATTTAAAGGGGTTGTCTGGGTTCAGAGCTGAAGGGGGAGCGGTACTCTCATTGCTGGAGCGCTGGAAGCTGCGGTCCTGTCACTCACCGCACCGCTCCCAGCGCTCCTCCCCTCCTTCAGGCTGGCGGCACACAGAATGGTGAAGTAGTAAGGCTTCTCCCTGCTACACCATTCAGCCTGCAGACACAGTTCGCTCTGGCCTGTGTGGGCAAAGCCTGCAGGCTGGAAATATGCATAAGCTCTGCCCACACAGTGCTGCAGAGAGATCTGTGCCTGCAGAAAAGAGAGGTATATGAGCTTCAGGAACGGGACAAGGTGAGTAGTTAATGTGTTTTGTTTTGTTTTTTTATACAGAGGGGGCACAGAGGACTTTATTACTATGGAGAGAGTACAGAGGTATTACTACGATGGAAGGGGCACAGAGGGCATTACTAATGTTAAGGGGGCACAATGAGCATTTCTACTATGGAAGGGGCACAGAGCCAGAGGGCATTACTACATTGAAGGGGGCACAGTGTGCATTATTACTGTAAAGGGGGCACAGTGGGCCTTATTACTGTGAAGGGGGCACAATGGGGATTTCTACTATGGAGGGGGGCACAGAGGGCATCATTACTATAAAGGGGGCACAAAGGGGATTATTACTATAAAGGGGACACAGTGGGGATTATAACTATGAAGGGGGCAATATGGGGATTATTACTGTGAAGGGGGCACAATGAGGATTATTACTGTGAAGTGGGTACAATGGGGATTTCTACTATTGAGGTGGCACAGAGGGCATTACTAGCACAGTGAGCATTACTATTAAAGGGGCACAATGGTCATTATTACTATGAAGGGGGCACAGTGTACATTTTTATTATAAAGGAGGCACAATGGGTATCATTACTATGAAGGGGACGCAGTGGGGATTATTATTATTATTATGAAGGGGGCACAATGGGGAATATTACTGTGAAGGGTGCACAATGGGGATTATTACTGTGAAGGGGCACAGAGAGGGCATAACTACTGTAAGGGTGGCACAATGTGGGCATAACTACTGTGAGAGGGCACAATGTGGGCATAACTACTATGAGGGGGCACAGATCTGTACAAAACTACTGTGAAGGTTGTACAATGAGGGCAATACTACTGTGAGGGGGTACCATTTTTTTAAAGTATTGGGGGGGGGGGGCAGAGAAAGGACCCACCCGGGGTGCCAAACACCCTAGGCACGCCACTGTATAGGTGAGGCATTATTCATTCATGTTTAGTATTGCATTGTCAATAGACTTTAGTAGACCCCTTTTTCAACCTACATGCTTACTTTGCTAAAACTTCACTTTTATTGATATATGTTATTATAATCTTTTTTGCACTTGACGTGTTAAATTATAACTTGTCAGCATTAGCTGTCGCGATTCCTCAGATTTTTCTGTGTTGGTGGCTCCACGCTGCCACCGGTGCTCTCATTATCCAACTGGTCTATCACTAGCTCCTAAGGTCAGTACTAATGGCGCTCACTACCTGTGTTAAAAACTGATAGCACAGAGGCTGCCCCCCGACATGTTTCACTGAGTGTTCGGCATCCTCAGGGGTTTGAGCAGTCTACAGTCTGAGCGGGCGGGAACGAGCTCTTTCAAAGGCTTTGTTAATGGCATCAGAGCGGGAAGGACAATCATGACCTCTCTACCTTACCGGGTTACTCCCTGAGTACAGCAGAGCTTCATTAATTGGACAGTCCCTTCCCTCTGTTCCTTCCTCCTTAGTGATGTGCTCGTCATTCTGATACGAGGGCTCCATAGTCCAGGGCATGAGCTAGGACTTAGCCTTTTTCTCTCGTATAATCTACTTCTAGGCATGTCTCTTGACCTAGTCTCCTGTAGTGCTCATTAATTGCACTGCGCAGGTCCAATTCTTTTCACTCTAGCCACTTGGTTCTCCTTTTGTTATATTGGTAGTTCAGATGATATAAATGGTAAAATGTCTAATTCTCGGGGACTTGTTTCAGGGGGACCTTGTCCTTGGATATGTGATATAATAATTATAATTATCCATTAGATGTCATTTCAGGGACTATCAATTCTCATAAGTATTTTTAAATTACTTGTAGAGGTGTTCTTTTCTACTGCTTCCCCTGGTATGGTATTAACCATTACTACTTCATCAGTATACATTATGATAGAAGGGGAGGAAAAAGGGGGGGGGGGAAGCCAAATGGATGAGTCCATTGCTCATTATTTTAGGTATATAGATTTGCCACAAAATGCCTCCTTCATGTCATTGAGGACACCATTAGTGAATATTTTCTGGTGATGCTCTAGGAGGTAAGTATCTGTTTTAACTTGATTTAAATTTTTATATTTTCATTTATTTTATTTTATTTTTATTTTTAAGTAAAGGGAGGCAATTGGTGGCATTAGTACCTACTGATGTATTGACAGTGATTTCAAAAACAATTCATCACCAGTGGTTCTTATACTTCAATGAATATTTCATCTCTTTTAGTTCTGTAAATATATTATTCTCTTGGTGACATCACTAATATTATCTTTTTTCTTTTTCATAAGCTTTATATCTTTTTAAATATTTTTGAAGAGATATGGCTCGTCCTCTAGAGTGGTTTCTCCTATTTGTATAATCTGTGGTAATCCACTATTAAATCATCTTTCTTTCAAGTCTTTTATTAAAAGAGGACTTTTATTCACATCATTTTGTAGTTCTTCTGAGGCAACGTTCAAATAAATTAAGAAAATGTAAAGCCTTCATTAAGGTTCTGTAAGCAGTATATCCAATGGGTTTCCTCTTGTTGGAGTCTTTTATCTATGTCGTCTTGTCTGGGGCCTTTTTGGATTTTCTTTATCCCCCAGATTTTTAGGTTACTGGTATTGCCTTGGTGTTGATATCTCATATGTCTCGAAAAAGGTGTATCTGCTTCCATGTTTATGCTGCTGAAATGTTTTGAGACTCATCTTCTTAACTCTTGAATTGTTTTCCCCACATATATTTTGGGGCAATCACATCTGATTATGTAGGCCACTCCTGTGGACTTACAATTAATGTATTCTCTTATTTCATATTTTTTGCCATCTTTAGGATTTGTAAATTCTTTTGTGGGTACCATCTATCCGCAGAAGGTGCATTCTCCACATGGACATGACCCTTTCGTGGTCAGCCATGTGGTGCCATGCATCCTTTTTTGTATGAAATGGCTGTGTACCAACATCTCTTAGATTTTTGCCCCGTCTGTATGTTTTTGTGGGGTTATATGAAATTACTTTCTTCAGATCATCATCTTATATATTTTCTCATGTTAAATGTCAAAAGTTCCAATGATAACATATTTGTTGCTTTTCTTGTTTCTGTGATTGTTCCATAAGCAGAGCGCTTCTGTCCAATTTTTTGCTCTATTGTAGGCTTTGAATAGGCACTTCTTAGTATAGCCTCTTGCTCTAAATCTGTGGAATAGTAGGGAATTTTCCTTCTCAAAAGCCTGTTCATCCGAGATTTTGCATTTGGCTCGTAAATATTGCCCTACTGGGATTCCTTTCTTCAATGCCAGAGGATGAAAACTCTGCCAATGAAGAAAATGGTTGGTTCATGTTGGCTTCCTATATACTTCTGTATGTATGCTGCCGTCAGGCCCCAGGGCAATAGTCAAATCCAAAAAGGTAATGTTTTGTTTGTGTATCTCTGCATCCAGAAAAAAGAAGAACAGGCCATAGCAATTTTGGAAGAACTGGGTAGGGAAGCATTAGGAGAACAACCCACCCCTAAAGCACCATATAGCAGCTTGGCTACTAAGTCTAAATTTACACCTCCATTTACCAAATACGCAAACATACAGACGTTTGTAGATATGGTAACAAAAGTCTTACAAAAAATAAAAAATAAAAAAAGTAATGTAGCACAAAACCTCATGAAAGAAGAGCAGGAAGCAATGAAGCAAATGAGAGAAGAGAATAATTTGATTATAAAACCCTCAGATAAAGGAGGAAATGTAGTCCTCCTAGAAAAAACTGATTACATCAAAATGGTGATGACACTACTTAAAGATACGAACACGTATAAACCACTAAAGGAAAATCCCACAATAAAAATTACTATGGAATTAAAAAGCAGCTTGTTGATGACAAAAGGTGAGTATAAGGAATCAACAACTGCAGATGGAACTGAAGCTTCTTGCAAAGTATCTGAAATAAACTCTTCCTCTGTTAAAGGAACCTCCTTTATAGAACGTTCAGAAGATACTTCCTTTACAGAATTAAACTCATTGTCAAACGGTTGACTGGAAGGCTCACATTTCTGCGGTGTCTCATCAGAACTACATGAATCAGAAGGCTTGTTGTCAGTAAAGATATAGGATTCATTATGATAAACTGTGTGAGGACTGCAAAGCTGGGAAGGGCTTGAAGAGGGCTCTAATTGAGATCCTAAATACCTTTCTACAAGCTGCCCTTCTGTCCAGGGACATTCTTCTTCAACTGACTCCTTGGAAATTAAGCTGCTATCTGATGAACAAGTTTTTAGAATATTTGGGCAAGGAACCTCTTGCACATAGTAGTGGTAAGGACACCGCCTGAAGTAAGAAGTTTGTCCCCCTATTAATACGTCAGTTCTTAAGGAGTGTACTTGCCAGGGTCTGCGGGTTCTTTCCAGACATACATCACCCACAATGACCCAACCCACAGTAAGTTTCTTGGCGTATGGAGTGTTAAGAGGGCCATTGCGAAATTCAAGGACCTTATGAGCCTCAAGAATGTCTTTACCTAGTAAGAGTAAGATCTTGGCATGGTTATCAAGGGAAGGAATCTCTCTGACTATGTTCCTGAGATGAGGGTGATGCTGTGCGGCTTCAGGTGTGGGAATTTCATCCCTTGCATCCAGCAATTTGTCACACTCAATAAGGGTTGGAAGAGAGATTTTGTTATTTCCTTTGATGGGTTTCAAGGTAAAACCATTAGCTCTTCTTCCAGAGGTTGTCACAAGACCAGAGCATGTCCCTAGGGTGTAGTCTCTCCCTTTATCCTGAACAGATCAAAGAACTTAGGGCTAGCTAGGGAATGATTACTTTGGTCATCTAGAATAGCATACATTCTTATGGTCTTCTCTGGTTGTGCAGTAGGAAACACATCCACGAGGCAAATCTTGGAACAAGACTTACCGCACACAAGTCCTTCTCCGCATACCTCTGTGCATCTGGTCATGACGGTAGTGGTTGGTCAGTCGGCACTCTCCATGCCATGACTCTCCCTGCCTTGATCGGAATGTGGCTTGCGGCAGCTAACTGGTTCTAGGTTCTGCCTGATTGGTCCCGGGTGAACAGCGGACACATGTAGATCACTATTACATTCAGAACACTTGACTGGAACCTTACAGTCTCTTGCGAAATGCTCAGTGAATGCAGAGCATCTGAAGCAAATATCACAACTCCTTAGGAACTCCTTACGTTCCTCAAAGGGCTTTGCTATGAATACACGGCATTTCCTTAAAGGATGTGGTTTATCATGGATAGGGAAATGATGATCGGGTTCCTTAGGGCTTTCATTGCCATTGGAAGCGGCTGCGTTAGTAGTGGGCACAACCCCTGTCTTTTTTGCAGAAATTAGACTTTTAGGGTTTCTCTGTCTAGGACTGAAAGTCTCATGTCTCTGTTCAGTAGAGCCAAAGATGTTGGTCCCCAAGGTGTTGAAGCTCGGATCGTTTTTAGCTCTAGCCAAATCCTTGATGAACTTACAGAAGAATAAAAATGGTGGAAAGGGAACACAATGTTGCTCCTTGTATTTTGAACCTGTTGTTGCCCATTGGTCTTGAATATTGAGGGGTAATTTCTCCACGATCAGGCCCACACCATGGGAGGTATCAAGAAAGCTGAGACCTGGTAGCTGAGCGTCTCCCTTGATGATTTCCAACTCAAAAAGAAGGTCGCCTAATTCCTGGAACTCTCGGCGGTCTGTATTGGATAATTCAAGAAAGTTGTATAGTCGTTTAAATAAGGCACTTTCAATTACTTCTGAGCCGTAGTATGTCTGCTGTAATCTTTCCCATGCGAGAATAAGGCCTTTGACTGGTTCGTAGATATGAACGGTTTTGAGTTTCTTAACACAGTTTGATGACCATGGACCTACCCATCTAATTAGTAAATCAAGTTCTTGCATAGGCTGTACACCAAGGGTTTGAACTGTGGTCTTGAAGATGGCCTTCCAACTTCTATAGTTCTCTGGGCGATCATCAAAGTTAGTAAGGCTAGTACTGATGAGGTCATTTCTTTCCTGCATCATGGCCACGGGAACTTCTCCCTCGCTGGTGTTGTTGGCCCCTTCTGATACCTGTTGGGGGTTGGAAGATTGAATGGAGTGGCAGCTGGGTTAAGCATAAGTTAAGGCTTCACATCTGGTAATGTTGGCATCAGCATCTTGGGTGCTATGCAACTAGTCTCAGGAGGTTTTAATGTGATTTGATGAGCTTGAAGTGGCTTGGTCTCTATGGCGCCTGAAATACTGTGTAAGGTGCCAGAGGTTTGAAAGAAAGAGAAATGTCCACTGGACTGGGGTCAACTGTATAGTTATCAGCTGCCTCTTTTTCTACTCGCAGGAGTTCAGCAGGCTGGCGTGCAGAGGCCAAATCTTCTGGTGCAAATGCATTGACTTTGCTTTTGTCTAGGATGAATTGCAGGGTACATCCTTCTGAGTCATTAGATATCTTGGACGTAGGATGATAAGCTTCTTCTTCTTCAGCAGCTTCTTCAAGAACTCTGAGTTCAGCCATGGCTGCTGTTTCTTCCCTTTCCTTCTGAAGGACCTCCAACTCAGCTTCAGCCTTTCCTTCGGTCGCTTGTGCCTGAGCCTGTATAGCTGCTTGAGATTAGGCTTGTATAGCTTGCGCTTGTGACTGTATAGCTGCTTGATTAGCTTGAGATTGGGCTTGTATAGCTGCTTGATTAGCGTGAGATTGGGCTTGTGTCTCTGCAACTTGTGCCTTAATGGCTGCTTCCTTTCTAATGCAGTGAGCTTGTACCTTCGCTGCTTCCGCTTTTTCGCCTGCCAACACCAATGAGGTACTCAGCGAAGAGTGCTGTGAGCGAGACATTAGTGATGAGGACTGAGCAACAGATTTCGAGGAATGGGATGAAGAATTGGAGTGCCTTGAAAAGTTAGAATGGCAGGACGCAGTTTCATATTGTTGTGATATCTTGTCCTCTAGCATTGACTTGACTGTCATAAATCTGCTATATCTTTCATCATTAAGTGCAGTGGGGGACTTAAATTCTAGGATGAATTCCTCTGAGTTGAGACAACTGAGAAGAATATTTTTCAGTCTATTATAACTTTCATAGGTCTTATTCAATTTTGTACACATGGCCTTTAATTGATCTTCATTATAGCCTGATCCATGTGCTGCATCCATACATTGTTCAGTCTTTTGCCACAAACTGGATAAATTATTACATATCTCAATTTTATTAGATAAGAGGGCCTCTTGCATTTTTAATGAGGGCTTTAAAATCCTTTTAGCTGTGTCTTCCATCTCCATTTGTAACACAGCAGCGACCTCTAGTGGTGGTTCAGTCTTTTACTAGCTGACAGCAGGCAGACGATATTTACCTCAGAAAACAAGCTGAATGCAGTTCCAGGCCTGTATGAAACTGCAATTGTTAGAAGCTTCTGCGATCCTAGTGAATGCAGTACTGAGCAGTATAAGATATGACCCTCCACTATAGCATAGCAGGAGACTAATGATGATGGTTTTTTACTTGGAGGAGGAGAATATTCTTTTCTTAGCAGGAGAAGGAAAATACTAAGACAGTTCTTTTACTGTGGCGTTTCAAAATGTCAGCTTTATACAATCACGCATCTGTGAGAGAGCAGCCTCTATGCGCACTGAGGTGAATTGTTGAATCAGACATTCCCCACTTACAGTTTACGCATCAGACACCAAGGAGT
Organism: Bufotes viridis; assembly: GCA_033119425.1. Taxonomy (NCBI): domain Eukaryota; kingdom Metazoa; phylum Chordata; class Amphibia; order Anura; family Bufonidae; genus Bufotes; species Bufotes viridis. Next base: position 291,912,127 of record CM065589.1, on the reverse strand, counting down.
TAATCAAGTAGCTTTTAATAGGGATATTATATTAAAAGATGTGCAGGGAATCCAGATGGTAAAATAATTATGCCAACAATATCTCCTAACTAAGAAGATGGAGATTCTCCTCAGAGAGCTGAACACACACTAACAGCAATGCATGACTGGGAAACAGGGAGTGTCTGGGCTGAACTAACTAGAGGCTGAAACAGAGGGGGGGGGGAGAAGAGAGGAGCATACCAATGCACAATACAAGATACTGAAACAGAACAAGGACCGCGATTTGCGGTCTCCAATGCACGGGCAACATCCGTGTGGCGGCCCGGACAGATCGAGACCCATTCAACTTCAATGGGTCCGTGGTCAGTCAGCACCGCAAAAAAATAGAACATGTTCTATTTTATTACGGTGCAGAGCATAGACAGAAACACCAGGGAAACACTCCGTAGTGCTTCCGTGGGGTTTCCGATCCGTGCTTCCGTTCCGCATCTTCGTGATTTCGGACCCATTCAAGTGAATGGGTCCACATCCGTGCTGTGTAGTGCACACAGGCCAGTGCCCGTGTATTGCGGACCCGCCATATGCGGGCCGCAATACGGCAACGGAACCACAACGGCCTTGTGAACAAGCCCTTAGAGAGAGACTGAAGTAAAATAGTGTCCATAGAAGAAGCTGTTTTACATAATATTCTTTGATAGTATACAGTATATGTCAGGATGCTTTTTTGCCAGGTCAACTGTATACTGTCAACTCTATGGCCAAATGCAATAGAGCCTAAGATTATGTGATAGTTAAAATTCCTATTTTTATGCTTAACATTTGTTGACCGATTCTGGGACTGCACAATTTGCATGGTTTTATTTGGCAGGAATTAGTCCTTCTTTCACCACCCATCTCATTAGGATAAAGTTTCTTGATAATTAGTGTATAAGGGTGGAGGTCTGCCAAAAATGTAAAAAAAAATAGTGCTCATAACTAATTTGTTAACTATTAATGTTGCTGTCAACATAAAAGTAGTAAAGTATATGTGCATATAACATTTTTTATGTTACAGACATAATATGACATTTATTGAGAGGAGCAGCTCCCCATCCCTGCATCTGTTTGGAAGGAAAAGCCATTGTGCAATAATAACAGTTGATGTGTCCACTGTCATTATTATACAGGTATCAATATGATATGCCCAAAATGAATATAAATTTCTATTCAAAATTAATTTTCATCTTTAAAATTCAGTTTGTTGACTGTCCAGCTTAGGGCTCATTCACATCACCGTTTCTCCTTTCCGTTCTCTGGCTCCGTTAAGGAGCTAGAGAACGGAAAGGACGGATTCCGCACCTAACTGAGCGTAACAGAGCCAAAGACCCCATAGACTATAATGGGGTCCGTTCTGTGTCCGCTCAGAACATGCACTACTTTCATCTCCGCTCAAAAATTATGATCTGAGCGGACACCTAATGGACCCCATTATAGTCAATGGGGTTTTTAGGCTCCGTTACGCTCAGTTAGGTGTCAGTTATCTGCAGAATCCGTCCTTTCTGTTGTCCTGCTCCTTAACGGAGCCGGAGAATGGAAAGGAGAAACGGTGATGTGAACAAGCCCTTATCTAAACTAAGAAAAATGCTGTGAGAGGTACAGCATTTGACAGTTGCTCATCATCCGTCATCATGCTATCATAAGGGTAACTTCTCACATGGACTTTTGGTGCTGTTTTTAAAATGATGCTGCTTTATTAACCTCTTAAAGTTTATGCTCCTATGCTCTCCTTCGCCCTGCGCTAAATCGCGCAGGGCAAAGGCATTTTCAGGAGTTACAGTGACGAACCGTGCTCTCCATGGGGCTGCCAGGAAGCCCAGTAACATCACAGTCACTGATGGGCAGGCCAGTAAAACGGCTAGGGCAGTGCTAAAGCACGCCCATCAGAGCCGGTGATGTCACTGAACAAGCAAAAGTTTTTTGCGGAACCATCTATTGAAAATTTTAAGCCCAGACCAATTTTTTCTATGTAATTACTGTATACTGTATATGCCATACGGAAAAACGGCACACAAAACCGGAACCGGAACGGAAACACAGCGGAAATAAAAAACGGAAAAACGGATCCGATAAAAACAGCCCGCAAAACACTGAAAAAGCCTTACGGTCGTGTGAAAGAGGCCTTATAAGCATGATGCTGTGAGTTTGGGTCAGCAAACCCACAAATAGGCCAGGACACATTACTGCATGAATAATACAAACGCTAATCCGGCCTAAATGAGAATGCTTTTACATATTCAATTTTGATGCAGTTTTCAAAGACTAGGAAAACCCCAAAAAATAGATGCGGAGTAAAAATGAGAGAAATATGATATTTCCTAAATAATTTCTGTCATTTACAATTCACTTCTTGCTTTGTCTTCAAAAACTGAATCAAAACATCATGTGTGAATTTCCAGTTTGTATTAATACCTTTAAGAATCATCATTTATGAAGGTAGCTATAATTTTGATATATATCTCTTTTTGGCCTCTTTCACATGGGCGTCACGTTTGACGCCCGGATAAGAGGCGGGTGCGTTGCGGGAAAATGCGCGATTTTTCTGCGCGAGTGCTAAGTCTTTTAATGCATTTTGCACGTGTGTGGGAAAAATCGGCACGTTTGGTACCCAGACCCGAACCTGGACTTCATCACTGAAGTCCGGTTTCGGGTTGAGTATTCTGAAGATTTTATTATTTTCCCTTATAACATGGTTATAAGGGAAAATAATAGCATTCTCAATACAGAATGCTTAGTAAAATGTGCATGGAGGGGTTAAAAATAAAAAAATTAACTCACCATATCCACTTGATCGTGTAGTTGCGATCTCTTCTTCATTCATTAGCTGTCGGCTAAAGGACCTGTGATGAGGTCACTGAGCTCATCACATGGTCCAATCACATGGTCCATCACCATGGTGATGGACCATGTAATTGGACCATGTGATGTGACGTCACCACAGGTCCTTTAGATGGCAGCTAATGCTTGAAGAAGACAGAAGAGATCGGCAACTACGCGATCAAGTGGCTAAGGTGAGTTAAGTTTTTTTATTTTTAACCCCTTAATCCACATTTTACAAAGCATTCTTTATTGAGAATGCTATTATTTTCCCTTATAACCATGTTATAGGGGAAAATAATAAAGATCGGGTCCCGTCTCTTAGCAACCATGCGGGATAATCGCACTGCATCAATAATCGCACTTGCTTGCGGATACTTATGATTTTCCCGCAGCCCCATTCACTTCTATGGGGCCTGCGTTGCGTGAAAAACGTAAAATATAGAGCATGCAGCGATTTTCACGCAACGCAGAAGTAATGCGTGAAAATCACCGCTCATGTGCACAGCCCCATAGAAATGAATGGGTCCGGATTCAGTGCGGGTGCAATGCGTCCACCTCACGAATTGCACCCGCACGGAAATCACGCCCGTGTGAAAGGAGCCTTACTGTTACTCCTATCCTCCGTTCTGGGCCGTGATCACTTGACCATGTCCATGCAGCCCTTATTTCCTGTGATCTTATATCCATGAGTGTGTCATAGCAGCAACAGGGGCAGTGATAGCGGAGTGTCAATGTAACTAGCTGGGTGAGAGGAGCTATAAACTAGCTAAGCTAGCTACATTAGTTACATCTAGCTACATCTCCAACATCTCCAGGGTGGTGCTGGAGATGTGTCAGTGAAAGTACATCATGAGTTTGGATGGATTCAGAAACAGGAGGTGCTACATGCAGAATGGAAACAAACCAGAGTGATCTGTTTACACTATGAAAATGTGTCAATCCAAATGAAAAAAAGGGGAAAGATGTACATAGTTGCAACTACATGAGCACATCTATTAAAATCATCCCGGAAAATCCTTTTAACCCCTTTAGGACACATGACGTACCGGTACGGCATGTTTCCCGAGTCCTTAAGGACACATGACATACCGGTACGTCATGTGAAAAAATTGCGAGTGCGGCGCTGAAGGGGTTAAAAGAAACAGGATGTCGGCTGAAATCATTCAGCGGGCATCCTGTGACAACGCCGAGGGGTCGCCCCCGTATCGGCGATCGCAGAAAACCGCAGGTCAATTCAGACCTGCGGTTTGCTGCGTTTCCGGTCCATTCGGGTCTCCGGTGACCCGATGAACCGGAAAAGAACGGTGATCGGTGGCGTGATATCACACCACCAATCACCGTTCTTGAATTGGGGGCGGTGGTGGCGGTGCTGCGCGTTGATTGGTCCGGGGAGAGAGGCGGGGGATTCAAACTCCCGGCGCTCCTCTCTCTCCTCCTCTTCCTGCTGCCGCTGCCGCTGCCCCCGTGTGAGGACCGTGCTGCACCGCTCCTGTGACCTCCCCCTTCAGCTTCCATCACCCTCCTGCACCCATCAGGTAGGTTAGGGTCAGTGAGGGAGAGGTATTTTAGGCAGGGATATTAGGGACAGTTAGCTGTGAGACCCTAAACCCACCCAGGGGTGCTGATCCCCCCCCACCACCCTCCCCCCCCGCCTGAGCCCCCTACAGGTGAACGAGTCTGGTGTACCCCAGGGGAATACGAGCCTGTGATTCCTGAATTTGTTGGCAATCCAGGAATCCAGATTCCCACAGTGGGATTTACTGAAATTGACTTTTTTAGTTTTTTTTTCAGTGGCCCACTGGTGAATCTGATGGTGGAGCAGACGAATCTGTACACCCAACAGTTCGTCACTCAGCACCCAGGCTCCTTTTTGGCTAGACCCGGTGGCTGGACCCCGGTCAGTGCAGCCGAGATGAGGACGTTTTGGGGCCTCGTGCTGCATATGGGTCTAGTGCAAAAACCGAGCGTCAGGCAATACTGGAGTGGGTAGATCCTCTACCAGACCCCACTGTACAGTATGGCCATGACTCGCTCACGGTTTGAGGCCATCCGGAAATGCCTGCATTATGCAGATAATGCAGCATGTCCCCCCCGAGGTGATCCTGCCTATGACCGGCTGTACAAGATACGGCCGGTCATAGATCATTTCGAGGCCAAGTTTGCACAGGCCTACGTACCTGGAAGGGAGGTCGCGGTTGATGAGTCTCTCGTTGCTTTCAAGGGGAGACTCAGTTTCCGCCAATACATTCCCACTAAGCGGGCGAGGTATGGCGTCAAAATGTACAAAATTTGTGAGAGTACCTCAGGGTACACTTACAAATTTCGTGTGTACGAGGGGCGAGATTCCCGTATTGAACCCCCAGAATGTCCCCCCACTCTGGGTGTTAGCGGGAAACTCGTTTGGGACCTTATGTACCCACTACTGGATAAGGGTTACCACCTGTACGTGGATAACTTTTATACCAGTATTCCCTTGTATCAGGCCCTCTACGCCATATCCACGTTCGCTTGTGGGACCGTGCGGAAAAATCAGTGCGTGCCCTTACTTGTGGAAACCTGCTGTTGGTCAGGTATAAGGACAAGAGGGATGTCCTTATGCTGACCACAATCCATGGTAACGGCACCACCCCAGTCTCTGTGCGAGGTACCACGGCAACGGTCCTCAAGCCCAATTGTATCGTCGACTACAATCGGTATATGGGTGGAGTTGATCTATCTGATCAAGTTCTCCAACCATATAATGCCATGCGGAAAACCTGGGCATGGTACAAAAAAGTTGCGTCTACATGGTGCAGGTTGCCATGTACAACGCTTTTGTACTATCCTGAAGCGCTGGCAGCACAGAGACGTTCCTCCAGTTCTATGAGGCAGTCCTCAAGGACCTGATCTTTTCAGACCGGGAAAGAGCAGGTCGGAGTACCTCGGGAATTGGAGGCGCCCGGGTCGTCCCTGGCCAACATTTTCCAGGTGTGGTCCCCCATACTGGAAAAAAGGGACGAACCCAAAAAAGATGCAGAGTGTGTCACAAGAGGGGGATACAGAAGGACACCACCACTCAATGTGACACATGCCCCGATCATCCGGGCCTCTGCGTTATCAATTGCTTCAGGGAGTATCACACTTCCATGGAGTACTAAATTTTTATAATTCCTGGCAGTCCCCTAGAGAGAACATAAAAAACTATGGCTTTCAGACTTTGGAGGCACAGAATTTTTTTTTTTCCAAAAATGATACTAGTTTTAGTGCAGGCATCCTCAAAATGCGGCCTTCCAGATGTTGTCAAACTACAACTCCCAGCATGCCCAGCTACTGCTATCAGCAGGGCATAGTGGGAATTGTAGTTTTACAACATCTGGAGGGCCGCAATTTGAGGATGCCTGTTTTAGTGTCTCCTAAGTCTGAGAGCCATACATATTGGGCATCGCCGCGTCCGTAAACATCTGCTCTATAAAAATAAAATTTTACCCAACCCCTTGGAAAAACGACTTAAAAAAAATAAAATAAAAACTATGTCCAAAAAGCCATTTTTATTGTCACCTAACATCAAAAAAAGTGTAATAGCAAGCGATCAAAAAGTCGTATGCACCCCCAAATAGTGCCAATAAAACCGCCATCTCATCCCACAAAAAATGAGCCCCTACATTATATAGTCCCTCCCCCCAAAAAAAAACTGCAGCAGCCAGGCTATGGAGATAGTAAAATTATCAATTGAACGGTGTTAAAAAAATAAAATAAAAACGGTGTCAAGGGTTAACAGTCAAACAAAACTAAATATTTATTGCCCTGATTCTGTAGTTTGCAGAAACACCCCATATGTGGTCGTAAATGGCTATATAGCCACAAGGCAGGGCACAGAATGAAGGGAACGCCACATGGTTTCTGGAAGGCAGATTTTTATTTTTATACCATGTCCCATTAGAAGCCCCCCCTGATGTAGCCTAGACTAGAAACTCCAAAAAAGTGACCCCATCTAAAAAACTACACCCCTCAAGGTATTCAAAAATTACTTTACAAACTTTGTTTACCCTTTAGGTGTTCCACAAAACTTAATGGCGAATGTAGAAACAATTTTAGAATTTCCATTTTTTGTTATATTGCCTCAAAAAAGTGTAATATAGAGCAACCAAAAATCAAATTTACCCTACAATAAACCCAAAACAACAACCACCATATCCTGTAGTTTCCTAGATGGGGTCACTTTTATGGAGTTTCTACTCTAGGGGTGCAGCAGGGGGCTTGAAAGGGTACATGGTGTAAATAAACCAGTCCAGCAAAATCTGCCTTCCAAAAACCATATGGCGTTCCCCTTCTTCAATGTCCTGCCGTTTAGCCATATAGTAGTTTACGACCACATATGGGGTGTTTCTGCAAACTACAGAATCAGGGCAACTTATATTGAGTTTTGTTTGGCTGTCAACCCATTTTTCCCAGTAATAAAGTAAGGGTTAAAATGGAATATTTTCCAAAAAATCTAAATTCAAAAATTGTTTCTCCATCTTCCATGAACTGTTGTGGAACACCTAAAGGGTTAACAACGTTTGTAAACCCAGCTTTGAATACCTTGAGGGGTGTACTTTCTTAGGTGGAGTCACTTTTTTGGAATTTCTATGCTAGGGTGCATCAGGGGGTCTTGCAATTGGACATGGTGTTAAAAAAACCAGTCCCGCAAAATCTGCCATTCAAAACCCATATGGCGTTCCCCTCCTTCAATGTCCTCCCGTTTGGCCAAACAGTAGTTTAGGACCACATATGGGGTGTTTCTGTAAACTAGAGAATCAGGGCAACCCACATTGAGTTTTGTTTGGCAGTTAACCCTTACTTTATTACTGAAAAAAATAGATTATAATGGAAAATTTTCCAAAAATTCTAAATTCCAAAATTGTTTCTCCATCTTCAATGAACTGTTGTGCAACACCTAAAGGGTTAACAACGTTTGTAAACCCAGCTTTGAATACCTTGAGGGGTGTACTTTCTTAGATGGAGTCACTTTTTTGGAATTTCTATGCTAGGGTGCATCAGGGGGGCTTGCAATAGGACATGGTGTTAAAAAAACCAGTCCCTCAAAATCTGCCATTCAAAACCCATATGGCGTTCCCCTCCTTCAATGTCCTCCCGTTTCAATGTCCTCCCGTTTGGCCAAACAGTAGTTTAGGACCACATATGGGGTGTTTCTGTAAACTAGAGAATCAGGGCAACCCACATTGAGTTTTGTTTGGCAGTTAACCCTTACTTTATTACTGAAAAAAATGGATTATAATGGAAAATTTTCCAAAAATTCTAAATTCCAAAATTGTTTCTCCATCTTCCATGAACTGTTGTGAAACACCTAAAGGGTTAACAACATTTGTAAACCCAGCTTTGAATACCTTGAGGGGTGTACTTTCTTAGATGGAGTCACTTTTTTGGAATTTCTATGCTAGGGTGCATCAGGGGCTTGCAATAGGACATGGTGTTAAAAAACCAGTCCCTCAAAATCTGCCATTCAAAACCCATATGGCGTTCCCCTCCTTCAATGTCCTCCCGTTTGGCCAAACAGTAGTTTAGGACCACATATGGGGTGTTTCTGTAAACTAGAGAATCAGGGAAACCCACATTGAGTTTTGTTTGGCAGTTAACCCTTACTTTATTACTGAAAAAAATGGATTATAATGGAAAATTTTCCAAAATTCTAAATTCCAAAATTGTTTCTCCAACTTCCATGAACTGTTGTGGAACACCTAAAGGGTTAACAACGTTTGTAAACCCAGCTTTGAATACCTTGAGGGGTGTACTTTCTTAGATGGAGTCACTTTTTGGAATTTCTATGCTAGGGTGCATCAGGGGGCTTGCAATAGGACATGGTGTTAAAAAACCAGTCCCGCAAAATCTGCCATTCAAAACCCATATGGCGTTCCCTCCTTCAATGTCCTCCCGTTTGGCCAAACAGTAGTTTAGGACCACATATGGGGTGTTTCTGTAAACTAGAGAATCAGGGCAACCCACATTCAGTTTTGTTTGGCAGTTAACCCTTACTTTATTACTGAAAAAAATGGATTATAATGGAAAATTTTCCAAAAATTCTAAATTCCAAAATTGTTTCTCCATCTTCCATGAACTGTTGTGGAACACCTAAAGGGTTAACAACGTTTGTAAACCCAGCTTTGAATACCTTGAGGGGTGTACTTTCTTAGATGGAGTCACTTTTTTGGAATTTCTATGCTAGGGTGCATCAGGGGGGCTTGCAATAGGACATGGTGTTAAAAAAACCAGTCCCGCAAAATCTGCTATTCAAAACCTATATGGTGTTCCCCTCTTTCAATGTCCTTCCGAGAATCAGGGCAACCCACATTGAGTTTTGTTTGACAGTTAACCCTTAATTTATTACTGGAAAAAATGGATTATAATGGAAAATTTTCCAAAAAATTGAAATTCTGAAATTTTATCTCCATTTTCCATGAACTGTTGTGGAACACCTAAAGGGTTAACAACGTTTGTACAATCAGTTTTGAATACCTTGAGGGGTGTACTTTCTAAAATGGGGTCATTTTTGGGTGGTTTCTATTATGTAAGCCTCACAAAGTGACTTCAGACCTGAACTGGTCCATAAAAAGTGGGATTTGGAAAATTTCTGAAAAATTTCAAAATTTGCTTCTAAACTTCTAAACTATGTAACATCCCCAAAAAATAAAATGGCATTCCCCAAATGCTCCAAACATGAAGGAGACATATGGGGAATGTAAATTCATACCTTTTTTGGGGGGTATTACTATGTATTATAGAAGTAGAAAAGCTGAAACTTTAAAATTTGCTAAATTTTCCAAATTTTTGGTAAAATTTGTATTTTTTTATTCAAAAAAATTAACTTTTTTGACCCAATTTTAGTAGTGTCGTGAAGTATAATATGTGACGAAAAAACAATCTCAGAACGGCCTGGGTAAGTAAAAGCGTTTTAAAGTTATTCACACTTAAAGTGACAGTGGTCAGATTTTGAAAAAATGGCCTGGTCCTTAAGGTGAAATAGGGCCGTGTCCTTAAGGGGTTAAAGCCACTTGCACATGGTCAGTATTTGGGCACTATTTTTTTTATCAGCATTTGTAAGCCAAAACCTGGAGTGGAACCTACAGAGATGGTTTTGGCTTACAAATACTGAAGCAAAATTCTGACCAACTACTGACTGTGTGAAAATGGCATTAGACAGTGAACATTAATAATATAATAAAAACCCAATTAATTTAAAAAGCATTGATTAAAAAAATGCACACAAAAAAAAAACAAAAGTGCATACCAGGTATGCTTATGGTGAGAGCAGGAAAATGATGTGTAGGAAACACTCAGGTGCAGTGCAATTACGTTTTTACTGAATAATACCAGCAAAGCAGAATGGCCTCACAAAGGTGAAAAACAGCCTTCTCAATGAAAAATTATTTTTTTTTAAATCCCAAATTTAAAGAAAATTTGGAAAAATTAGCAATTTCACAAATTAGAATTTCTCTGCTTTTAAGGGTACTTTCACACTAGCGTCAAAGTTTTCCGTCATTGAGTTCCGTCCTTGGGGCTCAATAACAGAAAAAAACTGATCAGTTTTATCCTAAGGGTCCTTTCACACTTGCGTTCTGAGGATCCGGCAGGCACTTCCGTCCTGCCGGATCCGTCAGAACGCAAGTCACCTGAAGCATTAGAAGACTGATCAGGATCCTGATCAGTCTTCGAATTGCTTTCAGGTTACTATGGCAGCCAGGACGCTACTAGCGTCCTGGTTGCCATAGTAGGAAGCGGGGAGCGGCATACATTGCCGTGCGGCTCGGGCGCTCTGAATGACGTCAGAGCGCCTCATGCGCATGGATCACGAGATCCATGCGATCACGTGATCCATGCACTGGGGCGCCTGACGTCATCCTGGAGCGTCCCGGAGCCGCACGGAATGTAAGTATGCCGCTCCCCGCTCCCTGCTACATTTTACCATGGTAACCAGGACTTTAGCGTCCTGGCTGCCATGGTAACCAGTCAGAAAAAGCTAAATGTCGGATCCGGCAATGCGCCGAAACGACGTTTAGCTTAAGGTCGGATCCGGATTAATGCCTTTCAATGGGCATTAATTCCGGATCCGGCCTTGCGGCAAGTGTTCCGGATTTTTGGACGGAACAAAAAGCGCAGCATGCTGCGGTATTTGCTGCGTCCAAAAAACGTTCCGGTCCTGAACTGAAGTCATCCTGACGACGGATCTCTATGCCGGAAAAGAAGAACGCAGGTGTGAAAGGGGCCTAATGCATTCTGAATGGAAAGCAATCCGTTCAGTTTGCATCAGTTTGTCTTCAGTTCAGTCCTTTCACGTTTTTTGGACGCAGATAACAGTGCAGCATGTTGTATTTTTATCTTCATCCAAAAATGCGGAAACACTTGACGGAGTGACAGATCCGCCATTAATTTCCATTGAAATGTATTAAGGGCGGATCCGACATTGAAAATTGACGCATTAACGGATCTGTTCTTCCACTCTGCGCATGCGCAGACCTTTAAAAATGGTAAAATAATAAATAACGGATCCGTTTTAACGGATGACAACGGAAAGACGGATCCATTATTTCAATACAATTGTCAAACGGATCTGCAATTGATGAAACTGTCTGACAGAATCCTTCAACGCAAGTGTGAAAGTACCCTAAGCCAGACAGTGATGCCTCAATAAAATAGTTATTAATTAACATTCCCCATATGTCTACTTTATGTTGACATTATTTTGTAAATGTCATTTTATTTTTTAATGCATTAGAAGGCTTAGCATTTTAGGGTACTTTCACACTTGCATTGGTGCGGATCCGTCTGTTTATTTGCACAGACGGATCTGCACCTATAATGCAAACGTTTGTATCTGTTCAGAACGGATCCGTTTGCATTAGTTAAAAGAAAAATGACAAAGTCCAAAACGGATCCGTTTTGAATTACATTGAAAGTCAATGGGGAACGGATCCGTTTTCAAATGCACCATATTGTGTCATTGAAAATGGATTCGTCCCCATTGACTTACATTGTAATCAAAAATGGATCCGTTAGGCTCCGCCTCTTCAGACGGACACCAAAATGCTGCATGCTGCGTTTTGGTTTCCGCCTCCAAAACAGAATAGAGGCGGAATTGAGCCTAACTGATGCATTCTGAACGGATCCTTATTCATTCAGAATGCATTGCGGCTTAACTGATCCGTTTTGGACTGTTTGTGAGAGCCCTGAAACGGATCTCACAAACGGAATCCAAAACGCTAGTGTGAAAGTACCCTTAGAAGCATTTTTCAAATTTTAAAGAAAATTTCCCAAACTGACTTTTTTAAGGACCAAATCAGTTCTTCACTTTGAGGGGCTAATATAATAGAAACCACCCATAAATGACACCATTTTAGAAACTGTTTGTTAACCCTTTAGGTGTTCCACACGAATTAAAGCAAAATGGAGGTGAAATTTAAAAAAGTCACTTTGTTGCAGATTTTCCATCTCAATTCATTTGTTCCTGTAACACAGCAAGGGTTAACAGCAAAACAAACATCAATACTGATTACCCTGATTCTGCAGTTTACAGAAACACCCCACATGTTGTTTTTAACTGCTGTATGAGCACACAGCAGGGCTCAGAAGGGAAGGAGCATCATATGGTTTTTTGCAGGACAGATTTTTCTGGAATGGTTTTCAGGTACCATGTTGCATTTGTAGAGACACTGAGGTACCCCTACAGTAGAAACCCAAGAAAGTGGCTCCATCAGGGAAACTACACTCCTCAAGGAATTTTTCAAGGGGTGCCGTGAGCAATTTGACCAAACAGGTGTTTTATAGAATTTAGAAACACTTTTACAAGAAATTGCTGCCTTAGGCTCAAATTTTCCATTTTCATGAGCGGTAACAGGAGAAAATGCATCCTACAATTCCTTACCCATACAGCAACATCCCAAATGTATTCGTAAACCGATGTATGAGCACACCATAGGAAGGGAAGGAGTGTTGCATAGTTTTTGGAGGCCAGATTTCCTGCCATGTCACATTTAAGAGACCCCCTATATGTTGCTACATAGGAAACCCCCAAGAAGTGACTCCAAATCTACAGTATACCCTATGTAAGCTGTCCTAAATATCAGAGTGTAATAAAGTGGTAAAATTACAGCGTATATAAAGGATAAAATTATTAATCCATGGATGAGTGGTACACTTTCAATTAATCCTTTGTGCAGATGTCAGGTTTTTCAGGGCAGGTTTTACAGAGATAAAGGGTGTCCTTTTATATCCCCCTTTGGGAACATACCCTGCATCTTTTTTGGGTCCTTCCCTTCCTTGCTGTTTGGGGGGCTTCACCAAGGAAATTTTGCCCTAGTACAACATAGGCACTATCACTTCCAGAAGTCCTGGGGATCTCTTCTTCCTGGTTTTAAAAATTAGGGCCTTGTTTACCACCTCTTGAAAATGAAGGAACATTTCAGTCTGGCCTGCACATATAAATAACATGTAAGCATTAGGCCCCATTCACACGCATTTTGCGGAACAGAATTGCGGACTCATTCAGTTCTATGAGGACACAATATGTCCCGCCCGGATCCGGAATTGCACATCCGCACTTCCAGGTCCGCACTTCTGTTCAGCCAAAAAATAGAACATGTCCTATTCTTGTCTACAATTGCGGACAAGAATAGGCATTTTCTTTGAGAGTGCCGGCGATGTGAGGTCCGCAAAATACGGAAGGCACATTGCCAGTGTCCGTGTTTTGCAGATCCGTGGATCCGCAAAACACACACGGATGTGTGAATGGAGCCTTATAGAGTGCCATCTGTACAATGTGCATGGCCAGCTTTTTGTACCATATTTCCACATGGCACTGTATGGCTTCAGAACTTGATCTGAAAAATCAATCCCTCCCATGTTCGTAATGTAGTCCAGGATGCAGTCTGGCTTGGGGGTAGTGGTAGTGGTACTTTCTACAGGGGCAGGGGAGCTGCTGTTCCCGTGAATTGTGATCAGTACAATGACATCCCTCTTGTCCTTGTACTTAACCACCAGCATGTTCTCATTGCAGAGAGCCCTGCTGTCGCCCTTTCTGAGTGGTTGTACACCCAGGGACCTAGGAAGGCCTGATTTTTTATACTGTGCCACAAGCTACAGTACCTCTGGAACTAAGGAACATAAAGGAAATCTGTCACTATTGAGCTAATCACATGTACACACTGGTTATTCTGCCATGGTTTCTAAGCTGGTTTTCTTGAAGTTCATAATCAGTTTATTTGTTTGAAAAAACAACTTAATAAATGTACCTGATGTCATGAATATTGCCTTAGTGGAGTCACTCGGCCGTGTCCATCGCTGAACTGATTCACTGAATACTGCCAGCAATCCCCCCACCCCTTCTTTATTGTACATCAGTGCCCAGCCAGAACCACCCCTTCAGCAACCAGCATCCAGGCATGTGCAGTGAGCACTTGAAGGGTTTACAGTGCCTATGTAAGCACTGCAGCCTTCTTATTGTTTACATGAGGTCATCTACCTGCACGTCATCTGCTTAGTCCAATAGGAAGACTGTAGCTTGTTCGCATTTAAGTTAAAAGACAAATCTGCAATCCCTCTTGTAAGTCGGCTGCTGTGTTTGCACAAGCAGAGTGGTGCCCAACTAATCAGCTGGGCCGCGGGGAGACAGCAAAGGCGCCCCCCCCCCCCCCCAAATCCGTATCTGATATTGATGTTCTATCCTGAGGATAGGCCATCATTACTCTAAAACTAGTAAACTAGATAACCACTTTAATAGGCAAATGGCTGCTGCTGATGTTCATTTAGCTTTTTTGTACGTCTTTTTAATCTTTTTTTTTTTTATCCATATTTCTTAAAGTTTAGAATTAGAATTGTAGAGATTATTTATTCTCTATACAGATGGAATGAAAACCCTCCCATCCTACTCTTGTTTCTGGAAGTACAATACCTGTTTTGTTCACTCTGCTGAGGCCTGTGCACGCCTATACAAATGTAGAAAAATACCCATTTAAAGCATTGAAAAACAGAGGTGGAAATTGTTTAGATTTGCCTGTAGAGAATAATATAAGTAAATCGAGTCTCTTAGCAAGAATGTGACTAGGAATTCAAGGCAAAGCACTTTAAAAACAATTAGCTAAAACATTAAAAAGAGATGTGCTTTTCAGAACAAATATAAAAACAATCAAAAGAGATGTGCTTTTCAGCACAAATGTACAATAAAGAATCAATATCCTGATGTATTATGTATATGTAATACAAAGGGGTTAAGTGCAGTAGAAAAGCTCTGTCAAGGAGTATCACATGCTCAGCAGTCTCCATGGTCTCACACTGAAGCATGGGCATCCATAACATGCAGCCAAAGTCAGTGCATCAAATACCTTGCGAGCCTTCACAATAGACCCCCTATATAGCACCAACCACAGAGACCATATACAGGGTTAGACACTTACTTACCGTATGAAGAGTATTAGAGTTGTTTGGCCTATGCAGTCGCACAGTGCACATCAAAAATTCCTACTACCACTCAAGGCTTCTCACCACCATAAATCTCAATATGAGTTACAGATGTAGCAGAGTTAACAGACTTGGTAGGTTATCACATCTAGTTAACGCGTTATGACTGTGACTGTTAACTCTGCTGCATCTGTACATATCACTGTTAATAGATTAGTTTAAAGGGTTATACCTCGAAGGGGCCTCGAAGTGAAGGAGCGTGCACTGCACATACATGACATGCTCTCCATTCATGGCTATTTTCGGAAATTCCATAAAGGAGAATAGAGAGAGCGCACCGCACATGGATGGCTACCAGTGGCGTAACTAGAGTTGTATGGACCCCAGGGCAAACTTTAAAACCTGACCATTAGGGCGCATTCACACAACCGTATAAATGGATCCGCATCCGTTCTGCAATTTTGCGGAATGGGTGCGGACCCATTCATTTCAATGGCCCCGCAAAAAATATGGAGCATGTCCTATTTTTGTCCGCGGTTGCGCACAAGAATAGGCATTCTCTATATAGCGCCGACCATGTGCAGTGCGCAAAATGTGGAACGCACATGGCCGGTATCCGTGTTTTGCGGATCTGCGATTTGCGGACCCCAAAACACTTACGGTCATGTTAATGCACCCTCGGGTGGGCTTTGAGGACTGGAGTTGAGGAACACTGTACTGCAGTATACTGGGAGCATTCGAAATCACTGTTATAGGGTACAATTTGGTCTAAATTGAAACCCATACATGAATTAATCAAACTTCTAAAAGTAAATTTTTTTTAATAGGCATCAAAATTTATAATTTTCCACTGCAGTTTTTGGTGTGGAAAATGGCTTAAATCTATGCTAGGCAAGAGGGATATAAATAGGACCCTAGGTGGTCATGCCCTATTCCTTTTTGGTTTAAGGTATATTATCTCGGAAACTGACCCCTAACTGGATTAAAGGGGTTGTGTCACTTCAGCATCAGCAAGTGGCATTTATCATGTAGAGAAACTTAATACAAGGCACTTACTAATGTATTGTTATTGTCCATAATGTCTTCCATTGCTGGCTGGATTCATTTTTCCATTGCATTATAGACTGTTAGTTTCCATGGTTCCATCAGTGGTGGCCGTTCTTGCACACTACAGGAAAAAGTGCCTGCCTCTCCGGTGGCTGGGACTTTGGGAGTGCGCATAGTCCAGTTCTTTTTTCTATAGTGTGCAAGGAATCGAGTAGTGTTTAATGCGATGGAAAAATTAATCCAGCCAGCAAAGGAAGCAATATGGTCAATCACAGTACATTAGTAAGTGCCTTAACTTTCTCTACATAATAAATGCTATTTGGTGAATTGAGCCCTGATATCCAATAAAAATGTATGTGTATTTAGATACTGAGCATATTGCAAGTTTCAAATGAGCAGCCACTGCCAGAACATCTTGCTACATTGTAGGGCATATTTCCATGTGATAGATTTGTTGCAGAACTTTGATTAAAAATCAGTTACACTCATCTGAACAAGGCAGGTCATTTATTATCCAGAAATACGCCTATGTAAGGCTACTTTCACACTTGCATTGTTGAATTCCGGCAGGCAGTTCTGGATCCTGCTGGATCCGGAAATCCGTATGCAAACGGATTGCATTTGCATCCGGATGCGAATGAGGATCCGGCTGACAAATGCATTGAAACACTGGATCCGTCTCTCCGGTGTCATCCAGAAAAACAGATCCGGTATTTATTTTTTTCACATTTTTAATGATCTGCTCATGCGCAGATCGGGAAACCGGATTTGGTTTTCCAGAAACACTCGGCATTAATACATTTCAATGATAAATCTCTGAGTACAGATACTATAGTAGATGTTACCTGCAGTCCTATGTAACAGCACAGATAACACAGTTATGGCTATCTGAGTGCAGAAAATGTACTATATGTTATCTGCAGTCCTATGTAAAACCACAGATAACACTAGTGCTGATAATGTCGTATGGTTACCTTCCATCCTATGTAAAACCACAGATAACACTAGTGCTGATAATGTGCTAGTGTTACCTGCAGTTCTATGTAAAACCACAGATAACACTAGTGTAGATCATGTGGTTGTGTTACCAACGTCCTTATTGTGCCTCCCTGTGCCTCTTCCATGGGGCTCCATGCTGGTGGCGCTGCCTCCTCATCCTTCTTTTTGTCCCCCACAGAACGTCCTGATGCAGCTGTGTCAAGACATAGGGGACACTGTGGGCATGTTGATGGTGTCACACAGACACAGGGACAGACACACACAAGGACAGACACACACACAGTAACAGATATACACACACAGTGACAGACACATCTGTGCCCCCGTCACAGTGGTAATACCCTCTTTGTGCCCCCTCACACTAGTTATGACCTCTCTTTGCCCCCTTCACATTAGTAATGCACTCTGTGGCCCCTTCACAGTAGTAATGCCTATTGCGCCCCCTTCACAGTAATAATGCCCATTGTGCTCCTTTAGAGTATTAATGCCCATTGTGCCCCTTCACAGTAGTAATGCGCATTGTGCCCCTTCACAGTAGTAATGCCTATTGTGCCACCTTCACAGTAGTTATGCCCATTGTGCCCTCTTCATAGGAATAACACCCATTGTGCCCCCTTCATAGTAATAATGCCTATTCTGCCACCTTCATAGTAGTGATGTCCACTGTGCCCCCTTCACATAAGTAAATCCCTCTGTGCCCCCTTTATAGTAGTCATGCCCTCTGTGCCATCTTTATAGTAGTAATGCCTTCAGTGCCCCCTTTATAGTAGCAATTCCCTCAGTGCCGCCTTTATAGTAGCAATGCTCTCTGTGCTCCCTTTACAGTAGCAATGCCCTCTGTGCCCCCTTTATAGTAGCAATGCACCCTCTGTGCGTTTTTATAGTAGTAATGCCCTCTGTGCCCCCTTTATAGTAGCAATGCCCCCTGTGACCCCCTTATAGTAGCAATGCCCTCTGTGCGCCCTTTATAACTTTATAATAGCAATGCCCTCTGTGAACCCTTTATAGTAGAAATGCCCTCTGTGCCCCCTTTATAATAGCAATGCCATCTGTGCCCCCTTTATAGTAGTATTGCCCTCTGTGCCTCTTTATGGTAGTAATGCTCTCTGTGCCCCTTTATCGTAGTAATGCCCTCTGTACCCCCCTTATGGTAGTAATGCCCACTGTGCTTCCTTTGTAGTAGTAATGCCCTCTCTGTGTTAAAAAAAAACAACCCACAGTACCTACTCACCTTGTTCTGTTCCTGAAGCTTACAGTCCTCTCTCCCCTGCAGACACAGATCGTTCATTTTACACATATATGAAGCAGGTAAGCTGAAAAGAATAATCAACTGTGCCTCACCTGCCAAGGTTGTGTGGCTTAAAGGGGTTGTCCAGCCATTAATATTGATGACCTATCGTCAGAATAAGTCATCAATATGTGATTAGCAGGGTCTGGCACCCAGATCCCCCACAGATCGGCTGTTTGGCAAGGAGGAGGCAGCGCTTCATGCGAGCACCGCTTCTTGGTCTTTACACTACGCCTCGTCTCCTGTGGAGCAGCCACAAAGTAAGCTAAATAATAGTGGTATAAAGTTACACTAAAATGCCTAACTGTGTACCAGATTTATCACCCAGCCATAGTCCTTCAGTAGCTCAGCTTAGCCAAATATGTATGTATTTTAATGAGGTGAAAGGAGAATGTCCCTGCCAGACACCTCTGGCGGTGGCTTATACCCTTGAGAACAAAAGAATCGAACACTGAAATTCAAACAGCCTGATCCTTCTGTTCCCAAACATCATCTGTCAGGAAGAGTAATGGTCCATTTACACGTCCACACAGATGGGTCCAGAACGAGTGCGAACCCATTCATTTCAATGGGGCCACAAAAGATACTGACAGCCAACCATGTGTTATCTCATCCGCACTTCCGTTCCGCGGCCCTGCAAAAAAAGATGGAGCATGTCCTATTCTTGTCAGCAGCCACGGACACGAATAGGCATTTCTATCATAGTACCAGGCATGTGCAGTCCGCAAAATGCTCCGTTTGTTTATATGTTTCTTTTTTCTTTTTTTAGGAACTGGAGGAAATGATGCATGATAAGTTAGCAGAGAACCTGATCTTAAAACTTGTAGTTTTGTCTCTGCAATACAGCCACTGCTGGGTCCTCTTATATGATAAGAAGAGCAATCAATCTGAGTAAGTACTTACGCTTGGTAGGAAAACAAATATTTGATAGATGTTATAGATACTATTCTATT
Source organism: Bufotes viridis (assembly GCA_033119425.1). Taxonomy (NCBI): domain Eukaryota; kingdom Metazoa; phylum Chordata; class Amphibia; order Anura; family Bufonidae; genus Bufotes; species Bufotes viridis. The sequence continues at coordinate 291,892,576 of CM065589.1, read as the reverse complement.
GTATCAAGGTACTAATAAAGTGCAATGAGAACTTCTAACTGTGTATAATTGGGTCAATCCAGATTACAGTGTACATTTATACTACATTTTATTTTATTTTTGTTTGAAATAGTTCTAAAATTCTGTGCTGAAGAATTTAAATGTAGAGAATTTAGTAGAAACCACAGCTAATTTTTTTGTTACCCGGGTCCATCTCCCTTGTTTCCTTCACACACTCACACAGACTTAAAGAGGACCTTTCCCCGGTCCAAAGTTTGTTAGTAAAAGGTATGTACATGCAGAGCGGCACCCAGGGATGTCCCTGCACTTACTTGTATCCCTGGGTGCTGCTCCGTTCGCCTGCTGTAGCCCCCGGTACCGGCGCACGTGCTGCTGATAATTTTGCCTTGGGCGGAGACATCATCTTTTGCCCTGGCCGTCTTCTTCTCCCAGACTGGAGCGCTAGCCAATCGCAGCGCTCAACTCATATCCTGGGAGGTTGCAGGATATGAGCTGAGCGCTGCGATTAGCCAGTGCTCCAGCCTGGGAGAAGGAGACGCCCAGGGCAAAATTATCAGCAGCACGTGCGCCGGTACCAGGGGCTACAGCAGGTGAACGGAGTGGCACCCAGGGATACAAGTAAGTGCAGGGACATCCCTGGGTGCCGCTCTGCATGTACATACCTTTCACTAACAAACTTTGGATCGAGGAAAGGTCCTCTTTAAAGCAGCAAATGTTCTTCAGTTCGTTTTGGATGCTGATGCTATTAATTTGATTCAACTTAGTTAGAATAAATTCAACCTGAATCGAAAGTGTCCTTAAAGAGGACCTTTCACTAAGATTTAGGTAGTAAAATACTTACACTACCTTCATGGGCGGCCCCCGCTGACGTCCAGGCAACATATTTTTTTTTTTTTCAAAATAACCCCGCATTCGTGTGCTCCGGTCCCCGTTAGTTTTTTGTATGAGGCGGGGACTAGTCTTTTGCCTGCGAGCACAGCCAATCATGGAAAACCACTCCCCAGGCAAAAGACAAGTCCCCGCCTCATACAAAGAATCACCGCATATGAAAACTAACGGGGGACCGGAGCGCACGAACAGGGGTCAGCGGGGGCCGCCCAGGAAGGTAGTGTAAGTATTTCACTAACTAAATCTTACTGAAAGGTCCTCTTTAATGGGGTCTGGGGTCTCCTAACACTGTATTAAACCCTATTTAAGCTGTTTAACACAAAGACAGTATTACAATAAAAATGGCAAACTGACAGCTACATACACTATAAGGACAACAGTATTGTGCCACACCTCTTAATCATTTAATTTAGGTGTCTCATCTTGTCCCAATGCCACAGGTGTATAAAATCCAGCACTTAGGCTGCTTTCCCACTAGCGTTTTGGGTTTCCGTTTCTGAGATCCGTCATGGGCTCTCAGAAGCGGTCCAAAACTGATCAGTTTTGCCCTAATGCATTCGGAAAGGGAAAGGATCCCCTCAGAATGCATCAGTTTGCCTCCGTTCAGTCACCTTTCACACTAGTATTTTGGGTTTCCGTTTCTGAGATCCATCATGGGCTCTCAGAAGCGGTCCAAAACAGATTAGTTTTGCCCTAATGCGGATCCATGACGGATCCGCAAAAAACGCTAGTGTGAAAGTAGCCTTAGTCATGCAATCTGCCTTCACAAATATTTGCAGGGCCCATATTGTAGGCTGAGCCAAACTGGTTGAAGGCATGGTCAAGTCGAGGAGGCGTTGTCAGCAAACTGTTAGGCCAGCTTCAACTACAGCCCTGTATGTTATTGAGTAGCAGACTTTCAAGCTAAATTCTTATTCAGATCTCATGTTTGATGTTTATTGACTTTGTATTTTTATATTTGACTTATATTTTGACTTTTAATTTGTATATTTATTTTATGTATATTGATTACTAAGAGTAGTCCTGCAGTATATACAGATGAGACTCGAAAAATTAGAATATAATGCAAAAGTCTATTGATTTCAGTAATACAACTTAAAATTAGAATTTTGTGAAAAGGTTCAATATTCTGGGCTCAAAGTGTCACACTCTAGTCAGCTAATTAATCCATACCCTCTGAGCAAAGGGTTCCTGAAATTGTGACTTTGGGGTTTCATAAGCTGTAAGCCATAATCATCCAAATTATAACAAATAAAGGCTTGAAATATCTCGCTTTGCATGTAATGAGTCTGTCTCATATATTAGTTTCACCTTTTAAGTTGCATTACCGAAATAAATGAACTTTGCACGATATTCTAATTTTTCGAGTTTTGCCTGTATATCTATTACTGGGGTAGTCCTGCAAAATATTCGGGTGATTTATGAAAACAATTCAAATGAAAACTGGCTTAATTGTCCATAGCAACCAATCAGATTGATCCTTTAGATTTCCTAAGCCAGTTTTTCTTTGCACCTGTTTTTATACTTCTCACCCTATATATTTATTACTAGGGGTAGTTCTGCAGTATATATATATATATATATATATAATGTGGGGAGTCGCTCTGGTAGTCAGCGGTGCGGGTGCAGTTTAGAGGCAAAACCAGGAGTCCAGATTGTGCAACAAACAGTGTTTTATTCACACTTGCACACAAAATGAAAAACAGTCTCTTGGTGACAGTTCACACACAACGGAAATAACGTAGCCAAACAAAAACAGTCCAACACAGGTTCAGTCACCTGGGAGGTGTAGGTGCAGGTTCGCACCACGCTGTCGGCCCAGCCGCAGGAGAATCCAGCTTCAGGTAGCCAGGAACACAACACCTCCTTGCTGAGCGCTTTCCTCCAGGACAGAGAACTCCCAGCCCTGTTAGCAGCTCCAGGATAATCACACTCACAGCTGGTGGTGCTGGCTGAGTTTATAAACCCAGCCCAAAACTCGGACTGGACCGTGGGGAGCAGCCACCCACCCTACTCTTTAGCTGCTCCCAGTAAGAGCCGGCCCGGATCGGCTTTGCAGCCATGCTATTTAACAAAGTCAAACAGCACTAGCTGCTGCAGACAAAAACCCGGCTCTCACCTCACCGAGGCCAGCAACCTCGGTGACACGTACCTGCCATCACATATGACACCTTGCACCTACCACATACCTCCCTTTGTTCAACCCTGAGGGGTGAACACACGTGAGGCAGTGGACGCGGGACAGGGCATCTGCGTTGCCCTGCAAGCGGCCTGCCCTGTGTTCCACGGAAAACTTGAAATTTTGAAGAGATAGGAACCACCTGGTGACCCGAGCATTCCTCTCCTTGGCCTGACTCATCCATTTGAGGGGGAATGGTCGGTCACCAGACGGAACCTCCTCCCTAACAGGTAGTAGCGGAGAGATTCGAGTGCCCACTTGATAGCCAGGCACTCCCTCTCCACTATACTATACCTGGACTCGGCGGGACTGAGCTTACGGCTCAGGAAGACAACGGGATGTTCTTCCCGTTGACCTCCTGCGACAGTACCGCACCGAGGCCTACCTCCGAGGCGTCGGTCTGTACGACAAACTCCTTGTTGAAGTCGGGTGTCACCAAAACCGGGGACCCACACAGGGCCGACTTCAACGCGGAGAAAGCCTCCTCCGCCTTCTCACTCCAGCTAACCCTCCCAGACTTTCGCCCCTTCAACAGGTCTGTCAATGGCGCTGCTATTGTGGCAAAGTGGGGCACAAACCTCATGTAGTAACCTACAATCCCCAGGAACGACTTTACCTGCCTGGTGGTGACCGGTCGGGGCCAGTTACTGAATGGCCTCTACCTTAGTTACCTGAGGTTTGATGACTCCCGCCCAATTACATATCCCAGATATTTTGTCTCCTCTAACCCTATGGAGCACTTCTTTGGGTTAGCGGTCAGTCCGGCTTTCCTCAGGGCATCCACTACCGCCTGCACCTTGGGTAAATGGCTTTCCCAGTCGGGTGCTGTGGATGACTACATCATCCAAGTAGGCCGAGGCGCACCGACGATGTGGTCGCAGCACTATGTCCATTAACCTTTGGAAAGTGGCGGGGCGCCATGCAGGCCAAAGGGTAACACCTTGTAGTGATACAGGCCCTACGGGGTAACAAATGCGGTTTTTTCCTTAGCCGACTCCGTTAAGGGTACCTGCCAGTACCTTTTAGTGAGGTCCAGCACAGAAAATAACGGGCTTGTCCTAAACTTTCAACCAGCTCGTCTACTGGGGCATGGGATACGCCGTCAAACTTGGATACTTCATTTAACTTACGAAAGTCGTTGCAGAACCGCAACGTCCCATCCGGCTTGGGTATTAGGACTATGGGACTGGCCCACTCACTTTTCGACTCCTCAATGACCTCGAGCTTCAACATTAACTGTACTTCCTCCGCGATGGCCCGTCGCCGAGCCTCGGGTACCCGGTATGGTTTTAACCGGATCTTGGCCTGAGGCTCAGTGACGATGTCATGTTGGATGAGAGACGTGCGGCCAGGGAGGTCCGAGAACACATCCGTGTTCCGACTGATGAACTCCCTGACTTCCTGAACTTGTTTGGAAGACAGGCTGTCTGCAATTTTTACCGTGGTTACTGCTTCACAGGCCTCGAACTGTGGGGCTGGACCCTTTTCACCTAGAAGCCCTGGCCGGGGGCTGTGGTCGTCGGCTGTGTCCCTATCTTTCCACGGCTTAAGTAAATTCATGTGGTACACCTGCTCCGGCTTGCGCCGCCCTGGCTGGTGTACTTTGTAATTTACTTCCCCTACCTTCTCGATCACCTCATAGGGGCCCTGCCACCTAGCTAGGAATTTGCTGTCAAGGGTGGGTACCAGAACCAAAACCTGATCTCCCGGATTGAAGTCCCGTACCCGAGCCTGACGATTGTACACCCTACTCTGGGCTTGTTGCGCTGCCTCCATATGCTCCCGGACCAAGGGCAACACCCTTTCCATCCGGTCCTGCATTTGGGCGACATACTCAATGACACTTTTGTGGGGGACAGGCTGTTGTTCCCACGCTTCCTTGGCGATATCCAACAGGCCCCGAGGGTGTCTGCCATAAAGCAGTTCGAAGGGCGAGAACCCAGTAGAGGCCTGGGGCACCTCTCGCACTGCGAACATGAGATAGGGCAGAAGCAGATCCCAGTCCTTCCCATCTCTAGACACCACCCTCTTTAACATATTTTTTAGAGTTTGGTTAAACCTCTCCACAAGACCGTCTGTTTGCGGATGGTAAACGGACGTCCGTAACTGCTTTATACGCAACAATTTACACAGTTCCCTCATTACTTTGGACATAAAAGGGGTCCCTTGGTCTGTCAGAACCTCTTTTGGCAGGCCCACACGGGAAAACATCTCCATTAACTCTTACCACAATATATATATATATATATTTCTAGGGTTAGTCCTGCAGTGTACAGTATATGTATTAAGCGTGATGCACACAACTGTGTCTGTTTTGCGGTCAGCAAACTGTAAATCTACTAAATACCGATAGCGTTCGTAAGCGATCAGAATTTTTTTTCATTGACTTCAATGGATCCGTAGCAGAACAGGACATGTTTTATAATTTGTGAAAAAAACATACATGTGTATGTCCAATTCTGTTCCGAATAGTATCCATATTTTATGGATCCGTGGTTTACGGACAACAAACAGATACTGTGATGTGCATGAGGAGGGGTAGTCCTTAAGCATATATCTGTATATATATTACTAGTGGTAGCCATACATACAGGCATGGGATTCAGCCAGTTCCCTCCATTTCTCCAGATGCGGTTGGTAAAATTACAACTGGAGTCTTGATCCGGGGCTCTGGCGGCAGCAGGGCAGCTGGAGATGTTCACTTACATTGCTTTGCGCGCCGCTGTCAATTTAGCTCCTTAGTTGGGTGGTATGTGTGTGAAGTGTATCTATAGAAGATTTATGTATGTGTACCATTATATGGTGTATTTATGTGGATGTGTTTTGCATATATATGGTGTATGAATATGCAAACGTGTCATGACACCGCATGTCCGTCGTTGAGTAGGGAAGCTGTTATTAAAAATTTTAATCCCACCCCTGCATACACATTATATATAAGATATATATATATATATATATATATATATATATATATATAATGTATATACAGTATATACATAATATATAATATAAGGGGTAGTCCTGCGGTAGATCAGACATACAACTACAGTAGCAGGCGTCTGCTGAGCAGAAGCTGCCGCAAGCTGGGTACAGAGTGAATCTTGGCAATAGGCCAATTTTAACTCCCTTTCCTAATTAGGTAAAAACTCCCCCATTTTCCTTTTACAGTGAGGGTCTAAAAGCATAACTATCCAATAGTAATACCTTTGCTTGATGCTAACAATATGCATATCAGCACATACGCAATGAAGCATGCAGGTTGCCATGCTAGTCAGTGTGCCTGTGAACCCAGTATATTTCGTACTTTTCCGTGCACTGTGATGTTTGCTCATGGCCAGCATCATCATCGTCACATCTGTCACCTAGTAGCTGTGCCTGTGCAGACTTCATGTGTTCCTATACCACCAACAACCCCCTACTCCTCCTCAGGTCCTAGTGCAGCAAGCCCCTGAGGAGTCGGTGCAAAGGATAGGTGGTTTGTCCCTCCTCACATCTGACGGCCTCTTCAAAGGGCCCGAGTATGCAACACATGTAACTAATGAGCTGCTGCTGCCTGAGCTCCATATGACACATGCCTCCTATCTGATGCATGTTCTAATTATTGATCTTTCTGCACCTAGCTTTTCTGCTGCCTGAGGCGAAAATTGAAACAGCCACCCAACCCAATCCCCCCCCCCCCCCCATGCCAAATTCTCAACCTAACCCCCTCCCTAACATTACATATATCACTACAGAAAATACAGGGTTATACAGCTCCCTATACCTCTTACATCCAGTGATGTCTCCTCTGATGTAGATATTCTCTTTCCTCATCTTCTCCATTCAATACAGACCGCCATGATGATTTCTTTCAGCCATCTCTCGTCTCTGCAGTTTGACAAAAAACATCTTGGTTAACTACTTTACTATCATCCTCCCATCTTCTGGACAAATCATCCTACCACCCCCAATACTGTGCTGCTGTGCTTCCCAATACTATACTGCAGGAACAGATAAACCCAGGGTGCCCCATGGTAATAGTGCTCCCAAAAATCCTAACTAATAATTCTCTGCCAATATTTGTAGTAATATTGCCCCTACAGAGCCCAAACATGTCCCCACTATGCCCCAGAAGTAATAATGCTCCCATAGTGCCTATACTAGTAATTATGTTCCCCACAGTCCCCTAGTAGTCCAGCAAAATGCCCCCCTCCCCAGTAGTAATAATTCTCCTTATAATGTGACAGTAGAAAAATGCCCCCTTAAAATGAGCACCAGTACAAAAAATGCCCCCTTATAAAGTGTGCCAATGCAAAAAATACCCCCTTTTAATGCCCCAAGTTGAGCTAGTGTTCTCATACTGCCCCTACTAATGTGTGCCAGTATAAAACACCCCTATATAATGTCCCCAAGTCAATTCCCCTTAGTGCTCCTCTAAAACCTAGGTGCGTCTTATAGGGCAAAAAATATAGTAATTTGCTGTCATCTAGTAGTCATTATTATATTTGGTTATATGAAGTTATTCCAAAACCAATAGTGGACTAGTAAATATAAAATATAACTTTTAATATAGATGACTTATAAAAGGCCCTATCAAAAGGACCGATATCAGGTGAGAATAACTCAATCTCCTGCCGTCGGCAGGTGTAAGGTCTAGATAGAGTATATCACGACCAATAATCAGCCAAAATAGCTAAACACAAAGGTCAAAAAGTGGGTATGTCCACTCACTGTTCCCCAGGATTATGGTCAACAGTGAAGTGGAATCATATCCACTTGCCAAATACAAACAACGAGCTAGTGGTGCCCGTAAGTCATAAACATGTGATAATCTTACCTGCCTTGTCCGGCAGAAAGAACAGACCACTTGTGGGCTAACATACCTCAAGGCACCTTAATAAAAAAAAAAGGTATAGGAAAATAGAGGCCTTACCGCATCTTGTGTTGTGTGTATGACATGAAGCCCTGTCCGTGAAAAGGACTTGGATTTCAAGGTATGTCCACCAATAGTATTGTGTCCATGTCAGTGGCTGATTTGTCTCCTAAATTGCCTTATGGTAGGTCCCTACCTAGCAGAGGGAAAGGATTCTATTCTTTCTCCTGCCTACTGACACGGAGCACTCGCCCCGACAGGGGCGACCCCATACGGATCCTGTCCCTGTAAGGGGCCTAAAAAACTACACTCCCCCTACCACTTAATTCTCTACACGGACAATTTTGAAGCGGTGAGACGAGGTATCAGAAGGGACACTTCCCTCCTGCGATCTGTAAACTAGGGCCACTGTCCACTCTTCAGTGATAAGGGAATTTGTGCCATTATCATTTATCCCTCCTAAGCTGTATTATATCCCATGAGGAGTCCCATGTGCTGGGACGAAACGTGGCGCGTAGGGAATTAAGTGGTAGGGGGAGTGTAGTTTTTTTAGGCCCCTTACAGGGACAGGATCCGTATGGGGTCGCCCCTGTCGGGGCGAGTGCTCCGTGTCAGTAGGCAGGAGAAAGAATAGAATATGTATGTATGTATAACTATTCATGAGGATTCACCAATTGGTTATACCTTATATGAAGTTATCCTGTAACTCCTACTCTTCTGTGAGCTCATATCCTGCGTCCTTCAGTCTATTCCTGTTTATCAGACATGCATCACAGAGCTGGAGAGAGAATGACCTATTAACCCCTTAATGACTGCTGATACGCCTTTTTACGGCGGTCATTAATGGGCCTTATTCTAGGCGGCCTTTTTATGGCTGCCTAGAATAAGCACTGCGTAGGTGTCCCGTGGCAATGTTAAAGATAATACAACCGGAACCGTTCATAACGGATGCAGAGGGTTGTATTATCAGTAACGGAAGCGTTTTTGCTGAACCCTGCCGGATCCAGCAAAAACGCTAGTGTGAAAGTAGCCTAACAACTACATTTTAATGAAATGAGAAGTAGAGGTCTGCAGCACAAATGGCTGAGCTTTAACCTGTAAAATACCAGCGCCGTAAATGTACGGTGCTGGAAAGTGAGTCAGAAATCCCAGCGCCGTACAGCTATGGCACGGCAGGCAGTCATCTTTCCTATAGGCACAGGGGGGTTTTTACACCCCCCTGCAGCCCCCATCGCTGCCGTTGGTCAGTTTCTGCAGACCGGCCAATCGCAGCTCCGGATGGAGTTTTATCCATTCATGGAGCTGCAAGGGGGTCGTACAGGGGTGACTGGTGCTGAACTAGCCAGCACTTGTCTCCCCCGAGGTGAGGCGGGGACACCCATGTTTGGTGTCCCCTGCCTGCGCTGCTATTGGTTGGAACAACGCTCCAGCCAATGGCAGTGCTATAATAGCACAGGAAAGAGTTGAACCTGTCTGCAGGTAGCCATTCTAGCTGGCGATTGCGTGAAGAGAGGTTCTGTCCTTCTCTGTGCTGCTTGTTGGCTTGTGGGACTTTTGCTGCTGAAAGAAGAAAGAAGAAAAGAAGAAGAACGTCTGGAATTGCTGCTCTGATTTTTTTTTCATTTGCAGCAGATCCAGATCCCTAAACCACCTCCATCCCTGTCCCTCCATCTGCATGAGTGCATTTTGCAACAACTGAGCATTGATCATTAGTGTCCATTAATGATCGCTTCTGCACAGTTTGGACTGCAAGTTTTTTTTTGTGCAGAATAAAACTTTTTTTCATGCAGAAAATACTTTTTTGATGCAGAAAATACTTTTTTTTTACAATTTTTTTCTCCTTTTTTTCTCCTAAATTTAATTTCAAATTTATTACGAGCCCCTTATGTGTGAAAATACGACATACACACCCCTCACACTAAATAAAGGTTTAAACATTTCACACGTCACACCCCAATAAAATAAAAATGGCCCGTCTGTCCCAACGACTATACTCAGCTGAAGAGACATACGCCATCCTTGCCTCTGATACTGAGTCTACCAGTGAGGGAGAAGAGGATGCCACTTTCCTCTACTCCTCTACCCCCTCATCATCATCCGCCAATGAGGGACCCTCTACAAGGCGCCCCAGAACAACAGCTGAGGCAGCCCCCCTGAGTGAGCCCACATGGACTCCACCCTCTGAGGATTATCAGCCCCAAATTCCTGAGTTTGTGGGCAACTTAGGAATTTAGACAGATTGTGCGGGCTTCGCAGAAATTATTGATTTTTTTAAAAATCTTTTTCTCTGAAGATTTTATAAATTTGATGGTAACCCAAACAAAGTTTGCAATTTATTTTCCAGAACCCCACAACGCTATAAGCTAGACCTCAAGGTTGGACCCCAGTAAATGCAGCAGAGATGATGACCTTTTGGGGGCTCTTACTGCATATGGGTGTTATTAAAAAAACAAAGATCAATCAGTATTGTAGTGTGGATCTCTTGTACCACACTCCAATTTACAGTAATACCATGACCTGTAATCGATTCCAATCAATACATACGTTTTTGCATTACAACGATAATGCACAGTGCCCAGCCCAGAATGACCCCCCATTTGATTTTCTGTTCAAACTTAGGCCCGCCTTTGACCACTTTAACACAAAGTTTTCAGAAGTGTATACCACAGAACAAAATGTCTGCATAGACGAATCCCTATTACTTTTACAAGGGAGGGTAAGATTCCGCCAGTACCTGCCCAGCAAGCGGGCAAGGTATGGCATAAAACTGTATAAAATCTGTGAGAATTCCCTCCCCCCCTCCTGTCTGATGTCATGTCTTTGTTTATGTGTTTTTTGTCTTAGACATGTTTCCTGTTTTATACGTCTGTCCCTCTCCGGGTGTGCCCCTTGGCTCCAGGGTTCCCTCTGGAGATATTTAGTGTATCCTTCTAGTCTTTCTCTTTTTTGGACGTGATTTCTGTTAAGTTCACTTCATTGACTGGGCCCAGTCGTAATCCGTTTTCTAGTCTTCCATCTCGTGGCTCCCAGACGACTGATTTGCTTGGGATTCCTTATTGTCTCTCTACTTTTGCCTATTGCTTGACATGTTTATTAGATTCATATATTTTAGTATGGCTTTGCACATGGCATATGCTGTGTTGCTCGTCCCATATACTGTATATGTGCATGTATATTTTCTTTTGTTGTTCTCCTTCTCTTTTTATTGAATAAACATACAATTATAAAAAAAAAAAAAAATCTGTGAGAATATCTCTAGGTACACTCAAAAGTTCTGGGTTTATGAAGGGAGGGACACCTGGATTGAACCCCCAGAATGCCCCCCAGTCCTAGGAGTTAGTGGGAAGATAGTATGGGACTTACTGCACCCACTGCTAAATAAGGGTTACCATCTATAAGTGGATAATTACTACACGAGTCTACCACTGTTCCAGTCCCTAATTTCCAGAGGTACTGTGGCGTGCGGCACAGTACGCAAAAATCAGAGAGGCCTCCCTAGATCCCTGGTAGGGCAACCACTAAGAAAGGGAGACAGCCATGCTCTCCTCAATGAGAACATGTTGGTGGTTAATTACAAGGACAAGAGGGATGTCCTTTTGCTGACACCCATTCAAAGTAAAACCAGCTCCCCTGCCCCTGTACGTGGTACTACTACCACTGTCCTCAATCCAGACTGCATTCTGGACTACAACAGGCACATGGGCGGGATTGATCTTTCAGATCAAGTTCTGAAGCTCTACAGTGCAACACAAAAAACAAAAGTGTGGTACAAAAAGCTGGCCATGCACATTGTACAGATGGCGCTGTACAATGTGTATGTGCTATTTAGATCTAGAGGCCAGACAAGAACATTCCTACAATTTCAAGAGGTGGTGATAAAGGCCCTAATTCTTCCAAACCAAGCAATGTAGGGCCCCAGTACTTCTGCAAGTTACAGTGCCCGAGTTTCCCTGGTGAAGTCCCCCAAACAGCGAGGAAGTGAAGGACCCAAAAAGAGGCAGGGTGTGTTCCAAAAGGGGGATAAGGAAAGACACCATTTACCATTGTGAAACCTGCCCTGAAAAGAAAATGGAAAATCTGGAAAAAAAATGAAATTTAGAAATTTTACCTCAATTTCCCGTTAATTCTTGTGAAACACCTCAAGGATTAACAAAGTTTGTAACATCATTTTTAAATCATTTGAGGGGTGTACCGTAGCTTCTAACATGAGGTAATTTATGGGTGGTTTCCATTACATAAGCCCCTGAAAATCACTTTATAACTGAATTGGTGCTTAAAAAAATGGTTTTGGAAATTATGTTGAAATTTTGAAAAAATGCATCTATGATTGTAAGCCTTCTAATGTACTACATAAATGAAATGACATTTACAAAATGAAGCCAACATAAAGTAGAAATATGGAAAATGTAAAGTAATAACTATTTTATGAGTTATTGCTATCTGCCATAAAAGCAGAGAAATTCATATTTAGAAAATAGTGAATTTTTCAAACATTTCTGTCATTTTTGGGTTTTTTTATTAAAAAAAAAGGTGAAATATATCGGCTGAAATTTACCCGTGTCATGAAGTACAATGTGTCACGAGAATAGCTTGGATAAGTAAAAGCGTTCCAAAGTTATTACCACATAGAGTGACACATGTCAGATTTGCAAAAATCGGCCTGGGATTTAAAGTGAAAAGTTGCTCAGTAGTGAAGGGGTTAAAGGGAAAGACTTTACTTAATATATTTACCTTCCTGTTTTACTTGTCATTGAGTAGCACGTAATACATTATGTGATGTTCTTACCTTTTCAGGTACAGTCTTTCAGGTGATATACTCCATGGTGTTTGTTTAATTTATGCTGCTATAATTCCATTTACTTCAAAATTTGAAGATGTGCACATAAAGGTACAACAATTTATATACAATTTATTTTATGGACATCACAAGAAAGAATGCTAATTTTTAACTCTTTTACTTTAAAGTGAGTATTTCAGCTGCAATATTTCTATTAAACTACCACAATGCCTGGTAGGGGTGTCTCCCTGTAATGTACACATACCCTTTGTTGCCAAAAGTGATCCTGCAATTTGGAGAATATTCATTTTAATCCATATGCAAATTAGCATTCAGTGCACCGAAGGCAGGCATAAGCCACGTGGTACACCATAGCTCCACCGTCTGGCTACCAGCTCCTCTGCTGTAGCTTGATTGATAGGGCCAGGTTTTTAAATTGTCACCGCACTTGGCCCTGAAATCATGCTCCTGCACTTAAAATGTCTGCACACGTGCCTGCACTTTCTGCAGCGGCCCAGGCGGGATGCGAAAGGACTGTAATGGTAGTAGAGGGTGGATGTTAATAGTACTCAAGGTGGCTATGGTCCTCCCTGGTGCTCCCTGGGATGAGCACAGTGAAGGGAAGGGCGCACCTTTGCTTCCCCTCAGGGCACACTCTGGTGACTTACTTCTGCCTTATGGTGGTATGGGATGCCCTTGGTCTTGGTGAAGAATTTTGGGGTGCAAGGCAGGCAGAAAAAAGTAGACGTTTGTAGGTCCACAATGATAAGGCCAGATTCATGAAAAAAAAACAACAACTGTTCTTTACTGACACTTTAACACTGTGTAATGTAAAGTACTGGAGGGGGTGTATATCTCACCCAGAATGCTCAGATGGGTGAGAGAAGTAGAATCCAGAAAAGCTGGATTGTTTCAGAAAAGTGTAGTTTGCTAAGTCACGTTTCTTTAAAGTGTTTTATTTTCCTGCATTTTTATGGAATGGTGGGTTGGTGCCATTCCCTCTCACTCCAGTACAATATTTTTCCTTAGTGTTCTGTCTTCATACACACTCACACAGTGTGCAGTCTGACCTTCAGCATAAACCATTTCTGTCTTCCAAATAAGAGGACTGTTCTTTGTAGTCTAACTTGTTTATTGGTAAAACAGGATTGTTTGATTGGTAAAACTATAAGAATACAAATAACAAGTATAAGTATAAAGTAAAGATAGCATGTACTATAACATGGCTGCCTATACATAGGATTACATGTCTAGCTAACAGTAGTAACAACTCCCTGAGTAACAATTACAACTAGCTGAACAGCTCTGCATAACATTGTGTCCCTGAAACAAAGGTAGATCTTTCACTAGCTATGCTTATTCAAGGATGGTGGAGTTTAAGAAGGAGATATTGAAAAGGACAGCTCTGCTGATGTTTCCTGGAGACTGGAGACTTCTCTTTCCCAGGATGCTTTTCACTCCCACAATGCAGTGCACCACCCACAATGCAGTAGTCTTTGTAACAGAAAAACAAAGTGTTATACAACTTAGCACTGCTAGATGATGCTATAACCACACTAACTCCTTGAGAAATACCAAGACTCTGGCAGAATGAACTAGAATCATTTTCTAACCCTGCTGGGCAGAACACTTAGCCTGAGCTGAAACCATATGAAGCTGCTGGGTTTATTACTGTGGAGATAAATACAAGCCTCAAAAGCTCATTCGTGGTCAGAGCTTGGAGACTGCATGAACTGTGGTGGCTGTGCAAAGCCTGATCGGAAGTACCTAGGTGTTGTAACCTTCTGTTTAGTCAACGCCCAGATGGGCAGGTATGTTGGTTATGTATTTTGTGCTTTGGATTAACCCAAGTGGACATCAAACTTGGATGCCATGTGGTGTTTATAAAGCAAATAAATGTTGTTTGGACTTTTAGGCCTCATGCACACAAACTTATTTTGGGTTCACTTCAATGGGGGCCTCAAAAGATGCGGACAGCACTCCGTGGCCCCGCCCAAAAAATATAGCATGTACTATTCTTGTCCGTTTTGCAGACAAGAATAGGCATTTCTATAATGGGCCGCGTTCTGTTCCACAAATTGCGGAACGGAACGTGGAACAGCTTCCGTGTTTTGCGGATTGCGGACCGCAAAACACCTACGGTCGTGTGCATGAGGTCTTAACTGTAGATACCAACATTTTGTGTCACTGCCGACCCCACCCACAAAGACAGATCCTAACAAACACGCATACTGTACTTTTCAGAAATAGGCACATTTTGTGTTCATATCTTTTCCACAAATATAATCCCCAAGGCTTTGCAAAAGAAGTAAACAGTCCCAATGTTGCCTGAGTCACATTTCCAATATATTTGGTCCTTCTTTCTCTTTTATGGCCAAGTGGTACAGTATTTCTCTCTCGCTCTTCAAAATGTGACACTACAATTTCCAGCTGTGGGGTATAGTCCTGTAGCAGACCTGCAATCTGCCTCTCTGGTATACCTGGGACCTGGAAGCATCTAACCCCAGACAAGTGAGTGATAGAGCCCAAAACCTTATACATGAATCATCCCCATAGTCTTTATCCATCAACACCCTTGTAAAGACCACTCCACAATCTCTAGTAAGTCTCTTTTGGTTCAAATCCCCTTAGCTGGCTAGTCTCAGATCCCAGGGCTGCCCTGCTTCCTCTTTACTCTCTGACACCAACTAATTTCACTCACAAAAAAACCCTCCCAGGAAGGGATGGGCAGAACAGCCCCACTAAGCAACTGTTCCCATAGGCCATATGTGTGGCCTGTAGGATGGCAATACACATGCACACATTTTTAAACTGTTCCTGACGGCCTTACGACTGTATACATCGGCTGTCGGGACTGTAAATATGGCGCCTGCTTTTTAAACAGCAGGCACCCGGGGCTAATGTATGCGATCGACAATAACGTTGATCACAGACATCTAACCGCTCAGATGCTGTAGTCAAATGGGACCACGGGATCTGGGCAGTTACTGGCTCCCCCTAGTGAGGATTATAAGGGAAAATAATCAATTATCCAGAATATCCGAAACCGGACTTCAGTGATGAAGTCCGGCTTCGGGTTGGGTACCAAACATGGCGATTTTTCTCACGCGCGTGCAAAACGCATTACAAACGTTTGCACCCGCGCGGGAAAATCGCGCATATTCCCGCAACGCACCCGCCTCTTATCCGGGCGTCAAACATGACGCCTGTGTGAAAGAGGCCTTAACACTCTGTGTAAGGCTACTTTCACACTCGTGTTTGGTGCGGATCGCATCCGTTCAGATAATACAACCGCATGCATTTGTTCAGAACGGATCCGTTTGTATTATCTTGAACATAGCCAAGACATCTTGAACACCATTGAAAGTCAATAGAGGACGGATCTGTTTTCTATTGAGCCATATTGTGTTAGTGAAAACGGATCCGTCTCTATTGATTTACATTGTGTGCCAGGACGGATCATTGTGTGCCAGAACGTTTGACTCAGTTTCGTCAGATGGACACCAATACGTTGCAGGCAGCGTTTTGGTGTCCGCCTCTAAAGTGGAATGGAGGCGGAACAGAGCCAAACTGATGCATTCTGAGCGGATCCTTATCCATTCAGAATGCATTAAGGGCAACTCTCATCCGTTTTGGACTGCTTGTGAGATCTCTGAAACGGATCTCATAAACGGAAACCAAAACGCCAGTGTGAAAGTAGCCTAACACAGATCTCATCAAAAAAAGTATGATTTGCATCACAATAATTATACTTTTCAATGTATTTATGCTATAAAACTGCTATAAATACACCCATTAATCTCTCCCAACATGCTCCATATCCCATTGTAAATGAAAAAGCTCTGATTCCCTGCAGCCACCACTGGGCGGGGGGGGCTCAGTACATATGAATTTATACAGCTACAATAGAAATCATTAGAAGCTGTATAAATCTCTGTGGAGTGTGAGTTTGTAAACCACCAGCCCAGACAGTATTCACATCCAGAGGCCAGTAAGGCCCCTTTCACATCAGCGTTTTTCCTTTCCGTCCTAGAGTTCCATCCTCGGGGCTCTAGGACGGAAGGATACTGATCAGGATTATCCCAATGCATTCTAAATGGAAAGAAATCCGTTCAGGATGCATCAGGATGTCTTCAGTTCAGTACTGACACGTTTTTTGGCCATAGCAAAATCCACAGCATGCTGCGGATTTTCCTCCAGCCAAAAATCCTGAAGACATGTCACAAGAACGGATCTGGAATTAATGCCCATTCAGCGCATCGCCGTATCCGACATTTAGCTTTTAACAATGGTAACCATGGCAGCCAGGACGCTACTAAAGTCCCGGCTGCCATGAAAAAGAAGCGGGGAGCCAGGGGAGAAGCTATTTACCTTCCGTGCGGCGGCCGGGGCGCTCCTCGATGACGTCACCGGGTCCCTGCATCACATGGATCACATAGCTATGCGGCGCATTGCTCACATAGCATAGCTATGTAATCCATGCGATGCAGGGACCCGGTGACATCATCGAGGAGCGCCCCGGCCGCCGCACAGAATGTAAGTAGCTTCTCCTCCGGCTCCATAGGGGGCTCCAAAGGGGGCATCATACCGTTTGTCAAAATGCACAAAGTATAGTATGAAATGCATTTTATTTTAAAACTGACAGAAAATAACCCCTTGTATTAAACCTTGCCCACTAAACTAAAAAAAATTATAATAATCATAACCCCTTTTTACCCTGTAAACTAGGCAGTCTTATGGCCTACCTTTATGCATGGTAGGTAACGGCGTGTGAATCAATCAAGAACAACACTATTAGATATTATCTACATCACCTTCTATAAGATTTATACTGTATTTCAAAGAGAATGTCATTAATAAAAGCCCACCAAACTACTGTAATGGCCGGAGAGCTAAAAAAAAAGACACAGATTCAGAATATGCATTTTTTTTATTATCTTGTAGTCACTTGCATTCACCTGCTGTAACCCCACATTAAAGCACTATATATCCAAGCTTAGGAGTCCTCCATGTACATAAACATACAGTGCATGCAGCGTTATTGGCAAACAGTGGGAGTGAAAGTGAGTAGACACATCAATTACAGTACATATTCTGAATCTGTATTTTGAGTCATCCAGCCATCTATATTTGCCCTGACAACAGACAACTAGTGACTGAATGTAGCTTTCCTTCTCAAAATTATTTCATGCCCCAGTAGCACTACATACAGCATGTCATAGCATTACTGAAACTTGGCATTTAACAATGAGAAATATCCAGATCACTTTATCATACTTTGAATAAATGTTTTTTATCAGCTTTTCTTTTTCTGTAAAGCTCCTAAAATAAATGATCATGTAGAAATCCTGCAAAGGATAGGTGAATTGAGTTATTTTGGCAGCAACTGGGACAATTGCCGAAGTGCCCACAACAAATCTGCCATGTTGTGCATATTCACCCTAATGGTCCTTTTACTTGGACTGACAATCTGGGCAATTACCGGGATAAGCGTTTCTAGAAACACTTGTTCCAGGCAATTATCTTGTGTAAAAGGTGCCAGAGATGACTCAATGAACAAGCAGACGTTTATTCATAAGTTGATTGCCTGTTTCGGCTGGCGCCTACAAACATTGTTTCTGGGCAGCAGATCGTCCTGTATAAACAGGGATCTGCAATCTCTTTTACCCGTACAGCAAAGTTGAATTCTGTATGTAAATGCAGCTCTCATCTCCCTGACGCCCCGGCAATTATAGGGAATGCAAACTGAATCGGTTTTTGTAAAAGGACCTTAATGCCTCTTTCACATGAGCAAGTTTTCTGTCTGGATCTGATGCGTGTTGTGAACGGATAGCATCCAGACAGAACCCTAACCCTTCATATGAATGCGTCTGTGTACACATTGATCATCTCTACATTTAGGAAAAATTGCAGCATGTTCTATATTGTGTGGCCCTGTAGAAGAAATAAATGATGCTTGCGTGAAAAACGGAAGGCACCCGAATGCAATGTATTTTACACTGATGGTCGGTAGGAGATGTTGAGTGTCATTCGTCAGTTGATCTTCACACACATGAAAATTACATAAAAAATTACATCCATGCGGGAAAAAAATGAAACAATGAATGCAATAGCAGACAAAACTGATTAAATTTGCCTGCAAAACCATCAGTTTTTCCCTGAACAGCTCCGATCCCCCTCATACAAAACAATCCAGTTCAGATTCCAACAACTAGGGCATTCTGGTAAATTATCGAACAGCTGACGTTTCATTTATTTCCTCCCTCACAGTTTTTCCCTTGTCTCTGATCTTGGTCTGAATTTAGGACAATATGGGGGTCGTATATTAGGTGTATTTCTGGTGCAGATTGCGGCACAAAGGTGCTTTGCGCCACAATCTGCGACTTCTCCCCACTTACGCCATGTGTAAAAACGGGGCATGGTGTCGGCGGGGAAGGGGGCGCGCCTCTACATAACTGTGGCGGATCCACCACCAGTGGAGGGCTTTATTAACACCAGCGTCTAAAACACTAGTCTTAATAAATGTGCCCCTATTTCCTTACTTGATACATGTGTATTATTTTGATTTCTACTCTTTAGGCCTCTTTCACACGGGCGTCACGTTTGACGCCCGGATAGGATGCGGGTGCGTTGCGGGAATATGCGCGATTTTTCCGCACGTGTGCAAATGTTTGCAATGCGTTTTGCACGCGCGTGTGAAAAATCGCCATGTTTGGTACCCAGACCCGAAGCTGGACTTCATCACTGAAGTCCGGTTTCGGGTAGAGTATTCTGGAGAATTTATTATTTTCCCTTATAACATGGTTATAAGGGGAAATAATAGCATTCTTAATAAAGAATGCTGTGTAAAATGAGGATTAAGGGGTTAAAAATAAAAAAACTTAACTTACCTTAGCCACTTGATCGCGTAGTTGGCGATATGTCTTCTCTCTTCAAGCATTAGCTGCCAGCTAAAGGACCTGTGATAACGTCACATCACATGGTCCAATCACATGGTCCATCACCATGATGGACCATGTGATTGGACCATGTGATGTGACGTCATCACAGGTCCTTTAGCTGGTAGCTGAAGCTTGAAGAGAGAAGACAGATCGCCAACTACGCGATCAAGTGGCTAAGGTAAGTTAAGTTTTTTTATTTTTAATCCCTTAATCCTCATTTTACACAGCATTCTTTATTCACAATGCTATTATTTCCCCTTATAACCATGTTATAAGGGAAAATAATAAAGATCTGGTCCCGTCTCCTAGCAACCATGTGGGAAAATCGCACCGCATCCGCACTTGCTTGCGAATGCTTGCGATTCTCCCGCAGCCCCATTCACTTCTATGGGGCCTGCGTTGCGCGAAAAACGCAGAATATAGAGCATGCTGCGATTTTCACGCAACGCAGAAGTGATGTGTGAAAATCACTGCTCATGTGCACAGCCCCATAGAAATTAATGGGTCCGGATTCAATGCGGGTGCAATGCGTCCTCCTCACGCATTGCACCCGCGCGGAAAACTCGCCCGTGTGAAAGGGGCCTTAGAGAGGGCATTGATTTTGCATCCTCCAAATCAAAATCTAGGCTTAAGGCAGCATTTTAATAGGATGTAGCAAAATAAAAAAATCTCATTACAGCTGGAAATGTCACACTGTTGTATTGCATATTTATAGATTATGCATTGTAATAAAAATATACAAATTGAAGCTATGCTTCTGCCCAGGTCCTAATTTCTTCAGGAGTAGAAGAGACTGGATCACTGATTCATCGCATTGTTGACTACACGCTTATGTTATGTAAAAGCGACCCCTACAACTGGTTAGACAGGTCATGGCTTTCTGTTTTCATTTCTCAGGTTAGTATGAAATGAATTTGTTAATTTTAGGCACGTACATCAAAATATTCATATGCAGTAACCCAAAGGGAATGTTGAGAGGAGGATGTAAGAGGTAGTTTTCATGGTACTCAACGTGGTTGGATTATACTCCCTCACTCCAAGGGCTGGAAATATGATGGGAAGGGGGGGTCACAGGATGTTAGGAGTAGTAAGGAATGTAGAGGGGGCATGAGCTGGACATGTGATGCCAGTAGCCTAAGGGCCCCATGGACCCTCAATCCTGGTGCATACCACGTCGTCCCAAGTAAGGAGACTGTGATACTTGTCTACCAAGTAGTGACACCTTCTTATATTGTATGTCCTCCAACCACCTTTTATTAAACTCCTTCAGGAGGGTCTCTTTCCTGAGTAGTGGATCAGGTGGAAATCTGATGGGTGCCTCTCTGGCCGTAGTGCACTCCTCTGTTTCAGGTTCAATGCTATCATGAGTCTCTCCAGCTCACTGGCCAGAACACACACAACCAAGAAAGAGATCTTGCTGCCAAGGTTCACTGGCATTAGCAGGGCAGTTATGCCCCACTCTTGGCGGCATAAGATAAGTCAATGGTGACACAGCTGTAAATTAGTTTCCTGCGTTTATCAAGGAGTGGAAACTTCTTTTTTCTGCCTTTAGGAGGGTGTACACAGTTTTCCCATGTTTATCGGGGTGTATACTGCAGCAGTGGAGCAGCAAGAAGTTCACAGTTAACCTCTCATAGGCTGGTCAACAGCAACTTATATAGCACAGTAGTCCATTCCCTGACAGCAAGCAAGGTTACTGATGCACAAAACTCAAAGTATCTTAATCTTCAGTATACTGCGAGCATATGGATGTTTAGGCTGGCATTTCTTACACAGTTCTACTTCTGATAAATTTTTCTCCCAGTAAAATAAATATCCACAAGCAACAGCTTATGAGCCATAGGCTCTGAGCACTTTCTCCAGCATCTTTAAACAAAACTCTCTGGTACTCTTTCCATACACAGTCTTCACAGTTCTCACAATTCTAGAGGCTGCAAATATGAAAGATAGGCCTAGTTGTTATCTCTCTGAGTTAATCTTGTAATATCTTCCTTACTTTCTCACTTTGATCCAGCAACAGAAATGCTATATCTCTCTCTTATTCTATCTCTCTCAGTCTCTCTTCTTCTCAAAATGCAGTACTATGAGTACCCAACTGCGGGGTGTAGTCCCTTCACAGATCTCAGTCTGCCTCCAAAATATTCCTGGGTTTCGGTGCTATGGTGGCAAAAAGCTTTACGCAGGTTATCTCCACAGAGTTTTTATCGCGCACCCCTTCTCAGTGGTTGATATGTTCCACGATAATCCTCATTTGCTTCCTAAGAGGCTGGTTTAAAACCCACTCTAATTCTAGTCCCTTTTTTCTGGCTACGTTCTCCCCAGGGCTGCTTCTTGCTTCCACTTCTCTCACTGTCTTATCCTCTACTCTCACTAAACTGTAGCTACTCCTCCCTAAGAGGAGGGGCAAACAGCCCTAGAAGTTAGCAAGCCCACTGCCCAGGGACGCATTTTGTCTAAAACTGATCCTAAAGGGCTGGTGTACAAAAAAACATTTATGCGCCTGAATGGGCTACATGGGTGTGAGTGAGAGCTTGAGTGATTGTCTGGTTAATTGAGAAAGCACTATAGAAGGTGAGTAAATGAGTGCTAAATTGGGTACGTAAATGAGAAACTGAGAGGGTTGAAACAGAGGGTGTTATGCGTGATTGCCTCAGTTAAAGGGCTCATACACACAAACGTATTTTCTTTCCCCTTTCGTTTTTTTACAGACCGTATGCGGAACAATTCATTTCAATGGGTCCGCAAAAAAAACGGAGGTTACTAGAAAATGTGCTATTATTGTCCACATTACAGACAAGGATAGGACTGTTCTATTAGGAGCCAGCTGTTCCGTTCTGTAAAATACGGAATGCACACAGACGTCATCCGTATTTTTTTGACGGCAAAATACATGCGATTGTGTGCATGAGCCCAAAAATTAGGGAACCGGTTTTCTTGGATGGCTGAAATTTAGATGAATTAGGGACCAGTTGATTAAAAGCTTAGGTAAGTGTAATAGTGAGTGTGTGTCCTCTCCCCTTGATATAGGCTTTCTGTGTGCGTTTTAAAGTCACGAAAAATAATGCACTATAATAATCGATGCAAACATAATATATGGACTAAGCCCTCACTCTCATGATACAATCTTAGACACTTAGCAAACATATTTTGATTAAAACACATCTGTGCCCACCTACCCAGCGGCAAGGTGGTCTCAGTTCAGGCAGGTCCTATGCTAACCTATCCATGCTGTTGCGCATTTATATTTTCGCGTGTGTTGCCCCTTGTTTACCTCTATGCAGTGGCGTATCTTGGTTTTGTGCTGCCCTAGGCGAGACTAAACTCGGGCACCCCCCTAATATAAATTTGCCCCACCTTTTATGTAAAGGCCAAACCCCTTCCTCTGTAAACCCAACCCCTTCCCTTTAGGCTCCACCCTTTCCTGTTAGAGCTTCACATCTTCCTTTCTGTATTTAAAAGTGAATAACGAAGGCCAAATGTTGCATCTATTATTTAAAGAGAATCTTTAGATATAATAATATAAAATGTAAATTCAACCACTTTACACAGATAAGTCATCCAGGTCAACTATACTATATTGATCACAGACACTCAAATTGTTTGAATTAGCACGTGGTCAGTCCACATGAGCAGTAAAAGCACCAAGGCTTCAACAGCTGTCACTGGACATGCATACACAAGTTGTGTCATTCAAACAAGACAATGCCACATATCAACACATCCAGTCCATTACATTACTTTAGCCATAGCACAGACTTTTACACACCATTGATTTACTTACATCAATTAGAGGGAGAGGCGGCACAGAGGTGAAGTAGGCGGCGCTGAACGCAGGGAAGGAGGCGCTGGGCACCGAATGGCCGGGCACCATTGCATCTGCATGATATTAAAGGGATTCTGTCACCACATATAAGTTATATGTGGTGACAGAATCCCTTTAATATCATGCAAATGCAATGTGCATGTCACTGGTATATTGTTCCAATTTCCTACTATTTGTTGGAGTGTCTCTGAATAATTTATAACCCCAATATAGATTGATCCTGCTGGCATCCGGTATATTTAGAGGAATGTTGGTATTCTCAATGTCTTTGGCTCCATTCACACGTCCGCAATTCTGTTCCGCATTTTGCGGAACGGAATTGCGGACCCATTCATTTCAATGGGGACAGACGATGTCCCGCCCGGGTCCGCAATTGCAGATCCGCACTTCAGGGTCCGCAATCGCGTTCCCGAAAAATATAGAACATGTCCTATTCTTGTCCGCAATTGCAGACAAGAAAAGGCATTTTCTATGAGAGTGCCGGCAATGTGCGGTCCGCAAAATGCGGAACGCACATTGCCGGTGTCCGTGTTTTGCGGATCCGTGGATCCGCAAAACACACACGGACGTGTGAATGTAGCCTTTTACGGACTGATTCAGTATACCCAACTTGTGTACACAAGTATTTTATAACTTATTTAATCGTCCTCCACAGTAATTCCCGCGGTACTTACGTTTTAAATGGGACTCACTCTCTCTAGGCCCTATCTTTGCCGGCCCGTGACTCCATCTCTATGTGACTTCACAACGGCAACGCACGGACGCAGGGGAGGTCGGGGTGAAGTCAGGAGGACTTGGAGGGGGAAGCGAGTCATCAAGACCTTTACTATGCGGCGCTGGCGATGCCGCTTGCATAGTGAAGGATCTGATCGGAAAAGGGGCAAAAAATATATAACTATCATTAAGGCAAACAAGGCATTTTGCCGCCCCATTGGCAAGTGCCGCCCTAGGCAAATGCCTTGTTTGCCTCATGATAGATACGCCACTGCCTCTCTGTGCATCAGCAACCGGTGAGAGGAGGGACACACACACCTATATGTACCACCTTAATCAAGGTTGCCTATTAGATTGGTGGGGCAAAAGTGCACATGAATGCTACTCCCAGGATAGGGACACAACTTGTTTAACTTGTCTTGAAGGAGTGGCACCTTCATGTGTGAATGCGCTCCTATCCTGGGAGTAGCATTCATGTGCGCTCGGCACTGGGTAGGTGGGCACAGATGTGTTTTGATCAAAATATGTTGGCTAAGTGTCTCAGATTTTATCATTAGAGTGAGGGGTTAGTCCATATGTTGTGATTGCATCTATTATTATAGTGCATTATTTTCTGTGAGTTTATTAATGTAGCCATGTACATCCACAACAACTACTATCATATTGTGCAGGATGTTCTATATCTATTTGCATAAATGTTTTACCCAAAAATAATTTGGACCCAAACATAGGCTACTTGTACTGTAGTATTCAGTAATATTCAGAGAAAGGGGCTTCATGTTTCAAAACTGATGAAAGATGACTTCTTTATGAAGTGTTTAGTCAGAGTCAGTGTTCAGTCAAAGATTGGGCCTCTACCATGGTGAAACTGAGATATGTTCGATTTCTTTGGTAAATAAATCAATAAGCAACTGAACGATCATGGAGTATATTTCTAGAAATAATGAAAAAAAAAATACTGTAAATATTACAAATGAAAAACGTGCATTATCTTAGACTAGTTTCACACTAGTGTTTAAACCTTTTCTGGCAGGCTGTTCAGGCAGTGAGCAGCCTGCTCGAGATGTCTGGATCCAGCACTGCACACAGAGGTTTTCCTCCAGCCGATTCTCGCCATATTTGCGGCCGGATCTATGCTGGTCCACATTATAGTGAATGGGGCTGGATGGCATGTGGTAGCTTCCGGTAGTGCCGTAATGCAGAGAGATCTGGCAGGCTGGTCCCTGCCGGAACAGCCTGCTGGATCTAAAAATTGCAGTGTGAAACAGGCCTTACTTCTTTCCATAATTTGATTTTATTAAAGTTTTTTCAAACACAACACAGAAGTACAACAAAAGTGCCTTGTCTGGTATATTTAGTTAAAAAGCATGTCAACAGTGTTGAGGGATCTTCTTGGGTTGTCCAGTATATTTCCCAGTGCAGGAGGCAAAATAACAAAAGAAAGAAGGGGGTGTGGGTTAGTGAGGATCATAGCCACATACCA
Organism: Bufotes viridis; assembly: GCA_033119425.1. NCBI lineage: Eukaryota > Metazoa > Chordata > Amphibia > Anura > Bufonidae > Bufotes > Bufotes viridis. The sequence goes on along the minus strand of CM065589.1, from coordinate 291,866,916 downwards.
TACCCACTGTGATGTGTCATAACCTGACATTGCAGTTACAAGGCGATAATGCAAAAAGAGAAAATACATTTACAATTTATGTTATAATTAGGGACGTCCATTTGTTCCTAAAAAATGAAAGTGGAGATTGAGAACAATTCTGTCAAGCATCTTGATGATTAGTGGCTGGAAACTAGTTGGTTCTGGAGAATAAAATGTATTTTTTCAAATCTTGTTAACTCAAAGACATAAATAATGTAGACATTTTGATGAAATATGTTCTCACTGCAGCAATTTTCCCTGCAAAATATAATCTCAAGTAAAAAATATTACATTCCAGAATACAAGTCATTCTTCAATGGGACATTCATCTCTTCCAACTAAGCAGTTCTGCTGTGGTAACATTAAAAATTATTATTTTTAACTAGGTACATTTTCTGTGCTCTGTAGATATTAATTTGGTTTACAAATTGAAGCAGTATATCATATCCGCCTTTTTTCCACTTCAGAATGGATTATGAAATTCATATGTAATATATCTTTTCAAATAAAACAACAAAGCATATAATAATTTATCCCTCATAAGTCTGATGCTAGACATCATTGTTAAACAGGCCATACACAATACAGAACTAAGAGCAGCCAACCATCTGCTGTGCACAGGGCCTCTGTACCCTGCCTGAAAGCAGATGTTTTTAGCTGCAATGTAACTTTATTATCATAAAGCCTGCTACACTGCAACAATAATTCACAGAAACTGAAATCAGAATAGTAACTAAAAAGCATAATGTATTTTCCAATAACTAATGTAAGGCACAAGATATCCAGATTCTTGTATTTAACAGTGTTAATCACCCAAGCAGCCTAATGCAATATTGCCAATATTTTCCAGGCAGAGAAAGTTTTGCTTTCATTACCGTGCAATAATCCCATGGTAGCTCAGCTAATGCTATATAGAGCATCCTCATTACAGTGGTTAATCTCTGCTACATATGACCAACTTAAAGAAATGTTCCCAGAGGTGCCATCAAAAGTTCTAAAGGTAAGAAAATATTGTGGTACATTTACAAATGCTAAAGTTTGGAGAGTGTAAACTAGACAGTCTAAAAATGTGCCGGATGTATCCCGGTGGCTGATGCTGGATGATAAATCTGGTGCATCTTTAGAACATCTAGTTTGGGTTTATACCACAAATAAGTTGGCTTACTTTGTGAGACAATTGAGCACAAAAGTTCTGGTGCATCTTTGGTCATAACCACTATCCCACTAAGCTGAAGTCCCTTTTATGTGTGGAGCCATATTCTCTTGTCAAGGGTGGAGCAAAGCTACAGTATGTCCTCTTTGTGGAGCAAAATGTGTCTAATACACTTAATAAATCTGGTGCAGGGCATGTGCTAAACTATGTCGCTTTTAGTATTATTGCTACTATTAAACTTAATAAACACTATATAAATGTTGTATCACTGTAATTGTACTGACCTTGAGAATAAGGTCTATCATATAATTTTTGTTTTGCCGATGACACAAAAGTGTGGAGGGAATAGTAACATGGAAAAAGATTTAGCTTCTCTGGACAAATGTTCCAACCAATGGAAACTAGCATCAACCTGTCCCCAATGGCGCTCACAATCTAAGTTCCCTATCAGTATGTGGGAGAAAACCAGAGTACCCAGAGGAAACCCACACAAACACGGGGAGAACATACAAACTCCAGTTCCATGTTTCCAAACGTAACATAATTCATAACATAATGAACTTGGGGATAAAGAACTCTATCTGAGTATTATATTGGCAGTTCTATGTTAGTCAGGACTTCAGAAGAGAAGGCACTAGGGCTCCTGATATCAGACAGCTTCAAAACGAGTGCACAGTGTGAGCAGGAAGCTGGAAAAGCAAGCAGAATACTTGGTTTCACAACCAGGAGAAAGAGCGATTGTGATCCTGCTGCAGAAAGTGCTATTGAGACTAAATCTGGAATAGTGGGTACAATTCTGGAGATCCTACCTACAAAAACACCTAGATAAAATGGAACATAGGTGAAAATGGGCTACAAAAATGGTGGAGGGCAGGGGCGTACGAAATCGCAGAGCCGATCAGCTGCAGGGGTCTGGCAGTCACTGACAGCCGGACCCCTTCTGTATGCGCCGGCATCAGTGAAAACACTGATGCTGGCGCATTACCACTTGCATGCCGCGGTCAGCGCTGACCGCGGCACGTGCGGTATCCTGCCAGATGCGGGGATGGGGACCCGATGGCTTGGACGACGGTCCGATGCCTTCCTTGGGCATCGTGGCTGCCTTCTATGAGAGCCTTGAGATCCAGCCCCCTGGATCATGGTTTACACAATAGGTAATTTTTCTGATGACACATTTCCTTTAAATCTCTGCTCTTTATCACTTCATTGTTCATGTGAGAGGTGTTATTAGTTATTTATAGCATTCTCTTTGTAAGTGTGTATACATAGACTGTCAGTACCTCCCTTAATATATTCTTTAGGGGGTGTACTTTCCAAAATGGGGTCACTTTTTGAGGGTTTCCTCTGTAGGGGTACGTCAGGGTCTCTTCAAATACAAAATGGTGCCTAAAAACCATTCTAGCGAAATCTGCCTCCAAAATCCATATGGCGCTCCTTTCCTTCTGACCACTGCCACGTGCCTATAGAGCAGTTTACCGCCACATATTGGGTATTTCTGCAAACTACAGAATCAGAGTAATATATATTGAGGTTTATTTTGTGTCTAACCCTTGCAGTGTTGCAAGAAAAATTTATTAACATAAAAAATCTACCAAAAAAGTGAAATTTTGAAATTTCACCTCCATTTTTCTTTAATTCTTGTGGAACACTTCAAGGGTTAACAAAGTTTGTAACATCAGATTTGAATAATTTGAGGGGTGTCACTGATAGCTGTACACAGGGGAGGTGTTAGTGATTGATAGCATTCTCTGTGTAAATGTGTATACATAGATATCTGTAATTCACTGATAGTTGTACACAGGGGAGGTGTTATCAGAGATTGATAGCATTCTCTGTGTAAGTGTGTATACATAGATATCTGTCAGTCACTGATAGTTGTACACAGGGAAGGTAATAACAGTGATTGATAGCATTCTCTGTGTAAGTGTGTATACATAGATAGCTGTCAGTCACTGATAGTTGTACATAGGGGAGGTGTTATCAGAGATTGATAGCATTCTCTGTGTAAGTGTGTATACATAGATATCTGTCAGTCACTGATAGTTGTAAACGTGGGAGGTGTTATTAGTGATTGATAGCATCCTCTGTGTAAGTGTGTATGCAGACACAGCTGTCAGTCACTAATAGATGTACATGGAGGAGGTGTTATCAGTGATTGATAGCATTCTCTGTGTAAGTGTATGTATATATAGATAGCTGTCAGTCACTGATAGTTGTACATAGGGGAGGTGTTATCAGAGATTGATAGCATTCTCTGTGTAAGTGTGTATACATAGATATCTGTCAGTCACTGATAGTTGTAAACGTGGGAGGTGTTATTAGTGATTGATAGCATCCTCTGTGTAAGTGTGTATGCAGACACAGCTGTCAGTCACTAATAGATGTACATGGAGGAGGTGTTATCAGTGATTGATAGTATTCTCTGTGTAAGTGTGTATATAGATAGCTGTCAGTCATTGATAGTTGTACACAGGGGAGGTGTTATCAGTGATTGATAGCATTCTCTGTTAGTGTGTATATATAGATAGGTGTCAGTCATTGATAGTTGTACACAGGGAGGTGTTATCAGTGATTGATAGCATTCTCTGAGTAAGTGTGTATATATAGATAGCGGTGAGTCACTGATAGCTGTACACAGGGAGGTGTTATCAGTGATTGATAGTATTCTCTGTGTAAGTGTGTATACATAGATAGCTGTCAGTCACTGATAGTTGTACACAGGGAAGGTGTTATCAGTGATTGATAGCATTCTCTGTTAGTGTGTATATATAGATAGCTGTCAGTCACTGATAGTTGTACACATGGGAGATGTCATCAGTGATTGATAGTTATGTCTGTGTAAAAGCCCCTTTACACTGCCTGAGCAATGGCTAGATAATTACTAACAAGCATTCATAGGAACGCTCGCTAGCGATTATCACCCAATGAATGAGTGAAACATTTGTCCATTGCGTAATCACATCTTTCATGCAGTCATCTAAATCATTGTTTTTCAGCAACAGATTGTGCCATCTAAACAGCACTCTGCTGCCGGAAAGCAATGATTCTGTATGTGAACAAGTGAGCACTAGCGATCGCTCCCCTCCATACTGTGGAGGAGATCGCTGCGTGTAAATACAGCACTCTCCTTCTCTGATAAGCACTTAGTGTATATACAGAGATACTGATATACAGAGTCACTGATAACACCGCTCCCTGTAAACACTGAAATAGAGAGGATAGATATAAATGTTTGACAATCTTTTCCAACAAAATGATATATTAATCTGATCAGCGCCTCCTGTTCTATAACATGCTGCCTGCAAATTGCACTACATTTTGTAGTGACATGCCCTCTTTAATCTGTATAGCCTGGAGGAAAGAAAGGAAAAGGAGGCTTGATCGAAACCTATAAATGTTTAAGGTATAAATAAGGTTTAAGAGGGAAGTGTTTTAATAAAAAAAGACTAAACGCAAGAACAAGGGAGCACAACCCAGTATTAGTTGGTGGAAAGATCAGAAGTTCAGAACCAATGTCAGGAAATATTATTACATCAGAATAGTAGTTTAGGCTTGGAACGTGTTTTCGTTTTGCACTCCCTGCTTTCCCAGAGCCACAACTTTTTTATTTTCCGGTTCAGATAGCCATATGTTTTTTGCGGGACAAGTTGTACTTTCCAATGCCACCATTTAATATTGCATATGATGTGGTGGGAAGTAGTAAAAAAATTCCAAATGGGGTGGAATTGGAAAAAAATGCAATTCCGCCACAGTTTTATGGGTTTTTTATTTACAACGTTCGAAATGCAATAAAACCAACCAGTTACTTTCATTGTGTAGGTCAGTAGTAGGATTCCAGTGATACCCTATATGAATAGTTTTTCTTGCATTTTGATACTGATAAAATAATAAAAACCTTGGAAAAAAATCTGTTTTATTTTTTGTCGCCATATACCCCTATAACTTTTTTGTATTTATGTATACGGAGCTGTGCGAGTATTCATTTTTTGCGGGTCGATCTGTACTTTTCATTGATACCAATTTGATCACTTTTTTTTTTGTGGGATTTGAAGCAACCAAAAACGGCAAGTCGGCCATTTAGAGTTTTTTTTTCCATTTACCATAAGGGAAAAATATTTTAATATTTTTATAGTATGGTGTTTTTGCACAGGACGATACCCATGATGTGTATTTTATTTTTATTTTTTTGAGGAAACGGGGGTGATTTGAATTCTTATATCTTTAATTTTTAAAAACGGTATAATTTTTTTATACACTTTTTTTTTTTTTTATAGTTTCCATAGGGAACTATAACATGCATTAATTAGTTTGCTATTCTCATAAACTCCAATGCATTAGCACTGGAGTGTATGAGAAATGTACCACAAGGGCTCTATAGGAAACACTATGCAGCAGCCTCCTGTTATCCTCTACGACCAGGGGTGCTGAATACAAGCTCAAGCTCCTCCGATCGCTGCACGGGAGAGCAGAACATACCTGAAAACACGTGCTTCTGGGTTTGTATGTGCTTAGATGCTATGGTCAGGATTGACCATGGGTGTCTGCTCTATGAAACTTTAAAGGGTTTCTGTCATCAAGTTTTTACATTATAAGCTGTCTGACATTTGCATTTATAGTATAGCTTATTTTTCTTAGGATTCTCTCCTCTTAGTATTGTCTCCTCTTAGGTCTTCCAGAGATGGGAGGACGGTTGATAGAAGGGTCGAGGAAGAAGTGGATCCTCAGATCCAGATCGATCAGGTACCATTGAAGTCAGAGGGGTGGTGTCCTAATAGGTCATTGTGGGAGCATCAATGATCTTGTCAGTGAGTTTACGAAAACAAGGAAGTATACAATAGATGACAACCAAAAGAAATATTAAACCAATAAGAATAGTGACACCTATCTGTGCCAACATTTTTTGCCAACCAGTCATCCACCCAAAATACTGATCCCAAGGATCTGAAGCTCCTGAATTTCCTTTTAGTTCATCTTCTAGATCTTACAAATTCTTTATGGCCAGAGTAACTTTACCATTTGGACCAGTATTATCTGGCATGAAAGTGCAACACATACTAGTTTTTGGAATCATTTTACACACACAACCGAGGAGGTGGCTTCAAGCTGTTCTGCTACTCCCTTCAGAGCGTCTCTAATGTAGTTCAGAAACCTTTGCTGGTTATAGTAGATGTAATTGATCCAGGCTACATTCTTGTTAATGGTAACTATAGGAAAAAGGGATTCAAACCCTGCCTTTACCTCATGTCTAGCTTTAAAATCATTAGGGACCCCCTTGGGACACCTATGGAGTCAAGGTAAACATGTAGATCCAAGCTTCCTGCCAGTTCTCTCTTTTTCCTGTGGGGAGTATCCATGCTGTGATTAACAAATGTTTCTCTTGCCTCTGTGGGAAGAATGTGGAGTGGCATTATGACTTTTGCCAGGGCACACTGACCCCGACCAATTACCCCCTAGTTTAGTCCTTATTTTCATATCTCCACAGATCCAATAGATGTCACCTAGTGATTGTTTGTGTTCCTGAAGGTTCCTACTTGCGTGTCAGCATTATACTTCATCCATTCTAGCCATAAGTTGATGTCCGAATAACCCATCTCTACAGCTAGGGTATCCTCAAAGGTGGGATTGGTGATGGCCATCATGTTGTTGAAAGTGGAACGTGAGGATAACAAAGGGTTCTTTGAATGTACAGAAGGCCCTACAGCTGCAGGTCCCCCCTCAGTATTGTTGTTGTACATGTCTTGTAACCAGGGGCGGACTGACCATTAGGGCACTCGGGCATGGACCGAGGGCCCGTGGCCAGTAGGGGGCCCGTCCCCAGGGCAGACGCGGCGGCAGGGGACATCAGGAGATGAGCGCTTCCATTGCGCTCATCTCCGTGCAGCGGCAGAGAAGGGAGAGGCGTGTCCTCTCCCTGTTCCTCTGATAGGCTGCCAGCACTAGGCCGGCAGCCTATCAGAGGCCGGTGCAGGCGGCGCGATGACGTCATCGCGCCACCGGAGCGGTACAGCTTGAGACACAGGCCGGAAGAGGCCTGCATCGCATTGCTGGAGGTAAGTATAAGTGTTCTTTTTTTTTTTTTTCTTGGGGCTACTGGCACTCTAGGGGCTACTAATGGCACTTAAGGGGGCTGCTACTGGCACATAAGGTGGACAGCTACTGGCACATAAGGGGGGACGGCTACTGGCACATAAGGGGGGCTACAGGCATAAAAGGGGGCTACTGGCACAAAAGGGCTACTGGCACATAAGGGGCTACTGACACATAAAGGGGACTGCTACTGCCACATAAGAGGGGCTACTGGCACATGAGGGGACTAATAACACATGAGGGGGGCCTAATGACACATAAGGGGGCTACTGGCACATAAGGGGGGACTACTGGCACATGAGGGAGCACTACTGGCACTTAAGGGGGCTGCTACTGGCACATAAGGGGGGACGGCTACTGGCACATAAGGGGACTACTGGCACATAAGGGGACTACTGGCACATAAGGGGGGACTAATGGCACATAAGAGGGACTAATGGCACATGAGGGGGGACTAATGGCACATGAGGGGGGACTAATGGCACATGAGGGGGGCCTAATGGCACATAAGGGGGGACTTCTGGCACATAAGGGGGGCTACTGGCACATAAGGGGGGCTACTGGCACATAAGGGGGGGCTACTGGCACTTAAGGGGACTGCTACTGGCACATAAGGGGGACAGCTACTGGAAAATAAGGGGGGACAGGCTATTGGCACATAAGGGGACTAATGGCACATAAGGGGGGCTACTGGCACATGGGGGGCTACTGGCACATAAGGGGGGCTACTGGCACATAAGGGGGGAGGCTACTGGCAAATAAGGGGAGACGGCTACTGGCACATAAGGGGGGCGGCTACTGGCACATAAGGGGGGGGGGCGGCTACTGGCACATGAGGGGCCGCGGCTACTGGCATATAAGAGGGGGTGGCTGCTGGCACATAAGGAGGGACGGCTACTGGCACATAAGGAGGGACGGCTACTGGCACATAAGGGGGGACGGCTACTGGCACATAAGGGGGGACGGCTACTGGCACATAAGGAGGGACGGCTACTGGCACATAAGGAGGGACGGCTACTGGCACATAAGGAGGGACGGCTACTGGCACATAAGGAGGGACGGCTACTGGCACATAAGGAGGGACGGCTACTGGCACATAAGGAGGGACGGCTACTGGCACATAAGGGGGGACGGCTCCTGGCACATAAGGAGGGACGGCTAGTGGCACATAAGGAGGGACGGCTACTGGCACATAAGGAGGGACGGCTACTGGCACATAAGGGGGGACGGCTACTGGCACATATGGGGGGGCTACTGGCACATATGGGGGGGCTACTGGCACATAATAAGGGGGGAAGCACAAGAGAGGCACTTATTACTGGCACATGTGGTGGCATGGAGAGGCACTTGTTACTGGCACATTATTATAGGGCACTATGGGGGCTTCTACTGAGGCCACAAAGAATGGGTATTTTATATGGGGGGCTCTGTGTGGTACTAGTATTACCAGGGGTATTATCTGTTTCTGCAGTGTAGTATTGGGGAGCACAGCGGCACAGTATTGGGGGTAGTAGGATGATTTGTACCTACAAACAGTTTCTGATATCAGCTTTCTTGCTGTGGTTGTCGCTGTCTGATTCCTGACGGGGTAGGCTTCTGGCCACCCAGAGATCAAGTCTACCGCTACCAACACGTATGTAAAACCTTGACAGGTGGGCATCTGGATGTGGTCTATTTGGATTCTTTTGAAGGGGTATAGAGGCTTAGGGAGACATTTAACAGCTGTGGGTTCAGTTTTTCCTGGGTTGCACTGTGCACAGAATAAGCATGATTGACAGGTTCTGACCAAAACCGGGGTGATCCCTGGGGCCATGCAGATTTTGTCAATTAGTCCCTTCATGATGGTTTTGGATACATGTTTAGGGCCATGGGCAAGGCTGGCTACCATGGGGTATAGGCTTCTGGGCAGGCACACTCTTTTTCCTTGTGTCCACAATCCATTCTCTTCTTTAATAGCAGATTCCTTCTTCCAGGCCTCTTTTTCACCTGGGCCCGCTTGTTCTTGCATTTTCTTCAGCAGATCCCAAGTGACAGTTTCCTTGGCAGAGTTTTCTGTGACTGACATCTCCGGGAGAGGCAATTCTTCTTCTTCTTTTCCTTGTGCTGCATTCTTTGCAGCCTGATCAGCTAGAGCGTTACTCCTAGCTTCTGGTGTGTTAGCCTTGGTGTGAGCCTTTACCTTGATGTAAACTGCTGCCATAAGGTCGGATACTGCTGTTGCATTCTTTATGGGGGTTCCAGCAGCCGTAAGAAAGTCACGGGCTTTCCATATGACTCCACCCCATAGGCATATCTGGATTCAGTGTAGATGTTGGCTGTGGAGTCTTTGGCCATAGTGCATGCTTCCGTTAGTGCCAGTAATTCAGCTTCCTGAGCCGACTGATGAGAACTCAGTTTTCTTGCACAGAGGACTTCATATTCACTAGTGACTGCCATATCAGTATGAAACTTTCCTTTGTCATCAGCATACCTGGAGCCGTCCACAAATAGGACCCACTGAGGATTCGTCAATGGAGTTTCACTGATATTGGGCGGAGTTTCTACTTCGGCTTCCTTCAATTCCAGGCAGTCATGTTCAGTGTCTTCATAGAGTGAATTACATGATGTCCAGAGTTCGTCTTCTTGCAAATCCTCCTCTGCATGTAGGTCTACGAAATCCAGTCCATCATAATGCAGTCGATTATTATCTCACTCCCCCCTTGGAAGAGGAAGTAGAGCTGCGGGGTTTAAAATGTGGCACCTCTGAATGGTGATGTTATCGGGCAGGAGGAGGCTGCATTGGAGCCTAAGATGACGTTGAACAGTAAGGTGTTTTGGCTAAGTTTGTTGTAAGATGGCAGATATATATCGTGTGGGGCCAGTATTGCAAGTGGGTGACCCAACACAATATCGGATGTGGTATCCAGGAGCAAACTGGCTGCATGGACAGCTCTGACACAGGAGAGGGCAGCCCTGGCCACAGAATCCAGCCTCTTGGAATAGTATCCCACAGGACGATTACGACCACCGTGTGATTGAGTGAGGACTCCAGTTGCATGTCCCTTCTTCTCCATAATATACAGTCTGAAGGGCAGGCCGTAGTTAGGGATACCCAAAGCAAGGGCGGCAGCAATAAGTTTCTTCACCTCACTGAATGACTGGTGGGCTTCAGCCGTGAGAATGAATGGTTTAGAAGCATCACATGGGATACAATCAAATAACGGTTGCATGAGGATGCTGGCATCCTGAATCCAAGGTCGGCAGTATGACACAAGGCCTAGGAAAGTCTGTAGTTGGTTGGGGGTCTCTGGAATGCTAATGTTCATAATAGTCTTAATCCTGGCCTCAGTTAGGTGTTTCCAGCCCTGAGATATGCAATGTCCAAGAAAGACAACCTTGGGGAGACAAAACTGAAGTTTGTTCCTAGGGACCTTGCAACCCACTGTAGATAGGAAATGAAGAAGAGAAATAGACATTTCCTGAGCCACTTCATGTGAGGGGGCACAGAGAAAAAGGTCATCCACATATTGTAACAGCTCTACCTGGTGCTCAGCTTGCCATAGGGTGAGCACCATAGACATGGCTTTGGTAAAGGAGAAAAGGCTGGAGGCGTGGCCTGCACGCTGATGGCGCCGCTCGCATAGAACTGCAGCTCCGTACCCCCGCTCTCTAAATCGGCTCACAGAGTCCCTCTGACGTACCCTGGAGGATCCCAAACTTACCCTTACCCTCCTGGAATATGGGGAAGGTGAAGAGAAGGCCGGCTCCGGCGAAGCTCACAGAGTTTCTCAGCAGAACGAGCCCTGGTGCCACAGGCCAGAGAAGCTCCCCGCAGCACGTACACTCTCCTGCCTCGGGCTCTGCCTCTCCGGCAGCATCACCAGCAGAACAACCAGGTGGTGCATTGTCTCCCCGAACTGCCTCAGCCTTGACAGAAGAGGTAATGCGGATTTTGTTGGAGAACTTGCGTATCTCCATGAAGGAGGACATGTCGGTAATGCTGAGAGAAATCAGGAGGGAGATAAAGGACCTAGGGGAGCGTACAACACACGTGGAGTCCAAAATGGCGGAGTTTGCCTCCTCTCACAACTCTCTAATTGATGCACATGAGGCCATGGGTGAGGAGGTCTCTAGGCTTACAGCTAAGATTCAGGAACTAGAGGACCGCCATAGACGAAATAATATTCGGCTAAGTGGTATTCCAGAATCTGTGGATTCCTCTGAACTGGATCCCTTCCTTCAGCGGTTGCTTAAAGCTGCTCTACCTCAGTCCACTGACCGGGACCTTATAGTGGATCAGGTCCACAGAATACCGAAGCCCAAGGGCATAGATGCTTCTCTTCCACGTGATATAATTTTTATACTTTTACACCACCAAAGATGCATTCCTAAGGGTCCTGAGAAATAACCCAGAGCCGACTGAGTTGTTTAAAGGCATCTCTGTATATGCGGATCTTTCAGCAGCGACTCTTGCTAAGAGAAGGGAGTTTGGATCCATTACCAAGCTTCTTAGACAACTACATGTGAAGTACCGGTGGGGTTTCCCAGTGAAACTTCTTATTTTTCACAATGGTGCCCTGCACCCCCTCTCATCGCCCAAAGCAGCCGCTAGCAAGCTGGAAGAATGGGGCCTTTTGACAGAAGAGGTGCGTCTGGACTCTCCACCAGGATGGAACCCAACGAGGATTGATCCAGAATGGGACACAGCTTGATTCAGGAGACCTAACTTCGAGGGAACCATATTGTGACTGTATACAAGGAAGCTGGCCCAGAGGGTAACTTGTTCTGTTTGTTACCTTTTTTGCCCCCCAAGTCAAAGCTCCCTTCCCTGTATTTATATGTGTGCTCTTCTTGTGGGTGTTCTAGGCCCTAAGCTTGGTACACTGGTTTTCTGTTTTTTATGTTTGGTGTTACTGTTTCTGTGGCCTAATTTTTCCCTAATATTGGTCCATACTGTCAAAGTGCCAGACGCATTGCTCCTTCTAGTGAGCAGGAATGTAGGTATTTATTTCTTCTCCCCAGTGATGTGGGTGCATGTTTATAAGGATAACCCCTTAACAGTGGCGTAGCGTGGGTTGCCAGCCCCCATAATGTACATAATGTAGTAGATATCTCCTGCAGTCCTATGTAACCCCACAGATAACTCTCTGAGTACAGATAATGTAGTAGATGGGTGGGAGGCCCCAGAATTCAGAACACGCACAGTGTGACCTGAAGTCTGGGTCTGAGCTGCGGCAGGGTAGGCCAAATTGTATATCCACCCTCCCATCACTACAGAACATATAGGGTAATACAGCCCCTCATACCTCCAGTGACGTCTCCTTTGACGTAGATGTACTCTTTCCTCATCTTCTCCTTTCAGACCTTCAGACCAGGTCTGAAAGGAGACCTGGTTTCTCGTCTCTGCAGTTTGACAAAAAAATCATAGTTTACTACTTTTCCATCATCCTCCCATCTTCTGGACGAACCATCCTACTCCCCCCAATACTATGCCCCTGTGCTCCCCGATGTTACACTGAAGAACCAGATAAACCCCCTGATAATACTAGTACCACGCAGATAATGCCCCCTCAATAATTATTGGCACACAGTGCCCTTCAATAACTGCACCCAGAAAATAGTGCCCCTGACAATAATAGTATAAACATAATATCCCCCAAAATTAATTGTGGTAAGGCGATATTGAGCCAGAGAACCCCTACAGTAACAGTGCACCCCAAAGTCCCACCAATAGTAATAATTCTCTGCTAGAGCACACATGGTAGTAATAGTGCTCCTACAGGGCTCCCAACATGTCCCCACTGTGCCCCAGAAGTAATAATGCTCCCAAACTGTGTATATTTCGTTTGGCCCCCACCCAGACTATGTATATATTTCATTTGGCCCCCACCCAGAGTATATTTTTTCATTTGGCCTCCACCCAGACTGTATATATTTCACCCAGAGTATATATATTTCATTTGGCCCCCACCCAGACTATATAATGGTATTTCATTTGGCCTCCACCCAGACTATATATATTTCATTTGGCCCCCACCCAGAGTATATATATTTCATTTGGCCCCCATCTAGACTATATATATTTTATTTGGCCCCCACCCAGAGTATATATGCTTCATTTGGCCCCCACCCAGAGTATATATATTTCATTTGGCCCCCATCCAGACTATATGTATTTCATTTGGCCCCACACCCAGACTATATATTTCATTTGGCCTCCACCCAGACTATATATATTTAATTTGGCCCCATCGAGACTATATATATTTCATTTGGCCCCATCGAGACTATATATATTTCATTTGTCCCCATCGAGACTATATATATATATATATATATATATATATACAGTATATATATTTAATTTGGCCACCACAGACTATATATATTTAATTTGGCCCCCACAGACTATATATATTTAATTTGGCCCCCACAGACTGTATATATTTCATATTGACCCCTGTACATAATTGAATGATAGGCTGCCCCTGCCCCCCTCTAACTCTGTAATCTTATATTGCTGGTGTGGGCCCCCCTTTCTAAATTAAGTTCTTAGGGCCTCTTACAGGTGCCCCCAGCATGGTGTGCAGCGTGTACATACCTAAAAAAAACAAAAAACCTTACCTGCTCTGTTCCAAGTTCGGTCTCACTGCCAGCAGCAAGATGACAACTTCCTGTGAGACTTGTGATCTCCAGCACCGGGTGTCGCCAACCAATGTAAAGTGGAGGGAGAGGCTGGTTAATAGCAGTTGCGGGCTGAAAAGTGGAAACTTGCATTAGTCTGGGCATGCAGTGGTGAGCGGGCCGGCAGAGGCGGAGCCTCTGAGTGGAGGCATAAAAGAAGCTGTGCCCGTGCAGCTTAGGAAAAACCTGTGAACGGAGTTATTACATTTTTTTCTCCAGCGGCCAGCGCCCCCCTGCAGTGTGGCGCCCGGGGCAACGGCCCCCTCGCCCCCCCCCCACGCTACGCCCCTGCCCCTTTGTTACATTATGGGATTGAAGGTTTTGTCTTTAAACGTGCGGGGATTAAATTCTCCGTATAAAAGAACGATGTTGTGGACAGATGTCCTTAAGTCTCAATGTGACATAGTTTTTGTGCAAGAATCACACCTACTTAAAAAAGGACGCACACAGATGCATACACCAGCGCTTTCCGAACATTTTCCATTCCCATGCCGTGAAAAGGAAGAAAGCGGGTGTGTTCATATGTGTTAAAGCATCTGTAGCTTTTACCTTGGAGAAATGTGTCGGGATCCCTTGGGCAGATATGTTGTTGTAATGTGTACCATTAATGGGTTTAAATTTACACTGGTTTCGGTCTATGCTCCTAATGTTCGACAACTAGCCTTTTGTAGACGGGTACTTAAGAGGGTGCAGGACCAGGCTGTGAGGGGGTGGTTATAGGTGGCGATTTCAATGCCCCAATCCAGAGCTCTATAGATTTCAAATCTCCTCACTCCTCTCATCGCCCAGAATTGCAGAGAATTATCTGTGAGTCTCCCTTCCATGACATATGGCGATATCAGCATGTAGATGAGCACGATTATACTTATATTTCTCCAGCATTTTCCTCGCAATCGCGTATTGATTTCTTTTTAATTTTGAGAAACATTATTCATTTGACGCTTGGGACAGGGATTGGAATCGCCACCTGGTCGGACCACGCTCCCATTACCCTGACACTAGATGATGGCTTCCCTTCTCCCCCCCTCGGTGGAGATTGAACTCTCATCTCCTAAAATGCCCGGATAGGACAAAAGGTTTATTCTAATGATCTGGAAGAATTCCTTTCCTTTAATGATACCCCGGATGTTAGTATCTCAACTCTTTGGCTTACGCAGAAAGCTTTTCTGAGGGGGATTTTCTTACAATCGGCAACTAGACTGAAGAGGTCTGAGAAAGAAGCGCTAGATAAGGCATTACATCATCTGCACATAGCAGAGCGTAGACACAAAGATAGTAATACCCCCTCCTCCTTGGAGGAGCTACAGGCCTCCAGAACTTCCTTATGGTCCCTTTCGTTGTATAAACAGGAATGGTGTGACATTCTATAATGAGGGAGATAGGGCTGGGGCTCTGCTAGCGAGGAGGATTAACGGGAGACAGGCAGAATCCCGCATAGACCGAATTTCTTATGCCAATAATACGGTTACACACATACTTTTGCATCCTATTACTCCTCCTTGTATAATTTGAATCGAGATGGTACTACCCCCCAACCCTCCTCTGAGGGGATTAAGCCCTTTTTAGATTCGATCGAGCTACCAACTTTGACTTCTGACTCCCTGGCTGACTTAAATGCCCCGGTCACTGAGAAAGAGATCTGGAACATCATTAAAGGTACTCACTCTTGTAAATCCCCTGGCCCGGGTGGCCTGCCTCCGGAGTATTATAAAACATTCCATCAGATATTGCTGCCTATATTGGAAAGGCTATTTACCCTCTTTCTAGACACCGGAAATATTCGGATCTTAAATTGTTTGCTAAATTATTGGCTTCCCGAATTAATAAGCTCTTGCCTTCCCTGGTGTCATCTGATCAAGTGAGATTTATACCAGCGCGCCAGTGCCGTTATGGAAATAGACACATGGTTAATTTACTCCAAGTGGCCCACTGGTCCAGGTCCCCCAGTATCTTTGTCTCGCTAGATGCTGAAAAAGCATTCGATAGGGTTCACTGGGGGTTCCTGGACCAGGTTCTGAGAAAGTTCGGCTTTAGTGGGCGGATTTTACAGGCGATCATGGGACTCTACTCAGCCCTGTTGGTGAGGGTATTAGCCTCTGGGTTCCTCTCGGCTCCCTTCCCAATTACCAATGGCACCAGGCAAGGCTGTCCGCTTTCCCCCCTTATATTTGCGTTAGTCATTGAGCCTCTTGCGGAGAAAATCCGTAAGTGTCCGGATATTTCTGGGATTATGGTTGGTACTGATCCCCATATTATTGGACTTTACGCAGATGATGTTATATTAACCTTATCTAATCCCCTGACATCCCTAGAGGCTGCCTCCCAGGTTATATCCCAATATTTGGAAGTCTCATACTACAAGTTAAATCCGAACAAGACCCAAATACCGATTCTTGTGCCTGACACATTAAAATCTGAAATCTCGACTAAACATACGTTCTCCTGGGTAGA
Organism: Bufotes viridis; assembly: GCA_033119425.1. Taxonomy (NCBI): domain Eukaryota; kingdom Metazoa; phylum Chordata; class Amphibia; order Anura; family Bufonidae; genus Bufotes; species Bufotes viridis. Next base: position 291,850,541 of record CM065589.1, on the reverse strand, counting down.
ACATTCTCTCCCGTGTCTAGGGGTGGAACTTACTCACTCGGACATAGTCTCTACCAACTTCACTAGACTTAGAGCGTAGCTTCAAAAAGCTATCCTCGTGAATCTCTCGTGGAAGGCTAGGATTAATTTGGTTAAAATGTTAATCTTACCCAAGATTTTATATACATTTTGTTGCCTCCCTCTTTTAATTCCGAAACGCCTCATTGAGTCGCTCCATAGGGATATGATTCAGTTTATATGGCATAATACTTACCGACGTATTTCTAATGATACTCTTTATCTCCCACTTAGGCTAGGGGGCTTGGGTGTTCCTAATTTATATAACTATTATCTGGCTAACTTGCTAGACCAAGCTATGGCCTGGTGGTCAACTGAGACCCCTCTGCACTGGCTTTGCATTGAGGAATACTATGCCGGAAGGAGATCGCTAAAGTCTCTGCTAGTTGCACAATTAATCTGGCCAATTACCCACAGACTTGACCTGGACACTATGCATGCTACGTCATGGGCATGGTTGAGATTGCTAAAATTTAACCAGCATTTACCTATTGAGGCAAAGTCTATCCCGCTGTCGGCACTTATATATCATATCCCCACCATGTCAATAACTACTTTGCTAAATGCTGGTATTAGCATTTTGGGTGATTTGTTCACAAATCGGATTTTGAAGGAGTTTGCATCCCTACATTTTGATTATGGCTTGCCTAACTCTGTATATTACCAATACTTGCAGATTCGGCACTTCCTTGCTCCGGTCCCCCTTTTGTTGGGACCCGGGCAGGGAAGACCCGCTATATGCAGTTTTGAAGGAGGGGGGTTGGAAAAGATCCAGAATTTTATTTTGGTATTCGATTCTCCTCTCAGAATTGACCAAAGACCCTATATGCTGAAGTGGAAGGCGGAGATTGGTAGGGTATTTTCTATACAGGATTGGACTATAGCTATACACTGGTCAGTTAAATGCACTAAGTGTATCAACCATGTGGAACAGGCGAGGAAGGTCCAACTGAGGTGGTATCTCACCCCGGACAGACTCTCACATAGTGTGCCTGGATACTCTCCATCGTGTTGGAGGGGCTGCGGATCGAGAGGGACCCTACTACACATGTGGTGGAGCTGTCCTTCCCCTACTGAATATTGGGCCTCTATTACCAAGGTCTTGAATGAGGTGACTGGAATGCCTTTGCAGCTAAGTCCTGAACTCGCTGTTCTGGGGATTGGGCTTTCAGGGTCAATAAAGGTTATAGCTCGGCAATGGAAGCATGCCGAATGCCGAGTCTGTGAAGGAGATGGTATCAGTTGTAAATTTTCATATGCACTGTGAATTTATTTTTGCACCTACCCTGGCCCACAGAATTGTCACTCATAATAGATGGCTACCCTGGCTATCTGGTAGATATTCCTCTCAACTCCCTATGAGCATTCTCTAGGTCACTCTTAGGAGGAAATTGTGCTGTTTGTCTGGTATGTTGACAACTAATGAACATGCATTTACTAAGACATGGACCGTGTTCTTTCCCCCCTCTTTTTTTCTTTTTCTTTTCTTTTCTTTCCTGTTTTGTTAGTTTGTTGAATCTGAAGTGCTTTCATTGATATAGCGACATTTGACAGATGCCACCACTTGTACTTGTCCAAATCTGTGGCTGTTTCATTTGGTATAAATGTTTCTCCTTGAACGCTGTCTCAGACTGATTTAGAGCTCGCTAGGTTGGCAGCACCCAAGCGGGTGCCCTAGCGAATTCGTCAGTTTTTATAGCATATCTTGTATTAGGCAACAGACTGATACTCTTTGTTCTATCTATGTTGTGGTTGCATCCACAACGTTTTGTTGTATATGTGAAAATTTCCAATAAAAGTCGATTGGGACTAAAAGAGGAAGGGCTGTTTTGTGCACCTTGTGGTAGCACTGTCCACATATATTGGTGATTCAGATGGGTAAAAGCAAACAGATATTGTGAGTCAGGGTGTAGCGGGACAGAGAAGAATGCATTTGCAAGGTCTATGACAGTGAAGATTTCAGCATTTGATGGAATCCCTGACAGTGCATTCATTGACTACCCATAGGTCCTGGACCATCCAGTATACAGGAGGCTGACCCTTAACCCTCCTTTTCCTTATTGGATATAAAGGAGAGTTACAGGGAGAGGTAGTTTTCATAACTGCTCCATTGTCTAACAGGTTCTTGACCTGCTAGGTGATAGCTTCTTGCTGTGGAGAGGACAGTGGATATTGACCTTTGTAGGGCAGCACATTGGGATTCTCTAGGGTTACTACTACCGGAGGTACAAGGAGTCTACCGATATCTGCGGATCCTTTTGCCCACAGGCTAGATGGTAATTGATCGAGTATGGGGTTTTCAGCTCCTTGGCTGTGCACTGTCTGTAGAGCTATGAGTATACAGGCTTCCTCAGGATGGAGGGCAGTAGAGAGGGAGACTGTACCATCTTTGCAAAATTGTATATTAGCCTGCACCTTCTGTAGGAAGTCAGCCCCAACTAGGTTAATTGGACAGGTGTTACTTACTACAAACTGGGACATTATTCCAGGAGGCAGGTGGAGTTGGGGACTATGGCTAAATATTTCTAAAGATTTTGTAGTAGGGTTGCGTTGAATAACTCCCTCAAGTCTGTAGCATAGAAGTGTCATATCAGTAAGCCAGTGTGGAAGGGCGGCAGTCTCAGAGAGTACACTACGGGCTGCACTAGTATCAATCAGAAATGAAATATCTGTTCCGGCCACCTCCAGTGTTAGTCTGGGGGAGGGACCGGCAGGAGGGACAGTGACTGCCATAAGTTGCGAGGGCCCTCCTGACACTAGTTTGCCAATTCCCTAGACAGAAGGGGGCAGAGGAAGGTCTGACTGATAGCTCTGATTTTCCCTCCTCTCTTGGTGTATTTGCCAAAGGTGTCGGCTACGTCAATGGCGTCTGATGTGGCCCAGTTTGCCACACCCATAGCAGACTCAGGGTGGCATGGGCTGACCATCATCTGTACTCATAACAGCTATTATGGCTCAGGCTTTTTTCGGGGTGTTTGCTTCTAGTCCCCTTGCCACCTGTTCCAATTGGTCGAAGGGTAAGGACTTCCATTCAGGGCGTACTGAGACCAGTGCTTTGTTTATCTTTGGGCGTAGCCCGTCTACTAATGTACGGGACAGGAGACGCATGTGGACAGGTTCCTTCAGATTAAAACCCATGTCCTGATAAGTTTACTTAACTTTTAAGGCAAACTTCTCTACTGATTCAGCCTTATCCTGTGTAATATATTGGAGCGTAGAGGATTGCTCAGCTAATCGTTCCTTTGCCCATGCTTGTAATCTATGCATGAAAGCCAGCCCAGAATCATTGTCACTGGGATCAAAGTTTGCTTCAGGCAGCTCTGGCTCCTTTATGTGGTCTAGCACTATAGAAGAATATTCTCCTATTTTCCACTATGCTCTTCAAGTCAGACCAAGTACAACCATAAGTTTGATATACCTGTTGTAATTTTACGGTAGAAAGGCATGGGTTGCGTCTCTGGGTCTGGAAACATGTTCACTATGGTGAACAGCTGCTGAGGGGTGAAGGAGACATACTTGGGTGGCCCGGTGGGTGGTCTCATTTGGCCAAAGGAATTAACTATTGTTTCATAGGTTTCAGTTTTTATGTCTTTCACTTGATCACGTAAGTTGTCTAGATGTTCTTGAAAGGGTATGATTCTGGGAAATGGCTGTCTCGGTTCACTGATTAGAGGAGTTACGTGGGGGGTACCACTGAATTGAGCTAGACCACCTCCTGGCATATAAGGTGGGTATTGACCTGGAGTATATGGCTCATAGACTATTGACCTCATATGGAGGTTGGAACTAGTGGGCTGCATATCATCCTCATGGTTATTTGAACTGCTAACAGGGGGATTCTCTGTTCCCTCTTCCCCAACCTCATCTACACTTGTCGTAATCATCATGATGTTCAGTGGCACCTGAGGCGGTGACTTAATAGTGCCATCCAGGTAAACCACGGGATACAAAGGTGTAGTCCCTGAGGTGGGAGGTTTTGGACTAGGAGAGGTCAGAGATTCGTTTTCGGGTGGAGGCTGAGGGCAAGATGGCGCCGTGGCTGAGACGGGGGAAGTGACTACTGGAAACACAGATGTACTGTGGGGAAGTGGCGCACCGCAGGCTAGACACGTCTCTCTAAAGGGTGGATTCTGTTGACCACATACATTACAATCCCACGCCCCATCAGATGTCTTGACGCCATGTTTGTAGGGGGGTGGCTGTTCCACACGTACCTGGTTTAGAGTACAGACAAATCTCTTAAGTTTCTCATCAAATTTCTGGTATCCTCCCACCTCTTCAAACTCTCGGCTACTGTCCGGCCATGCTATGACTAGTGGAGACAGTTTCTGATCATTTAACTTTCCTTGCTTTTCTTTTAACAGTCTGACCCGTGTCTTACTACACAGGGTCCCACCCTTTGGTATATTGAAGTTCTTCTCTAATCTGCTGAATTCTTTTAAGAGCTCCTTCCCCTTTTTGTCCTTTACATACTGGAAAGGTACAATGGAGCCCTCAGGCAAACTTTTTGAGTTTCCCATCGTATGCAATCTCTGAGACAATTTCTCGTTCTGGAGCCAACTAAAGCCGACTGGGTAGAGAACAAGACAGATACCTGCCTGACGTCTGTTTTGAGTCAAATTCTGAGGCAATCACTGGCCAGCAGATTAAACAGACTCCTTCCCTTCTGAGACCTCTGCGGCAATAGACAGATACTCTGATTGTCTATTAGGTTCAGCACTTGAGGAAATCTTTGACAGACAGTAGTTATCACGTCTCTCACCACATTCACTGAGGTACCACAACCACAACTGTCACAAAGGTTTCCTTTTGCACAGACTCTAAACACTATATAACAGTGGGGGTTCTAACTCACATGCCCACAAGACATTCCTTAACCAACCAATCACCCCTCTATCAGCGCATCACAGAGAACAATCACCACGGACACATAAGTAGGATGACAGTTTTCCTACCTCTTTTTTTTGGGCAGGCCGGTCCCGGTGTCCGTGAGGATGTCCTCATTCGTCTGATGTCCTCAGGGGTGATCAGAGGGGGAAACAATTCTGTATGGGTTGGGTAACACTCCACTTTTACTTGTGGATCACAGGAAAAGGTTCCCACACCAGGATGTATAAGGAATAAGGTTCCTGGACAACACTTGATGCTTCGTGATTTATTAAAGCTTGATATACAATGTGCGTTATGCCAGTTTGTAAACATATAGTTACAGTGACGTTTCGGCCGTAGCCTTCATCAGGAAACTGGATGAGCCGCACTACATGTAAAGGAATGGCCACTGTGGCATATAGGAGGGCTCTATGGCCCTGTGGGCGGATAAGTCTTTCTGTATTAGGGCTGTATGCCTGTTTGTAGTCCGCCATGAGGGGGAAACAACTTATGCCCCACGTTGGGCGCCAATTGCTCTGGTTCTGGTTTGGTTCCAACCCAAACATTGGTCGCTTCGTGACAGCTGCTCCCAATCAATAATAATAATAATATGTGCACGGAGAGAAACTGACACAACACCAGCTGTTGTGGGACAATACTTCTCTATTTTAATTAAGGAAGTTACAAGGCTTATATACCTTATGCCAGGGCGTTAGTTCAACAAGCGTATATATGATAGGCTAATATGTCTAGTATCAGATGGACACATACTTTGTTCTGCAATTAGCTATATATGGTTATAGTAGTGTTTATGCTACTCATTATTTTAATGCATACATATCGTGTGCCTATGTGGAAATGCAGGCAGGCATTGTTTAGAAGGACAGAGAAGAAAAAGGGAAGTACAAGTAAAAAGGGAAAATGGAGAAATAGGACAAGAATACATAGTATAAATCATCAATCCATCACACCATCAATCTTCTATGTTTCTACTGTATTTTTTTTAACCACATAGTGAACAAAAACAAAACCCAAACAATAAAGGCAGAATTGCATTTTTTCACACCACAAGTTATTTTTTTCAAATGGTACCATTAAAAAGTACAATATCCTGCAAAAAGCTCTAATATGACCATGTTAACAGAAAAGAGTTAAATATTGATGACCTGTCCCAAGGATCAATATCTAATCAGTGGGTATCTGATTCACAGCATCCCCAATGTTTAACTGTTTGAAGGGGCTGCCGAGCTCACATGTGCACTGCAGCCTTTTATAGTATACCAAAAACAGCAGGTACACTGTATAGTTGTTGTTCTTGGCATTGCAGCTCAATTTCATTCATTTAAACGTGACTGAGCTGCACAAAGGCCACGCAACTGATGGACATAACATTACAGGCTGAAGAATAGGCCCCAGCTCTTGTCTAATTGCTGATGCCCCTTCAATCAGCTGATCGGTGGGTGTCAGGAGTCAGACCACTACCAATCAGATATTGGTGTTCTATCCTGAGTATCAATACTTAAGTCCCTGAAAACCCCTTCCCACCCAGTGACTTACTAATACGTCATAGGCTGGAGGGAAATGCCATACTATTTCCTATTCTGGCCGTTTAAACTCTTAACCACTTCAGCCCCCCTAGCTTAAACACCCTTAATGACCAGGCCACTTTTTAAAATTCTGCGCTACACTACTTTCACGGTTTATTGCTTGGTCATACAACACACCATTTCATTGTTGCTGACATTTTAACTTTTTTTGATATTAATAAAAAATTACCAAAATTTTTGCAAAAAATTTTCACTTTCTGTTGTAAATTTTTTTTTTTTTAAAATGACATTTCTATATACATTTTTCTCTAACTTTATTGTTCTACATGTCTTTTGATAAAAAAAAAATGCAATAAGTGTACATTTATTGTCACCTGTCATGTTTTTTCGGGTGCTAGAATGCCAGGATAGTATAAATATCCCCAAATGACACCATTTTAGAAAGAAGACACCCCAAAGTATTCGCGGAGGGGCATGGTGAGTTCATGTATGATTTCATTTTTTTTCACAAGTTAACGGAAAATGACACTTTCTGAGGAAAAAATAATAATAAAGTTTCCATTTCTGCTAACTTCTGGCAAAAAAAAAAAAATCTCCCACAGACTCACTATGACCTTGGGGTGTCTACTTTCCAAAATGGGGTCATTTGTGGGGTGTGTTTACTGTTCTGGCATTTTGGGCGGGGGTAAATTGTGAGCAACCCTGTAAAGCCTAAAGGTACTCGTTGGACTTTACGCTCCTTTACGCACCTAGGCTGCGAAAAAGTGGCACACGTGGTATCGCCGTATTAAGAAGAAGTAGGGCAATGTGTTTTGGGGTGTATTTTTACACATACCCATGCTGGGTGAGAGAAATATCTCTGTAAATTGACAACTTTGTATAGGATTTCACAGGGCATTTTTACGCATTTGGATTCCAAACGACTTCTCACGCTTTAGGGGCCCCTAAAATGCCAGGGCAGTAGAAATACCCCACAAGTGACCCCATTTTAGAAAGAAGACACGGAATACCTTGGGGTGTCTTTTTTCTAAAATGGGGTATTTATACTGCCCTGGCATTTTAGGGGCCCCTAAAGCGTGAGAAGTCGTTTGGAATCCAAATGCATAAAAATGCCCTTCTTCTCATGCTTTAGGGCCCCTAAAATGCCAGTGCAGTATAAATACCCCACATGTGACCCCATTTTGGAAAGAAGACACCCCAAGGTATTCCGTGAAGGGCATGGCGAGTTCATAGAAGATTTATTTTTTGGCACAAGTTAGCGGAAATTGACTTTTTTTTTTCTCACAAAGTCTCTCTTTCCGCTAACTTGTGACAAAAAGTTAAATATTTCATGGACTCAATATGCCCCTCAGCGAATACCTTGGGGTGTCTTCTTTCCAAAATGGGGTTACATGTGAGGTGTTTGGCCAGCATTAGGAGTTTCTGCTATTCTCCTTATATTGAGCATACGGGTAATGAGATTTTTTTTTTCCGTTCAGCCTCTGGGCTGAAAGAAAAAATGAACGTCACAGATTTCTTTATTCGCATCGATCAATGTGGATGAAAAAATCTTTGCCAAAAAATGTGCAAAAAAAAAAGAGGGGAAAGGACATAGGAGTACTTGCGAAGTAAAGCTGCGATCGCTAATAAAGATCCAAAAAGCTCAAAAGTGATCTTAATAGCGCCGCAGCGATTTTACAGTGTCTTTGCAGTGATCAGGAAAAAAAAAATTCTGACACTGCGGTGGGGCGGACTGAACGCAAGTGTGCGCACAAGATCAGGCCTGATCGGGCGAACACTGCCGTTTTTGTAGAGCCTAAGGTGACCCTAATGTACTGATATAGATCTGATTGCGATCAGTCTTGATCACTTACAGATACTATATAGCACTAGTGCTGATAAGCGACAGCGATGACGCTAATCAGCGACTAATCAGTGACTGCGGTGCGGTGGGCTGGGCGCTAGCTACCTAACAAGTAGCTAACTAACTGGCGGTGATAAGGGACCCTTAGGCCCCATTCACACGTCTGCAATTCTGTTCCGCATTTTGCGGAACAGAATTGCGGACCCATTAATTTCTATGGGGACAAACTTTGTCCCGCTTGGATCCGGAATTGCGGATCCGCACTTCCGGGTCCGCACTTCCAGGTCCGCACTTCCGTTCCGCAAAAATATAGAACATGTCCTATTCTTGTCCGCAATTGCGGACAAGAAAGGGCATTTTCTATAAAGTTCTGGCAATGTGCGGATCCGCAAAATGCGGAAAGCACATTGCCGGTGTCCGTGCTTTGCGGATCCGTGGATCCGCAAAACACATACGGACGTCTGAATGAGCCTTACAGGGGGTGATTAGTGACAGGGGGGGTGACAGGGGGTGATCAGGGGGGTGACATGGGGTGATCAGGGGTTAATCAGTGACGGGGGAGGGTGTTGGTGTGTGGTGATTGGTGCACTTACAGTGTCCTCTGGTGGTCCCAAGCAAAAGGGACCACCAGAGGAGCAGGCAGCAGGCATATCAGACGCTGTTTATAAAACAGCGTCTGATATGCGATTCAGATGCCATTTTTTAACATCTACAGCCTGCCAGCGCATGATCAGCGCTGGCAGGCTGTAGTTAAAGTTCCTGCCATTGCGCGCGCGTTCACAGGAAATCTCGTTCCTCGCAAGATGATGCGCCGATGCGTCTATGAGGAACATCCCGGCCACCCGCAGGACGCATCCCTGCGTTAGGCGGTCGGGAGGTGGTTAAAGGGAGTTGGCCACTTTCTGACTACTGTTGACCAGTGTGCTTGTAAGATGATTATATGGCACTTTCTAACATAGTCTGTTGAAATTCTGCTCCATTTTCGATATGTCATGCCTTCTTGTTTGCCAAGTCTTTTGCGCAGTCCATGTGAAGGTCTTGTCCCCAAACGGCTGAAGATGGAGGATCATGTGACCAAAAGGCAAATCACCGCCATGGGATGACTCTTCTATTCAAATACACTGCACCTACCACCTGCCCTGTCACTGTTATAATATATATATATATATATATATTTGTGCTCGGATTGGCTCAAAGTATGTACCTACCCTACCTAATAGCAGTAGAGTTATGCCGGAACTGCTGTAGAAGGGCAGCCTAAAGGGGGCAACCCTAGTATGGAGTGCCTTAATAAGAGGGGAAGGGGGGTTTGGGAGGGCAGAGAAAACTGTTGAGCCGACACCTGGCCATGTTGATGCCAGGTATTAAATAAGTAGCTAACCCCACCTCCCCTTGCACAAATACAGCAAATAATTGTGCTCAGATCGGCTCAAAGTATGTACCTACCCTACTTGTCCCTACCTAATAGCAGTAGAGTTATGCCGGAACTGCTATAGAAGGGCAGCCTAAAGGGGCCAAAAATAACAGACATAGATATAGCAAAATATCTTATGACCATACCAATGATGTTGTACACCCGCGAGGTACAGTTTAAATGGTGCTATGAGCCAAGTTTAGATCAGAGGGGCAAAAAGGCAGCAAAAGCGAGTAGGTAAGTTATGACCCCTCTCCTGCAGTTGAGCATGTGTCTTTAACCGCCTGCCGACCGCCTAACACAGGGATGCGTCCAGGCGGCGGCAGGACTGTTCCTCTTTGACGCGGCGCATCATCTCCGGAGGGGCGAGATTTGCTGTGAACGCTCGCGCGCGCGTTCACCGCAGATCGCGTCTCAGGAGTTATACTACAGCCTCCCAGCGATCATCAATCGCTGGCAGGCTGTAGATCTAAAATAAAAGGCATCAAACAGGTATGTTAGATGCTGTTTTGTTAACAGCGTCTAATATACCTGCTACCTGGTCCTCTGGTGGTCCCATTTGCTGGGATCGACCACCAGAGGACCAGGTAGCTATGTAAAGTAGCACCAAGCACCACACTACACCCCCCCCCTGTCACTTATTAACCCCTTGTTAACCCCTGATCACCCCATCTAGACTCCCTGATCACCCCCCTGTCACTGATCAACCCCCTGTAAGACTCCATTCACATGTCCATATGTGTTTTGCGGATCCGCGGATCCGCAAAACACGGACACCGGCAATGTGCTTTCCGCATTTTGCAGATCCGCACATTGCCAGAACTATATAGAAAATGCATTTTCTTGTCCGCAATTGCGGACAAGAATAAGACGTGTTCTATATTTTTGCGGAACGGAGGTGCAGACCTGGAAGTGCGGATCCGCAATTCCGGATCCGAGCGGGACAAAGTCTGTCCCCATAGAAATGAATAGGTCCGCAATTCCGTTACGCAAACAGAATTGCGGACGGGTGAATGGGTAATAAGGGTCCCTTATCACCGCCAGTTAGTTAGCTACTTGTTAGGTAGTTAGCGCCCAGCCCACCCGCAGTCACTGATTTTGGCAGAGATTTTTTCATCCACATTGATCGATGCGAATGAAAAAATCTGTGCCGTTCATTTATTTATCTTTTTTCAGCCCAGAGACTGAACGGAAATAAAATCTCATTACCCGTATGCTCAATATAAGGAGAATAGCAGAAACTCCTAATGCTGGCCATACGTGTAATGATTGCGGAGACCCTCAAATGCCAAAGCAGTACAAAAACCTCACATATGACCCCATTTTAGAAAGAAGACATCCCAAGGTATTCCGTGAGGGGTATGGTGAGTTCATGTAACATTTTATTTTTTGTCACAAGTTAGTGGAATATGAGACTTTGTAAAAAAAAATAATAATAATTTCCGCTAACTTGTGCCAAAATATGTTTTTTTCTGTGAACTCGCCATGCCCCTCACGGAATACCTTGGGGTGTCTTCTTTCCAAAATGGGGTCACTTGTGGGGTATTTATACTGCCCTGGCATTTTAGGGGTCCTAAAGCGTGAGAATCCAAATGCGTAAAAATGCCCTGTAAAATCCTAAAGGTACTCATTGGAATTTGGGCCCCTTTGCGCATCTTGGCTGCAAAAAAGTGTCACTCATGTGGTATCGCCGTACTCAGGAGAAGTAGGGCAATGAGTTTTGGGGTGTATTTTTATATATACCCATACTTTGTGTGAGAAATATCGCTGTAAACGACAACTTTTTAAATTTTTTTATACAAAGTTGTCAATTTACAGAGATATTTCTCTCACCCAACATGGGTATATGTAAAAATACACCCCAAAACACATTGCCCTACTTCTCCTGAGTACGGCGATACCACATGAGTGACACTTTTTTTGCAGCCTGGGTGCGCAAAGGGGCCCAAATTCCAATGAGTACCTTTAGAACAGTATAAACACCCCACAAATGACCCCATTTTGGAAAGAAGACACCCCAAGGTATTCGCTGAGGGGCATAGTGAGTCCATAAAAAATTGAACTTTTTGTCACAAGTTAGCGGAAAGGGAGACTTTGTGAGAAAAAACAATAAAAAATCAATTTCCGCTAACTTGTGCCAAAAAAAAAATCTTCTATGAACTCGCCATGCCCCTCACGAAATACCTTGGGGTGTCTTCTTTCCAAAATGGGGTCACATCTGTGGTATTTATACTGCCCTGGCATTTTAGGGGCCCTAAAGCGTGAGAAGAAAAATGCGTAAAAATGCCCTCCTAAAAGGTACTCATTGGAATTTGGGCCCCTTTGCGCATCTTGGCTGCAAAAAAGTGTCACACATGGTATCTCCAGTAGGGCAATGTGTTTTGGGGTATATTTTTACATATACCCATGTTGGGTGAGAGAAATATCTCTGTAAACTGACAACTTTGTATAAAAAAAATGTAAAAAGTTGTCATTTACAGAGATATTTCTCACACCCAGCATGGGTATATGTAAAAATACACCCCAAAACACATTGCCCTACTTCTCCTGAGTACGGCGATACCACATGAGTGACACTTTTTTGCAGCCTGGGTGCGCAAAGGGGCCCAAATTCCAACGAGTACCTTTAGGTTTTACAAGGTTGCTTACAATTTAGCCCCGCCCAAAATGCCAGAACAGTAAACACACCCCACAAATGACCCCATTTCGGAAAGTAGACACCCCAAGGTATTCAATGAGGGGCATAGTGAGTCCGTGGAAGTTTTTTTTTTTTTTTAGCCAGATGTTAGCAGAAATGGAAACTTTATTATTTATTTTTTTTACCTCAGAAAGTGTCATTTTCCGCTAACTTGTGAAAAAAAATGAAATGATACATGAACTCACCATGCCCCTCCACGAATACTTTGGGGTGTCTTTTTTCTAAAATGGTGTCATTTGGGGGGTATTTATACTATCCTGGCATTCTAGCACCTGAAGAAACATGACAGGTGCTCAGAAAGTCAGAGCTGCTTCAAAATGCGGAAATTCACTTTTTTGCACCGTAGTTTGTAAACGCTATAACTTTTACCCAAACCAATAAATATACACTTATTGGATTTTTTTTTTTATCAAAGACATGTAGAACAATAAATTTAGAGAAAAATTTATATAGAAATGTAGTTTTAACTCCTTAAGGACACATGACGTATGGGTACGTCATGTGTCCAGTCCCTCAAGATGGCACCCGCTCCTGCTTGCTGCGGGCACCATCGCTGCGGGGGTCCGGCTGATTCCTGTAGCTGACCCCCGCAGCTGATGATCGCGGTCGGCAGCGCTGCCGATCGCGATCATTTAACCCCGCAGATGCCGTGATCAATCCTGATCACGGCATCTGCGCTGAGCTAAACCAGTAAAACTTTCGGCAGCGCTCCGGCTCCCCTAGTGGTGATCGGGAGAATCGGAGCGCTGTAAGGGATAGCCTCAAGCCTTTCATTCAGCTTGAGGCTATCACTTACTATTTCCTATGGAGCCCTTGTTAGCAATAGGGCTTCATAGGAAAGTAGTAAAATGCTCATAAACTCCAATACAAGTGGAGTTTATGATAGAAGCAATCAGGTAACTGATTTATATAGGTCCCTATGGGACCTATATAAAAGTGTAAAAAAAAATAAAAAAAAATAAAAAAAAAAATTAAAAAAACCTAAAAATTAAAATCAGCCCCCTTTCCCCAAAATTAAAATAAAATAATTAAAAAAATAAAAAAATACACATCATGGGTGTCGCAATGTGTGAAAACACCCATAGTATAAAAATATAAAAATATATTTCCCATACGGTAAACAGAAAAACGGAAAAAAGCGCCCAAATGGCCGATTTGCCGTTTTTGGACGCTTCATTTCCTCAAAAAAAATTAAATAAAAAGCGATCAAAAAGTCCTACACACCACATAATGGTATCAACAAAAAGTTATGATCGCCCCGCAAAAAATAAGCCCCCATACAACGCCATACACTTATTTACAAATACGTTATAGCGGTCAAAACATGGCGACAAAAAAAAAATCACTATCAAAACGCAAGAAAAGCTATACATATTGGGTATCGCCGGATTCGTACTGACCTGTAGAATAAAACTAAATGGTCAGTTATATCGCAAATCAAACGTCGTAATTTAGAAACCCGTAAAACTGTGGTGAAATTGCTTTTTTTTCAATTTCACCCCATTTGGAATTTTTTTCCCGCTTCCCACTACACCGTATGCATTATTAAATGATGGCGTTGGAAAGTACAACTTGTCCCGCAAAAAATAAGCCCTCATATGGCCATGTGAATGGAAAAATAAAAAAGTTATGGCTCTTGGAAGGCATAGAGCGCAAAACGAAAACGCAAAAATGAAAAAACCCTGTGACCATAAGGGGTTAAAAAAAATGACAACAGAAAGTAAAAAATTTAATTTTTTTGCTAAAATTTTGGTCATATTTAATTAATAGCAAAAAAAGTAAAAATGTCAGCAGCAATAAAATACCACCAAATGAAAGCTCACCATTGCGAGGCTTCAAGCAGATGTTCTCAGGCGGAAATGGCCACTGAGCTTAGAGAGTTAGAGAGTGTCAACAGCAGGTTGCAACAGAGAGACTGGAAGAGTCACAGAAAGGCATAGAAGTGGACGTCCTTTGGTCACATTCCACACTGATGGCTGCTTCATTGTGAACAATGCCATGCAGAATCGCATAATGAATGCCACACAACTCCATGCACATTTAAGGGAGGTGGGGGGCACCCAAGTGTCTAGTCAGATGTCATGTCATGATTCAAAACCATTTACATCAGCGTGGTCTATGTGCTAGACAACCTGCATCGTTTGGCATGGAACATGGAGCATCTATGCTAGGCGAGGGACCAATGGGCCTCAGTGCTGTTCACTGATGAAAGTTGATTCATACTGAGCAGAAATGACGGAGAACCAGGGGCGTAACGATCGCGGTCGCAGAGTGTGCGACCGCGACCGGGCCCGGCGGTGGAGGGGGCCCGCTGCAGGCGGCAGTGAGCAGGCCCTCCCCCTCTCCTCATCTTTCATTCAAAGCGGCCGCGGCGTGCTGGGGGAAGGAGCCGCAGGACTAAGGAGGCGGAGCTGTAGGAAGTGCGGGCGCGCGGCTGGTCCGGCGCGCGCCTTGTACCATCTGCTGCAGGAGAGAGGAAGAGGACAGGAGACTCACGTGTGGCAGCCGCAGAGCGAGCCCAGGCCGGCCGGAGCGAGTCCTCCTCTGACCCGCCCGCCATGAGCTGCCCGAGCCCGACATGTTCGCCGACGCCAGCCGCCCCCCTCGCTCCCCCCTCCCAGTCAGCCACCGGGCCCCGACCAGTGCGGCCACCACATTTAAATTACATCCCATTCTGAAGCTGCAGCGCCTGAGATTCTGGGGAGACAAGGGGAGGGAGGGTGGAAGAGGGAGCAGACAGTCAGGGAGAGCAGCAGAGAGGCCACAGAGAGGGACAGAGAGAGCCACAGAGGGGACAGCGAGAGCCACAGAGTGCGACAGAGGGGACAGAGAGATCACAGAGAGCTACAGAGGGTAAAGAGAGAGCCACAGAGGGGACAGAGAGAGCCACAGAGAGGGGACAAAGAGAGCCACAGAGAGACCACAGAGGGGACAGAGAGAGCCGCAGAGGGGACAGAGAGAGCCACAGAGAGGGGATAAAGAGAGCCACAGAGAGACCACAGAGGGGACAGAGAGACACCACAGAGGGGACAGAGAGAGCCACAGAGGGGGACAAAGAGAGCCACAGAGAGAGCCAAGAGGGAACAGAGAAAGCCACAGAGAGACCACAGAGTGACCACAGAGAGGGGACAGAGTGACCACAGAGAGGGGACAGAGTGACCACAGAGAGGGGACTGAGTGACCACAGAGAGGGGATAGAGTGACCACAGAGAGACCACAGAGAGCAGCAGAGCGGAGAGAGAGCGCCGCAGAGAGGAGAGAGAACGCCGCAGAGAGGAGAAAAAGCCGCAGAGAGGAGAGCCGTGCCGTTAGAATATGGTAAAAAAAAATTAAACCCCTACCTCTTCTATTTTATATTTCACCTCAAACACATTCACACCGATAGTAGGCGGGGTCTTGGTAGTGGGCGGGGTTTTGCTAGGGGGGGCCCCAATCCAAAGTTTGCCCTGGGGCCCATAGAACTCTAGTTACGCCACTGCGGAGAACGCTATGCATCAGCCACTGTTGTCACCAGACGAGCCTTTGGTGGTGGTGCTACAGTGTGGGCAGGTTTGTCTAGTCAATACAGAACTGCCCTACACTTTGTGAATGGTACAGTGACAAGCCCCTACTACTTGAATAACATCATTAATCCAGTCATTGTGCCTCTGCATTAACAACACAAGCCTAATTTCATTTTCATGGGGCGACAATGTGCCAGCTCATCAAGGTCGCATCTTTAGGAATTGGCTGCTTCAGACTAGGGTACCTCAAATGGAGTGCCTGCACTTTCTACAGACCTAAATCCTATTGTGAAAACCCATGGGATCATCTGAGTCACTGTGTAGAGGCTTGTAACTCTGTACCCCAGAACCTCAAACTGAGGTTACGAGTAAGGACTAGCAAGTCCGAAACATGTCAACCTAGCGGTGGAGGGAGATGTTGTCCACGTCTGTGAATTGTGACCATTACGTACGCCAAGTTTTTTACCCAAAATGCTGGAACCTTTCTTTTCTCCATATTTAAAGAAAGGACTGGTCCGGTCTGTTCCGCTCATGGGAAGAATATGGTGAGCTGGAAAAACTTATTTTATTACAAGGTTGCTTTATGTCAGGCTATGGATTAATTCCTGGAAAAAAGTCTGACACTATAACACTCCTTTAAAGGGGTTATCCCATGACTAATGTAAAAAATGAAAATAAGACATCATATAGAACATGACAATATCTTTCTAACAAACCTCAAATGGATCCAGAGATCTCCCAATTCATTGCTCTACTAGATTTATATCAAGCTGGCAGCTCAAAGGGAGTGTCTTTTTTAACGCACCTCAGAGGGCGTGTCCAGGCATGGGATTCTACCAGTTCCCTCCAGTTCTCCAGATCCGCTTGTTAAAATTACAACTGGATCGGAGAACCGAGTTACCGGCTGAGTCCTGATTTGGTGCTCTGGTGGCAGCAGAGCAGCTGGAGATGTTCGCTTCCATTGCTTTGCCCGCTGCTGATAGTTTATCTCCTTAGTTGGGTGGTATGTGTGTGTAGTGTATATATGGTGTATTTATGTATGTGTACCATGTATATGGTGTATTTTTTTGGATGTTTGTTGCATATATATGGTGTATGTATATGTAAACATATCGTGACGCCGCTTGTCCATTTTTGAGTTGGAACCTATTGTTAAAAATTTGAATCCCACCTCTTGGTGTGTCCATTCTACTGAAGCTCTTACCCTATCATGACTCAGGAGGCAGTTCAAGGAGGAAACTGAGCATGTGCAGCCATCTGAGTGAGCTGGACAAAGACATGAGAAAAAAACAGCAGGTGGTGCTATACAGATACATTTTATTGAATAACTTGGTAGCTATGCTACATTTTTAATGACATGCAATTACAAGAGTATTCAGATCCAGGTGCTGGTTTGAACACTGTACAATATTTTTCGTGGGACAACCCCTTTAATCTGGCCCTGCCCTGAATTTCTAGTAAGAGTGTTTGCAAGGTAAATGTGAACTTGCAAGTGTCAAAAGTACATACACATGAAGTGCATCCATCACTCATTAAAACGTGTTTTCTTTTGCAGAATTTCAGTGATATTACTGCTCTCCATCAGCTGAGCTTATCTGCCTCCTCACCAAGACCTTCTCAAACACCAACCGGTAAGGAACGCATAGTTGCCATCCATGCTCTTTCCAATAGCCTTCAGAGTCCATGTGTCAGCAACAAAATAATAAATCAGTCAGATGTTTTACTAAGTAAAGCGAATGCTACCAAATGTAATGACCCATCTTCATATTTCCTAGTCCATAGAATTTCCAGCAAAGATAACCAATCACAACTTCCTTCACCTGTTCACCCATTAGAGTATTATTGGAGACCCGCCATGTCTGATCCATCAGTGATGTTTGGTCAGCGTTGCAGCACAGAGACTCGAGAACAGTTGACATGGTCAGATTTGAAACAACACTTACACCAGCCTGCATGTCTACAAGACAATACTGTTGATGGACCATCTTCATGTGGAAAACACAGTTCATTGCACAGAGTTTCCCATCATCCAAAGCCTATTTACAAAAACAATGAACAAGAGCCAAGTTTTTCAATGAACCGAGAAAGCTTCTATGCAGATTTATTAAATGAACGGAATTCAACACATCCATTAGATTGTGGAAATGAATTAACGGATGCTATTAACCAGACATTACCTTCAGAAATACAAAGGGGCCCATTACAACAAACACAAGTGCCATTTCATAATCATCTTTTCACAGCCAGCAGGAATGAAGAGACAGATTATTCTTACTGCTCCCTAAAAGGAGTTGTTGGAAAGAGATTAATGGTGAACAGTATCATGACAAAAGAAGGAATGTCAGCAGGTACAGTTTGTTTCTTAAAGAAACTCTGTCAACGGGTTTCTGCTGACTGTATCTGAGGGCAGCGATCCTGATTACAATTCATGGTCAATGTGCATTGTTTTTGTGCTGTAGATTTTCTAGAGAACAGCCTATTGGAATTCTCTGGATCCAGCATAGTAGGAAAGTGCTACCTGTCTGCCGGACCCCATTGACTATAATCGGATTCGGCGGGATAAAAACGCGACGTGCAACAACTTTTGTCCAGCCGAATCATGGCATATATTCAGGGGAGCAGCCAGATCTCCACCGGTTTCCATTATAGTCAATCGCGTACGGCAGGCAGGTAGGACTTTCCGGCTATGCCAGATCCAGAGAACTCTGACAGCGCTCTAGTGCTCATGTAAAACTAGCCTATGTAGCTCTAGGACCCAAGTGCTTGAGTCCACTTCAACGTAATGCACACACTCGGGAGTCCTTTTTTTCATGACCTGCCTGCTCTCCTGCTGGTTCACATCTTTCTCCCTATACACAGTGGGACAAACATATGACATTTTCTGTGTTTCTTATATTTATACACAGTGTTTAAAAGAGTTAACTGATGACCTATCCCGAGCTAGTCTGGAGATAGCCCTCTGTATTAACTCACAGGGAAGCTAGCACTGGCCTATCCAAGAAGGACTGCCTGAAAGGTGGCGTCTGGTGTAGTGTGGCGTGACACATAGAAAAGGAAGAAAGCTGTGAATCATCTGTGGGAGCTCAGGGTGAGCCACAGCTCAGGGTGTCCTGCTAGAGATTTTCAACACAGATATTAAGAAAAATACAACATAAAAAAGTAACTGATCCTGCATTTAAATCAGGTTCATTGTTGCTAGTTTATGCCCTCTGATAATGCACCAAAAAGCTGGTGACAAATTCCCTTCAAACAACAGTTTCTAAACATAAAAAAGTTATCTACAAATATATACCGGTACTTATACTGCTGAGATGATGCTCATAGATATAAATTAGTTCTTTCATGTTTCTTCTTCCTGTGATATACCCCCTCAAGTTTACTACTCTGAGTTTAAGCATGAACATTAGGGGGACAACAGTTGACCTACAAAATCACCAGAGAATTAGACCCTCGGATAATAGATATGACTAGCTGTTAAAATCCTATATACTCCACAGTAAGCGAGCACTCATGGGTATGAGCAAAACACTCATATAATACTAATTGATGAATGTTTTGCCCAGATGATGAGCATGTGCTAGAGGAGAGCACTGTGGGATAATTAAAAATGAAGATTACTGATCAGTAGGGATGAGTGAACTTGTGTTTTCAAGTTCGGCGTACATGGTTCGGGTTATCTAAGAATTCCATCATGGATTCCGCTACCACAGAACATAATTCCGTTATGGATTCCGCTACCACGGACCATAAGTTCTTAGATAACCCTAACCTTGTACGCGGAGCTTGAAAACAAACAAACAAGTTTGCTCATCCCTACTGATCAGTAAAGGTGAAGAGTCATCTGGAAGAAGTGTGATGCTTTTGAGCAGGTGTATCAAACTAAGCCAGATATATGGGCCGCATTCATTTCAAATACGATACAATTATAGAAGTGCAGTTCTCACAAACCACACAGAATCCCCTATCTTCTGTGTTACAGGAGTGTAATATCACACGTACAGCACATACATGTCTAACACTCACCACCCATGAGCTTCCCTCAGTCGGCCGTGCCCAAAAATTAAACCAAGATCTCCCCTAGTGGTGAGAACAGTGGGATGAGAGAGGTATCACAACTTTTTTGTGGCATTCTAATCAGTTTTCAAAAATACTGTAAATTTCATGTAACTGGACAACCTCTTCTTAAGGGCTCACGCACACGACCGTATCCGCAAAACATGGATACCAGCCAAGTGAATGCCGCAACTTCTTTTTTAACTCCTGCTAAAAATAGCTTATCCTTGTCTGCAAAACAGAATAGTATAGGACATGTTCTTTTTTGTGGGACCGCAGAATGGACATACAGTTGCAAAAAGCAGACAATGTGCTGTCCACATCTTTTGTGGCCCCATTGATATTAATGTCCACATCAAATGCAGACAGAACATACACACAGCCGTAGTTTCAGGAAAAAAAAACGGATTGGATGGGGGCCCATTTATCTCAATGGTGCACCACTAAAAGTTGTGGACAGCACCCTGTGACCCTGCCAAAAAACTGCCAAAAAAAAAAAAATGTCCTATTTTTGTCTGTTTTGCGGTGGTAAAAATTGCACAACTATTCAAAAATCACAATGTGTGAACACAGCCTATGCACGAGTTCAAACCTGTTCTAAATGGATTCTATGTTTTTTCTTTCAAAACAGAACCAAATCCCAGCTGTGAGTTGTCCCAGCTGAAAAGGAGAAAGCTGACTTATGAGAGAGTTCCAGGAAGATGCGATGGTCAAACTCGCCTCAAGTTTTTTTAATAAATATTTTACTATTGCAATTGCCAATGTTCCCTATCAGTTAATCGTATTTACCAGACTTTGGCTATCAATATAACTTAGGGGTTAATAATACATGGCCAATTAATAATATATGGCCAATTTCATGTTTTTGGTGAAAATCCTCCTTAGGTCTCCAGCACACGACCATATTTTGCATCTGCATCCAATCTGCATTTTTTGCAGATTGTACATTGACCCATACATTTCCACAGGGCCGCAAATTATGTGGATAGCATTCGTTCGCCCATTCTGCAAATTATAAAACATATCCTATTCTTGTCTGTTTTGTAGACAATAGGCAGTTCTATTAGATATATGCGGCATACCACAAAATACATATGGGCGTGTGCATGTAGCCTTATTTACAGTATATTTCTGGGAAAGTGTCAGACTTAGGCCCTTTTCTCACATCTGCTGTTGGAAAAAAATAACGCAGCATGCAGTGCTCTTTTCCAGTAAAGTTATGGACACCTTGACTGATCCAGATGGTGTCAATAGGGTCTGTTGGGACTCTGATGGTGTCTGTCAAGTGACTGATCAGTCACAGCTTAAATTCTGTTTTTCTGCTCCTATAACAGAGGAGAAAGGAATTCTTAACAGATGCGATCACCTTTCTTAACTGAAAGAGACCTACTTGTTTCCAAACGTTGCAAATACAGTGAAACTGGGACACTTATGTTCAAGCATAATGTATGTATCTAGGTAAATTACGATTGCAGTGTAAAAGATTTAATTTGCACTGCCAGCTTTATTATTACTCTGATATAAAAGTGCAAAAACAGAGATTGTTTTCTAATGGCCATCAACTCAACATACTTTATTGAAAGAGAAAGATACTTAACCCCTTAGTGAATAATGACGTCATGTTTACGACATTATGTGGTGTTAGTTACCGCATCATGACGTGCACAGTACGTCATTAGATAAAATCATCAAAGCAAGTACACTTGCGGTGGCAACGGCATCTAAACAGGTGCTACGGACAGCTGAGCTGTCCGGGCACCCGGCAGGGGACCAATCACAGCGGTCACTGCGATTGGTCTGTTACATTTCACTGACCAATCGTAACATTCAGCAGCGCAGCTCCGATCTCCTCAGTGAGTGTTGAGGAGATCGGGGCTGCGCTGCTGTGTTACCTGTGCCCCGATCACCACCCCCCCCCCTTTCTGGACGGCCGAGCAGGACCAGGTAATAATGAGGGGGCTGACACCCCTCCCCCACAATTATTTAGGATGGCAGAGCGGTAGTAGATTGTCAGCTGTAACATACAGCTGACAATCTACTGTAACGGCCGACATCGGTGCTTGCACTGATGTTGGCCGTTTAACCCCTTCCATGCTGCGGTCCGTAGGGGCTAACAGGGAGGAAGCTCCTTCCCTCCCCCATCTGCTGCTGTGGCAGCGTCCCAATTGATTATAACAGAGGGAGGGAGCTCCCTCCTTCCCCCCGCCATCGAGCCGCTGCTTTGCTGTGGCAGCGTCCTGATGGTTACCATGGTAACTGGACACCTTACACAGGCATCTAGGCTTGCCATGGTATGTAAGCCTGACAGGGTCCTGCAGAGAGGCAGGAGCCTGATCAGGCTTACTGTAAATGAAAATACATTGCAGTACACTATACAGTGTACTGCAGTGTATTGTACAGCCATCAGACCAACTGAACCTTCAAGAACCAAGTGGGTCTGAGTCAAAAAAGGTGTAAAAAAAAATGAAAAAAAAGGAAAAAAAAAATAAACATTTTCTCATATACGCATATAATTGGGTAAAAATGAAGAAAAGAAAATACTCTAAACATGTTTGGTATCGCCATGTCCGTAACAACTAGCTCTATAAAAAAATATCACATGACCTAACCGCTCAGGCGAACACTGTAAAAAAATAAAAATAAAAACACAAGCGATCAAAAAGGCATATGCCCCCCATAATAGTACCGAACAAACAGTCACCTCATCCCACAAAAAATGAGACCCTACCTAAGACAATCGGCCAAAAAATAATAAAACGATGGCTCTCGGACTATGGAGACACTAAAACATTATTTTTTTTTTGTTTTAAAAATGCTATTATTGTGTGAAACTGAAATAAATAAGAAAAAGTATACATATTAGGTATTGCCACATCTGTAATGACCTGCTGTATAAAAATATCACATGACCTAACCGCCGTAAAAATAAATAAATAAAAACTGTGCCAAAATTACTAATCTTCTGGTCACCTTACCCCAAAAAGTGTAATAATGAATGATCAAAAAATCATATGTACCCAAAAACGGTGCCAATAAAAATGTCAACTCTTCCTGCAAAATATGGCGTTCAAAAAATGTAGACACAAAAACATAATTTTTGTTCAAAAATGCTTTATTGTGTAAAACTGAAACAAAGAAAGTAGACATTTGATATCATCACATCCGTAACAACCTGCTCTGTAAAAATAGCACATGATCTAACCTGTCAGATGAACGTTGTATAAAACAAAAAATTAAAACGGTACAAAATATATTCATTCTTTGGTTACCTTGCCTCACAAAAAACATAATATGGAGCGATTAAAAATCATATGTAGCGCAAAATAGTACCAATAAAACTGTCACCTTATGCCGGAGTTTCCAAAATGGGGTCACTTTTTGATTGTTTCTACTGTAGGGTGCATCTGGGGGGGGGCTAAAAACCAGTCCAGCAAAATCTGCCTTCCAAAAACCATACGGCGTTCCTTTTCTTCTGCACCCTGCTGTGTGCCCTTACAGCAGTTTACGACCACATGTGAGGTGTTTCTGTAAACCGCAAAATCAGGGTAATAAATATTGAGTTTTGTATGGCTGTTAACCCTCGGTTTGTTAAAGTAAAAAGTTGATTAAAATGGAAAATCTACCAAAATGTTGAAATTTCATCTCCATTTTCCTTTAATTCTTGTGGTATACCTAAAGGGTTAACAAAGTTTGTAAAATAAGTTTGGAGTAACTTGAGGGATGTAGTTTCCAAAATGAGATCATTTATGGTGGTTTCTACTATGTGAGCCCCACAAAGTGACTTCAGACCTGAACTGGTCCTTAAAAAGTGGGTTTTTAAGGACTACTAAAGTCCCTCAAAAATAAAATATTTACAAAATAAAATCAACAAAATATATTTTATTGATTATTTTATTTTCTAATTAAAACCTTTGGTGTGTATGCCATATACTGTCCACATTTCCTAGATGATTGAGTGCCCATCATCTTTTATCCTTGGTTAGCATTTACAAAATGATGCCAACATAAAGTAGACATATGGGGAATGTTAAGTAATAAATATTTTATGAGGCATCACGTTGTTTTAAAAGCAGAGACATTGAAATTTAGAAAATTAAAAAATTATAAATGTGGGATTTTTTCTTAAATAAAGGTTAAATATATTGACTCAAATTTATGACTGTAATAAAGTACAATGTGTCACGAGAAAATGGAGAATGGCTTGGATAAGTAAAAGTGTTCCAAAGTTATCACATAAAGTGATACAAAAACAAGCCTGATCACGAAGGTGCAAAATGGCCAGGTCATTAAGGGGTTAAAGGGAACCTGTCAAGTATAATATAGTGTCTGATGGCATTGCGTGATAGAGCAGGAGGAGCTAAGCAGACTGGTTTTGTAGGAAAACATTCAGCATAACTTAAAGAGGACCTTTCAGCAAAAAAATATTCATGGGATACTTAAACCATCTTACAGGGCTGCTGCCGCTGATGTCCGCGCACAGTTTTTTTTTTTCAAACGCCCCCCCCAGTTCGCCCGCAGCACTCCCGGTATCTTCTGTGCCTCTTATGCTAATGAGGCAACTTGGTTATAGTAGGAGGTTTCATTTAGTTATGGTGGGCGGTGTCTCTTCTCTCTGGCAGCGAGCGCATCCAATCGCAGCGCTCCTCTCTTAGCCAGGGCATTGGCGTTGCTAGGGCTGGTGTCACCCGGTGCGGTAGAAAATGGTGTCACCCCAGACCCCCCCCCCCCCCGAAGCAATAATGTTTTAGTCATATAACCAAAAATAACAGATACTCACTAGTGCTTAGGCCTCTTTCACACTTGCGTTTTTCCTTTCCGTGCTAGAGTTCCGTTCTCGGGGCTCTAAGACGGAAAGATACTGATCAGGATTGTCCCAGTGCATCTTGAATGGAGAGCAATCCGTTCAGGATGCATCAGGATGTCTTCAGTTCAGTATTCAAACTTTTTTTGCCGTTGAAAAATCCACAGCATGCCGCGGATTTTCCTTGGGCCAAAAATTGAAGGCATGCCGCAAGGACGGATCTGGAATTAATGCCCATTGAAAAGCATTAATCCGGATCCGACTTTAAGCTAAATGTTGTTTCGGCGCATCGCCGGATCTGACGCTTACCTTTCTGAATGATAACCATGGTAGCTAGGACGCTACTAAAGTCCCGGCTGCCATGGAAGTAGTGGGAGCCAGGGAGAGCTACTACCGTCCGTGCGGCTCCCAGGGTGCTCACAATGACGCCACAGCGCCCCTACATCACATGGATAATGTGATCATGCGACGTAGGGCGCTGTGACGTCATTGTGGAGCGCCCCAGGAGCCACACGGAAGGTAAGTAGCTTCTCCCTGGCTCCCCACTACTTTTTCATGGCAGCCGGGACTTTAGTAGCGTCCTGGCTGCCATGGTAACACTGAAGCATTTTGAAGACTGATCAGTCTTCAAATGTTTTCAGGTGTGTTGCGCTAGACGGATCCGGTGGGCATTTCCGGCGACGGAAGTGCACGCCGGATCCTCACAACGGTAGTGTGAAAGGGCCTTAGTTATTAATTCACTTACAGTCCGGTGTACTAAGTGTCTTCACATATAACTAAAGAGGAATTGCTGCTGTTATGTTAATGGATGCTATAACATTGCACCATCCTTCTGAACATACACATCTGTCATCCGCCTTACCTCATGATCCTGGAGCTGTGCTGTAGAGCTCGGCGGCCACTGTACAGCACAGCTCCAGGATCATGAGGTAAGGCGGATGACAGATGTGTATGTTCAGAAGGATGGTGCAATGTTATAGCATCCATTAACATCAGCAACAAGTCTGGGCTGGTTCAGGCTGTGCTGTGCCTGTGTGAGTGACGTGACCTGGGCCGGTGCAAGCTCAGCGAAGCTACATCTTGGCGACCCCCGCCCGCAGCTCACCTGGTCCTGTGTGCAGCAGCTGGCTTCTCCTCTGTGTGGTCCTGGTATCTTCGCTATGCTTCAATCGCTTGAAGACTGTACTTTTCGCCCTATAAGACTATAACACACACATAGGTTTTAGAGGAGTATAATAAGAAACAATATTCTGTACCATCGGGGGTGACATGGTGAGGACAATGTTGAAGTTCTGACTGTGCCAGGGGGGTACATGATGTCACCCCCCATGGCACAGATTCCAACATTGTCCCTCTCTTCATCATTGTCCCTCATCATGTCATCCCCCATGGGTGGCACATTTCTTTTCTTCCCTCCAGGCTCCATGGCACAAACAGACATTTTGTGATTGTCCCCATCATTTCTCTTTTCTCACCCCCAGGATTGAGGCGCACATAGTGCCCCATAATAATGTGCCAGTAACACGTGCCTCTCCATGCCACCACATGTGCTAGTAATAAGTGCCTCTCTTGTGCCTCCCCCATGTGCCAGTAGCCCCCTTATATGTGTGCCAGTAGCCCCCATATGTGCCAGTAGCCGTCTCCCTCATGTGCCATTAGGCCCCCCTCATGTGCCATTAGGCCCCCCTCTATGTGCCAGTAGCCCCCTTTATGTGCCAGTAGCCCCCTTTATGTGCCAGTAGCCCCCTTTAGTGCCAGTAGCCCTTTAGTGCCAGTAGCCCCTTTAGTGCCAGTAGCCCCCTTTATGTGTCAGTAGCTCCCTTTAGTGCCAGTAGCCCCCTTTAGTGCCAGTAGCACCCTTTAGTGCCAGTAGCCCTCTTTATGTGTCAGTAGCCCCATTTAGTGCCAGTAGCACCCTTTAGTGCCAGTAGCCCTCTTTATGTGTCAGTAGCCCCATTTAGTGCCAGTAGCCCCCTTTAGTGCCAGTAGACCCCATTAGTGCCAGTAGCCCCCTTTAGTGCCAGTAGCCCCCTTTAGTGCCAGTAGCCCCCTTTAGTGCCAGTAGCCCCCTTTAGTGCCAGTAGCCCTCTTTATGTGTCAGTAGCCCCCTTTAGTGCCAGTAGCCCCCTTTAGTGCCAGTAGCCCCCTTTAGTGCCAGTAGCACCCTTTAGTGCCAGTAGCCCTCTTTATGTGTCAGTAGCCCCATTTAGTGCCAGTAGCACCCTTTAGTGCCAGTAGCACCCTTTAGTGCCAGTAGCACCCTTTAGTGCCAGTAGCCGTCCCCTTTATGTGCCAGTAGCCGTTCCCTTTATGTGCCAGTAGCCCCCTTTAGTGCCAGTAGCCCCCTTTAGTGCCAGTAGCCCCCTTTAGTGCCAGTAGCCCCCTTTAGTGCCTAGTAGCCCCTTTAGTGCCAGTAGCCCCCTTTAGTGCCAGTAGCCCCCTTTATGTGTCAGTAGCCCCCTTTAGTGCCAGTAGCACCCTTTAGTGCCAGTAGCACCCTTTGTGTGCCAGTAGCCCCCCTTATGTGCCAGTAGCCCCCTTTATGTGCCAGTAGCCGTCCCCTTTAGTGCCAGTAGCCGTCCCCTTTAGTGCCAGTAGCCGTCCCCTTTAGTGCCAGTAGCCGTCCCTTTAGTGCCAGTAGCCCTCCCTTTAGTGCCAGTAGCCCCTTTATGTGCCAGTAGCCCCTTTAGTGCCAGTAGCCCCTTTAGTGCCAGTAGCCCCTTTAGTGCCAGTAGCCCCTTTATGTGCCAGTAGCCCCTTTAGTGCCAGTAGCCGTCCCTTTATGTGCCAGTAGCCGTCCCTTTATGTGCCAGTAGCCCCTTTAGTGCCAGTAGCCCCTTTAGTGCCAGTAGCACCCTTTGGTGCCAGTAGCCCCCAAAAAAAAAAAAAAAAAAGAACACTTGTACTTACCTCCAGCGATGCGATGCAGGCCTCTTCCGGCCTGTGTCTCGAGCTGTGCAGCCTCGGCGGCGCGATGACGACATCGCGCCGCCGGAGCCGGCCTCTGATAGGCTGCCGGCCTAGTGCTGGCAGCCTAACAGAGGAACTGGGAGAGAGAGGACACGCCTCTCCCTCCTCTGCTGCTGCTCCGCACGGAGATGAGCGCAATGCAAGCGCTCATCTCCGTCGCGCGTCTGCCAATAGTGAGTCCGCCCCTGGTGACACCCCATCAGGCTGGTGTCACCCGGTGCGGACCGCACCCCCCGCGCAACGCCACTGAGCCAGGGAGCCCTTGCTAAGAGAGGAGCGCTGCGATTGGATGCGCTCGCTGCCAGAGAGAAGAGACACCGCCCACCATAACTAAATGAAACCTTCTACTATAACCAAGTTGCCTCATTAGCATAAGAGGCACAGAAGATACCGGGAGCGCTGCTGGCGAACTGGGGGGGTGTTTGAAAAAAAAAAACTGTGTGCGGACATCAGCGGCAGCAGCCCTGTAAGATGGTGTAAGTATCCCATGAATATTTTTTTGCTGAAAGGTCCTCTTTAAATTTAATTCATTTAAAGAGTAACTGTACGTTCAAAAAACTTTTGATATGTCATAATGACATATCAAAGATTTTGATCATTGGGGGTCTGAGAGCGGAGACCAATGCCAATCACTACAACAAGGAGTTCGAAGCGCTCAGTTGACCTCAGCATCTACTGAGTCCATCTTCAGCAAGGGTACAGACAACTCAGCTGAGCGCTTTTATCTCCTCATTTTAGAGATTGGCGTCTCAGTACTCGCACCCCCACCAATCAAGATCTTTCATATGTCCCTATGAAAAGGCTTTGGAAAGTGTAGTTACTCTATCCCTGCTCTTTCTATGCTTATTAGTCCAGTGGGCTGTCCTACTCACTGACTCACAGCCTTCTCTGTATGAGAGAAATAGCTGTAATCACTAATAGGACCAAATGCTGGGCTCCTAAGCATAGAAAGAGCAGGGATTTAAATTACACTGAATCTTTCCCAACAGAACTACAGTATATATCATCATCTCAGCTCCTCCTGCTCTATAACATGCTGCCTGCAGACATAACTGCATGTCCAACATGACAGGTTCGCTTTAAAGGGAATCGTTCAACATAAAATACACTTTTTAAAAAGTTGTGAAATATGGCTGGAGGCCAATATTGAAAATATTTATTTTCGAAAACGAAGGGGCAAAAGTGTCCCGCTGAGTGCTTCTGCCCCTTTTTTCAGCACCCAGACCCACACTGACGTGTCACAGTGACCTAACAATTCAGAAGAAATGGACGGCACTGTGCATTCATCGAGGTCCGGGTGCGCGGTCAGCAGGTCGGGGCCCCATATAATGTAATGAATGGACCGGCACTCCGTAATCTTGTCTAGACATTTTCTTTATTCGTCACCCATATGTGACGCGCGTTTCGGCACAAGCATGTGCCTTTGTCAAACAATGAGAGATAGTAGCTCCTATCACTCATTGTTTGACAAAGGCATATGCTTGTGCCGAAATGCACGTCACATATGGGTGACGAATAAAGAAATTTTCTACACAAGATTACGGCGTGCCGGTCCATTCATTACATTATATGGTGTCACAGTGACCTGTCAGAGGTTTGATGTAGTAATGGGTAACCTTTGATGGAGACTTACTGTGCAAGTGTGGCCACCTCTCTCCTCCAAGCAGAAGACATAGGACCCCTGTTTTCAGTATATGGACTGATTAAGTAGTTGGGCTGTGAAAGTTAGAGGCCTGAAAAAACATAAAAGCAACGCTATTTCACAGTAATGAAGCTTGGCACTTTGAGGGTTGGCGCGGTGTGCCAGAGTCTTAGCTGTGAGCTTTTATAGATGTTTAGATCAGGTCTGTGTTCTCCTCTGCAGTAACATTGACAGTTTCCAGTCTTACTGAAGTCTGAGTTCAGATTGCT
This sequence comes from Bufotes viridis, assembly GCA_033119425.1. NCBI lineage: Eukaryota > Metazoa > Chordata > Amphibia > Anura > Bufonidae > Bufotes > Bufotes viridis. Next base: position 291,820,875 of record CM065589.1, on the reverse strand, counting down.
AATCTCTTGTACTCACAGCCATCAATCCTGTCTAGGGCTGCACGATATGCGATGCAATATTTTAAGGGAATTGTGCTAGAGGTCTATCTGCTTGGATTTTCAAGTTAAAAGCACACACAAATTACTGATAATGAGAAATGTAGTTCTGCTGAACTCAAGAACTGAAATGCACAGTGTTTTTCAAAATAAAATACATATTTACATTACTGCAAAAGTACAAAATACAAAACTAGCCATTTTCTTACTAGCACTGCACAGAACAGATAAATAAAATAGACATAAGAACATGTGTTCATTAAAATAATGACTTTCCACCAGCCCCTCCTCCCTCCCCGCACTGTAACTGATGTATCGCTGGGCGCGCTGTGCAGCATAGCGGCCGGAGATACAGTGTCAGTGTCATATAGAAAGTCAACCATCGCTTTATAAGACACTCAGCCATCCCCCCCCCACACTTTTGGGGGGGAAAAAGTTTGTCTTATAAAGCGAAAAATACGGTAATATAATTGCAGCATTTTTGGGTCAGCAAATTGCGATATGGCGATTAATTGTGATTGCTTTCGCGATATATTGTGCAGGCCTAATCCTGTCCAATCGAAAAAAAGAATATAGTTATTTTCTACAGCCCGGTAACTTCTGTGGTTTACATTGTAATGTGAGGACATCTGCTCTTGACACACTGTTACGGGGGTTATGTGCAGAAGACACTTATGGGGTCATCTAGCAGACACAATGTTATGGCAGCATCTGTGGATAACAGATGGTTAAAGCTCACGCACACAACTGCATTCAAGATCTGAATTACACATATCGCCAAAACAGTGGTAATTCGTTTCAATAGACTATTCATACAGCCATGTTTTCAAATGGTAGTATTCACAAATTTGTATAATGCGGAGCCTGCATAAAGGGAATACAGCATACTCGGGTCTCCTGGCTGGCTGCCAGCCTTAAATTAGTTTTCCGGTCATACTGATGGCCTACTCTTGGAATAGGTCATCAACAGATGCAGCTCAGTCCCATTTAAGTGAATGGGGCTGAGCTGTTATATCAAGCACAGCCGCTATGCAATGGACAGTGATTTGCTTGGTAAAAAGCAAGGAGGCTGCGACACTCATCGTAGCCCTGGTGACACCACAGCTTCCTCATACAACTGATCGGCAGGGGTGCCAAGAGTCGGGCCCCCACCAATCGCATACTGATGACATATTCTGAGGATTGGCCATCAATATAAATATCCTGAAAACCCCTTTTAATGTTGTGCACCGGTTCTGCAAAGTAAGACTAGGGCTGAACAGCAACATCATGCTGCATGGGATAGCTGTAAATAAGCAATGGATCTTCAACCTTTAGGCCTCATGCACACGACCGTTTTTTTATGCTGTCCGCAAAAAGGGGTTCCGTTGTTCAGTGATCCGTGTCCGTTTTTGCCTTCCGTTGTGCTTCCGTGTGTCTTCCGTTTTTTTAGCGGACATGACCCAAAAGATTTTACCAAAAGACAGGCTGACAATGTTTCCCAAGTGCCTGCCAAGGGATCCGCAAAAAAAACGGACACGGAACACGGATGACACACGGATGGCCATCCGCATTTTTCACGGACCCATTGACTTGAATGGGTCCGTGAACCGTTTTTCACGGACAAGAATAGGACAGGTTATATTTTTTTGACGGACTGGAATCACGGACCACGGACACGGAGGACAAACGGTGCATTTGCCGAGGTTTCCACGGACCCATTGAAAACCAATGGGTCCGCAGAAAATCACGAAAAACGGAGCAACGGACACGGAAACAATCAACGGTCGTGTGCATGAGGCCTTAGGCAGAAAAGTTGCACGTGACCTTGCAACCATCATAAAATTTCCAACATGGACTCTTATACGGTTTCCTCCCTAGGGTAGAAATTGAGTTGCACGGAATTGCATGTTTACCATGAATTACACACAACTTCAGGACATGCAACAGGGTGGATAAAAATCAATGATTTGTAAAAAAATAAAAATAAAAATCGTATTTTTTTTATTTAAATCAGATTTATTTGATTTCAATCGGATTTTTTTATTTAAATTGGATTTTTTTTTATATATAAAATGCTTTTTGAAGAAAATATATTACCATCCAAAGGTGAAAAAGACCTTAATCCGAACTTCTACAAACCTATGAATCCAGAATCAACCCCTTCAGTGCTAAGTTTAAAGAAGTTCAGTGAATAGAAACAATATTTTTTCTCCTTCCTAAGTACAACAGAAAAGTTGTCCAAATATCAATGATTAACCTATTAAACTGGGGATAAAAAAACTAATATGAAAAGTTGTTATTCTAAAAATCTTCATCTACTTGCATATTATAAGTTATACCAGCAAGAATTTGTTTTTATGTAGAAAACTAGGATTTAAATCAAGCCTTACTGACTGGGGATTTAAATTGTGATTTAAATCAGTTTGATTTAAATCAAATCCACCCTGACATGCAATGATCAATCCAATCGATGTCACTCCCGATTAAAGAATATTACTCTTTAGATATGTGTGCAGGTTTATTGCCCCAGAGGCAGGGGATAAGCGACTGCAAGACTTTTACAGGTGCCGTTTCATGCATGAAAGATTGAACATAGTTAGATAGCCAACAAGTCCATAGTATCCTATAATTATTGAGATCTTCATAAATCAGTGCAACATGAGAGCCCCCACCCCCTCCTTTTCTGACAAAAACGAAAATGTCAATAATGGATTCATCCCCCCAAAACAGTGTGCTTACATTAGTAAATATCCCCATTTGTGTTTTACACACAACCATTTTCACACAGACCTATTAAAATACACACAGAGGGAAATATTGGTAATGTACAAACTGCGATTTAGAGAACACTGATTGTGCAAATAAAAGTGTGATATTTATTTTGAAGTTATAAAAATGTTACATTTCAGAAGACCATGTATAGTTATTCATATAACAATTATACCTGTCCAGAAAAATACTTTTTCACTTTAAATAGAAAATATTAGCAATGTTTCTTTTAACCACAAATCCCTGCAACTTTCAGATGAAATTGGTAAAGGTTTAAGCAGATCTGCAGATTCTGTGACATTTCTAATCTACTGCACTGACATACAGTAGCATCATTTTTTGCTGTTGTTTAGAAAAGAAAATTATACAAAAAACTGTAAGAGAAGGATTGGAAAAGGAATAATAAATATTTTAAAGGTGAAAGTTTTGGCCGCATTTGGAATGGCACCGAAAAGGCAGGCTGTATATATTCGAGATCTTCAAATGATACATACCTAGAATTACAAGCAGTGAAAAATGTTACACAATGAAATAAATACATACAAATAAATCTAGTGTACACAGGGGCATCAGCATGAATGTTTCCTTCTTCACCTTCAAAGTGTTATGCATAACTGAAGGGGACGCTACAGTTTTATGTTTACTATACCGTAAGCACTCTGGCATTTTTTTTATATACAATTCTATCTGTGAAATTTGTTTCATTTCAGCTCTGTTACGTGCTTATATTTTGGAACATTTTCATTATTGGTCATGTGATCCCCAGTCTGACCACTAGTCCAGACCAGAACATGTTCTTTTTTTTGCAGTGCGGAAGGATCATGGACCCATTCAAGTTGAATGGGTCTGGATCCGTCTGCGGCAGCCGCACAGATGGTGCCCGTGCATTGGGGACCGCAAATTGTGGTCCAAAATGCTCTGAACGGCCGGGCAACAACTGTGTGCATGAGGCCTAACTATCTGTGTGCACTGAATCTCCAGTGAATGCTACGAGGACGCGGATGCAGAGAAGAGCATGCTGAAGCTTCATCACATAGGAATGCACTGAGACTCTGCAGTATGAGGGGGCAGCAGTTCTGTCACTTAGGGCTCATGCACACGACCGTGTGCTGGCCGGGCCCATGCTGTGGACCGCAAATTACGGTCCACAATGCACAGGCACCGACCGTGGGAGAGCCACATGCGGATCGCAGACCCATTCACTTGAAAGGGGTCGGCGATCTGTCCGTTCCGCAAAAAGATAGAACAACCTCTATTTTTGGGGGGAACGGAAGCACGGAACGGAACCCCATGGAAGCACTCCGAAGTTGGCAAAATAGGAGAGTTTAAAGGGGTTGTCTCACGTAGAGAAAGTTAATACAAGCCACTTACTAATGTATTGTCCATATTGCCTCCTTTGCTGGCTGGATTCATTTTTCCATCGCATTATAAACTTCTCCTTTTCTATGGCTATGACCACCCTGTAATCCAGCAGTGGTGCTCCTGCTTGCACACTATAGGAAAAAGCTGTAGCCTCTCTAGTGGCCGGGATCGTGGAAGCACACAGACCGTCAGTTGTTCCTACAATGTACAAGCACGAGCACCACTACTGGATTGCGGGGTGGTCGTAATCATAGAAACGAGTAGTGTATAATGTGATGGAAAAATGAATCCAGCCAGCAAAGGAGGCAATATGGAGAATAACAATACATTAGTAGGTGCCTTGTATTAACTTTCTCTACATGATACATGTCATTTGCTAAAGTGAGACATCCCCTTTAAGGGCTCTTTCATATTTGCGTTGTGAGGATTCGGCGTGCACTTCCGTTGCCGGAAATGCCCGCCGCATCCGTCACAACGCAAGACAACTGAAAGCATATTGAAGACTGATCAGTCTTCAATATGCTTTCAGGTAACCATGGCAGCCAGGATGCTACTGAAGTCCTGGCTGCCACGGTAAGTACTCCGCAGCAGTGTACTTACCTGCGCTGTGGCTGCCGGGCGCTCCTTCATGATGTCACAGGTCCCTGCGGCGCATAGATCAATGCGCCGGGACCTGTGACGTCGAGAAGGAGCGCCCGGAGGCCGCAGCACAGTTAAGTACACTGCTGCGGAGTACTTACCATGGCAGCCAGGACTTCAGTAGCATCTTGGCTGCCATGGTTACCGATCGGAGCCACAGCTTGCACTGGGGCCCCGATCGGAACTGCTGCTGCGCATTAATTCCAGATCCGGCATTACGGCATGTCTTCCGGATTTTTGGACGGAGACAAATCCGCAGCATGCTGCAGTTTTGTCTACGTCCAAAAAACATTCACATACTGAACGGAAGACATCCTGAACAGATTTCTCTCCATTCAGAATGCATTAGGATTATCCTGATCAGTTTCTTTCCGTCCTAAAGCCCCGAGGACGGAACTCTAGGACGGAAAGCAAAAACGCTGATGTGAAAGGGGCCTAAGCACATGTTGGTAGTATAAAACTTAGGTATGGTGGGGTAGGTTAGTTAGTTGCTGTAGTCTAGACGTTGTAGTTTTGGGCTTCTGCACGAAGAGTCTCAAGAAGTTGTGATGGACACATTTCCAAACCTTGAGTTACAATCCATTCACTTAATATGTGCCATTAAAAATACTGGTGTCTTGGCCTGTAGCAAAATGACAATCACCAGTGTCTGGGTTTGACTGCTACCTATGCACACCCTGTACTTATACCCCTACAAATAACTCTTGCCGCCATAATACTACACCCTTTAGGTCCCCTTTACTGTCAAGCAATACTTACATCAGTCAGCAATCAAGTACAGCAGCCTTAAAGCAATGAACATGACCTGGGCTCACGGAATGGATTACTCCCAGCCGGCATCCCAACCAAGAGAGCATCCTTACAGGCATTCTGCATACAGTACTGTTGAAGCTCTGCTGCTGCTTGAGAAACCTACATGAAAAAAAACAGAAATGTAGTGAGCACAATGGGCCAAATTTTTCATTACACTTCCATCTTACTCCAATTTCACATAAGTCACTTTTGGCTCAGTCAGATTTATTAATGGTCCTTTAATACTGTGATAAATGTGGTTTGATGGCAACAGTTTATCCTTCAGTAAACCGCTTTACAAAAGTCGCACATATTTACAAAAAAGTCGCATGTTCTATTAAAAAGTCGCATAAGATAAGCATGGTCCTCACTGGAGTGAAATTGGGACTTTTTTGTGACTTTTTTAAAAAGTGCCAATGATAAATCTGGAGTGAAACTCATTAACATGGCTAACCACGCCCATTTTTACAAAACTGGAGTGAGTGGTGTACACATGTAAAAACGTCGCAAAATTATGCGCAAATGAGTGTGAAAAGTCGCAAATGCCCTATTTTGGGACTTTTTGATGCCAGAATTCTGGAGTGAAGGTATGATAAATCATGGCCAATGAGTCAAGCAGGTAACTAATCGTGGTGCTCAATAGAAAAGTAGGAAACATGTTATAATGTTTAGAACTGGGTAGAAATCTGAAATGTCCACATATGTGCTTGACTACAGGACTGATCTACCAAGTAGACAATTCCTGAAAGTACGACATTCTAATGAAAAACGAACCAAATGTCATCAAATACGATTATCCACGTAAGCAGGATATAACAGAAAATGTCACTGTCATTGCATGATGATATGGCACAATAAATTACACAGATTATAAGGTATTCTATTCTTGTAATTGGCTGAGGAAACAAAACTACCATTGCAAAGTCTGTGGGTTTCCCACAAGCTAATATTATACTGTCCAGGAATAAACACTTCCATGTGGTTAAAATAGATCATGGGAATTCACTGAATGAAAAGGCTAAGCTTTCACAATCTCTAAACTAGCTATTAAAGCGCAATCGAATACTATACTTCTGTTTAAAGGTGGTCCCAAACTAAACTAGAGCTAATAGCTAAAAGTAAGTCTAAGCTGTCAGAACTGCATTAAAGGGCGTATGTCACCAGTGTTGACCATGCTAAACTGCTGACAGCAGTAGATAGGACAAACATGGTTGTGGAGCTTTTCTCATCAGGAGTAGTGTGAATATGAAGATAGCCAAGCGAGCAAAGGTTCATTTGGCAGCTGATTTGCATCTTTCATCAAAATGAAAGATGCACAACTATCAGCAGCACATATCTGTGTGTAATCGGATGTGCTGCTGATAGTAGAACTGAATAAGGGAGGAAAGACAGCTGTAGCAATCATTCTTCCCACATTCGCTTTGTGTAACAGGCCGATGCCTGAAAAAGTTTGGCTGCTACCACGGGGCAAGTTGTAATGGAGACCATATTGCTTATCGCCCAGCTTGTCCATACAGACCTGAAACTAAGAACCAGCACACAGTTTTTTGAGCCGATCCAAAAAGAACAAAAAGTGATACTTCTCACCTCTTTTTAATCCACTACTGTGTTTGCCTCAAAAAACTGCATTTCTAATTCCAGGCTAAGGCCTTATGAACAGACCGCATGTATTTTGCGGTTCACAAAATGAGGATTCACAAAATATGGATGACATCTGTGTTGCACCCTTTTTTTGGGGGATCCACTGACTTCAATGGGTCCGTGTTCTGTATTTGCGGCCAAGTTCTATCTATCTGCAGAACAGACATACAGATGTGGAAGGTACACGGATCGTCCGTATAACTGTTTAGAAAAGGATAGAACACAAAAGCCGTCCATTGACCCATTGAAGTAAATGGGTCTGCAAAAAAAACTAAAAAACGGATGCAATGTGGTTGTCACACAGATGTCATCTGTATTTTGCACATCCATGTTTTGTGGATTGCAAAATACATACGTGTGCATGAAGAATAGGTCTCCATAACAAACTCCAATATCCCACAGCTGTTTATATATATATATATATATATATATATATATATATATATATATATATATATAAAAACGAAAAAACCAGGCAGCACCAAACACAAGAAATATGAGTAGCGGGTGCAAGGTCCAAGGGTGTGAGCAAACCGCATAAATACCGTAGAAAACGGACAGCACTCCAGATAAAAAGCCAAGATTCTTTTATTTACCCAGGTGGAGAGACAACGTTTCGGCTTAACGATAAAGCCTTTCTCAAGCCTTGAGAAAGGCTTTATCGTTAAGCCGAAACGTTGTCTCTCCACCTGGGTGAATAAAAGAATCTTGGCTTTTTATCTGGAGTGCTGTCCGTTTTCTACGGTATATATATATATATATATATATATATATATATTTAAAATAATGCAAAAGAGGGAGGACTGCACTCCAAATTTGTGAAAAAATGAAAAAAACCTTTATTCACCCATGGTGGGGAGCGACGTTTTGGCTCGTGTGAGCCTTTCTCAAGCATAAACACAAGTGAAAGTTACAAGCAATTTAAAGGCATTTCAGCAGTGAGCAACCAATCACAAAATACAAACAATTATTGTGCCATTATCGAGCACGTGTATAAAACCAAATATAAATATACCGTGCATGTGTGATAGACGTGATCACAATGATCAGTGCATTAAAACAGCAAATACATATAAAGTCTATATAGTGATTAAATAAATATTTATCATATACAAAAGAGTGATTAAAATGTGTCCATGTGGAGTGTTAAAAAACTCAGAACAGACATACAGATGTGGAAGGTACACGGATCGTCCGTATAACTGTTTAGAAAAGGATAGAACACAAAAAGCAGTCCATTGACCCATTGAAGTAAATGGGTCTGCAAAAAAAACAAAAAAACGGATGCAATGTGGTTGTCACACAGACGTCATCTGTATTTTGCACATCCATGTTTTGTGGATTGCAAAATACATACGTGTGCATGAAGAATAGGTCTCCATAACAAACTCCAATATCCCACAGCTGTTTATATATATATATATATATATATATATATATATATATATATAACATAACATTACCACTCTACCACGGACATGGTCTTACTATTGTCACCTACTGAGCTGAAGTTGCCTCACAGTGCCAATCAGTGGGAAAGCTAGGCGAATCAGAGCCATCATATATGGAGCCCTGCCAAAACTAATGCCAAGCTCTCCCAGACTGCAGCTCCGATTGGGAAAGCTGTGTTTACTTAACGACGCTGGATATGCGTGAGGAAGTACACCGTCCAGAAATAGTTGTTTGTGGTCGCTTGCTCATTTTACCGCATTTACGTTTCTTTTTTTACAGATCCAATAAATGCTTCTAATTATATTCTCACACAGGAAACATTTTAGCCAAAGGGAACAGTTGTTCATTCCTCTAATAATATAAATTTTACAATATTCTCTACCCTGCTATTTAATTGGTTTGAAGAGCCCCAAGCCAAATATTTCACAGAGAGGTTCACAGTGTAATATCTGAATACCAAGTTTGTATAAAGATGGATAAAAACATCCTAAAAGTAACCCTACAGCTGCTATGAGGCCCATATGGGGAGGCACAGAGCCAAGGCTGGTCGCTTGCAGTTTACCCATAGGCACTGTAACCCTGTGCAGCGCCATGCTAAAACAATGTGGGAAGGAGGTTTTAGGGTTGTATACCGTAAAAAAAATGATAAAAAAACAGTAACGTAAAATATGCTTCTCTATTTAGCTTTCAGTTTCTCTATGTTGCTGCTATAGCACTTTGGTGATAAATCTCTTGTTCTCCATTGACAATTCTTGTTGATAATTCTCGTACTACGGAACTCATACAGGTTAATAAAACACGGAAAGGTCCTATTGTTAAAGGGATTCTGTCACCTCTGATTACACAATTTCAGCTTTTAAACCAGTCATGCAGAACACAGTACCTTGAATCGGCTTGTCTTTTCTATTTTGTCATTCGTGCAGTAGTTTTGCTAAAAAAAGCTTTTTATCTTTATGCAAATGAAGCCTAAAGGTGCCAAAAGGGGCGTTTTCTTCCCTTTTTGGAGCCCAGTAACGCCCCCCTGCAATGCCCAAAGCCGCCTCCAACATGCAGACCTAACCGCCCACAGCATCTCCTCCCCCTCCCTGACGGCCGAGCGCACTCTCGCGCAGGCGCAGTACCCACTGAGGGCTGTGCCAGCGCGATGTACTGGAGACTGAGGGCAGGAGCTTCATCATTGTCACTGGGCATGCGCTTCCTCCCAGGATGACTGAGGGGAGAGCGAGCATCTGACGTCACTGGGCTCGGCGCATGCCCAGTGACAATGATGAAGCTCCTGCCCTCAGTCTCCAGTACATCGCGCCGGCGCAGCCCTCAGTGGGTACTGCGCCTGCGCAAGAGTTCGCTCGGCCATCAGGGAGGGGGAGGAGATGCTGTGGGCGGTTAGGTCTGCATGTTGGAGGCGGCTTTGGGCACTGCAGGGGGGCGTTACTGGGCACGTTCAGGCTTCATTTGCATAAAGATAAAAAGCGTTTTTTAGCAAAACTACTGCACGAATGACATAATAGAAAAGACAAGCCGATTCAAGGTACTGTGTTCTGCATGACTGGTTTAAAAGCTGAAATTGTGTAATCAGAGGTGACAGAATCCCTTTAAGACTATAGTTTATAGTTACACAGCGATCTTGGTTGTGAGACAGCTGTCACACCCAAGTATTGCAGTGTAGCGGGGTAGCTACAGGAATAAATGGAGTCACAGGCGACCACTGCCCCAAAATCGCAAATAATCCAACAATGCTTGATTTTTTGCAATTCTGAGTGTCAGAGTTGCAGCAAACTTGCGAGCCACGCTGCAATCCTATTTATTTCTTGTAAATTTAAGTTTATCCTATTCATTTCTATTGTTACTCTGCTACACTGCAATACTTGGGCGCTACAGCTGTCACACAACCAAGAACTCAGTGTAAACGCAGCCTAAGGCCTCGTTGTTGTGGTCCGCGTCCGAGCCGCATATATTTTCACTTCAATGGGGCCGCAAAAGCACTCCGTGTCCTGTGCGCATCCGTTGCTCCGGTCCATGCCCCCGCAAAAAAAATAGAGCATGTTCTATTCTTGTCCGTTTTGCGGACAAGTATAGGCATTTCTATAATGGGCAAATTGCGGACCGGAACGCGGGGCAGCTTCCGTGTTTTGCGGATCCGCAAAACACAAACGGTCGTGTACATGTAGCATAAATCTCAGGATTTATGGAAGAAATTCATGGAAAACTATTTAGATAGTTTAGATAGTTTGTATTGTTTTTAATATGTTTGTGTCTTGGTGCAGTAATAAGACATATGTCTGGTGTCTATCTCTATCGATATTCTTATCCAGTATGGGTCTCCTGCAGGTATAAGAATACATGTACTTATCTTGTTATTGATTACCTTTATATAATTTCACTCTGTGAGGCATGTTTGAACTTGTTTTTTCCTATTTAGCCTGTTTAAAAATGTAAAAATATTTTTAGAAAGAAAATTCGGACAATAGTCTCCCAAGGTAGTGTCCTAAGGTTGTTCCTGCAGCTTCACTAGAACAAGTTGGGTAGCCTGATTCAGTAGTCATGTGTTACGCTCACTCATCCGCCCCCTCTGCTTCTAGCTAACCTACAGATAGAAGGGACTATAACTGCAGGATCAAACTACACAGGATTTGTATGTGGTATGCAACCAAGGAGAAACATAGGTCTGTATCGGAGTAGACACAAAACGGACTGATATTTATACGCAAGACTTCTTACAAATTTAAGCAACTAAGGCCTCTTTCACACTTGCGTTCTGAGGATCCGGCAGGCATTTCCGTCCCGCCGGATCCATCAGAACGCAAGTCGCCTGAAAGCATTAGAAGACTGATCAGGATCCTGATCAGTCTTCGAAATGCTTTCAGGTTACTATGGCAGCCAGGACGCTATTAAAGTCCTGGTTGCCATAGTAGTAGTGGGGAGCGGGGGAGCGGTATACTTACAGTCCGTGCGGCTCCCGGGGGGCGCTCCAGAATGACGTCAGAGCGCCCCATGCGCATGGATCACATAATCCATGCGTGTAGGGCGCCCTGATGTCACTCTGGAGTGCCCCGGGAGCCGCACGGATGGTAAGTATACTGCCCCCCCGCTCTCCACTACACTTTACCATGGCAACCAGGACTTTAGCATCCTGGCTGCCATGGTAACCATTGAGAAAAAGCTAAACGTCGGATCCGGCGATGCGCCGAAACGACGTTTAGCTTACGGCCGGATCCGGATTAATGCCTTTCAATGGGCATTAATTCTGGATCCGGCCTTGCGGCAAGTGTTCCGGATTTTTGGATGGAGCAAAAAGCGCAGCATGCTGCGGTATTTACTGCGTCCAAAAAACGTTCCGGTCCTGAACTGAAGACATCCTGATGAATCCTGAATGGATTTCTCTCCATTCAGAATGCATGGGGATGATCCTGATCAGGATTTTTCCGGCATAGAGCGCCGAGGACGGAACTCTATGCCGGAAAAGAAAAACGCCAGTGTGAAAGGACCCTAAGGCCTCTTGCACACGAACGTGTGCGCCCCGTGCCCGTGCTGCAGGCCGCAAATTGCGGCCCGCAATGCACGGGCACCGACCGTAGGGCAGCCGCAGCTGATCGCGGACCCATTCACTTGAATGGGTCCGCGATCTGCCCGTTACGCAAAAAGATAGGACATGTTCTATCTTTTTGCGGGACGGAAGTACGGAACGGAACCCCGGGAAGCATTCCGGAGTGCTTCCGTAGTGTTCCGTTCCGTTATTCCATTCCGCACCGTTCCGCATCTCCGGATTTGCGGACTCATTGAAATGAATGGGTCCGCATCAGTGATGCGGAATGGCCATGGAATGGTGCCCGTGTATTGCGGATCCGCAAATGCGGTCCGCAATACGGGCACAGGGCGCACACGTTCGTGTGCAATAGGCCTAAGGCTTAAATTTGCAAGTTGGTCAATTCCAAAAAACTGAAGTGTGAAATGCACCATTCCATTTATTTATCTGGGGCTGTGTGCGATGCAGGTTCAGTCTGAACAGTAAACGGACAAAAATTATTGCCATCTAAATTAGGATTAATTAGTGCTCATAGAACTGTAGCATGCCAGTCCTGGAAATGTATGAAGAAATTGATAACTGGGTGTTACCATTCAACTGAATGAGTCCCTACACAGTCTTTTTTTTTCTTAAACATGTCCTTATTGGAATGAAAACCTCAAGCACACGACCATAAATTCAATCCGCATCCAATCTTTTTTTATTTTATTTTTTAAGTGTAACCGTTATGTTTTTATAAAAAAAAATCAATTTTAGTATATGTTACTGCTGCAGCAGCATTATGCATAAAGCAATCTTTAGTTTCTTCACGTACCACTGTTTTCCTTGAGTTTTTCCCCTAGTTACGGCTGTTTAAACATTTACAATATGAGGACCTTCTCAAGATGGCTCCTCTGCCAGTTCTCTGAGGCCAAAACTGCTTTCCCTCACTTCACATACACACTTGCTGTAGCCAGCAGCTCCCTGCCAGCCAATCAGATTGGATTACTGAGAGACACGCCTCCTCACTCTGAAGCAGCCATGCAGTGTGAAGGACCGCCCCTCTGCCTATCTGTTTTCTTAGCTGGATGGGCATAGCTACTGTCTTTTAAGAGAGCAGTGGAAAGGGACAGGGGACATAATGATAGCTGTTATTATAAGGTAATTACAGATCTTTTGACGATCATTGACAGACTAACTCAGGTATACATGCCTAGCTCTGATAAACTAGGAAATAAAATAAAAAATAACAGTTACACTCTAAAGGGGGCTGCAAAAGATGGGACAGCATATCATGTGCTGTCCGAATGCACGTGTCCGTCCGGCTGGTCCCGCAAAAAAGACAAAACATGACCTATTCTTGTCCAGTTTGCGGACAAGGATAAGATATTTTTACAGGAGTAAATATGACCGTGATCCGTGTTTTGCGAATCTGCAATTTGCAGACCATAAACGGATACGGTTGTTTGCATGAGGCCTAAAACAAAGACAAATATTACTCATAAAGAAATGTTATAACCTCAAAAGACAATTCCATCCAATGTGGCTATAGCAGTGCTTGTGTGGCAGCTGAGTATTAAACCATAAAGGTCCACCATATTACAGGATGACGTCATAGGCATAATTAACGCAAAAACTGAAGCGTTATTCCAACAGCTGTAATTACACCTGCTTGCCGCTGCAATGCCGAGCAGTGAAGAGGCGCAGTGCTGAAAGGGCTACACGGTGACATCTGCGCTTTCAGCCTGCAATACTTTTACTGGTCATGCATAAGATAGCATCGGAGCAGGATCACAGATACCCATTATGTTGTATCTGACTCATCATTCATCACTAGCCGAGTATCATATGAGCAGATATTATCTTACTGGCCGTTTCTCATAAGGACACGCTCACATTATCATTACCAATGATTTCATTATCTGGGTTAGCAGCTCATCTAGCTGGCAGACTGTTCCTTCTACAAGGCATGCAGAATCAATAGCTGGAAAAACACATGAGAGAGCCATTCAGTAAATAGAGGCATGCATTATTCAGCACACCCACTGCCTGCGGGCTGGAGACTGTACACAATTATAGAACTGTGTCACCGGCAGGGAGAGGACGATAAGGATGCTCCAGCCCGAGTGTGATACAGAAAGTCATACCACTTATTTTTAAAGAGGACTTGTCTGTTTTAGCACTACTTGCATTCCCCATGTAATAACTCCGCACCATTTTTCTTATTTCTATGTAGTGTGATTCCTCTATTATTCCTGTTAGAAGTTTATAACTAATTGCAAAGTTGGGTGTTACCAGTTGTGGGAGTGTCCCTGTGCAGTCCGACACTAGTAGCACAAATTGGATAGTGTCAGAATGTGCAGGGACACTCCCACAACTGGTAACACCCAGTTGTACCTGTTTTAACTTCTAGCAAAAATAATAGAGGTATGGTAAAACATAAGTCATTACAATAAATGCTCTAGAATTGTCATTTAAAGTGGAATACAATTATTTTGTAAAACAGACATGTTGGTAGTGGCGACAGGTGCTCGGATGTAGGCTTTCTTCGCACATAGTCCACTCTCACCCTAGAGCAGGTATGACTAGGTTTGCTGCCTCTGGATGTAACAGTGTTCTCACATACTGACCGCAAACTAAGGCCTCATGCACACGGCCGTTGTTGTGGTCCGCGTCCGAGCCGCATATTTTGCGGCTCGGGCGCGGACCCATTCACTTCAATGGGGCCGCAGAAGATGCGGACAGCACTCCGTGTGCTGTCCGCATCCGTTGCTTCTTTCCGTGCCCCCGCAAAAAAAAATAGAGCATGTCCTATTCTTGTCCGTTTTGCGGACAAGAATAGGCATTTCTATAATGGTCCGCGTTCCGTTTCGCAAATTGCGGAATGGAATGCGGAGCAGCTTCAGGGTTTTGGGGATCCGCGGTTTGCGGACCGCAAAACACCAACAGTCGTGTGCATGAGGCCTTATAGTGAGGAATTGTAACATGAAATACAGCATGCAAAACTATTATTATTTGTATAGTGATTAAAGGGATTCTGTGGATTTTCATATTGATGGCTTATCATCAGGATAGGTCATCGATATCTGGTGGGGGTCTGACTCCCGGCACCACCAATGATCAGCTGTACAAAGAGACTGTGGAGCTCTGTGAGGGCTTCCACTTCTTCCTAGGCCAGTGATATCAAGTTCATTGGTCATATGGCCTGGGCACAGCCATGGGTGCACCCAACCTTTCTACTGCCTGAGGCGAAAACTGAAATGGCGCCCCACAATGAAAGCGCTCATTGCCCATGGCCCTTCTGCTGCCCCTCACTTGCCCCTACCCGATGCTATCGCTTCACCTGGCCTCATTGGTGGTGCACTCCTGGGCCCAGCTCAGCTCTATTCAAGTAAATGGGGCTGAGCTGAGATACCGAGCACAGTAATGCTCATCAGAGCTCTGGTGAGTGCCACGACTTCCTCTAACAGCTGATTGGTGGAGGTGTCAGGTGCTGGACAACTGCCAATCTCATATTAATGACGCATTTTTTTGTGGATCAGATGTAGACCCATTCATCTCAATGAGACTGCAAAAGATGTGGACAGCACACCCGTGTGGTACCTTGGAACTGAATCCAAGTTCGGGAAATGTTTTTTTTACAGTACAAATTAATTTATGAAGTTAATATGCAAAGTCTCGCGAGACTTCGTGAAGCAATAACTTCGGCTCATCGGAGCCAATACATTCTAATACTGTACGGAGCTCCCACTCCGTACAGTGTTGGAACACAGTTTTATGCGAATCGCCTTCAGATGTTTCATCCAAAGTCGATTCACTCATCCCTAGTCTTAATCTATCCAGCTTAGGTTTCAGATGCACCACAATCATAAAGAAGGAGCTTCCTGGCGTACATTATAATAATGTGCAAAACCAGCTGTAGCCACCCCTGTACTTGCCACTCCTTGCCCCTTCTGCCCACTTTGTGGAAAAGTGGTGAGCGAGGCTCTAAACTGCCAGAAAGTAGCAAAAGTTTGTGCAACCATAGCATGCGACAAAATTTTCTGGAGTACAGGGAATAATAAATGTCCCCCTAACAGTCTTTTAACATACCCCATTAAATTGTGTAGTGCTGCTAGAAAAATGAAAGAAATGAGAAAACACATTAAAAACCTCAGGGAGGTATTGTGGAAGTGTTGGTATTGGTAAATAATGGACAAGAAATTGACTAACTAAGGCCTCTTTCACACTTGCGTTGTGAGGATCCGGCGCGACTGATCAGTCTTCAAAATGCTTTCAGTGTTACTGTGGCAGCCAGGACGCTACTAAAGTCCTGGTTGCCATAGTAAGTAGTGGGGAGCCAGGGGAGCAGATACTTACAGTCCGTGCGGCTCCCGGGGCGCTCCACAATGACGTCAGAGCGCCCCACACGCATGGATCACGCGATCCATGCGATCATGTGATCGATGCTCATGGGGCGCTCTGACATAATTGTGGAGCGCCCCGGGACTTGGGAGCCGCACGGACGGTAAGTATACTTCTCCCCTGCCTCCCCACTACACTTTACCATGGCAGCCAGGACTTTAGCGTCCTGGCTGCCATGGCAACCATTCACAAAAGCTAAACGTCGGATCCGTTGATGCGCCGAAACGACGTTTAGCTCAATGCCGTATCCGGATTAATGCACTTCAATGGGCATTAATTCCGGATCCGGCGTTATGGCATGTCTTCCGAATTTTTAGGCAGAGACAAATCCGCAGCATGCTACGGTTTTGTCAATGTCCAAAAAACGTTCACATACTGAACGGAAGACATCCTGATGCATCCTAAACAGATTTCTCTCCATTCAGAATGCATTGGGATAATCCTGATCAGTATCTTTCCGTCCTAGAGCCCCGAGGACGGAACTCTAGTACGGAAAAGAAAAGCGCCAGTGTGAAAGGGGCCATAGGGCTCATTCATAGGACCGTTGCCTGTTTTGTGGTCTGCAAATTGAGGATCCGCAAAACACAGATACCAGCTGTGTGCATTCCGCATTTTGCGGACCAGAAGGTGCAGCCCATAATAGAACAGTACTATCCTTGTCCGTAATGCAGACAATAAGAGGACATGTTATATTTTTTTGCAGCGCGACCATGCGGACAGTGTACCAGTCCGTGGTAACCAGGACTGGATTTCTTTTTTACAGCAGGAGCGCACGGCGTCATTGGTTGCTATGACGCCATGCGCTCCCTGCCGCCCCTGCAGTACAGTGATACAATGGTATAGATCATACTAATGTATTACTGTACTGCAGCGGCGGCAGAGGCACGGCGCCATAGCAACCAATGACGCCGTGCGCTCCTGAAGTAAAGAAGAAATCCAGTCCTGGTTACCACAGACTGGTCACGTCCGGGTTTAACGGACGTGTTTAGGGATGAGCAAACTTCTATTTTCAAGTTTGGCATACAAGGTTTGGGTTATCTAAGAATTCCGTTATGGATTCTGCTAACAAGGACCATAACTTATGGTCTGTGGTAGCGAAATGCATAACAGAAGTCTTAGATAACCCGAACCTTGTACGCCGAACTTAAAAACAGATGTGCGCTCAACACTACTCACAATCATAGATGGAAATCACCGACCCCACACTTAGGGCTCATTGCCATTTTTGCAGTCCTCAAATTGCGGATCTTTAAAACTCAGATAACGACCGTGTGCGTTCCGCGTATGCCGGAACAGAACTTCCGGCCCATAATAGAACTGTCCTACCCTTGTCAATAATGCAGACAAAAATAGGACTTGTTCTATATTTATGCAGGTGCCACGGAATGGACATACGGATGTGGACATCTTTGGTGGACATGCTGTGCACATCTTTTGCAGTCCCAATGCCGATCAGATGTGAAAAAAAATGTCACCCCTAACTATGTGAAAGATTACAAAACGTATTTCTAGTGTTGAATGGACTTGTGTTTTAAGTTCGGTGTCCAAAGTTCGGGTTTAAGTTATCAAAGAATTCCGTTATGGATTCCGAATTCCGTTATGGTCCGTGGTAGCGGAATCCATAACAGGATTCTTCGATAACTCGAACCCGAACTTTGGACGCCGAACTTAAAACGCAAGTTCGCTACCAGACTACTGATTTCTACTATAACAGCTTGTTAGTGATCAGTTCCTTGGCTGCCCTGATTTATGCGTTTTCTAACAAACTAGCACAATATAGGAAACTGACCCTAAAACAATTCCATAATATTTGAGCAAAACGTTTAATTACACCAAACTCTACAGATATGCATCCATATACAGTGAAGGATGACCATGGTCCAAGATCTTCAGACTAAACTGCCTATCAGGATGATTTTACACAGTTTTTTCCCCAGCATTTTTTGCTGTGTTTTTTTGCAGTAAAAAAAAAAAAAAGCTACAAATATTAACTGAAGATAAATATATAAAACATAGGACAGACATGTTTTTGGCTACTGGCATTTTTTCTTTAATATAATGCATCATGCACACGTCAGTGTCAGTTTTGGATCAGTTGTAACACGGACAGTGTTCAATCCGTGTTTCCTCATGTGACAGATCCGTGTTGGGTCAGTTTTTTGCTGACCGTGTGCCATCCATTTTTCACTGACATTGAGCAGCTGGAAAATAATTTTCAAACAATCTCTTTTTAATGATCCGTTAAACACTCACTGACTATAATGGGCGTGAGGGATCCGGGAACACGGACAAGATAGGACATGCATCCGTGCTGAAAACACGGACCCATGGACCGTGCTAAAACACTGATATGTGAATACACACATTAAAATGAATGGGGACGTGTGCTGTCCGCGGAGAACATGTGCAGCACACGTACGTGAAACAATGACGTTTGAATGAGGCATAAGGCATTCGCAGCATGTTGTGCCTTCCGGCTTTTTTTCACATCACCTTCAATATAGGGGAAAATGCCATGAGAAAACACTGGTGATAAGACACACTAGGGAAGATTAAGGCTACACAACACATAGGGCACAACTACACTGCGACATTGATGCCGTACCAATGTCGCGCAACAATTTTTATAATGATAGTCTATGGTGTCGCGCTGCAACGTGACAGTCGCAGAAAAATCCATTTTGGATAGGTTTTTTGCGACTGTTGTGTCGCAGTCGCAGTGCGACACCATAGACTATCATTATGAAAATTGTCGTGCGACAAATGTTGTCGTGTAGCACTAGCCTTATCTGAACTGGTGTTAGTGAAAACTGGCTTAGTTCCCCATGGCAACCAATCAACGTCCACATTTGATTTTTCAGAACGTTTTTGAAGTTCTGTGTAGAAGAAAAAGAAAACTGCAGAAAAAACATATGTCCCAAAAATATGTCCCACAGCTAAATTTATGTGTGCATGGAATGATCATCAGTGTAGCAGCATACAGTGAGAAGGGGGATTCCTGGCACTGTATATGGCACATTAATTCATAGCATGGCACCAACCTCATCATTCTTAGTGTGAGGAGCTAGCAGTAATTAAAAGCACAAACACCCCAGATCTGAACAAAAAAGTGACCTACAAGTAGCACAGTCATTACCTTGATCCTCTCCACGCTGGCCTCCAGCTTCAGCTGCTCCACCAGTCTCTGCATGGTACTCAGGTTGGAGTTAGAAGACATGTTGTTCACCTAGAAGAGTTCTATCTGTTACTTCCACAGATACTGCTCTGATCCCAGGGCAGGAAATGATCTCACAAGCAGCTAAACTAGCAGTCACCAGCAGTCCTCCTACCCATCCAGAGCACAACAGCAGCTTCCCAACTAGGGACAGAAGTAGGTTTGGATTAGGGTGCCACCTAGTGGCACTAGTAGAGCACAACGTTTTGTGCCAACTCGACTAGTAACAGAAATAATAGGGAAACTGAAAATGGAATATAAGAAAGTCAGATTACAAAATGGTTTCTAAAAATTGTTGTTAATATTATTGGATCATATGAAACTTTATCCTACAGTTTTTCTTTAGACGCATTCTTACATTCTTACATTTACCCCACACAACTTGAATAGTGCATCACAATATCCCATCACTGGAATAATAAATACAATAATGGCATAGTACTGGGGTGTTAACCCCTTCTTGACACTGCCGATTGTTGTTTTTTTATCCCCACATTCTATAACTTTTTTATGTTGACATAGCCTTATGAGGACTTGTTTGTTGTGGGAAATTTGGCATTTTAATTTGTATAACGTATTAAAAAGCTTAAAAAACATTTAGAATAGAAAGTAGAAAAACATCATTTCTGCCATTGATTTTTGGGTTTTGTGTTAACTCTACAGTGCAAATGACTTTTTGACTTTATTCTGTGGGTAAGTATGATTACAGCAAATAACAATTAATACTGTTTTATGGTTTACTAATTATTATTTTTTATTTTATGTTGAGTTATTGAGACCAATAACATTTTTATTTTTCCATCTATGAAGTTGTGTGAGAGCTTTCTTTTTATTATTGGTATCTTTCAGTAGTTTACATGACTATCTAATTTAAAAAACAGTAGACTGGGTATTTTTTATAGTTTTTTCTGTGCAAAATAAATAATGTGGTATTTTAATAGTTCAGCAGGGTTTAATGGGAGTATCAAATACTAATGGGGAGCAAAGGGAATACTAAAATGGGAGCTTTACAGGCTTTCACTAGAGCTCCAGCTGCCTTGAAAACTCCTTAGAGCAGGCATCCTCAAACTGCGGCCCTCCAGCTGTTGCAAAACTACAACTCCCAGCATGCCCGAACAGCCTACAGGTATCAGCCTACAGCAGGGCATTGTGGGAGTTGTAGTTTTACAACAGCTGGAGGGCTGCAGTTTGAGGATGCCTGGTGTAGAGGATAGAAGTGTTGGCGGTGGCAATGAGGGTGGTTGTAGTCCTTACGGTGACTAATCCTAGCACTCTCCCAGGTTGTGTAGGCTGGAGGGGCGCAACCCTTCTTCCCCTCAAGGCACACCCTGGACTTTCAGGGTCTTCTGCCTGGTGGTGGCTGGGTTGCTGTTGATGTTAAATGAGCCTGGGGTGCAAGGTAGGAGAACAGGAGGTAGATAATGATCAGATCAGGTACAGGGACCACAGACCAAGTCTTTGTTTTACTGAATAAATAATGGATGTCACAGTGCAAATACAAGCAGAAGGCACAGTTCTCAGGTGTTTCACAGAGCAGGCTTTCCCCAAAGGCTGTGTATAGGAAGTGGCTATTATACCGGTGGTCCTCTCTGTGTCTCTCTCTCTATAAATCCATGCAATCTTCCAAAATGAAAGAAAGAAGTACAATCACTTTTAATATCTCTCTGCAATGCCCAACTGCAAGGTTCAGTCCTAGATCGGATGGCACCACAAGCAATATAGATCGGATGGCACCACAAGCAATATAACCCAAACTACGGTCAGTAAAGTCTAAAGCCGTACGTGTTTTTTTTACCTTTACTGACTTAGTCCAAGCACAGCCTAAATTGGTCCTCAGCCTTCTATAATAATTCAATGCTACTTTATTCAGGGGTTAATTCTTAGCAAAGTTGCTTTTTCTTGCAGCTTTTACTAACAGGAATGATGTTTTCCTGCAGCAGGATTCTGTCTTGGACTACTTGGCAGAAGCACACACCAGACATGTCCTCTCTCTGGCTTGCTTACTAGCAGACCCCATGAACCAGGGGAAGTGGGCCCAGCCTACTGTCCAGTAACTGTAGCTATAAACTGGGTTAACTTTATCCTTCCCATATTCAGCCTTTTGGAATACATAATACACAGTAAACATCCTATTAACTTTATCCTTCCGATATTCATCTTTTTGGAATACATAATACACAGTAAACATCCTATTAACTTTAACAGTGAACCAAAGGATTATAGTATTAACCCTTTAGCAGTGAACTGTGGCAATATAGTATTAACCCCTTATCAGTGAACCAGCAAGTCACTGCATTACCCCATTAACAACCCATAATGAGTATATCCAGCATGAGCAATTGCTAAATCCTGCACCACAGATCCCGCAGGTATGTGTGGAGACTGCCAGTGAGTTGATGTACAGTGTGCTCTGGAGATTGTCTGGCTGGGTCGGTGTGGAGAGGCAGATTCAACTGTCAGAGAGGATGATTGGATCATGGTAGAGAACAATTTGGAATCTGATGAGGGAGATGAAAGAGAGCTATATATCTCTTTGCGCACGGAGCAGGGGGTCCAATGGCTATCAGGACTGTGGAATGGTGAGTGGATCTTGCACCACCTTTTTCAGAAAGAAATCATTGTTGGAGATGCCCAGGGGTTGGACTGGGAACTTAAAGTGGCTCTGAAAAAAAATAATAAAGTGGCCCCATGTTATTGGCGCGTCCAAATTGACAGAAGGCGGGGCAAAACAAGTAGGCAGCGTCAGCAATAGCATAGCGCAAAATACTGTCCCATCAGAACCGTATACCGCAGTGTGGCACAATATATTGCCCCAAAAGCTGCCCCTATGTGGTGGCGATCAATAGATGGCATTTTCTGTCCTCCTTCTCCATTTGTTTCTGATTAGAATATGGTGCAGGCTTAGGAGGTGAGGAGCAGCAGCAGTTGAATTCATGATGGCATGTGCAGACGCTGGCCGGGTACATGAGTACCTGATTCTTACAGGATTAATTATTACTGAGAGCTCATTATGTACATTGCCAGCGGCAGAGAGGAGGGCTTGGGCAGCCCCCCTGGGCATCGACCTTTCCTGTAAGGTCTATGGCCAATCCGCCCCTGGAGATGCCCTTGGGGTGAATTTGATATGGTAAACTGAGGATTTTAAATTAATAGCTGCAGGACTACAAAAAGTCTGCAGGACAATTTGGGATGGACTTTAAATGTATTAAGCTACTTAGGTCCCTATGTGACATGTTATTTGAATAATTTTATGTTATTATGGGCAACTATGATATTTTTGTTTTATGGTAATATGTATATTGGATTTGTTGGTGAGTGCAGAAAAATGGCCGCAAGGAGAGGTATTACATCGGTATTGGCCATAGACCTTACAGGGAAATTTTCCAGTGGACCGATGCCCATGGGGCTTTCAGCGATAATTAACTCGGTGAGAATCAGGTACTCATGTACCCGGCCAGTGACCGCACACGCCCTCCTGAATTTAACTGCTGTGGCCTGCACCTCACCTCCTAAATCTCCTGTTCCATATCTTAATAATAGACAACTGGAGGAGAAGGACAGAAACTGGCATCTATTGATGGCCACTGGAGAGGGGCAGATTGTGGGGCAATATACTGTGATGCACTGTGGTACATGGTTGTGATGGGATGGTATTTGTGTTGCCCCACTTTCTGTCAATTTGGGGCCATTTTTTATTTTTATTTTCCCCAGGGCCACTTTAATTTCCCTGTCCGCCCCTGTAAAAGGACATGTGTTCATAAGGACAACTTCTCTCAGAGAGTAACCAATTCTTGGGGGTAGATTATGATTTTTGGAAGAAGGGTATCATGGTATAAGCTTGTATGTCCATAGTCCATAAATGTAAACCAGCTCACCTTACAATCCACAGCCCTGTGCACGGAACGAGCCAAGCCAATTACTCTTGTAGAATACAGGAAGAAAAGATGGTGCCAGCACTTGTAATAACTCAGTTGCCTCTATTTCTTTCTTGTAGAATGTACTCACATAGACACAAATCTTCACCCCCGCATGGTTGACGCGTCTCGACCACAGGTGTGTTCTTAGTCGTAACCTCTACAAACACACTAAGAACACACCTGTGTTTGAAACGCGTCAACCATGCTGGGGTGAAGGTTTGTGTCCATGTGAGTACATGCTACAAGAAAGAAATAAAGGCAACTGAGGTATTACAAGTGCTGGAACCATCTTTTCTTCCTATCACGGTGTCTAATCTGGGTACCTAGAGAGATCTTTAGAAAATGTCTGTTTCGTCGTGCTGGATTTAAAGATAAATTGAAAAGGAGACGTTTTAACCCCTTAACCACTTCAGCCCCCCTAGCTTAAACACCCTTAATGACCAGGCCACTTTTTAAAATTCTGCACTACACTACTTTCACCGTTTATTGCTCCGTCATACAACTTACCACCCAAATGAATTTTACCTCCTTTTCTTCTCACTAATAGACATTTCATTTGGTGGTATTTCATTGCTGCTGACATTTTTATTTTTGTGCTATTAATCAAAAATGACCGAAATTTTTGCAAAAAAATGACATTTTTCACTTTCTGTTGCAAAATAAAAAAAAAACTACATTTCTATATACATTTTTCTCTAAATTTAATGTTCTACATGTCTTTGATAAAAAAAAAAAAATCCAATAAGTGTATATTTATTGGTTTGGGTAAAAGTTATAGCATTTACAAACTATGGTGCAAAAAAGTGAATTTCGGCATTTTGAAGCAGCTCTGACTTTCTGAGCACCTGTCATGTTTCTTCAGGTGCTAGAATGCCAGGATAGTATAAATACCCCCCAAATGACACCTTTTTAGAAAGAAGACACCCCAAAGTATTCGCGGAGGGGCATGGTGAGTTCATGTATAATTTCATTTTTTTTTCACAAGTTAGCGGAAAATGACACTTTCTGAGGAAAAAAAATAATAATAAAGTTTCCATTTCTGCTAACTTCTGGCAAAAAAAAAAAAATCTCCCACGGACTCACTATGCCCCTCAGTGAATACCTTGGTGTGTCTACTTTCCGAAATGGGGTCATTTGTGGGGTGTGTTTACTGTTCTGGCATTTTGGGCGGGGCTAAATTGTGAGCATCCTGTAAAACCTAAAGGTACTGTTGGAATTTGGGCCTTTACTCAGGCTGCAAAAAGTGTAACTCATGTGCTATTGCCGTACTCAGGAGAAGTAGGGCAATGTGTTTGAGGTGTATTTTTACATATACCTATGTTGGGTGAGAGAAATATCTCTGTAAACTGACAACTTTGTATAAATTTTTTTTAAAAGTTGTCATTTACAGAGATATTTCTCACAACCAGCATGGGTATATGTAAAAATACACCCCAAAACACATTGCCCTACTTCTCCTGAGTACGGCGATACCACATGTGCGACACTTTTTTGCAGCCTGGGTGCGCAAAGGGGCCCAAATTCCAATGAGTACCTTTAGGATTTCACAGGGCATTTTTACGCATTTGGATTCTCACGCTTTATGACCCCTAAAATGCCAGGGCAGTATAAAAACCCCACATGTGACCCCAGTTTGGAAAGAAGACACCCCAAGGTATTCCGTGAGGGGTATGGTGAGTTAATGTAAAATTTTATTTTTTGTCACAAGTTAGTGGAATATGAGACTTAGTAAAAAAAAATATATATATATATCAATTTTCGTTAACTTGTGCCAAAAAAAAATATTTTCTGTGAACTCGACATGCCCCTCACGGAATACCTTGGGGTGTGTTCTTTCCAAAATGGGGTCACTTGTGGGGTATTTATACTGCCCTGGCATTTTAGGGGCCCTAAAGCTTGAGAAGAAAAATGCGTAAAAATGCCCTGTGAAATCCTAAAGGTACTCATTGGAATTAGGGCCCCTTTGCGCATCTTGGCTGCAAAAAAGTGTCACACATGTGGTATCGCCGTACTCAGGAGAGGTAGGGCAATGTGTTTTGGGGTGTATTTTTACATATACCCATACTGTGTGTGAGAAATATCTCTGTAAATGACAACTTTTTAAAAAATGTTATACAAAGTTGTCAATTTACAGAGATATATCTCTCACCCAGCATGGGTATATGTAAAAATACACCCCAAAACATATTGCCCTACTTCTCCTGAGTACGGAGATACCACATGTGTGACACTTTTTTGCAGCCAAGATGCGCAAAGTGGCCCAAATTCCAATGAGTACCTTTTAGGAGGGCATTTTTACGCATTTTTCTTCTCACGCTTTAGGGCCCCTAAAATGCCAGGGCAGTAAAAATACCACACATGTGACCCCATTTTGGAAAGAAGACACCCCAAGGTATTCTGTGAGGGGCATGGCGAGTTCATAGAAGATTTTTTTTTGGCACAAGTTAGCGGAAATTGTTTTTTGTTTTTTTTAAACTCTTTTTTTTGAAAAATAGCAAAATACATGGTACATTGAACATAAGACACTTTTCCCCACGCAGGGGGAATCAGTAGAGCTGTGGGGATAAAGACATCGGTGGGTGAAGACAGGTATATGAAAAGTAGCGGAGCGTAGCGGCGCATTTCCACACAGCGCATAGGTACAGACACTGAGAAATCAAATATCAGAGACAACACGTCAGTTAGGCGCTGAATACATATGTGATGGCTGTAGGGTTAAGGGAGACGAGCACCAGTCGCCCCAGATTTTTTGAAATTTCTGTGGGCACTTTCTATTGATGTAAACTACCTTTTCTATAGAGACCACCTGATTTACCAGGGATATCCATTGGTTGACTGAGGGAGCCCTATCCCCCATCCATCTCAGAGCCACCGACTTCCTAACTATAAACAATGCGGCGCCTAAAAAGGCTCTTTGATAATGAGTCCACACCTCCTCATCAAGCACCCCCAGAACACACACCTTCGGGCACAAAGGGATGGCGGAGGGAAACATGGAGGACAGCACCTGCAACACCCCTTCCCAGAACCTACGCAGGTGGCGGCATGTCCACATCAAATGCCAAAAGTCTGCGCCTGGGGAGTGGCACCTGTGGCAATCTGTATGAGGAAGTCTGCCCATCTTATATAGTCTAGTCGGGGACAGATAGCTTCTGTGCAATATAAAGAGCTGAATCAGCCTGTTGTTGATGGATGGAGACACCCTCGTTGGGACCGAAAGTGCCTCCTCCCACTCCTCTGTGGATAGTGTTGGTATGGTCACCATCCATCTGTCAGCCACAGAAAGGGGTTGGAGAGTGACCTTCGTGCTAAGTAAGTGTGTATAGAGCGCTGAAATAATTCCTCTAGGGCCCTGGGATCTCAGCACACCTATGAGGGGGTATTTAGAGGTCCTTCTGTCTAGCGCCTTAAACTGTGCCGTTAGTGCATGGCATAGTTGTAGGTAGCGATAGAAGGTGGTGCGAGGGACTCCAAACTTTTCCTGGACCTGCTGAAATGAGCGTAGCGTTGACTCTGCATACAGGTCCTTCAGCAGAAGGACCCCACTGTCTCGCCAGACAGTGGTTCCATCTAAATGCAACAAATGTGGGAACATGGGGTTATCCCATAGGGGAATGTCGTCAGGCAAGTCCTCGTAAGAGTGGAGCTTAGCAGCACGCCAGACCTGATTTGCGAGCCTATGTATAGGCAAAAGCCTGCCTGGTACCGAAGTGGGAGCTTCAAGAATTGGCCACAGGGTGGACATGTGGAGGCATTTCAATAGGCAATATTCTGCACCCGACAATTCGCCAGGGGAGACCCACAAGATTAGGTATTTTAACTGACTGGCTAGGAAATACAGGAAAAAATCTGGCAGGGAAGCACCCCCCTGTAGTTTCGGGCGTTGCATGACCCCAAGAGAGAGCTTCCTTCTGGCTGTCCCCCACATAAAGGAGGCTGTCATGGAGTGTAGCCTATCAAAAAACGCCCTGGGGACGGGCATGCAAGCGTGGGCTAGGAGGTACAGGGCTTTAGGGAGCAGAATCATTTTTACCAGGTTCAATCTTCCCATTACTGAGAGGGGAAGGGACTTCCATATTTTGAATTTGTCTGTGAACAAAGTCTCGAGTGGGGCTATATTCTCCTGAAGATAACCGTGAGGGTCCTTAGTTATGACAATACCCAGATACTTAAATTTGTCGACAACAGGTAAATTATGTAATTGCGAACGCCAGTCATGTGTCCATAGAGGCATAATGGCTGACTTCGTCCAGTTTATGCGCAAGCCAGAGTATGTGCCAAATCTGTCAATGACAGCGATGGACCTCTGCAGGGTATCCTCTGGCTCGGCCATCAACAGGAGGAGGTCATCAGCATGAAGTCCTAGTTTCTCCATCCTATCCCCTATCTCTACTCCCTTGTAAGAGTCATCTTGTCGGATTCTCAGGGCGAGATGTTCGATAGCCACCGCGAATAGTAGAGGCGATAGTGGGCATCCCTGTCTTGTTCCCCTGAATAATGAGAAGGACTCAGAATGCGAACCATTGACTAGGATATTCGCCGTGGGATTCAGATAGAGGGTAGTTACCCACCCAATGAATCTAGGACCGAAGCCAAAGCACTCTAGCATCTGCAACAGGAACGGCCACTCCACTGAATCAAAGGCCTTGGCCGTATCTAGGAAATTGATTTTTTATTGTTTTTTCTCACAAATTCTCCCTTTCCGCTAACTTGTGACAAAAAGTTCAATTTTTCATGGACTCACTATGCCCCTCAGTGAATACCTTGAGGTGTGTTCTTTCCAAAATGGGGTCACATGTGGGGTATTTATACTGCCCTGGCATTTTAGGGGCCCTAAAGCAAGAGAATCCAAATGCGTAAAAATGCCCTGTAAAATCCTAAAGGTACTCATTGGAATTAGGGCCCCTTTGCGCATCTTGGTTGTAAAAAAGTGTCACACATGTGGCATCTTCGTACTCAGGAGAAGTAGGGCAATGTGTTTTGGGGTGTATTTTTACATATACCCATACTGTGTGTGAGAAATATCTCTGTAAATGACAACTTTTTAAAAAATTTTAAACAAAGTTGTCAATTAACAGAGATATTTCTCTCACCCAGCATGGGTATATGTAAAAATACACACCAAAACACATTGCCCTACTTCTCCTGAGTACGGCGATACCACATGTGTGACACTTTTTTGCAGCCAAGATGCGCAAAGGGGCCCAAATTCCAATGAGTACCTTTTAGGAGGGCATTTTTACGCATTTTTCGTCTTTCGTCCAGGGCAGTATAAATACCCCACATGTGACCCCATTTTGGAAAGAAGAAACCCCAAGGTATTCCGTGAGGGGCATGGCGAGTTCATAGAAGATTTTTTTTTTGGCACAAGTTAGCGGAAATTGATTTTTTATTGTTTTTTCTAACAAAGTCTCCCTTTCCGCTAACTTGTCACAAAAAGTTCAATTTTTCATGGACTTACTATGCCCCTCAGCGAATAACTTGGGGTGTCTTTGTAACGGACCGTTACGCACACAACTCCGTTAAGGCGATATTCCCTTTTCCGGATAGACCAGCAGCTACTGCAATCACCAACTTCCCGAACTGCAAACCACACGAATTCACCAACTTCCGAAAAAGAGACACACGAACCCTGGAAGCAGCCGAACAGGAAAAGCAATATGAACAGCTTACACTCCTGGCAATCAGCATACAGTCAAATCCCCCCCAATAACGAGACGACACTTCGTTTTGAGGGTCAAGCAGGAACTCTTTTCCTGGGGCATACAGCCTCTTTTATTTACACTCCACAAACATAGTACGGCCCACAGGGGTTTGAAATACAACCAATCAATCCGTACAATAACCACAGACACTCCCACACAAAATACAGCGACCAATCAACATACAGCCAGATATATCACAATCCCACATGGCTGGTCCATTGTGGATGCTGATTAGGTCACAGCAATGTCCATTGTGAATATTGATTAGGTCACAGGCGATGTCCATTGTGAATGTTGATTAGGTCAGAGGTAATGTCCATTGTGAATGGTGATTAGGTCACAGGTAATGTCCATTGTGGATGATGATTAGGTCACAGGCAATGTCCATTGTGTATGATGATTAGGTCACAGGCAATGTCCATTGTGGATGCTGATTAGGTCACAGCAATGTCCATTGTGGATTCTGATTAGGTCACAGGTAATGTCCATTGTGAATGCCAACTGTCATTGGGGCCATAGTCGCAGGGTAAGAGGCTAGCAAGCATGCCTCTCCAATGCCCAGGGATACATGGCAGTTTGTCACATATCTCCCCTTTGGGGGGAAGACTAACCAGGCACCTGACCTCCTGTCGGTCAGTGCCTACGTTAGTCGATCCACCAACCCACAATAGACAAATGCCAGAGTAGCCCACCCACAACAAACAGGTACAAGAGTGACCCACCCCCAAGAAGCGGTTACTGCACCCGGATATTCCTCTGGGGTGCTGAGGCAACATGCTGTGGGGAGTTGAGGGAGGGCAGAGGCCGACTGCACTCTGCCCAGCTGCCAGCTCTTCTGCTGGGGGCTGGGAACATAGTCCGGCTCAGTAGCCAGGGGAACATGGGCACCAGTGGGGGTTAACATCGCCTCTGTTAACCCTGGGGCCAAGTTAGGTGTTAGCTGGGGAGGAGAGTTTGTACTTACCCCTCCTCCTGTTGTCCCGGTGCGGGTAGTTGGGGATCTGGACAGGCTGTCCAGCATCCCTGTAGGTCAGGCACAGAGACCACGGTCCCATCTGCGCCGTCTGGGAGATTGGTGTCTCCCTTGTTAGGGTAAGCTGCCGCTGGGGAGAGGGGGTGCTGTGTTCCTCTCCCTGAAACACAGGCTGCTGCTGGAGTGGGAGACCGCCTGTCTCCACTCCCGTAACATTGTCCTGCTGCTGGAGAGAGAGACCAACTGTCTCTGCTCCCTGTAGGACACACTGCTGCTGGGGGAAAGGACGACACCTTCGGCCCCCTGGACTTCACACTGCCGCTGGGGGGGACGACACCTTCGGCCCTCTGTAACTCACACGGCTGCTGGGGAGGAAGGACGACACCTTCAGCCCTCTGTAACTCACACGGCCGCTGGGGAGGAAGGACGGCACCTTCAGCTCCCTGCAACTCACACTGCCGCTGGGGGGGGAGGATGACATCTTCAGCCCTCTGTAACTCACACTGCCGCTGGGGGAAGGACGACATCTTCAGCCCTCTGTAACTCACACTGCCGCTGGGGGAAGGATGACACCTTCGGCCCTCTGTAACTCACACTGCCGCTGGGGGGGAAGGACGACACCTTCAGCTCCCTGGGATACACACTGCCGCTGGGGAGGAAGGACGACACCTTCAGCTCCCTGGGGTACACACTGCCGCTGGGGAGGAAGGACGACACCTTCAGCTCCCTGGGGTACACACTGCCGCTGGGGAGAAGGGACGGCACCTTCTGCCATGAACTGCAGGTACTCTGCTGTTATCCTCCTCACGAACTGCACAGATTTCTCCGGGGTTGGGTCCGAAGAAAATCAGCCGTGATCTCAGCTCTCTGTCAAATTCCTCCTGCGTGTAGCTGGGTGCCATGCTTGTTCTCCTGAAGTTCTTTCTTTTGTAGATAGGGGCGCTGTACGGGTACTAACGTTGCCCTCACTTTGTAATCCAAGGAATGGTGTTGCCCTGTAGATGTCCTTCTGGGCTGTGGAAATGATCCCGCTGTTTGCCACCAAATGTAACGGACCGTTACGCACACAACTCCGTTAAGGCGATATTCCCTTTTCCGGATAGACCAGCAGCTACTGCAATCACCAACTTCCCGAACTGCAAACCACACGAATTCACCAACTTCCGAACAAGAGACACACGAACCCTGGAAGCAGCCGAACAGGAAAAGCAATATGAACAGCTTACACTCCTGGCAATCAGCATACAGTCAAATCCCCCAATAACGAGACGACACTTCGTTTTGAGGGTCAAGCAGGAACTCTTTCCTGGGGCATACAGCCTCTTTTATTTACACTCCACAAACATAGTACGGCTCCACAGGGGTTTGAAATACAACCAATCAATCCGTACAATAACCACAGACACTCCCACACAAAATACAGCGACCAATCAACATACAGCCAGATATATCACAATCCCACATGGCTGGTCCATTGTGGATGCTGATTAGGTCACAGCAATGTCCATTGTGAATATTGATTAGGTCACAGGCGATGTCCATTGTGAATGTTGATTAGGTCAGAGGTAATGTCCATTGTGAATGGTGATTAGGTCACAGGTAATGTCCATTGTGGATGATGATTAGGTCACAGGCAATGTCCATTGTGTATGATGATTAGGTCACAGGCAATGTCCATTGTGGATGCTGATTAGGTCACAGCAATGTCCATTGTGGATTCTGATTAGGTCACAGGTAATGTCCATTGTGAATGCCAACTGTCATTGGGGCCATAGTCGCAGGGTAAGAGGCTAGCAAGCATGCCTCTCCAATGCCCAGGGATACATGGCAGTTTGTCACATACTTCTTTCCAAAATGGGGTCATTTGTGGTGTGTTTGTACTGTTCTGGCATTTTGGGTGGGGCTAAATTGTGAGCAGCCCTGTAAAACCTAAAGGTTGGAATTTGGGCCCCTTTGTACACCCAGGTTGCAAAAAAGTGTCACTCATGTGGTATCTCCATACTCAGGAGAAGTAGGGCAATGTGTTTTGGGGTGTATTTTTACATATACCCATGTTGCGTGAGAGAAATATCTCTGTAAATTGACAACTTTGTATAAAAAAATTTAAAAAGTTGTCGTTTACAGCGATATTTCTCACACAAAGTATCTGTATATATAAAAATACACCCCAAAACTCATTGCCCTACTTCTCCTGAGTACGGCGATACCACATGTGTGACACTTTTTCCCATGAGTACCTTTAGGCCTCTTTCACACGGGTGTCATGTTTGACGCCCGTATAAGAGGCGGGTGCTTTGCGGGAATATGCATGATTTTTCCGCGCGGGTGCAAACATTGGTAATGGGTTTTGCACGCGCGTGTGAAAAATCGGCATGTTTGGTACCCAGACCCGAAGCCGGACTTCATCACTGAAGTCCGGTTTCGGGTAGAGTATTCTGGAGAATTTATTATTTTCCCTTATAACATGGTTATAAGGGAAAATATTAGCATTCTTAATAAAGAATGCTTAGTATAATGAAGATGAAGGGGTAAAAAATAATAAAAATTAACTTACCTTAGCCACTTGATCGCGTAGTTGCGATCTGTCTTCTCTCTTCATGCTTTAACTAACAACTAAAGGACCTGTGATGACGTCACATCACATGGTCCAATCACACGGTCCATCTTACCATGGTGATGGACCATGTGATTGGACCATGTGATGTGACGTCATCACAGGTCCTTTAGATCTTAGCTGATGCTGGAAAGAGAAGACAGATCGCAACTACGCGATCAAGTGGCTAAGGTAAGTTAATTTTTATTATTTTTAACCCCTTCATCTTCATTTTACTAAGCATTCTTTATTAAGAATGCTATTATTTTCCCTTATAACCATGTTATAAGGGAAAATAATAAAGATCTGGTCCCGTTGCTAAGCAACCATGCGGGAAAATCGCACTGCATCCGCACTTGCTTGCGGATGATTGCGATTTTCCCGCTGCCCCATT
This sequence comes from Bufotes viridis, assembly GCA_033119425.1. Classification (NCBI taxonomy): domain Eukaryota; kingdom Metazoa; phylum Chordata; class Amphibia; order Anura; family Bufonidae; genus Bufotes; species Bufotes viridis. The sequence goes on along the minus strand of CM065589.1, from coordinate 291,787,500 downwards.
CACTTCTATGGGGCCTGTGTTGCGTGAAAAACGCACAATATAGAGCATGCTGCGATTTTCACACAACGCAGAAGTGATGCGTGAAAATCACTGCTCATGTGCACAGCCCCATAGAAATGAATGGGTCCGGATTCAGTGCGGGTGCAATGCGTCCTCCTCACGCATTGCACCTGAGCGGAAAACTCGCCCGTGTGAAAGGGGCCTTAGAATTTCACAGGGCATTTTTACGCATTTGGATTCTCACGCTTTAGAACCCCTAAAATGCCAGGGCAGTATAAATACCCCACATGTGACCCCATTTTGGAAAGAAGACACCCCAAGGTATTCCGTGAGGGGCATGGCGAGTTCACAGAAAAAAAAAAATTTTGGCACAAGTTAGCGGAAATTGATATTTTTTTTTATTTTTTTTTATAAAGTCTCATATTTCACTAACTTGTGACAAAAAATAAAATTTTACATGAACTCACCATACCCCTCACAGAATACCTTGGGGCGTCTTCTTTCTAAAATGGGGTCACATGTGAGGTTTTTGTACTGCTCTGGCATTTGAGGGTCTCCGCAATCATTACACGTATGGCCAGCATTAGGAGTTTCTGCTATTCTCCTTATATTGAGCATACGGGTAATGAATTTTTTTTTTCCGTTCAGCCTCTGGGCACAAAAAAAATTAACAGCACAGATTTTTTCATTCGCATCGATCAATGTGGATGAAAAAATCTCCGCCAAAATCAGTGACTGCGGTGGGCTGGGCGCTAACTACCTAACAAGTAGCTAACTAACTGGCGGTGATAAGGGACCCTTATGCTCCATTCACACGTCCGCAATTCTGTTTGCGGAACGGAATTGCGGACCCATTCATTTCTATGGGGACAGACTTTGTCCCGCTCGGATCCGCACTTCTGGGTCTGCACTTCCGTTCCGCAAAAATATAGAACATGTCCTATTCTTGTCCGCAATTGCGGACAAGAAAAGGCATTTTCTATATAGTTCTGGCAATGTGCGGATCTGCCGCGGATCCGCAAAACAGATATGGACATGTGAATAGAGCCTTACAGGGGGGTGATCAGTGACAGGGGGGTGATCAGGGAGTCTTTATGGGGTGATCAGGGGTTAACAAGGGGTTAATAAGTGACAGGGGGGGGGGTGTAGTGTGGTGCTTGGTGCTACTTTACATAGCTACCTGGTCCTCTGTTGGTCGATCCCAGTAAATGTGACCACCAGAGGACCAGGTAGCAGGTATATCAGACGCTGTTAACAAAACAGCGTCTGATATACCTCTTTGGTGCGATGTATTTCACATCTACAGCCTGCCAGCGATTGATCATCGCTGGCAGGCTGCAGTATAACTTACGATCTTTCAGGTGCTGTGAACGCGCGCGCGCGTGGCCTGCCGCCGCCTGGACGTATCCGTGCATTAGGCGGTCGGCAGGTGGTTAAGGACCCAGGATGAGAATGTTTGTCCTAAATGGCTGGTACTTTGTGCCCCAGGACGAGCATTCTCGTCCTGTGGTCCTTCCTCCCCTCCATGTGCGGTATCAGAATCCGCGGAAGAGATCCGGCTGTTACTGACAGCCAGATCCCTGCTGCATCCACCAGCATCAGTGATAACGCCGATGCCGGTGGATTAACCACTCATATGCCGCGGTCAGCGCTGACTGCGGCATATGGGAGGTTTGCGCTCCCTATCCTGCGGTGGCTCCCTATCCTGCGATGGTTGCCATGGCAGCCCCAAGCAATTCAAAGGCCTTGGGACCCAGCAGCTACGGAGGCCTATGAAGCCCAGCCCCCAGGCTGGGTCTCATAGGCAAACTATCACTACACTGATAGTCAATGCAGTACAATACAGATGTATTGCGCTGCATTGAAACAGGGATCAGACCCCGTAATGTTGAAGTCGCATAGTGGGACAAAAATCAAATATAATAATAGTGAAATAAAAGTGTTTTTAACAAAAACAAAAAATTAAAGTTTCAATTAAATAAAAGCCCCTTTCTCATATAGGCCCCTTTCACAAGGGGCGAGAATTACGCGCAGGTGCAGTGCTTTGCGTGATGTGAACGCATTGCACCCGCACTGAATCTGGACCCATTAAATTCAATGGGGCTGTGCGGATGAGCGGTAATTTTCACACCTCACTTGTGCGTTGCGTGAAAATCGCAGCATGTTCTATATTCTGCTTTTTTCACGCAACGCAGGCCCTATAGAAATGAATGGGTCTGTGTAAAAATGGCATAGCATGTGTAAGCAAGTGCTGATGAAATGTGATTTTTACGCATGGTTGCTAGAAGAAGATGTAAGTAAATTGATAAAAGTCAATTTACTGTATTATTTTCCCTTATAACATGGTTATAAAAGAAAATAATAGCATTCTTAATACAGAGTGCTTACTTAAATCTGGCTTAAGGGGTTAAAAAAATAAATAAAAATTAACTCACCTCATCCAATTGTTCGTGCAGCCGGGTATCATCATCTTTCTTCTTCTTTGAGGACCTGCAAAAGGACCTTTGATGACATAATCCACGTGGTGATTCCTCTATCTTCACTCAGCAGGACCTGCACTGATGTCACCAAGGGGGCTTTTGCAGGTACTCAAAGAAGAAGAAAGAAGATGATGCCCAGCTGCGTGATCAATTAGATGAGGTGAGTTCATAAAAATTTTTTTTAACCCCTTAAGCCACATTTAAGTAAGCATTCTGTATTAAGAATGCTATTATTTTCCTTTTTATAACCATGTTATAAGGGAAAATAATAAAATCTGCACAACACCTAACCCAAACCCGAACTTCATAGAAGAAGTTCGGGTCTGGGTACCACATTCAGTTTTTTCTCATTTAAGTTCGGCGTCTAAATTTCGGGTTCGGGTTATCGAAGAATCCCGTAATGGATTCCGCTACCACGGACCATAACGGAATTTGGAATCCATAAGGGGATTCTTCAATGAACCCGAACGCTGAACTTAAAAAAACAAGTTTGCGCAACCGTCTTTCACTGCTCTACTTTCTTCTTCTCCTCCACACAGAGCACAGGAGCTCTGCATGTCACATGATCATTATACCAGGCCCTTTACCACCTCTTATCCAATCCAGTACTGAGCCACGCCCCCTGCACTGATCACATGACGGTGACGTCACCCCAGGTCCTTAGTGTTGTCCAAGGTTCGGGTTCATCGAAGAATCCCCTTATGGATTCAAAATTCCAATATGGTACATAGTAGCGGAATCCATAACGGGATTCTACGATAACCCCAACCCGAACTTTGGACGCCGAACTTAAAATACAAGTTCGCTCAACCCTAATACCAATCAAACAACATCTTATCCAACAAAAAATGAGACCCTAACTAAGACAATCGCCCAAAGAATTAAAAAAGATATGGCTTTCAGAAAATGGAGATACCAAAACCTCATTTTCTTTGTTTCAATAATGCTTTTATTATTTAAAACCAAAATATATTTAAAAAAACAGACATATTAGGCATCACCGCATCTGTAACAACCTGCTGTATAAAAATATTACATGATTTACCCTGTCAGGTCAAAACCGTAAAAAAATGTAAATATAAACCATGCCAAAAAATAGATTACCATACATCACAAAAAGTGTAATACCAAACGATCAAAAAGTAGTATGTACTCCAAAATAGTACCAATCAAACCGTCACCTCATGCCGCTACATAAGATAATCGCCCAAAAAATAAAAATAATAGGGCTTTCAGAAAAAGGAGAATTTAACAATGCTTTAGGCTACATGCACACTAACGTGTTTTGTTTCCGTGTCCGTTACGTTTTATTTGCGGATAGGATGAGGACCCATTAATTTCAATGGGGCCGCACAAAACGCTGACAGCACACCGTGTACTATCCGCATCCGTATGTCCGTTCCGTAGCCCCGCAAAAAAAATAGAACATGTCCTAATCTTGTCCGTTTTTGTTTCTACAGGAATACGAATCAAGCACAGTTAATTTGCGTCCTTCGAATTTCCCTTATCTGTTCATTTCATTCCATAGGCCTTTTACCCCTGTGGCCAGCGTTACGCTCTTGTGGTGGGTTAAGTTGATCTTGTCCCTCGCGGGGATTAATACTTCTATTTTCACAGCGCATTCAGTTTGGAGCGCGCCGGACACTTCCATGACAGTTTCTGGAGCTCGTTTGGAAGACGTCATGAAATTGGCAAATTGGTCTAGGGCAGTGGTCAGCAAACTGCGGCTCTAGAGCCACATGTGGCTCTTTAGCCACTTGATATTGGCTCTTCCAGGTGTGGGCTCACATGTACAGTGCGATCGCATTTTCGTTGCCTGTGGCAAAAATCGGCAGGAGGGGGAGGACCAGGAAGCGGTGAAGGCTCTGTACTCACCGCTTCCTGGTCCTCGGCTGTAGGCTGGGCAGGGCTGCGCACAGTGTAAAGTGCTCTGTGATGTCACGCTGTGCATGCCAGTTCACAGCACAGCCGACAGCAGGAGAAACACAGAGCGAGGGTGGTGAGGAGCAGCGGCATCCAGGAGCAGGAGAGGTAAGTGCTTTTTTATTTTATGAAACTTGGGGCTTATCTGAGGCAATGGGGTGATGAGAATCATAATGGGGTATATGAGAGGTATCATGGATGATGAGAGGCATCATTGATGATAATGGGGATGATGAGAGGCATGGGGCTCTTATCTGAGGTCTGATTGAGGGTCATTTACTTTGGGGTCTGAGCTGATGTCTGATTAGTGGTTTGACCTGAGGTGTAATGAAAAATATATTTTTTCATATTGTCCTCCTCTAAAACCTACGTTCATCTTATAGGGTGAAACGTTGTGGAGTGAAAGATGTAGTGTCGAGGATTGAGAAAGGTATGTTCAGATGGTTCGGAATACCCTTATTAAGTTAATAACAATGTACCTTCCTATATAGTTTACGTTTAAAAAATATGGCTTTCAGAAAAAATGAAATTGCTGTTTTGTTGATATTCGGCTCAGTTGACTAATAAGTTTGCCCACCACTGGTCTAGGGTATCCACTTTCCGGGAATTCTATTTTCGGCCACCATCTCATGCTTTCTCTTCTGTTGTGGCTCAACTTTAAACTTGCAATAGGAGCCTCCGTGTCCTGATATAAAGATAGGCATTATTACAATTGATTCGCATAAAAACGGATCCGCAAAGAAAACGGATGCCATACGGACGTCATCCGTGGTTTTTTTTTTTTTTGCGGATTCACAATTTTCAGACCGCAAAACACATACGTTCATGTGCATGTAGCCTTAGGCTACATGCACACGAACGTATTTTGTTTCCGTGTCCGTTCCGTTTTTTTTGCGGATAGGATGCGGACCCATTAATTTCAATAGGTCCGCAAAAAATTCTGACACCACACCGTGTACTATCCGCATCCGTATTTCCGTTCCGTAGCCCCGCTAATCGGGAAGCTGCCGAGCGGGTTGCCTTCTGTCAGTGACAGCAGGGCACCCCAGAGAGAAGGCAGGGACAGTTCCCAGGTGTCCCTGCCTTCTAAATCGCTGCAGACACAGCGCTCACCGAGCACTGTGTATGCACAGAAGGAAGCGCTATGTGCTTCCTGTCCCGGCCCGGTGGGTCTTTGACTGACCACAATCAGCCTTGCACTGAGGCTGTACAGCGATGTAATCTGCTGTACAGCCTCTCTAGGGGATGTATTTCCCCTGTAACTGGGGCTACTATATCAGCCCCAGTTACAGGAGAAGTCAATAGTGAAAAAAAAATAATGACGTTAAATGTCCCCCAGAGGTCTTGTATGACCCTATGGGGGACTCAAAGTGTAAAATAAAAAATAAAAAAAATTAATAAAAAGGCATATTTGGTATAACCGCATCAGTGACGGCAGACTCTATAAATATATCACATGATCAACCCGTCTGATAAACACCATAAAAAGTAAAAAAAACTGTGTTAAAAAAAAGCCATTTTTGTCATCTATATCACGAAAGTGATCAAAAACGCGTACGTCCCACAAAATGAAACCGTCACCTCATCCCGCAAAAAATGAGCCTCATCATAAGAAAACTATAGCTCTCAGAACATGGAGACATTAAAAGATAATTTTTTGTTTAAAAAATGCAATTATTGTGTTAAAGTGAAATAAAAAAAAAAAAGTAGACATATTAGGTATTGCTGCGTTCGTAACAACCAGCTCTATAAAAATATCACATGACCTAACCCCTTAAATGAACACCGTAATAAAAATAAAATAAAAACAGTGCCAAAAAAGCCATTTTTTTGTCATCTAACATCACACAAAGTGCAACACCAAGCATTCAAAATGGCATATGCCCCCCAAAATAGTATCAATCAAACTGTCACCTCATCCCACAAAAAATGAGACCCTAACTAAGACAATCAGTTAAAAAATAAAAAAGCTATGGCTCTCTGACTATGGAGACACTAAAACATAATTTTTTTTGCTATTATTGTGTAAAACTTAAATAAATAAAAAAGTATACATATTAGCTTTTGCTGCGTCCGTAACAACCTGCTCTATAAAAATATCACATGTCTTAACCCCTCTGGTGAACGCTGTAAAAATAAATAAATAAAAATTGTGGTAAAATGTAAGTGTAATAATCAATGATCCAAAAATCATATGAACCCAAAAATTGTACCAATAAAAACATCAACTCTTCCTTAAAAAAACTAGCCCCTGCACAAAATGATTGGCCGAAAAATAAAAATAAAATGGCGTTCAGAAAATGGGGACACAAAAACATAATTTTTTTTCAAAAATGCTCTATTATGTAAACTTTGGTAAAACAAACAAAAAAATTAAATAAACATATTTGATATTATTTTGTCCGTAACAACCTGATTTATAAAAATAGTGCATGTTCTACCGTGTTAGATGAATGTTTTAAAAAATAAAAAATAAAAACATTGCCAAAACAGCCATTTTTTTTGTTACCTTGCCTCACAAAAAACTTGATATAGAGCAATTAAAAATCATATGTACCCCAAAATAGTACCAATAAAACTGGCACCTTATCCCCTAGTTTCCAAAATGGGGTACATTTTTGGAAGTTTCTACTGTAAGGGTGCATCAGGGGGGCTTCAAATGGGACATGGCATCTAAAAAACAGTCCAGCAAAATCTGCCTTCCAAAAACCATATGGCGCTAATTTTCTTCTGTGCCCTGCCGTGTGCCCTTATATCAGTTTACGACCATAAGTGGGGTGTTTCTGTAAACCGCAGAATCAGGGTAATAAATATTATGCCTTGTTTGGCTGTTAACCCTCGATGTGTTAAAGAAAGAAATGGATTAAAATGGAAAATCTGCCAACGAAGTGAAATTTTGAAATTTCATCTCCATTTTCCTTAAATTCTTGTGGAACACCTAAAGGGTTAACAAAGTTTGTAAAATCAGTTTTAAGTACCTTGAGGGGTGTAGTTTCTACAATGGGGTCATTTATGGGGGGCTTCCTTTGTGTAAGCCCTACAAAGTGACTTCAGACCTGAACTGGTCCTTAAAAAATGGTTTTGGAAATTTTCTTAAAAATTTTAAGAATTGCTTCTAAAATTCTTAGCCTTCTAACATCCTAAAAAAATAAAATGTCATTTACAAAATGATGCCAACATAAAGTAGACATATGGGGAATGTTAATTAATGAATATTTTATGAGGTATCACTTTCTGTTTTAAAAGCAGAGAACTAGAAATTTTGAAAATTGGGATTTTTTCATAAATAAAGGTGAAATATATTGACTCAAATTTATGACTCTCATGAAGTACAATGTGTCACGAGAAAACATTCTCAGAACGCCTTGGATAAGTAAGTGTTCCAAAACTATTACCACATGAAGTGACGCATGTCAGATTTGCAAAATTAGGCCTGGCCAGGAAGGGGGAAAATGGCCCGGTCTGGAAGTGGTTATGGTGTTAAACAAATATTACCGTTCCTAATCAATAGCAATGTTATATCCCTTGGTAACAAAGCGGATGAATTGGAAACCCTTGTAATGAACCAGCACTTGTGAATGTAGTTTATTGCTTTTTACGGAGATCTGGTTGCGTGCAGACATTGCTGATGCAAATGTGGATATCCCTGGTTTCTATGTGTTGTACACTGATAGTGATCTGAGGGCTACAGAAAAGTGGAAGGGGGGTAGTTTAGCTCTATATGTGAATTTGAAATGGTGTAACCAGGAGCATGTTAATATTGAGATGTTAGTGGTAGGATATTGAGATGATAGTGGTAGGGCACAGCCATATTACCTACCAAGCGAATTTGATGTTGAGCTTGAGATCATGTTTGACGCCCGGATAAGAGGCAGGTGTGTTGCGGGAAAATGCGTGATTTTTCCGTGCGTTTGCAAACTGTTGTAATGCGTTTTGCACAAGCATGAGAAAAATCGGCATGTTTGGTACCCGGGTTGAGTATTCTGTAAATTTTCCCTTATAACATAGTTATAAAGGAAAATAATAGCATTCTACATACAGAATGCTAAGTAAAAAGAGCGATTGACGGTTAAAAAAAAAAAATTTACTCGTCTCCAACTGATTGCGTAGCTGCCGGTCTCCTGTTCTGTCTTCGGTGACGTCACTGGGTCACATGGTCCAATCATGAAAGCAGATGATTGGACCATGTGACCCAGTGATGTCATTAAAGGGCCTTTACCCCCACCACCCCAGCTGAAGACAGAACAGTAGACCGGCAGCTACGCGATCAATTGGAGGAGGTGAGTTCATTATTTATTTTTTTAACCCTCTATTGCCCTTTTTACTTAGCATTCTGTATTTAGAATGCTATTATTTTCCTTTATAACCCTGTTATAAGGGAAAATAATAAAGATCGGGTCCCCATCCCGATCGTCTCCTAACAACCATGCAGGAAAATCACACCTCAACCGCAGTTGCTTGCGATTTTCTCGCAGCCCCATTCACTTCTATGGGGCCTGCGTTGCGTGAAAAACGCAGAAAGTAGAGCATGCTGCGATTTTTACACAACGCTAAAGTGATGCGGGAAAATCACCGCTCATGTACACAGCCCCATAGAAATGAATGGGTCCGGATTCAGTGCGGGTGCAATGCGTTCACATCACGCATTGCACCTGCGTGAAAATAACGCCCGTGTGAAAGGGGCCTTAGAGTATATACCTCCAATGACCAATGCGGAGGTGGCATGCGAGGTACCAACTGAGGCTGTAAATAAAATGCAGACTCAATATCCAGAGGACTTTAATCAGGTCTTTGTTGCTTCTGCTCAGCCTAAATTTAGGCAATATGTAACACATGCTGTACCCTACACCTGGGGTATCTGCAGTTGCTTGATAATGTACTGTACTGTAATGTTATGCTATACATTGCTATGTAATATGACACACCCAGGATGCTTAACAGTCCTGGTCCAGCCCTCTCTAGAACTTAGGGTGTGGGCATGGGCGTAGCTATAATAGAAGCAGGGGAAGCAGCTGCTACAGGGCCCGAACAAGTTTATACAGTGACATGACATATAGTATATACGCGTAGGAAACAGACAGAGCAGCTTCCTGGCCTGGTCTGATAAAGCTATCTTGACTAGCTGCTAGAGTGATGTTTGCATGGGAGGAGGCGGTTGCTGGGGGGTGGGTTAGAGCCATTCAAAAATTTGTAGTTATGCAACTGGGTGTCGGCTAGCTCTGCCTCCTAGTTCCAGAAGATTCTAGTTGTGCTAAAAGTAGTTAGTGTGAGGACGGACATAGAGAAGGCAGGGAGCAGGTAGCATGTGTTCCTCTTGTCAGGCATTAAGCTTCAATTCTTCTGGAGACTAACAGATCCCAGTGTGTCCTCCACTACCATAAGATAGAGAGAGAGAGGGAGGGTGTGAGAAAATAATTAGATAATTTTCATGGTTATAATGTGAAAGTTAGCAAGGTTACTAGCATGGAGCATTATTGACTTTGCTGCCGCTTCAATGAAACAAAACACCCGATGCACCCCAGATTAGTGCATTTAAGAGCTACAACATTTTAGTCAGCAAGTTAATCAACGTACAGCATTTTAAGGCCCTGCTGCAGTGGAAGGGTAAAGTGTTCACACACCCTGCACACTTCAGGTACGATTTGGCCAGTTCTTTGAAACCAGAAATCCCAGTACTAGATCCTGTAGCAAGAGTAATCTAAGGGCCTTAGGTAGGTCAGTCCATAATTTGATCTACCTTAAAGGGGTTGTCTCACTTCAGCAAATGGCATTTAAAATGTAGAGAATGTTAATACAAGGCACTTACTAATGTATTGTGATTGTCCATATTGCTTCCTTTGCTGGCTGGATTAATTTTTCCATCACACTTTACACTGCTTGTTTCCATGGTTACGACCACCCTGTAATCCAACAGTGGTGGCTGTGCTTGTACAGTACGGGAAAAAGGAACGCAGTAGTGTGCATAGTCCAAAACTTTTTTCTATAGTGTACAAGAATGACCACCACTGCTGGATTGCAGAGTGACTAACCATGAATCAAGCCAGCAATATGGAAGCAATATACAAGTGCCTTGTATTAACATTCTCTACATGTTAAATGCCATTTGCTGAAGTGAGACAACCCCTTTAAAGGAAATGTGTCACCTAAAATTTTATCTGCCATTTAAAACAGATTGTGTCACACATCCTATTTATCTAATCTGTTTTTATTTTCTGATTACAGATTTTTTAATTCTATTTCCTGAACATGATTATGGGGGCTGTCATCTTGCCTGAGCTGTTCTTAACAGCATTTACACAGCATTAAAAAACTGCTTAACATCAGCCCCATGGTCTATAGATACAATGGTCAGGAGGGGACCTTATTGACTTCTATGGTAGAGTTTTCTAGGCAGGTTCTGTGACCTGTGCAGAGGACATTGTACAAGGAAAGAATAGATAAGCTCTGACAATCACCTATTGTGAATGGAGGATGCTGTCTTATCTATACACAGAGGTGACAGTCCTTATGATTACAAACAGGTTTAGAATAATATATAACTGCAGTAAAGTGATCTGTACAGACTTGTGGCCCCTTTACACGGGAAGACGATCTAGCAGATTTTTGGCCGATAATCGCTAACGAGAGTTCACATGAATGCTTGTTCATCTGGCAGTGTAATACTGCTGCCAATTGCCAGATGAATGAGCTTGATCATCGGGCAATCCAAATATTTTGACATGTTAAAAAATTATCATTTGCAGTCAGCAGATGGTGGTGTCTAATAACGATCTGCCGCTAGCAAACCACTATACAGCATGGGGATGAGCTATAGCATAGTGATCACTCCTCCTCATGCTGTGGAGATGATCGCTGCATGTAATAGCAGTGGTCTCCTCTGCTAGCGTGCAGGCGATTGCCAGGAGGGAACGCTTCCCTCCCGACAATCGTCTGCCACATTGGGCTGTGTAATACTTCAGGCTTAGTGGCCAGTAAGAAAACTGCAGGAATTAATTTAAATATAGATATTGACATGGAAAATTAAAAATTCTTTAAAAATGTATTAAACATAAAAACATGATTTAAACAATAGGTCATTTTCTGATGACACGTTCCCTTTAAACTAATGTATCACCTGGTTCTTCTGAAACAGCCAGTGCTGATGAAAAGTATTAGGCGGTTTGGAATACAGAGGTGGAGGATCAGCTAAAATGCTGTTTTGAAACTGCAGATTGGAACATGTTATATAATTCAGTGGTGGATAATATTAATGGGGCAGCGGAGCTCGTCACAGCCAGGGAAAAGGAGACGCCCCCTGAGAAACATGGCCGTCTCCTCCTCCTTGTACAGATGGTATGGATTAGCATACAGGGTGGGAAACCTGAAGGAGTACACAGCAGGGGATCGGAGCAGCTCATCGGGAAAAAAATCAGCGATATCAAATCTCTTTAATATGCCCTAGACTGCCAGGTACTTATATTATAATGTCAAGACCAGTGAAAAGTCCTCTTTAAGAAGGTTAAATGTTTTTCAAATAACAGACCCTGGTTTATAAACAAATTAAAATGTGTCCTAAAATGTGTCTGTCAGCAAACTTGTAACTATGAAACTGGCTGACCTGTTACATGTGGACTTGGCAGCTGAAGGCATCTGTGTTGGTCCCATGTTCACATCTGCCTGCATTGCTGACAAAAATTATGTTTTAATATATGCAAATGAGCCTCTAGGAGAAACGGGGGCGTTGCTGTTACAATCAAAGTGGAGAGGTCGCAGCAGTTACACAGAGAGCAGAGACTCTAGGAGTAATGGCAATGCCCCCGTTGCTCCTAGAGGCTCATTTGTATATATTAACACAGATGCCGTCAGCTGCCAAGCGCACATGTAACAGATCAGTTAGTTTTATAGGTACAGATGCCCTTTAATGAAAGAGGTTCGGAAAGAGTTGAAGTCTAAGCTGAAGGAAGGTAGGGATGCGTATAGGAAGAGGTTATAAAGTAGGTTGATAAGTGAAGACATTAAGACAGTGTGGGCCTGTATAAAGTAAATTATGGGGTTAATCAGAAGCGGAGTTGGACTGCAGGGATATAAGTAAGGCAAATGCGCTGAACAGTTATTTTAAAAGGTATATTTCTCTGGAGGTGGTAGTAGTGGTTTATCTAAAGGGAGGGGAAGCTATTGGTGGAGATGTAGTCACAGAAGTACAATAAGAATTTATAGTAGCAATAGAGATGGTGCGATATGAATGGCCGAAGGTCAAGTTATGCAAATTGGTTGGTCTGGATGAAACTTCACCAAAAGTTTTGCGGGTTTGTAATGATCAGTTTTGTAGTGTTTTATTCAATTAGAGTGTAAAGACAATGACCCTGATTTATCATTACTTCACACCAGAACTTTCTTGCACTCACTTGTGCAAAAATTTTGCTACTTTTTGCATTTTTACACCACTCACTCCAGTTTTGTAATGGGTGGGAAAGTGGGTGTGGTTAACTATGTTAATGAGTTTCACTCCAGATTTATCATCGTGACTTTTTTAAAAAGTCGCAATCTCACTCCAGTAGAGGGGTGGAGTAGGAAAACTGGAGGAGCTTCTCTAGACAAAAGTGTTAGGTTTAAGGATAAGACAAACTTATCAAACAACATGAGACATTTGATAAATGTGACATAAAGTACACCAATGCAGACTTATGATAAATTTCCCCCAATGACTGTTCCGATTTTGGTGAAGACATCATGGGGGTCATTTATTAAACAGAAACATGCCTATATTAGTCGTGTTTCTGGCACAGATTGCTCTGAGACTTTTCCCCGCTCACGCCAGGTCTAAAAAAGTGGAATTGGCATGGGCGGCAATTTTTTACGCCTGTTTTAGGCTTAGAAAATGGTCTAACTGTAAGCCAACTAGAAGCTGTCTTACATTTAGAAGCGGCAGTGGAACCACCGAAGTCTAAAACTCTGGTCCTAATAAATGTGCCCCCATGTGTGGTTGTTGCTCCTAAAGTGGACAGACCTATAAACTTCAATGAATATTACCCTGTCCTGCTTACTTCTCAAATTTTGAAGGTATTTGATTGCTACTAAATGAATTGCCAGCTGTAACTGGTCGATGTGTTGACCCCATCAGGTTTCTTATAACTTGCAGGTTAATGTGAAGGATGCAGTAATTTTTATGTTGCATAGGGTTCTAAACAACTTGTAATGTTGATGGGATTTCTTTTTTTATTTTCCTACTGCCTTCAACACCATTCAACCTCAGCTATTAAATGGGAAACTTGAGAAACTTGTGGTTTCTTGTAAATTGAGAAGAGAGATTGTGCAATACTTGGTGAACAGTTTGTGCACAGGGGAATTCCCCAGTTTGTGCACAGGGGAATGTGCTTTTAGGATACCCATTGGAGTAGTATTGGGGTGCCACAAGGAACAGTGTTGTCACCATTTTTGTTCTCACTATATACAGCAGATTTTCAGTACAATGGTGAATTGTGTCATTTACAGAATTTTTCAGACGATTTATTGCTAGTTGGCTATACTAAGGGTGGTTGTGAATTGGAATACAGGAAGTTATGGTTTGATTATTAGTGTCTCAAAAACTAAAGAGATGCTTGTTAATCTTGGATGAGAAAAGGATATTGTTAACCCAATAATAATTGATGGTCAGAATAGAGAGACCGTTGACACCTATAAATACTTGAGAGGGTATGTTGACAATTTGAACTGGAATGTGCAGGCTCATAGTGATTATAAGAAAGCAGATTATATTTCCTTAGGCTAGTTTCACACTAGCCGCAGGGGAATCCATCAGGCTGTTCTGGTGGGTGAACAGCCTGTGGGATCTGTCCTAGCACTAGTTCACGTGTGCCCCCGGACTGCCGCTCCATCCCCATTAACTATAATTGGGGCGGGGGCGGAGTTCCGATGGCAGCACATGGCGAGAGGCAGCCGGACTAAAAGTACTGCATGTCGTACTTTTAGTCCGGCGGCCCCTCGCTGTGCGCTGCCGTACTGCCACCGGAACTCCGCCCCCACCCCAATTATAGTCAACAGGGATGGGGCGGCAGTCCGGGGGCACACGTGAACTAGTGGCAGGACGGATCCGACAGGCTGTTCACCCGCTGGAACAGCCTGACGGACTCCCCTGCTGCTGATGTAAAAGTACCCTTAGGAGGTTGAGGTCTTTTAACATGTATGGAAAGATGTTCTGTTTCAGTATCTTGCATTGTGTATTGGTATGCTCCTCTCTTTCCTCCCCCCTCTGTTTCAGCTTCTACTTGGTTCAGTCTAGCCACTTCCTGTTTTCCCTGTCATGCATTGCTGTTTGTGTGTGCTGTAATTCTGAGGAGAATCTGAGGAAAATCTGAGGAGAATCTGTGTAGTATCTCCTTTTTCTATCAAGGAGATTATTAGAGGCATAATTCTTTTACCATCTGGATTCCCTGCATATCTTGTAATACAATCTCCGGATTAAAAGACTACTTGATTAACTCCTGGATGTCTGATGCGTGAACTGTAAGTGGAGAATGTCTGATTCAACAAGTCACCTCACAGCTGCGTGATTTGTATAAGGCTGACATTTTGAAACGCCACAGTAAAAGAATTGTCTTAGTACTCTCCTTCTCCCGCTAAGAAAAGAATATTCTCCTCCTCCAAGTAATAAGCCATCATCATTTGTCTCCGTTATGCTACAGTAGTAAGGTAATATCTTATACTGCCCAGTACTGCATTCACTTGGAACGCAGAAGCTTCTAGCAATTCCAGTTTCATACAGGCTAGGAACTGTATTCAGCCTGTTTTCTGAGGTAAATATTGTCTGCCTGCTGTGGGCTATTAAAAGACTGAACCACCACTAGAGGTCGCTGTTGTGTTACAGATAGAAATGCAGGACACAGCTAGAAGGATTTCTAAACCCTCATTAAAAATGGAAGAGGCCCTCTTAACCGACAAAATTGAGATATGTGATAATTTGTCCAGTTTGTGGGAAAAGACTGAACAATGTATGGATGCAGCACATGGATCAGGCTATAACGAAGATCAATTAAAGGCCATGTGTACAAATTTGAATAAGACCTATGATAGTTATATTAGACTGTCTGAAAAATATTCTTCTATGTTATCAAGTCTCAACTCAGAGGAATTCATCCTAGAATTAAAGACCCACACTGCACTTAATGATGAAAGATATAGCAGATTTATGGCAGTCAAGTCAATGCTAGAGGACAAGATATCACAACAATATGAAACTGCGTCCCGCCATTCTAACCTTTCAAGGCACTCCAAGGCTTCATCCGTTCCTCGAAATCTATTGCTCAGTCCTCATCGCTAAGGTCTCGCTCACAGCACTCTTCGCTGAGTACCTCATTGGTGTTGGCACAAAGGTACAAGCTCACTGCATTAGAAAGGAAGCAGCCATTAAGGCACAAGTCGCAGAGACACAAGCACTATCCCAAGCTAATCAAGCAGCTATACTAGCCCAATCTCGAGCTAATCAAGCAGCTATATAGGCTCAGGCGCAAGCGACCAAAGCCAAGGCCGAAGCTGAGTTGGAGGTCCTTCAGAAGGAAAGGGAAGAAGCAGCAGCCATGGCTGAACTCAGAGTTCTTGAAGAAGCTGCTGAAGAAGAAGAAGAAGCTTATCATCCTATGTCCAAGATATCTAATGACTCAGACGGCTGTACCCTGCAATTCATCCTAGACCAAAGCAAAGTCAATGCATTTGCACCAGAAGATTTGGGCTCTGCATGCCAGCCTGCTGAACTCATGCGAGTAGAAAAAGAGGCAGCTGATAACTATACAGTTGACCCCAGTCCAGTGGACATTTCTCTTTCTTTCAAACCTCTAGCACCTTACACAGTATTTCAGGCACCATTAGAGACCAAGCCGCTTCAAGCTCATCAAATCACATTAAAATCTCCTGAGACTAGTTACATAGCAACAAAGACGCTGGCGCCAACATTACCAGATATGAAGCCTTCATTTACGCTCAACCCAGCTGCCACTCCATTCCATCTTCCAACCCCCAAACATAGGGTATAAGATGGTGCCAACAACACCAGCGAGGGAGAAGTTCCCATCGCCATGATGCAGGAAAGAAATAACGCATCAGAAATCGCTAAGTACCTCACTCTCAGGGACCTCATCAGTACTAGCCTTACGAACTTTGATGATCGCCCAGAGAACTATAGAAGTTGGAAGGCCACCTTCAAGACAACAGTTCAAACCCTTGGTGTACCGCCTATGCAAGAACTTGATTTACTAATTAGATGGCTAGGTCCATGGTCGTCAAACTGTGTTAAGAGACTCAAAACCGTTCATATCTACGAACCTGTCAAAGGCCTTCATCTCGCATGGGAAAGATTAGAGCAGACATACGGCAGCTCGGAAGTAGTTGAACGTGCCTTATTTAAACGACTATACGACTTTCCTGGATTATCCAATACAGACCGCCAAGGGTTCCAGGAATTAAGCGATCTTCTTCTTGAGTTTGAAATCGTCAAGGGAGACCCGCAGCTACCAGGTCTCAGCTTTCTTGATACCTCCCATGGTGTGGGCCTGATCGTGGAGAAATTACCCCTCAATATTCAAGACCAATGGACAACAACTGGTTCAAAATACAAGGAGCAACATCGTGTTCCCTTTCCACCATTTTTATTCTTCTGTAAGTTCATCAAGGACTTAGCTAGAGCTAAAAACGATCCGAGCTTCAACACCTTGGGAACCAACATCTTTGGCTCTACTAAACAGAGACACAAGACTTTCAGTCCCAGAGAGGGGGTCCCTAAAGGTCAAATTTCAGTAAAAAAGACAGGGGTTGTGCCCACTACTAACAATGGAAATTAAAGCCCCAAGGAACCCGATCATTATTGCCCTATCTATGATAAACCACATCCTTTAAGGAAATGCTTAACTGGCACAAGCCCCATTCCGATCAAGGCGGGGAGAGTCATGGCGGGGAGAGTGCCGACCGACCAACCACAACCGTCACGCCCAGATGCACAAAGGTATGTGGAGAAGGACTTGTGTGCGGTTCTAAGATTTGCCTCGTTGATGTGTTTCCTACTGCACAACCAGAGAAGACCATAAGAATGTATGCTATTCTAGATGACCAAAGTAATCATTCCCTAGCTAGCCCTAAGTTCTTTGATCTGTTCAGGATAGAGGGAGAGACTACACCCTACACCCTAGGAACATGCTCTGGTCTTGTGAAAACCTCAGGAAGAAGAGCTAATGGTTTCACCTTAAAGCCCATCAAAGGACATAAGAAACTCTCTCTTCCAACCCTTATTGAGTGTGACAAATTGCCGGACACAAGGGATGAGATTCCCACACCTGAAGCCGCACAGCATCACCCTCATCTCAGGAACATAGCCAGAGAGATTCCTCCCCTTGATAACCATGCCGAGATCTTACTCTTGCTAGGTAGAGACATTCTTGAGGCTCATAAGGTCCTTGAACTTCGCAGTGGCCCTTTCAACGCTCCATATGCCCAGAAACTTACAGTGGGTTGGATCATCGTGGGGGATGTATGTCTGGACAGAACCCGCAGACCCTGCCAAGTACACTCCTTCAGAACTAAAGTATTAATAGGGTTGCGAACTTCTTACTTCAGACAGTGTCCTAACCACTACTATGTGCAAGATATGCCTTGCCCAAATATCTAAAAACATCAGAAAGCAGCTTAAATCCCAAGGAGTCAGCTGCAGAAGAATGTTCCTGGACAGAAGGGCAGCTTGTAGAAAGGCCTTCAGGATTTCAATTGGAGCCCTCTTCAAGCCCTTCCCAGTTTTGCAGTCCTTACACAGTTTATCATAATGAATCCTATATCATCACTGAAAACAAGCCTTCTGATTAATGTAGTTCTGATGAGATACAGCAGAAACTTGAGCCTTCCAGTCTACTGTTTGACAATGAGTTTAATTCTGTAAAAGAAGTATCTTCTGAATGTTCTATAAAGGAGGTTCCTTCAACAGAGGAAGAGTTCATTTCAGATACTTTGCAAGAACCTTCAGTTTCATCTGCAGTTGTTGATTGCACTCAAGAGGATCACAGTTCTTCCCAGTATTCAACGGATGAGCACCTTCATATTGCTCAGCCTTTTCTGAAAACCACAGGAAAAGTTCACCAACAATGTCCATGACAAATACTGCATGTCACCAACCCAAGTCCATACGTACAAAGACAGATCCCATTTCAGAAGCGAAAAGCATACATGAGCATTTGCGTTCACGATTCATAGACCGAAAGCAATCCACATCTGGGGTGCATATAAGATCACTCAAGAATAAACCAGAAAAGATAGGAAATATTCCTGTGCCATCTGGCGTTTTTAAAGAGCACAACCTTTATAAGTTTCGGTGGAAGCAGGTAAGACATCTCGCCAGTCTGGAAAAGGTGGATAAGAAAGTACCTCTACCTCTAGCAAGAATGCAGAAGGTGGCAAGAACCAAGGCCCAATATAAAGGAAGGAGATTTTGTTCTGTTAAGAGACAAACAAGTTAATGGTCTCGACTGGCCTACTGGACTTATTACTAAAGTCGTTTCCAGTTCGGATGGAAAGAACTTCCATGTTGAGATTCCTTCTACCAGAGATGCTCATCATCTTCTAGGACTGTTTCCAGTACCAGCTCTATGGTCTGAACTTAAGACATATCCTTTTTTGATTTGAATAAATGTTCATTGCATGTTTCCTTTTCAGGTTTATGGACATTATTCATCTGTCTATTCATGAGGTTTATGGACATTATTCATTGTTATTTATACAATTCCATTGTATGCATATACATAGTGGTATCTACCGATACCAGACGGGGAGTGTTCTGTTTCAGTATCTTGCATTGTGTATTGGTATGCTCCTCTCTTTCCTCCCCCCTCTGTTTCAGCTTCTACTTGGTTCAGTCTAGCCACTTCCTGTTTTCCCTGTCATGAATTGCTGTTTGTGTGTGCTGTAATTCTGAGGAGAATCTGAGGAAAATCTGAGGAGAATCTGTGTAGTATCTCATTTTCTTATCAGGAGATTATTAGAGGCATAATTCTTTTACCATCTGGATGCCCTGCATATCTTGTAATACAATCTCCGGATTAAAAGACTACTTGATTAACTCCTGGGTGTCTGATGCGTAAACTGTAAGTGGAGAATGTCTGATTCAACAAGTCACCTCACAGCTGCGTGATTTGTATAAGGCTGACATTTCGAAACGCCACAAAAGATGTTGGAGATGTTTTACCAGACTGTTATGGCAAGTGTATTATTTCTTGCAGTGGTGACATGGAGCTCCAGCATTAGAGTTTGTGATGAAAATAGAATAAAGAAGTTGATTTACAAGGCTGGAAGTGTAGTTGGTTGTCACTTGGAGAATTTGGAAGATGTGGCTCATCGACAGATGCTTAAAAAGCTGTTAAGAATAATAATTTGTAGTTTATTTAAATATGTTTTATTTAATTTTAAGTGTATTGTCATGTATGCTGCTATAACTGCACTTTAATTTCCCTTTGGGATTAATAAATCTGTATCTGTAATGGTAGTCGGTAAGAAAGACACGGACAATGTGCCCTCACTGAAACTCAGTCCACTTTCGATGCTTACTTGCAGTGGAAGCCATAGGCAGCAAGTCCGCAACTGGTCAACATTCCCTACTATACTAAGGTGCATGTGACAGGCGCAGCACTATTTAAGTGACTTATGCACTGTGGCATTAGAATAATTTTGGTATCTCTGACTTTTCTAGTCTAACCAGACTATCCGCTAGCGCTGTTCTATGGAAGCAGTAGGTTTAAAGAGCACACCAAATGCTTGAAATAACTTCTTTATTAACTTCAACTTTTCTTCATATATAACGCTGCTGCCTCCGCAGCAGACAGTCCATGTACAAAACACGTGTAGAATAAAGTATCACAAAATGGTGATTCAACTGTTCAATCTTGTCATTCAACATAAAATAGTGGATATGGCTACCGGTTCCGGCGCCAGCATGAGCGGTCGCGTGTGAGAGCAGCTCCGCAGCTTAAGCACCACAAAACCTACTCCCTGCATTTTTCCAGCTACCTTCCTTTGATGGTAGTTGGATACCCACCGCCACAAGCGAGACCACTGGTCTATGGACTGTTTTCTGGCACCTATGGGGAGCAAGACTAAGAAAACCCCAGCGAGAGCTGACAATGCCCCGGCGGGATCCAAGATGGTGGCTCCCCCGGCCGAGCGTGAAGAGCCTCACTCCCCAGTATCCTCAGAGGGGAACCTATCTGATCTCCAACAGATGGAGTCCCAGCGGCCTATAGACTACAAACACCTGCATCCTCCCAGATCTGCAAGAGGCCCTCTCCTCTACGATGGCACAATCATTGGTGGCACTCCAAACGGAGGTTAAACAACATGCCGCACGCCTGGAGGAATTAGAGACCCGCCTGACTGCGGTAGAGACTGATAATGAGGTTATAAAAAAACATTTATCTATGGCGGTGGAAGAGAACACCAAGTTGTGGGCAAAATTGGATGACCTAGAGAACCGCTCTCGGCGTAGCAATCTACGTATAGTAGGTCTGCCTGAACATATCTCTGCGAGGAAGCTGATAGAGATCTGAGAAACGGAAGTACCTAAGGCCTTGGGCAAGGTGGAGAGGGCGCATAGAGTGGGTCAGGGCCAACCACCAGAAAGCGGGGGATCTCGAATGAAGACCCGATCACCGCCTGGCCTTAACGCGAGACCACGCCAAGTGATAGTCAAATATCTTAATTACTCTGACAAAGCCACGCTACTGAGGGCCTACAAGCAACAGAGGAGCAGAGTACTACTACGCGGCCACCGCATCTTAATATTTGGTGATTTTTCAGCCGAAGTGACACGGAGAAGGAGAGCCTTTGCCCCGATATGCTCAGCGCTATATAAGCTGCAGGCCAGATTTGCTCTCCTATTTCCTGCGATCCTTAGAGTGACATTGCCGGACGGCTCAACGAGAACTTACGACAATCCAGAGGACGCAAAACAAGACCTCAAGGAAATTTTCCCTGACCGACCACCGGTGACGGCGATTGAATACCCGGGAAATTCACAAGCTCCAAGGCCACAAAGACAACCCAGGCGAACCACGTCGGATGAGGCGCCCGCTGAACTTTCCACGGATCGAAACACTGCGGAGACCTAGGTGTAGTATGGTTTCCAAGGGTAACTAAGGCTTATAACTGTTCTGCCTCGAAGTACTCTTTAAGATACTGGTACTGGCATTTTCTAGTTTATAGAGCTCGAGAGACTGGACCCAAATATGTACTGCCTTCAGTGCTAGCGAAGCAGCCAGAGTAGCACCCCACAGGGGTTATATTGTTGGAGGTAGATCACTCCAGACTATGGCACTTAATTTTCACTATAGGTTTACATTTGTTTTGTATTACTGGGCTCATGGCCCGAAGGTTTATCTTGTTACGCATCATCGAATCCTCCGCGGGATATGGGGTGTGGGGGGAGGGAGGGTTTACGTGTAGATGGGGCTGCAGGTCTGGCGGTGCTTGGCGGGGCCCGAGGCGAGAAGGGTTTTCCGCTGCCTCGGGTCCGGGCTGACCACTGGCAGGCACGGTGACCCCTAGGGAACAGGGGAATGTCGCCGAATGTTATTCTACTGACTGTACTGAAGGTGGCGGTCTGTGCTTTCACTATTGTTGCGAGAACTTGAGCTCCTTCTCCCTGGCTAAGAGCCGAGCGATATGATTGGCTGCGCTCTCAGCCAGGGAGAAACAAATCCACTCCCCAGGCAAAAGAAAAGTTGCCGCCCCGTACAAAATTCTGCCTCATTTGCATATGAGGCAGCTGAAGAAACGGGGCGAATAATACACGATCAGGGGGTCATTCTGAGAAAATAAACATGGATTGTACATCAGTGGAGGGCGCCCAGCATGGTAGGGTAAGAATTACTATACCCTTATCTTGATGAAAGGTCCTCTTTAATACTGTCTATATAAACTCAACTCTGACAATATACCGCAGACAATCTGCTGCACCTCCAGCCAGTGTTTAGTGTCTTCTTATATAAGAACAAAGATAAAATTACCTCCTTTAACCTTCAATTCAGATGACATTGTGATCCTTCCTTGTTAAAGAAAATTCTTTTAACAAAGTTTGTACTTCGAACCCGGAATCCAATATCTCCTAAAACCTTGTTTCATTTGCAGCTGAACACCGTCGACTGCGGGGAGTCCCCTCACTCCCTGATTTGGAAAGACCTCCAGCTGAATTGCTGTTAAACAGAGGCCAGCAGACGGAAGGACGAGGGGGAGTGACGGATTCGAAGAACACAGTATGGAGAATCAAGGATCTGGTATCATCTGAATATAGGTAAGACAGTAACTATTTCTGTTGGTATATAGATATAGTTTTCACTGTGGTTACTAATACAAGACGGGGTCTTGGGGTTTTAGGAAGATTAGATTTAGTAAAGATGGAAACTCAAGAATAGAGTCTTGAGCACTTGAGATAGGGTTCTCAAGGGGATAAAGGCCATAGCTATAGAAGGCTACATGAATAATTAACTCCATGCGCATGTAAAAGATGATAGGTACCTGGTAGGTAGGGACTATAGGGATATGCAACAAGTAACACTGTTTATGTAACTAACTATTATCTATGTATCTTTATGTAAATAGTTTATTTTGTCTGTACTGTATGTAAGCTGTCTATTTTGTATGTAAATGTTGCAAAAGTAAGAGTTAAGACAGTCTCTTACAAATACCTGTCGTGGTCACCTCGAGTGAGCGACATTACTGTCTGAGGATTGTATTTAGACTAGCAGCTCTGAACGTCCAGAGTGCAGCGAATATTATAGTCCCGGGAGGCTAACGTTTTGGAAAGAGGCTTTGATTCACTGTTACTCGCAACTCTTTGAGTCATCCCACTTGACCATAAAATATATGTTTTGTGTATAAATATGAAACTCTTTGAATGATTTGTGTGAATGTATGAGGGTTAAATAAATAAAACTCTGAATGGATAAAGGAATTCAATTAGGTGTGGTCTGAGGTCATTGTTTGGACTGAAGACAAAACGATAGGTAAAAAACTGTAAAAAAAACAAACATCCAGGCGCATTTCCCAAATAACAACACCCATCCCATTTCAAAGTGTCTACCATCGTGTAATGAATGTTGTGAAAAGTGTATTTGTTCTATAACCTTGTTTGAGAAACCTTCAGGTCAAATATATATATATATATATATATATATATATATATATATATCAGATCTGTGAGTAACTAAATTCTCCATAAACCCTTAATAAAGGTTAGTTTCACACTAGCGGCAGGACGGATCCGACAGGCTTTTCACCCGACGGAACAGCCTGTCGGGATCCGTCCTGCCGCTAGTGAACGTGTGCCCCTGGACTACCTCTCCGACCCCATTGACTATTATGGGGGCGGGGTTGAGTTCCGGCAGAGGCACAGCCGCGCACAGCGAGCGGCTGCCGGAATAAATGTCGGACATGTCGTAGTTTTATTCCGGCAGCCTCTCGCCGTGCGCTGCCATGCCTCCGCCGGAACTCCGCACCGCCCCATTATGGTCAATGGGGCCGGAGTGGTAGTCCGGGGGCACAAGTTCACTAGCAGCAGGACAGATCTGACCTGCCGCTAGTGTGAAAGTAGCCTTATTGGAGAAATCAGGTTACAATTACCTTGTGTTGTCACGAGGTAATACCCTTTTCTTTAGGAAATAGGTGGGTAGAAATAGAAAGATAGAGAGGAAGATATTTAGGTCATAGTATTATTTCTGATGACAAATTAGATCCCAATTATTAATGAAAATAACTGTGCCCTGCCTCTCTCAGTTTAAGTGGGTGCTGCGGTATTTTCTCCATCCCAAATTCCGGAACATTGAAATGTATCCGGCATTTAAATTACCGCATTGAAGGATCCAGTCTTCCGGTCTGCGCATGCGCAGACCTTTAAAATTGTGAAAAAGATAAATACCAGATCCGTTTTTCCGGATGACAACTGGAGAGACGGATCCAGTATTGCAATGCATTTGTGAGACGCATCCGGATCTGTCTACAAATGGTATCCGTTTGCATACAGATTGATCGGGCAGGCAAATAAATCGCATCAAAGATGTATATCAGATGCTGTACCTGCTACCTGGTCCTCTGGTGGTCCCATTTGCTGGGATCGACCACCAGAGGACTAGGTAGCTATGTAAAGTAGCACCAAGCACCACACTACACCCCCCCCCCCATCACTTATAAACCCCTTGTTAACCCCTGATCACCCCATATAGACTCCCTGATCACCCCCCTGTCACTGATCACCCCCCTGTAAGGCTCCATTCAAATGTCCATATGTGTTTTGCGGATCCACGGATCCGCGGATCTGCAAAACACGGACAAAGGAAATGTGCTTTCCGCATTTTGCAGATCCGCACATTGCCAAAACTATATATAAAATGCCTTTTCTTGTCCGCAATTGCGGACAAGAATAGGACATGTTCTATATTTTTGCGGAACGGAAGTGCAGACCCAGAAATCCGCAATTCCGGATCCGAGCGGGACAAAGTCTGTCCCCATAGAAATGAATAGGTCCGCAATTCCGTTCCGCAAACAGAATTGCGGACGTGTGAATGGGGCCTAAGGGTCCCTTATCACCGCCTGTTAGTTAGCTACTTGTTAGGTAGCTAGCGCCCAGCCCACCGCACCGCAGTCACTGATTTTGGCAGAGATTTTTTCATCCATATTGATCGATGCGAATGAAAAAATCTGTGCCGTTCATTTATTTATTTTTTTCAGCCCAGAGGCTGAACGAAAAAAAAAAATCTCATTACCCGTATGCTCAATATAAGGAGAATAGCAGAAACTCCTAATGCTGGCCATACATGTAATGATTGCGGAGACCCTTAAATGCCAGGGCAGTACAAAAACCTCACATGTGACCCCATTTTAGAAAGTAGACACCCCAAGGTATTCCATGAGGGGTATGGTGAGTTCATGTAAAATTTTATTTTTTGTCACAAGTTAGTGGAAATATGAGACTCTGTAAAAAAAACTCTGTAAAAAAAAATATATATTTTTCTGTGATCTCGCCATGCCCCTCACAGAATACCTTGGGGTGTCTTCTTTCCAAAATGGGGTCACATGTAGGGTATTTATACTGCCCTGGCATTTTAGGGGTCCTAAAGCGTGAGAATCCAAATGCGCAAAAATGCCCTGTGAAATCCTAAAGGTACTCATGGGAATTTGGGCCCCTTTGCGCATCTTGGCTGCAAAAAAGTGTCACTCATGTGGTATCGCCGTACTCAGGAGAAGTAGGGCAATGAGTTTTGGGGTGTATTTTTATATATACCCATACTTTGTGTGAGAAGTATCGCTGTAAACGACAACTTTTTATATTTTTTTATACAAAGTTGTCAATTTGTTGATATTTCTCTCGCCCAACATGGGTATATGTAAAAATACACCCTAAAACACATTGCCCTACTTCTTCTGAGTACGGCAATACAACATGTGTGACACTTTTTTGCAGCCTAGGTGCGCAAAGGGGCGTAAAGTCCAATGAGTACCTTTAGGTTTTACAGGGTTGCTCACAATTTAGCCCCGCCCAAAATGCCAGAACAGTACAAACACCCCACAAATGACCCCATTTTGGAAAGAAGACACCCCAAGGTATTCGCTGAGGGGCATAGTGAGTCCATGAAAAATTGAACTTTTTGTCACAAGTTAGCGGAAAGGGAGACTTTGTGAGAAAAAAACTATAAAAAAATCAATTTCCGCTAACTTGTGCCCAAAAAAAAAATCTTCTATGAACTCGCCATGCCCCTCACGGAATACCTTGGGGTGTCTTCTTTCCAAAATGGGGTCACATGTGGGGTATTTATACTGCCCTGGCATTTTAGGGGCCCTAAAGCGTGAGAAGAAAATTGAGTAAAAATGCCCTCCTAAAAGGTACTCATTGGAATTTGGGCCCCTTTGTGCATCTTAGCTGCAAAAAAGTGTCACACATGTGGTATAGCCGTACTCAGGAGAAGTAGGGCAATGTGTTTTGGGGTGTATTTTTACATATACCCATGCTGGGTGAGAGAAATATCTCTGTAAATTGACAACTTTGTATAACATTTTTTGAAAAGTTGTCATTTACAGAGATATTTCTCACACACAGTATGGGTATATGTAAAAATACACCCCAAAACACATTGCCCCACTTCTCCTGAGTACGGCGATACCACATGAGTGACACTTTTTTGCAGCCAAGATGCGCAAAGGGGCCCTAATTCCAATGAGTACCTTTAGGATTTCACAGGGCATTTTTACGGATTTGGATTCTCACGCTTTAGGGCTTCTAAAATGCCAGCGCAGTATAAATACCCCACAAGTGACCCCATTTTGGAAAGAGGACACCCCAAGGTATTCCGTGAGGGGCATGGCGAGTTCACAGAAATTTTTTTTGGCACAAGTTAGCTGAAATTGATATTTTTATTTTTTTTATTTTTGTTTTTTACAGTCTCATATTCCACTAACTTGTGACAAAAAATACAATTTTACATGAACTCACCATACCCCTCACGGAATACCTTGGGGTGTCTTCTTTCTAAAATGGGGTCACATGTGCGGTATTTATACTGTCCTGACATTTTAGGGGCCCCTAAAGCGTGAGAAGAAGTCTGGAATCTAAATGCGTAAAAATACCCTGTGAAATCCTAAAGGTACTCATTGGAATTTGGGCCCCTTTGCGCATCTTGGCTGCAAAAAAGTGTCACACATGTATCGCCGTACTCAGGAAAAGTAGGGCAATGTGTTTTGGGGAGTATTTTTACATATACCCATACTGGGTGTGAGAAATATCTCTGTAAATGACAACTTTTTAAATTTTTTTATACAAAGTTGTCAGTCTACAGAGATATTTCTCTCACCCAACATGGGTATATGTTAAAATCCACCCCAAAACACATTGCCCTACTTCTCCTGAGTACGGCGATACCACATGAGTGACACTTTTTTGCAGCCTGGGTGCGCAAAGGGGCCCAAATGAGTACGAGTACCTTTAGGTTTTGCAGGGATGCTCACAATTTAGCCCTGCCCAAAATGCCAGAACAGTAAACACACCCCACAAATGACCCCATTTCGGAAAGTAGACACCCCAAGGTATTTACTGAGGGGCATAGTGAGTCCGTGGGAGATTTTTTTTTTTATGCCAGAAGTGGAAACTTTATTATTATTTTTTACCTCAGAAAGTGTCATTTTCCGTTAACTTGTGAAAAAAATGAAATGATACATGAACTCACCATGCCCCTCCGCGAATACTTTGGGGTGTCTTCTTTCTAAAATGGTGTAATTTAGGGGGTATTTATACTATCCTGGCATTCTAGCACCTGAAGAAACATGACAGGTGCTCAGAAAGTCAGAGCTGCTTCAGAATGCGGAAATTCACTTTTTTGCACCATAGTTTGTAAACGCTATAACTTTTACCCAAACCAATAAATATACACTTAATGGATTTTTTTTTTTATCAAAGACATGTAGAACAATAAAGTTATAGAAAAATTTATATAGAAATGTCATTTAAAAAAAAAATAAAATTACAACAGAAAGTGAAAAATGTCATTTTTTTTGCAAAAAATGTCGTTACATTTTTTTAAAAAAATTTTTTTTAAATTCTTTATTTAATTTATCAAGGAAAATAAAGCAGCCCAATGGGTCGCTACAGACAAATGTTGGTAACATACCAATAAAACAAAATACAAACAGGTAAAGAAACTGTCAGAGAACAAAAGTACCAGGGAGAATAAAGTTCCACAGATACATTCCCGTCAATCTAGCACAAGGAACATCGGCACGCAGTGCTGGTCTTCAACGTAAGCAAGGATCTATATAAAAACCCCTGGCATCATCATCCAATGAAAAAAGGAAAGACAAAAATACGTAGAGAAACCAAACAAACAGACAGAACGAACAAGGACTGGACTACACAAGGGGGGAAAGTGGACAGAGGAAGG
Source organism: Bufotes viridis (assembly GCA_033119425.1). NCBI lineage: Eukaryota > Metazoa > Chordata > Amphibia > Anura > Bufonidae > Bufotes > Bufotes viridis. The sequence continues at coordinate 291,759,176 of CM065589.1, read as the reverse complement.
GTAGGGGGGGATCAAAGATAGAAGAGAAGCCTATCGAGTCAGGAGATCTTTGTACTCCTGGGTACCCTGGAAGGTAAGCGGCTAAGACTAGGGGGCACAAGCATGTCTTCCTCAGCACCTTAAGTGGGAGGTCAGAGTGGAAAAGCAGGAAGAATCCCGGTGTATTCGGGATCGAGAAAGGAAATGTCCTGGACAATGACTCATGTACCCCTTTCCAAAATACGCTAAGCTTGTGACATTCCCAGAAAATATGCAGAATTGTACCCAGGGCTTCTGCACAACGCCAGCAAAGCGGAGAGGCGGAAGGAAACATTCTCTGCAGTCGGGTTGGGACATAATACCATCTAGATATGATCTTATATCCTGCTTCCTGAAATTTACTCGCAACTGATGCTTTATGTACCAGAGAGAGCAGTTTAGGCCACTGGTCGGAGGGAATGTCAAGGTCCAAGTCTTGGGCCCATTTGTCAATGTAAGGAGGACGGTATCCTGCGTCAGGTGTAATTAAGGCTTTGTAGCATTCCGATAAGGAGTGTCTGTAAGCCCCCGAACCTATGAAAATCTTTTCAAAAAAGGTGAGGGACCTATCCAGGCCACTGGGGGAGGGTAAGGTGGATAAAAAGTGAGCCAACTGCCTGGCCCTCCAATGCCCTAACGGACAAGGATGGCGTTACATTTGTATTAATAGCAAAAAAATTAAAAATGTCAGCAGCAATGAAATACCACCAAATGAAAGCTCTATCAGTGAGAAGAAAAGGAGGTAAAATTCATTTGGGTGGTAAGTTGCATGACGGAGCAATAAACGGTGAAAGTAGTGTAGTGCAGAATTGTAAAAAGTGGCCTGGTCATTAAGGGTGTTTAAGCTAGGGGGGCTGAGGTAATTAAATAACAACAATCCTCCCACTCCATTACTGTATGATACAGCTGCCTTAAACCAAGAGCTTGACAACCTGATAGGAAGGGTTAGAAATCGATATACAGGTGCCCCTAACTGGACAGAGATAAATAGATGTATTCAGAAAGATGATAAGGACATGGATCAGTATTTTCATAGATTAAAAGAGATTTTTGACTGCCATAGTGGATTGACACCACCAGACAATATGGATTTGAATACTCCATATGAGCAGCAATTAAAAAATGTTTTTTCAAAAGGATGTCTGTCCCAAATCAGTAGTTTTGTAACCAAACATTTGGTAACTCATAGGACAGGCAGACTTGTTGAAGTATTAGATTATTCCTGACATGCAGAAAGACATTTTAAAAATAAAAAGACACAGAAAAAGAACAGTACATTTGTGGTTGAGGAAGGATGTGAAGTATATGTTTCCTATCCAGGGCAAGGTTATGGCCAAAGAGATAGAAGTAGAGGAAGAGGCCGGGCAGAGGTAGAGGAAGAAGTGGTGACCGAGATACTTATCGAAAAGGTTGTTGGAATTGTGGTAAGGAAGGACATTTTGCTAGAGAATGTACTGAAAAAGACCCACAACAATGACTAGACACCCAGCTCTTTGACCATGACAAATATCAGAAGACAGGCAATCCTATGAGTAAAGATCGAACCCTACAGTCTCTTGAGGAAATTCCTGATCTGATAAACTTAGCTGACATTCATGTTTTTCTAAAAAAGGTTCATTTACCTAAAATAACTGCAGGTAGGCCCTTATAACTTTATAAGGTGACTTTTTTGGTTGACACTGGTGCAACCCGTACATTGATTCACCCTGATGATGTACCATCATTAGTAATAACGGCCTCTTTCATAGTTATTATGCCCCTGTTGACATAATAGATTGTCAGATTATCTTATCTAGAGTCTGTCCATATAATCTTTTAGGCAGGGATATGATGCATGCCTTAGGGATAGGAGTTGTCCCTACTGACAACTGAGACCATGGTGGTACAGGAAATAAATGAGCCAAGATATTATTACAGCCTAGATTTGGTCACAAAAGGGCCCTCCGCAATAACAAAAAAAACTGCTAGATAAGCCCCTTAGCTGAATTCCACCAACCAGACAAACATCATTGTACCATGTATTATCGATACGCTAAGGGCCCAGATAAAAGGTATGAGGAAAAATTCCTTAAACAATCATCTTCCAGGTTATTTCTTAAAACTCTCTATTGGGATGAAAAAGGAAACTGTGGAGTGAGTTGTGAATTATCTGAAAGTATGAAAAAAGCTTTTCGAGGTACTTGTCTCCATGTCTCAGTAACAAAAAACAAAAACAGTGATTGGAGGGATGTAGAGGAATTTGTAAAGAAGTGCTTGGACAGTGGATCTTGGGAACCTCCTGTTGAAGGGATTCAATCCAAAATTGGAGGCTTGTTCAAAACCATTAAATTTGCTTACAATATCTGTCCCTAGTGCACATCTCAGACAAATCTCTGAAATAATTTGACCGCTGTTAGTTCTGACAGAGGAGCAGAATGAGCAACTCAAGGAATACCCTGACTCCTTGTGGTCTCAAGGGCCAGCAGATGTGGGCCTAATGAAAGGAGTGGACCCAGTTATGATAACATCTAAATCTACTTTTAGGCCACATCAGAGACAGTATCCACTCAGACCAGAAGCAGAAAAAGGTATTGAACCAATTATTGAGGATCTGTTGGCATCTGGAATTATTATCCCATGCACACATTCTCCATGTAATGCTCCTTTGTCTCCTGTCAAGAAGGTTCCTCCCTCTGTGGGGTGGAGAATGGTCTTAGACCTGCAAGTAGTAAACAAAGCCGTAATACCAAGAGCTCCTACTGTGCCAGATCCACATACACTCCTAAATTAACTACATCCAGAAAGCAAATATTTCACTGTTGATGACATCAGTAACGCTTTTTTCAGTATACCTATACATCCAGATTGTCAGTTTTGGTTTGCATTTACCTAAAAAGGAAAAAGGTATACATTTACCAGAATCCCTCAGGGGTACTGTGAGTCACCAACAATATTTTCCCAAGTGATGTCTGCCAATTTGGCCAAGTTTGAACCCCCAAATGGTTCTCAGGTTCTTCATTTTAATGGCATCACCTACTGAAGAAGCCTGCAAAGCAGACACAAAGGCGTTGTTATGGTTTTTGTCTGAACAAGATCATAAGATAAATAAATACAAACTTCAACTGTGGCAGACAACCGCCAGGTACTTGGGATATAATCTATCCCAAGAAGGGAAATATTTGGATGAAGACAGAAAGATGGCTATACTCCAGACCGAAGCCAATAACGAAAAGACAAATGATGTCCTTCCTTGGAATGACAAATTTCTGTAGAAGCTGGATAGCCAACTATGCTGCTATCATAAGTCCTTTGACCTCTCTCATTTATGATGAACCACTTGCAGCCCAGGATCTCATTTAGTGGACTCCTGAAGCTGAAGAGGCATTTTGTCAATTAAAACAAACCCTTGTTGGCTCTTCAGTGCTTGGATTACCAGACTACGCTAAGCCCTTCATTTAAACCGCAGACTGTAAGGATGGGTACATGACATCAGTGTTAACACAAGAATATGGAGGTAAAAATAGACCTTTGGCTTACTATTCTTCAAGACTTCATCCAGTAGCCAGAGCATTACCTCCCTCTGTACAAGAAGTAGCTGCTGCAGAAGCTGTCATTAGTGTTGTTTCATTCATTAACACTAAAAGTTCCTCATGCAGTAGCTATTATTTTGTTTCAGAACAAAATATCCTATCTATCACCATCTCTACATTTATCTTGCATGACACTATTACTCTCACAACCTCATCTGACTATAGAAAGATGTAGTACATTAAACCCGGCCACGCTGATACCAACACCACTGGACGGAGAACCTCATGATTGTTTATCTTCCATTGCAGAAAGGGTACTACCCAGACCCGATCTCAAAGATATACCAATACCTAACAGTGACTTAATACTGTTTGTAGATGGTTCATATAAAAAGAACCCAGATGGAACTAAGGGTACTTTCACACTTGCGTTGCTGAATTCCAGCAGGCAGTTCCGTCTTCAGGAACTACCTGCCGGATCCGGCAATCTATATGCAAATGAATACCATTTGTAGACGCATCCGGATGTGGATCCGTCTCACAAATGCATTGCAATACTGGATCAGTCTCTCCGGTTGTCATCCGGAAAAACGGATCCGGTATTTATCTTTTTAACAATTTTAAAGGTCTGCGCGTGCGCAGACCAGAATACCGGATCCGTCAATGCGGTAATTTTAATGCCGGATCCGCCACTAATTCATTTCAATGGAAATTAATGCCAGATCTAGCACTCCGACAAGTGTTCCGAATTTTGAACGGAGAAAGTATTCGGTATTTGCTCCAGCCAAAAAACGCAAGAGGGACTGAACTGATACATCCTGAACGGAATTCTCTACATTCAGAATGCATTAGGATTAAACTGATCAATTTTTTTCCAGTATTGAGCCCCTAGGATGGAACTCAATACCGGAAAAGAATAACGCTAGTGTGAAAGTACCCTTATGCCTCTGGCTATGCAGTAGTCACCCAGTAAAAAGTATTGATAGCAAAAGCTCTACCAAACCATTTATCAGCACAAGCAGCTGAATTATTGGCCTTAACAGAAGCATGTAAACTGGCAAAAGGTAAGAAGGTGACTATATATACAGATAGTCAGTATGCATTTTCAACTACACATGTGTTTGCACAACAATGGAAAAACAGAGGAATGATTACCTCGGCTGTTAAAGAAATGAATCACAAACGACTTATATTACAACTTCTAGAAGCTATTCAATTACAACTTCTAGAAGCTATTCAATTACCAGAAAGTATAGCTGCAGTATATGTAAATGTGCAACACACACAAAAAAGACAACCCTATTTCAAAGGGAAATGAAAAAGATGACCTGCCAGCAAAAGGTCAAAATCTAAATTTATTGTTACAATAAACACTAAAAATTAGATCTTCAAATACTACAGGACATGCAACAGTCATCACCTAAGCAGGAACTACTAAAATGGAAAACTAAAGGAGCTACTATCCAAAATGGCCTATATGAGTCAACAGAAAACAAATATATTCTGCCTAGTTACTTATTTAGGTATGCAGCCATATTGAGCCATGGGACAAGCCATGTCTCAACAGAGGGGATGGTAGTGATGATATCAAGTATTTACAGCATATGGCTTTACTAATTATTGCAAAAAATGCTGCTTAGCCTGCTTAACATGCTAAACATAATCCACAAGGAAATGTAAGACCAAGAAGAGGACAGTTCCCACATCCATTCTAACACATTTGTATGTATTTTATTAAACTAAAACAAATGTGAAGGAAAGAAATATTGTTTGGTAATCATTGATGTCTTTACTAAATGGATAGAGGTGTTTCCTACAGCAGGTCCAGATGCAATCACAGTGTCTAAGGCTTTGGTAAAATAAATAATACCTGGGTTTGGGATACCTGAAAGAATATATAGTGATAACGGATTACATTTTGTAAACAATTTTATATCTTTATTAGCACAATGTTTATAAATAGAGTTAAAAAATCACTGCTCGTATCATCCACAATCAGCAGGGCTAGTAGAAAGACACAATGGAATATTGAAAAACAAACTAAAGAAAACCATTGAAGAGACTGGTAAGAATTGGGTATATTGCTTACCATTAGTAGTCCTGAACATGCATGTGACTCCTACAGCCTCAGGATTAACACCCTTTGAAATGATGTATTTTAGACATTTTGTAATACCACAGTTAAAACCATTTTCAGGAATAGATGAATAATCAAATTTTAGACTTGCTGAATATATGACAAAGATGTTAACCAACAAGGAAGTTCTGCTTCTAATTGTATTCCAGTTGACCCTACACATGAGAGCGAGACTGTGAAACCAGGAAGTTGGGTGCTAATCAGAGTAATAAAGAGGAAACACTGGCATCATCCTCGTTGGCAGGGACCATATCAGGTTTTATTCACCACACCTACTGCAGTAAAAATAGCTGAGCATACCTTTTGGATACACTTATCACACTGTAAGATAGTTAGGGAGCAGCCAATATCCTACTAGGCTACAAAAGTCTGATTACAAAGGGTGGTCATTTGTTAGAAGTGACTAGTCTCAAATTTAAGTGAAGAAATCATTCAGAGCCTGGGATGGAGATAGGACAGTATGAAGCAAGTTATAATAATTGTAGCACTATATCTGGGGATCATAGAAAACATAAAAATAACCACAATTTAGGTAGATATAACTAGAAACCCGCTTGTCATAGAAATAGACTTTTGTAGGGTTGCTATTTGCCCTAACGATAGGCAGGAAGTTACAGCTACAGCGAGCTGAAAAATATATCTGTGTCACTGAAGCAACAACAGGATTTGGATCAAATTGTGAGAAATAGGGATTTGTAGGATGGAACACAGGATCCCTAAGCTGGGGGTATGCACCGTATATAACCCAAAAGAAAATAAGGTATGGTCGCAACTTGTTACATAGAATGAACAAGGTAAAACGTTCAGTTCCACCAGGGTGTAATAAAGATGAATGTAATCTTATAATAATAACTATAAAGGACCTTGGAGAGATAGATATGGGAACATATGTGATGGGAGCATACATCCTTGGAACCGATCACTTGAGCCTTAAAAAATGACGACACCTCCTCTGAAACTAAGAAGATTAGCAATCCTGATAAAGAACCTAGCCCAGGAATACGATACCTGTCCAATTTAACCTATGAGGATAAACTTGCATTAGAAACAGGATATAGTGATAAAAATAAATGGTTAACCTGGATGAGATACACTGCAATACAGAATAATAGAACTAACTGTATAGCATGTGCTAAGGCTAGACCACATCTAGGTACTAAACCATTCAGGTTATCAGATAAGGAAAGCCCAGAAGGTCTGCATATTGTCTTTATATAATGCCTCACATAATCCAGATGATAGTTTATGTCAGACATTCTCTTTACTGTATCCACCTGTGGGGAGAGACGAAGTTCCTCCTTTAGTGGTTGCCTACCCAGGTAACTACACCTGCTTCATGAGAAACGGACCAGGTAGGCAGTTATGGAACCTTACTAAAGAATACTGTGAAAGAACCATAAGGATTGATTATGACAATAAGAATTATTCCTCCAGCTGGTTTATTAACCAGACAAGCGCCAGGACTGATATTTGGTGGCTGTATGGAGATAGGAAGCTGAGGCCTAGGCTCCCTACTAAATGGAAGGGAAGATGTACTTTGGCTTAGCTCCTTATGCCCTTCCATTTATTTTCAACCATGGAGTTTGAGAAGGTGAGGAAAAGTCCTGAAAGCCATATATATCGCTATAAGCGATCCCTTCCTGGAGGATCCTTTGTCTCTAAGGTATATATTGATGAAATAGGGGTACCTCGTGGGGTGCCAAATGAGTTTAAGGCCCATAATCAAATTGCAGCAGGGTTTGAATCTGTATTCTTTTAGTGGGTAACAGTAAATAAGAATGTCAACTGGATTAATTATATCTATTATAATCAACAAAGGTTTGTTAAATATACGAGAGATGCGATAAAGGGCATAGCAAACCAACTGGGTCCTACTTCTCTGATGGTATGGCAGAACAGGATGGCCCTAGATATGTTACTAGCTGAGAGAGGAGGTGTCTGTAAAATGTTTGGTACTTTCTGTTGTACTTTTATTCCCAATAATACAGCTCCTGATGGCAGCATTACCGAAGCATTGGAAGAACTCACATCCCTGTCTGAGGAATTAGCGGAGAGCTCAGGCATAGATGATGTTTTTTCTAATTGGCTTGAAGGATGGTTCGGAAAGTGGAACACCCTTATGTCAAGTTTATATTGATCTTTCTGACAACAGTGGCAGCCGTGTTGATGACTGGTGGACTTTGTTGTATTCCCTGTATAAGAGGACTGATTTAAAGACTTATTGACACTTCAATTACTAAAACTATGTATCAAGAAATTAAGGTTGAAGATATATACGATGACTTGGAGATATCCCATGATGATGATTAGTGATGAGCGGCAGGTGCCATATTCGATTTCGACGAAATTCACGAATATTCGACAGAATATTCGTTTCATATTCGTCGAAATCGAATATTCGTCATTATTCTAGTTATCGCGATTAATATGCGATTTAAATAATCGCGTATTGAGATTTTAACTTAGGCTAATTTCCTATTGGTTTCATATCTAGAATTATAGCAAAGATGACGAATATGACGAATGTATTCGTCATATTCCTCAAAACGAAGATAACGAAGTATTCTCCATCTTCGTTTTAGCAACCTATTCGTCAACTTCGCTAATTCTAGCAATCAAATAGGAGGGTTGACTATAGAGACAGCTGTGTTTAATTCTCTATGCGATTATATTACTTAGCTTTTTTTAATAGAATAATTATATTACTTGATAATTATTATAATTATTCTATTTATTAAAAAAAAAAATATTATATAATTGCATAGCGAATTTAACACAGCTGTCTCTATAGTCATTCGTCATATTCGCTAATTCTACCAAGCCAAGAACGTCTCCATACTAAAATGTACTGTCGGATTTGAGAATTACGTTGAAATCGCAATGCGATTGATATAACTTGAATTAATCGCATTGCAATTTCTACTTAGACCTGGTTTACTATGGTTGGCTTGGTAGAATTAGCGAATATGACGAATGTATTCGTCATATTCCTCAAAACGAAGATAACGAAGTATTCTCCATCTTCGTTTTAGCAACCATAGTAAACCATGTCTGTTGAAATAGCAATGCGATTAATTCAAGTTATATTAATCACATTGCGATTACATCTTACATATTAGGCTAGAATTAACGAATATGGAATACAGCAGCAGTGCTAAGTAGAAATCGCAATGCGATTACTTCAAGTTGTATTAATCGCATTGCGATTTCAACTTCGAGCTGGGTTTATAATGGGTAAGCTTGCTAGAATTGATGAAGTTAACGAATATGGAATATGCTGCTATATTCCATATTCGTTAATTCTAGCCTAATATGTAAGATAGCAGTGCTAAGTTGTAATCGCAATGCGACTAATATAACTTGAATTAATCGCATTGCGATTTCAACGTAATTCTCAAATCCGACAGTACATTTTAGTATATGGAGAAGTTCCCATGGTGATGGGGACGCTCCATGAGCACGGAAGTCGGCAGAAGCGACAACGGGCACTGACTGGAGCAGCCAGGAAGCCAGGAATCCTCAGGACAGGTAAGAACTACTTTTGGGAAGTGAGAAAGAAAAAAATATAACTAAAAAAAAAAAAAAAAAAAAACGAATATTCGAAATAGCGAATTAATAGCGCTATATTCGAAATATTCGCGAATTAGCGAAGTGCCGATATTCTCTAAAAAAATTTGCTATTCGAATATTCGCGCTCAACACTAATGATGATGGAGATTCTGAAATATGAAAGGACTGGTGAAAACTCAAGGAGAGAATCTATCCTTGAGGTCTTACAGAGAACTCGAATGATAAATTTATAAAAGAGGGGAATGTTGGGAAAATGTAAAATTTACTCTGTGTTTTCTAGAATATACTCTATTGTAATTACTTGATGTATGAGCAGGGGCCTGGTCTACACAATAAAGAGGTCAGAGGCCCTGGAGACATAGATCATTGCCACCCTAAGGGTACGTTCACACGACAACATTTGTGGCGCGACAATAATTTGCGCGACAAATAGAGCACAACTTCACTGCAACCAATGTCGCGCGACAATTTTTATAATTGGAGACTATGGTGTCGTATTGTGACATGCTGCGACTGCGACAGTTGCATATAAATCCATCTTGAATGAATTTTTTGCAACTGTCGCGTCGCAGTCGCAGCATGTCACATGTCGCAATGCGACACCATAGACTCCCATTATAAAAATTGTCGCGCGACAATAGTGCGACTTTTTGTCGCGCGAAAAATGTCGTCGTGTGAACCTAGCCTAAAAGCATAACAGTGGACAACTGGAACAGATCTTGTTCTCAGGCACATTTTGATAAATTGCCCCGGATGTCTGTAACTTTTTCCATATGTGATTCAAACTGTGAATAAGTTGTTAAAACTAGTTTAAACCAGGTTCACTATGCCTTAAGATTGTCTATATAAACTCAACTCTGACAATATACCGCAGACAATCTAAAGAAAATTCTTTTAACACAAATACAATCCATGACAGGGTTAAAGAATAACTGTCACATTTAGACCCTAATTTCAATTTTCATACATGCAGTTACTAATAACATGATATTCCCGAATCAATAACTATTAGACTTACCCCATATTTAATAAGATTCCACCCTTAGCAACCAGTCTGCATAAAACTTCAAATTCACTATTCTGTTAAGATGGCTGCCACTGCCCTCACCCTGAGGCTAATCCAGCCTGCCCTCACTACCCACAATGCATTGAGCTCCTCTCATGCACTAGCTTCTGCACCTTAACCAATCGCTACTCTCCCCACTTAAACACGCCCTCCTCCTCCTTCTATCACATAAAGTTTAGGAAGTAGCCTCAATTTAGCTTGGACACAGTAATACACTCGTATAGATCATTCAAGTGTATCACTGTACTCCGGCATCAGCAGGGAACCCACAGCGTCATAGCAACCAATGACGACGTGCGCTCCGGTGCTCAAAAGGTGTCCAGGCCGGCATCTCCTGCAACCATCCCGTACAATACTGTATAATCCCTACACCATGCAGTGTAATATACAGTATAATTCATAAACCATGCTGTGTATCACATGGTATAATCCATACACCATGCTATGTAATAAATAGTATAATATAATGCTTAGTTATATTACCCCTTGTATAATGTACCCTGATACCCCTTAGTTATATTTCTCCCTTATATAACTGAGGGGTATCAGGGTACATTATTCAGGGGTAACTGAGGAGGGGTAGCAAGCTGCAGGTTACATACTTTATATAATGCAAAGAGTACAGCAACTGGCACACTTGCATCTAATTAGAGGTTGAGATTGAGCTAAATATGTTTCAATGAGTATTTTATTTGTCTACAAATATATCACTAATAAAATAACAATTAAAAACTGTTAAAAACTTCAAACTGATGTCCATTAATTCATACACCTCGAAAGTTCATAGTTTTGTCCATAGGGTCTCTACATACACCTGTAGTAACAAAAGGATGTAGCCCAACCTGTAGCAGCAAAAATTGTAGCAGCAACAAATGTGGCAGAAAAAACAACCGTTGTATATATTGATCTTGTATGGGAGAATTATTCAATAAACCGTTCAATAAATTTTGAATCTCCTCTATAATAGTCCCAAGTTAGATATATTGTTGCATCTATATAGTAAGTTTGTAGCAGTAATTAATTTGGGGGCCCCCGGTCAGTCAGAGCCTGGATTTAGATATATATTGTACGGCGGTAGTGCTGGATGTGGCGTCCCACACTTGTTACCTTAAACCTCCACCGCCGTCTGTCCTCAGTGTTGGTATAGTTACACTGTCGGAGCCGAGGGTTCAGAATTCCCCGCGCGTGTGCTGTGTTCGCTTGCTTCGGCGTCCCACGTGTTGGTGACGTCACTCCTTCTTCCTGTGGGTGCAGCGGGCGCATTCGGGGTAAACAGTATATTTGCACTTCGGCGTCTCACGTGATTGGAAGCGTCACCTTTCTGGCCGGCCAGTGTTAATGTCTTTGTCTTTCCAAAGTTCTCTGTTTAGAGATGACAGTCTGGGGTCCCATACGCGTTTCGGGGAGTATCCTCTCCCCTTCCTCAGTGGTATCCCCTTGTTACTGTCTCTCTTCCTTTTAAACTCTTAGGGCCGTGAATAATGTGCCAACATTTATATATAATCAATGACATATGAGTACAATAAAAATAAAGTCAATGACCTATAAATACAATAAAAATAAAAGTATCAATAAAAATGTATATAAGGAAAATGGATAAAAAGATGACAATGTATTGTTTTTTTGTTTTTATTGTTTTTTTTTAATTCATTGTTAAGAGATCCGGAACTAAATTTTCAGAATTTTCTATCCCAATTCTTAATGTATATCTACAGTTGCTAGTGAGGTTGGGAGAGGGCACCCAAGCGAGGGAGGGTCGTGGTGTTGGAAAACAACCTGACCACAACCCTCCATCACCCTGGGGGCACAAACCCGCATCATAGGAAACCAAAAATTTCAAGTTCGGAGTTGAGGCCTCCTGGAATTATGCTATTGAATTCGAAGATAAATTTCGATTCTGCTCTGGACATCTTTCTGATGAAATTCCCTCCCCTCCAATCCTTTTCTATTCTCTCCAGTGCTGCAAAGGATATACCAGTTAAATCCTGATTATGGCATTGTTTGAAATGCCTGGATAGGGGATGTTTCTCATATCCTGCCTAGCACTTTATTTTTATTGTACTCATATGTCATTGATTATATATAAATGTTGGCACATTATTCACATATGTGCTTATTTTATATATGAGAAAAAAAAAAAATTCCCTTATTCCCCTCTTATCATCCATGAAGAAAATTCCCGATAAAAACGGATCCATTACACCTTTTCTCAGGTATCCTAACTCATTAGCATAATGAGAACCAATCAACTACGGCCCTAAGAGTTCAAAAGGAAGAGAGACAGTAACAAGGGGATACCACTGAGGAAGGGGAGAGGATACTCCCCGAAACGCGTATGGGACCCCAGACTGTCATCTCTAAACAGAGAACTTTGGAAAGACAAAGACATTAACACTGGCCGGCCAGAAAGGTGACGCTTCCAATCACGTGAGACGCCGAAGTGCGAATATACTGTTTACCCCGAACGTGCCCGCTGCACCCACAGGAAGAAGGAGTGACGTCACCAACACGTGGGACGCCGAAGCAAGCGAACACAGCACACGCGCGGGGAATTCTGAACCCTCGGCTCCGACAGTGTAACTATACCAACACTGAGGACAGACGGCGGTGGAGATTTAAGGTAACAAGTGTGGGACGCCACATCCAGCACTACCGCCGTACAATATATATCTAAATCCAGGCTCTGACTGACCGGGGGCCCCCAAATTAATTACTGCTACAAACTTACTATATAGATGCAACAATATATCTAATTTGGGACTATTATAGAGGAGATTGAAAATTTATTGAACGGTTTATTGAATAATTCTCCCATACAAGATCAATATATACAACGGTTGTTTCTGCCACATTTGTTGCTGCTACAATTTTTGCTGCTACAGGTTGGGCTACATCCTTTTGTTACTACAGGTGTATGTAGAGACCCTATGGACAAAACTATGAACTTTCGAGGTGTATGAATTAATGGACATCAGTTTGAAGTTTTTAACAGTTTTTAATTGTTATTTTATTAGTGATATATTTGTAGACAAATAAAATACTTAAATACTTAAGTATTTAGCTCAATCTCAACCTCTAATTAGATGCAAGTGTGCCAGTTGCTGTACTCTTTGTATGATATTTCCAGTCTTCTGGTTTGGGCGAACCTATCAGCAACAGAGCACCTTATTTCCAATCCTGCATCGGGTGTGCCACTTCACAATTTCTCTTTTTTCTTGAATTTATTTTACTTTATATAATGGGTAGTTAGATAACTACCGTATTTTTCGCTTTATTAGACGCACCTGTTGATAGGACGCACGTAGGTTTTAGAGGTGAGAAATAAGAAAAAAAATGTTTTATACCAAATGGTGTGCTTTGGTGGGTCTTGTACCAATGGGGATCTAGGGATGACACACTGTTATGGGAGATCTTCAGATGCACCGTTATGTTATTTGACTATAAACCCACTAATCAATAAGAATGCATCAAGTCCCTGCAGTACATAAATACATTCTTAAGGATGAGAGGGGTTATAGTCACATTTAATATAAACTCTGTCCAGGCATTGTACTGTAAGTGTTTATAAGTGTTACCGTATATACTCGAGAATAAGCCGAGTTTTTCGGCACAAAATTTGTGCCGAAAAACCCGAACTCGGCTTATACTCGAGTCATAAATTAAAACTGTGAAGAGCGGAGTGGGAGGAGGAGCGGGGGGAGGAGCTGGGGGCGGGCATTTGCGGCAGGGCCGATGCGCTCACTGCGCTCCGGCCCCACCGCTCATGTATAGTTTTTAAATTTGATTATACTATACACTTATTACAATTCTTGCCCCCACTGTACCTCATAACATGCGGCAGGCGGGCAGTGAATACTTCAGGCCGGGCGGACGAGAGCAGCGTGACTTGCTGATGTCACGTGCCTGCCCGGCCTGCTTTATGAATGAAGCAGGCGGCGCAGGCACGTGACGTCAGTCACACTGCGCTCGCTCTCCCGCCCGGCCTGAAGGATTCACTGCCCGCCTGCCGCATGTAATGAGGTACAGTGAGGGCAAGAACTGTAATAAGTGTATAGTATAATCAAATTAAAAACTATACATGAGCGATTATGAGAGGATGGGGGATGTGGATGGCACTGTTATGGGATGAGGGGATGTGGATGGCACTGTTATGGGGGATCTGTTATAGGATGGGGGATCTGTGGATGCCATCCACAGCCCCCATCCCATAAGTGCCATCCACATCCCTCCTTCCCATAACAGTGTCATCCACATCCCCTCATCCCATAAGTGCCATCCACATCCCCCATCCCATAACAGTGTCATCCACATCCCCTCATCCCATAAGTGCCATCACATCCCCCTTCCCATAACAGTGTCATCCACATCCCCTCATCCCATAAGTGCCATCCACATCCCCCTTCCCATAACAGTGTCATCCACATCCCCTCATCCCATAAGTGCCATCCACAGCCCCCATCCCATAACAGTGTCATCCACAGATCCCCCATAACAGTGCGTCATCCACAGATCCCCCCATAACAGTGCGTCATTCACAGATCCCCCCCATAACAGTGCGTCATCCACAGATCCCCCATAACAGTGACATCCATTTCCACCTCGGCTTATACTCGAGTCACTACTTTTCCCAGGTTTTTTTGGGTAAAATTAGGGGGGTCGGCTTATACTCGGGTCGGCTTATACTCGAGTATATACGGTATTTTAAATATGACTATAACCCCCCTCATCCATAGGAATGCAACCAAGTTCTGTAGTACAGGGATGTATCCTTAAGGATAATGAGGGGTTATAGTCACATTTAATATCAACACAGACCATTTACAGTACAGTCTGAGAGTGATTATATTAAATGTGACTATAACCCCCCTCATGCTTAAAAATACAACATGTACTGCATGAGGGGGGTTATAGTCACATTTAATGAGAAATGCTGTATCTATAACTAAGGGGCATCACGGTACATTATTATACAGGACGGGGTAATATAACCCAGGAGTACCAGTGTATATTATACAGTGGGTAATATAACTGAGGAGGGCTGTCAGATGCATTATACAGGGGTAATATAAGTTATATTACCCATTTATAATGTCCTGTGAGATAGCCTTCCTCAGTTACATTACCAATGTATAATAATTTACACTGATACTCCTCAGTTATACGGTATTATTAAATGAGGTGTATCAGGGTACATTATTATACAGGGTAGGGGTAATATAACTAAGGGGTATCAGAGTACATTATTATACATGGATAATATCACTGAGGAGGGCTATCTCAGGTGACATTATATAACCCCCCATCCCCCATATATAATTTACCCTGATGATACCACTCAGTTCTGCTCCCACTCTTTTTATTTGTACCTTGGTCCAACCTTGGCTGTGCTGTGTGTGGGCAGAACTTGGTCTTTGGCTGTGTGTGGGCAGAGCCCCCGCAGAACGAAGTTGAACGGCACGCACGGCAGGCGGCAGCCACGGTGAGGGAGGGCAGTGGCTGGCTGGCGCTCGCTCCTTCTTCTTCTCTGGGGGCGGAGCTGGCAGCGTCAAAAAAATAAAATAAGAACTGTGCTAAAAAAACATCACTAAAAGTGCAACACCAAACGATCAAAAAGGTGTATGCCCCCCAAAATAGTACCAATCTAACGTCACCTTATCCCGCAAAAAATGAGCCCCTACCTAAGACAATCGCTATGGCTCTCAGAATATGGAGACACTAAAACATGATTTTTTTGGGGGTAACAAAAATGATTTTATTGTGTAAAACGTACTGCTCTATAAAAATATTACATGACCCCTCAGGTGAACACCATCAAAAAATTTAAATAAAAACTGTACTTAAAAAAAAAAAATTTGTCACCTTACATCACTAAAAGTGCAACACCAAGCGATTAAAAAGGCATATGCTCAAGTTAACCATCACACCATCCCGCAAAAAATGAGCTCCTACCTAAGACAATCGCCCAAAAAATAAAAAAACTATGGCTATCAGAATATGGAGACACTAAAACACAATTTTTTGGGTTTAAAAAATGCTGTTATTGTGTAAAACTTAAGTGAAATAGAAAAAGTATATATATTAGGTATTGCTGTATCCGTAAGAACCTGCTGTATAAAAATATCACAAGAACTAACCCCTCGGATGATCACTATAAAAAAAACTGTAAAAAAAAAAGCCATTTTTTGTCACCTTACATCACAAAAAGTGTAATACCAAGCAATCAAAAAGTCATACGCACCCCAAAATCATACCAATCAAACTTCATCTTATCCTGCAAAAAGTGAGACCCTACTTAAAAAGTAAAAAAAAACTATGGCTCTCAGAATATGGAGACACTAAAATGATTTTTTTTTTGTTTCAAAAATAATATTGTGTAAAACTTAAATAAATAAAAAAAGTATATATATTATGTATCCCCGCGCCCATAAGAACCTGCTGTATAAAAATATCACATGACCTAACCCCTCGGATGAACACCGTAAAAAAAAAGTGTCAAAAAAGTCATTTTTGTCGCCTTACATCACAAAAAGTGTAATACCAAGCGATCAAAAAGTCATATGCACCCTAAAATAGTACCAATCAAACCGTCATCTCATACCGAAAAAAATGAGCCCCTACACAAGACAGTCATTCAAAAAATAAAAAAAAATACTGCTTTCAGAATGTGGAGACAAAAAATAATTTTTTCAAAAATGCTTTATTATGTAAAACTGAAACAAACAACCCACAAAAGTATACATATTTGGTATTATCGCATCCGGAGCAACCTGCTCTATAAAAAAATACCACACGATCTAACCTGCCAGATGAACAGTGTAAATAACAAAAAATAAAAACTGTGCCAAAACAGCTATTATTTGTTACCTTGCCTCACAAAAAGTGTAATATAGAGCAACCAAAAATCATATCTACCCTAAAATAGTACCAACAAAACTGCCACCTTATCCCGTAGTTTCCAAAATAGGGTAACTTTTTTGGAGTTTCTACTCTAGGTTTGCATCAAGGGGGCTTCAAATGGGACATGGTGTCAAAACCCCAGTCCAGTAAAATCTGCCTTCCAAAAACCATATGGCGTTCCTTTTCTTCTGCGCCCTGCCATGTGCCCGTACAGCAGTTTAAGACCACATATGTGGTGTTTCTGTAAACTACACAAATAGGGCAATAAAAATTGAGTTTTGTTTGGCTGTTAACCCTTGCTTTAAATTAAAATGGAAAATCTGCCAAAAAAGTGAAATTCTGAAATTTAATCTTCATTTTCCATTAATTCTTGTCGAACACCTAAAGGGTTAACAAAGTTTTGAATACCTTGAGGAGTGTAGTTTCTAAAATGGGGCAATTTATGGGTGGTTTCTAATATGTAAGCCTCACAAAGTGACTTCGGACCTGAACTGGTCCTTAAAAAGTGGGTTTTGGAAATTTTCTGAAAAATGTCAAGATTTGTTTCTAAACTTCTAAGCTTTCTAACGTCCCCAAAAAATAAAATGGCATTCCCAAAATGATCCAAACATGAAGTAGATATATGGGGAATGTAAAGTAATAACTAATTTTGGAGGTATTACTATCTATTATAAAAGTAGAGACATTGAAATTTGCAAATTTGCTAATTTTTTACAATTTTTTGTAAATTTGGTATTTTTATAAATAAAATTGAAATTTTTTTGACTGAATTTTACCACCATCATGAAGTACAATATGTGATGAGAAAACATCTCAGAATGGCCTGGATAAGTAAAAGCGGTTTAAAGTTGTCACCACATAAAGTGACACATGTCAGATTTGCAAAAAATAGCCTGGTCCTTAAGGTGAAATATGGCAGGGTCCTTAAGGGGTTAAACAAAGGACACATATACAAGGACACTTATACAAAGGACACATGCCATATGCATGTCACTTATACATCGGACACTGGGTACATGCACGTCACTTGTATATAGGACACTTGACACACATATGTCACTTATAACTTGGACACATACACTTCACTTATGTCACATACACTTCACTTATAAATAGCACATGCCAATGCATACCACTTATATGTAGGATATATGTCACACGTGCATCACTTATACATAGGACACATGCACATCACTTCTACATGACATGGCTAGTGCTATGTGACCAAAGATCAATGGTTACCATCAGAGCATCATTGCTGGTGCAGTGGGGGAATCTAAAAGCATATTTGCCAACTTTTGAATATTGACTTTAGGGAGATTTGAAATAGTAGTGACCAACATTTTTGGACGTAGGACATGCCACCTTTTTACAGCCCATTCCCCTTTGCCAAACCTTCACCTGCCTAGCACACAATCAGTTTCCACGCCAGTTGAGTACTCCTATCTCCTGGTCATTGGCTGTGACCAATGAGCCCTAGAATGCTCTGAATCTACAGAGAACCCCCTTCTCCACACCAGGAAGCTGGCTAGGACTGCCACCTGACCAGTAAACGGCCAGCCTAGCCAATATTTGTAGCAGGAGGCCAGTGTGGGTTCTTTATTTTCAGGGATCCCTGCTCTGCTCTGCCCTCTAGCTAACTCCATATATGGAGTCAGCCCAACGATGAGGGGCACCCACTTAGGGAGTGCTTGGGGATACCCCTGTGTATTTAACTTTTTTCTGTCTCTACTTTCAGGTCTTGTCAGGTCTTGAATCCAGGACCTTCTTACCAGTGAGCCACTGAAACTCTAACCAGTTAGCCACAGAGCTCACTGTTATTAATAGGAGGATTGTCTCCTTAACAGTATTCTTCACATGTATAAAGTATTCACATGTATAATGTACTGGTATTACAGATCTCTATATATACCCAATTGCAGAAGATGTAACTACACAAAATGAATTACTATAATTACAATAAGTCCATTATAGAAGGAGAACAATTAAAATAATGGAAGTGCTGTCTCCATCAAATGACAGAAAGGACCACACTGACTGTAATGGGATTTGGTTTCCATTAGAAAACCTGGAATTTTACTGGAAAAGAAAGCGCATAATTTGCAACAGAAGCTCCTGAAAGATTTCAAAACAGATGGGAGTGAAACCTAACATGGACTTCTGTGCATGTAATCATTCCCGCCATTAGTATAGGCATAGTTGTCATATTGGGGACTTTCTTTTCAGATTAGGAGTGAGAAGATCACTCAGCGATCTATTCCCCTGTTGAGCTGAATTGGCGACTTTTACTGATGACACGTCTCAGACATTTACCAATGTCCAAATCACAGCATCAGATTAGTCGCACCTAACGCACAATGGTTTAAAATAAATTATAATAATCACAAAAGCATTCAATATAGGAGGAAAACAATTAAAATAATGGATTGGTTGCACCAAACACACAGACATCAGTAAAGTCTCCATTTTACACTGTCCCCCTGTCCATACTGGATCTTTAGAGTAAAATACGCGGACAGCTTCTCCAACAATACCCATTACACGCTGCAGTGATAGTGATAATGACTATAACATGAGAGAAATGCCTACTTTTGACAGATGGAGGAGGTTCTGTCAGTCAGAACATACATTTTTGCTTGTTGACTGTCACCATAAATGATTGGTTTCAATTAATTTCAGTATGACAAGGGCAAACTGTGCTCCTGCATAGAGCTGCACGGACCAGCAGCAGAAGTGAAATAGGTAAAGAGGATGTATATTTCCTGGCTTAAGGGGCGGATTGGCCATAGACCTTAGGGTGGGTTCACACTAGTGTTAGGGATTCCGCTATAACATGGTTATAACGGAAAATAATGGAATGCCCAGACAGAATGCAAAACGGCAGCCTTTAAGAGGCATTCCGTTTGCTTTCAGTACTAATAGAAGTCTATGGGAATCAAAACCTATCCGTCTGGGTCCCGTTATGCAAGACGGAAAACAAAGTCCTGTCGACAGGACTTTGTTTTCCGTCTTGCATAACGGGAACCAGATGGATCCCTTATGAATCCCATAGACTTCTATTAGGACGGAAAGCAAGCAGAATGCCTTTTAAAGGCTTCCGTATTGCATGCCGTCATAATACAAGTCTATGGGCAGAAGAATGGATCCGTCCTTCCGTCTTAGTCTACTTTCACACTCGCGTTTTGGCTTTCCGTTTGTGAAATCCATTCAGGGCTCTCAAAAGTGGACCAAAACGGATCAGTTTGCATTCTAATGATCAGTTTGCATTCTAATGCCTTCTGAATGGAAAAGGATCTGCTCAGAACGCATCAGTTTAGTCTCCATTCCGCTTTGGAGACGGACACCAAAATGCTGATTCCGGAAAGCCATAACGGAAACCATAACGCTAGTGTCAACCCACCCTTTCAGGGAAATTTTCCGGTGGGCCAATGCTGGCCAGTGGAAGTTTTTGGGGATGTATTTTGTGCTGCTGGCAGTATTTTGTAATGGACTGTGGTATTTGGCTCTGTTGGGGTGGTATAATGTGCACAATATGGACAGCATTTTATATTAAAAACAATAGGAAAAAATGTATTTATTTTTTTTAACCACTTGAAGACCACAGGTTTATACCCCCCTAGTGACCAGCCCCTTTTTTACAAATCCCCACTACACTACTTTCACCGTTTATTGCTCGGTCATACAACTTACCACCCAAATGAATTTTACCTCCTTTTCTTCTCACTAATAGAGCTTTGATTTGGTGCTATTTCATTCTTGCTGACATTTTTACTTTTTTTGATATTTTACTTTTTTTGGCGAAATTTTTTCAAAAAAATGACATTTTTCACTTTCTGTTGGAAAATTTGCCAAATAAAACTACATTTCTCTATACATTTTTCACTAAATGTATTGTTCTACATGTCTTTGATAAAAAAAAATTCTATAAGTGTATATTTATTGGTTTGGGTAAAAGTTATAGCGTTTACAAACTATGGTGCAAAAAAGTGAATTTCCGCAATTTGACTTTCTGAGCGCCTGTCCTGTTTCCTGACGTGCTACAATGCCCAGACAGTAGAAACACCCCATAAATGACCTCATTTCGGAAAGTAGACACCCTAAGGTATTTACTGAGGGGCATAGTGAGTTCATGGAAGTTTTTATTTTTGTCACAAGTTAGCGGAAATTGTTTTTTGTTTTTTTCAAAAATTTCATTTTTCGCTAACTTGTGACAAAAATAAAAACTTCCATGAACTCACTATGCCCATCAGCGAATACCTTAGGGTGTCTACTTTCGGAATGGGGTCACTTGTGGGGTATTTTTACTGCCCTGGCATTTTAGGGGCCCCTAAACGTCAGAAGCAGTTTGGAATCCAAATGCGTAAAAATGTCCTGTGAAATCCTAAAGGTACTCATTGGATTTAGGGCCCTTTGCGCATCTTGGATGCAAAAAGTGGCACACATGTGGTATCGCCGTACTCAGGAAAAGTAGAGCAATGTGTTTTGGGGTGTATTTTTACATATACCCATGCTGGGTGTGAAAAATATCTCTGTAAATGACAACTTTTTCCATTTTTTATACAAAGTTGTCCATTTACAGAGATATTTCTCTCACCCAGCATGGGTATATGTAAAAATACACCCCAAAACACATTGCCCTACTTCTCCTGAGTGCGGCGATACCACATGTGTGACACTTTTGCAGCCAAGGTGCACAAAGGGCCCTAAATCAATGAATACCATTAGGATTTCACAGGACATTTCTACGCATTTGGATTCCAAACTACTTCTCTCGCTTTAGGGCCCCTAAAATGCCAGCGCAGTATAAATACCACACAAGTGACCCCATTTCGGAAAGTAGACACCCTAAGGTATTCGCTGAGGGGCATAGTGAGTTCATGGAAGTTTTTATTTTTGGCACAAGTTAGCGGAAATTGATTTTTTTTTTTTTTTTACAAAGTCTCATATTTCACTAACTTGTGACAAAAATAAACTTTACATGAACTCACCATACCCCTCACGGAATACCTTGGGGTGTCTTCTTTCTAAAATGGGGTCACTTGTGAGGTATTTATACTGTCCTGGCATATTAGGGGCCCCTAAATGTCAGAAGCAGTTTGGAATCCAAATGCGTAAAAATGTCCTGTGAAATCCTAAAGGTACTCATTGGATTTAGGGCCCCTTTGCGCATCTTGGCTGCAAAAAGTGGCACACATGTGGTATCGCCGTACTCAGGAGAAGTAGGGCAATGTGTTTTGTGGTGTATTTTACATATACCCATGCTGGGTGTAAAAATATCTCTGCAAATGATAACTTTTTCCATTTTTTATACAAAGTTGTCCATTTACAGAGATTTTCTCTCACCCAGCATGGGTATATGTAAAATACACCCCAAACACATTGCCCTACTTCTCCTGAGTACGGCAATACCACATGTGTGCCACTTTTGCAGCCAAGATGCGCAAAGGGGCCCAAATTCAACGAGTTCCTTTAGGATTTCACAGGACATTTTTACGCATTTGGATTCAAACTGCTTCTGACGTTAGAGGCCCTAATATGCCAGGACAGTATAAATGCCACACAAGTGACCCCATTTCGGAAAGTAGACACCCTAAGGTATTCGCTGAGTGGCATAGTGAGTTCATGGAAGTTTTTATTTTTGGCACAAGTTAGCGGAAATGGTTTTTTTTTTTTTTTTACAAAGTCTTATATTCCACTAACTTGTGACAAAAAATAAACTTTTACATGAACTCACCATACCCCTCACAGAATACCTTGGGGTGTCTTCTTTCTAAAATGGGGTCACTTGTGGGGTATTTATACTGTCCTGGCATATTAGGGGCCCCTAAACGTCAGAAGCAGTTTGGAATCCAAATGCGTAAAAAATGTCCTGTGAAATCCTAAAGGTACTCATTGGAATTTGGGCCCCTTTGCGCATGTTGGATGCAAAAAAGTGTCACACATGTGGTATCGCCGTACTCAGGAGAAGTAGGGCAATGTGTTTTGGGGTGTATTTTTACATATACCCATACTGGGTGTGAAAAATATCTCTTTAAATGACAACTTTTGCCATTTTTTTATACAAAGTTGTCCATTTACAGAGATATTTGTCTCACCCAGCATGGGTATATGTAAAAATACACCCCAAAACACATTGCCCTACTTCTCCTGAGTACGGCGATACCACATGTGTGCCACTTCTTTGCAGCCAAGGTGTGCAAAGGGGCCCTAAATCCAATGAGTACCTTTTAGGAGGGCATTTTTACGCATTTTTCTTCTCTCGCTTTAGGGCCCCTAAAATGCCAGGTCAGTATAAATACCCCACATGTGACCCCATTTTAGAAAGAGGACACCCCAAGGTATTCTGTGAGGGGCATGGCAAGTTCATATTTTTTTTTTTTTCGCACAAGTCAGCGGAATTTGATTTTTTTTAGTTTTTCTCACAAAGTCTCCCTTTCCGCTAACTTGTGACAAAAAGTTCAATCTTTCATGGACTCAATATGCCCCTCAGCGAATACCTTGGGGTGTCTTCTTTCCAAAATGGGGTCACATGTGGGGTTTTTGTACTGCCCTGGCATTTGAGGGTCTCTGCAATCATTACACGTATGGCCAGCATTAGGAGTTTCTGCGATTCTCCTTATATGGAGCATACGGGTAATGAGATTTTTTTTCCGTTCAGCCTCTGGGCTGAAAGAAAAAATGAACGGCACAGATTTCCTCATTCGCATCGATTGATGTGGATGAAAAAATCTCTGCCAAAAAATATGCAAGAAGAAAAAAGGGGCCTGGCGATTGCCAGGACATAGGGGCTCCGCCCAAACATCCATACCCACTTCAGCTCCTATCTCCTGGCAAACGTGATTTCTCCATTCACATCGATCAATCGATTGTTGTGGAGGAAGACATCTTTGCCAGATTTTTTGATACAAAGTGTTTGCCAAAGCATATGAACTCCAACACCTCTCCTCAGCTCACATGCCTGGGCAAACGTACCTGTACTGCAGAGGAGAAATCTCGTCTTGCAGCGCCGCAAACACCGACTTCACGTGTCTTCTGATAGCAGCGCAATGCTTCTCTCAGAATGCACATCAGTGCTGCAGCTGGCTCTTTGCTTGATCCACCTAGAAGGTAAAAAAATAAAAAAGAAAGAAAAAACCAGGCAGCAACGCAATAATTTTATTAACATTAACTTTATAGAACATTAGAAACCGAACGTTAACTTAAACATTTGAAACATAACTTGAACTTTTTGCTTACCTGTGGATTTTTTTTTGTTTTTTTACCTTAAGGCCCCATGCACACGGCCGTGAAACTCGGCCGTGCATGGACCGTTAGTATCTCGGCCTGGCAGCCATCTGACAGCAGGAGCGCACGGTGTCACTGGTTGCTATGACGCCGTGCGCTCCTGCTGTCAGATGGATGCCAGGCCAGGATACCACGGTCCATGCACGGCGTGTTCCACGGCCGTGTGCATGAGGCCTAGAGGATAAACCTCTCCTTCCCCGTGGGACAATGTGCAAAGCACAAATCACCCAGAGCTGTGGCGAAGTACATTATGCACTTTGTCCCAGGTGAAAGGAGAGGTTTGCAGCAGCTCTGTGTGAAAGGGCCCTTGCACACGAGCGTTGCTCACGCATGGTGATCGCAGAGGAGCGCCTGGCCTGACTTCTCCCGCACAGACGGGGTCGCATAGCATCATATTGATTTATGATGCTATGTAACCCTTACAGTTCTGGAATGCATTGGATAGCACTGGCAGCAGCAGTATGCCAGTGCTATCCAATGCATTCCAGAACTGTAAGGCTACATAGCATCATAAATCAATATGATGCTATGCGACCCCGTCTGTTTTGAGAAGTCAGGACGGGCGCTCGCTGCGATCACCATGCGTGAGCAACGCTCGTGTGCAAGGACCCTAAGACTCTTGTGTGCCTGGCCTGTGTCTTGCAATCCCTATGCTAATAATGTACCTGGGTGTGATACTTGCGGAAGCACTCCCCTATGCATAGGGCAGGCTGGTCAGGACAAAAGACGGTGGTGTCACGCCTTAGTCCACTCCTGCTACAGACACGACATCTTTTTCTTGGGGAACGGTGGCTTGGGGTACCAGGGAAGACACTGGGGAAGTGTCTCTCATGTAGCCGGCTCACTACATCGGGGACTTGGGGCACAGAACCTCCTGGATACAGGAGTTCCGAAATGATCTCTTCCTGGAATTTAAGGAAGGATCCCGTTCTCCCAGCCTTACTGTAGAGAACGTAACTGTTATATATGGCCAATTGAATCAAATATACAGACACCTTTTTATACCAGCGTCTGGTGCGTCGGGAAACTAAATATGGAGCCAACATTTGGTCATTGAAGTCCACCCCTCCCATGTGGAGATTATAATCGTGGACTGAGAGGGGCTTTTCAATGACTCCTGTCGCCCGTTCTATTTGGACAGTCGTGTCTGCGTGAATGGTGGACAGAAGGTAAACGTCCCTCTTGTCCCGCCACTTCACCGCGAGCAGTTCTTGGTCACACAAGGCAGCCCTCTCCCCGTGCAAGTCGGGTATTAATGAGCCGTTGGGGAAGCCCGGCGACTAGGCCGCGCGGTGCCACAGCATTGGATTCCGACTAGATGTAAGTGCCGAAAGAGGGCCACACTTGTGTAAAAATTGTCCACGTATAAGTGGTACCCCTTGCAGACTAAGGGTGACACCAAGTCCCAGACAATCTTGCCACTGCACCCCAGGTAGTCAGGGCATCCGACCGGCTCCAGTTTTGAGTCTTTTCCTCATAGACCCTAAAACGATATGTATAGCCTGTGGCCCTTTCACAGAGCTTATACATTTTGACCCGTACCGGGCGCGCTTGCTGGGGATGTACTGTTTGATGCCAAGGCGCCCGGTGAATTGTACGAGGGACTCGTCTATGCAGATGTTCTGACTGGGGTATACGCATCTGCAAATTTAGATGACAAATGGTCTATGAGGGGCCGAATTTTATGGAGCCGGTCATAAGCAGGGTGGCCTCTTGGATGACAGGTTTCATTGTCGGTGAAATGCATAAAGCGCATGATGACCTCAAACCGTGCCCTGGACATTGCAGCAGAGTACATGGGCATGTAATGTATTGGGTCTTTAGACCAATATGACCGCAATACATTTTTTTTAGTTATGCCCATGCTGAGGGTAAGGCCCAAAAATGTTTTAAATTCGGAAACGGTGACTGGTTTCCACCTGAAAGGCTGGGCATAGAAGCTTTCCGGATTGGCGGTTATATATTGTGTGGCGTATCGGTTGGTTTCTGCCACAACTAAGTCGTAGAGATCCGCAGTGAAGAACAGCTCAAAAAATTCAAGGGCTGATCTGAAATTGGCTGTCTCCATGCGAACTCCTGACTGGGCGGTGAAAGGGGCAATACGGGTGCGGCGGAAGGAGGGATTGCCAATTAGGGTTTGCCAGCACCTCTGGGAGACTAAGGGGTCTACGGGCCTGAGAACGCGGTGGCTGCGACGGGGGAGTTAGTGCACGTGCCACCGTACCAGCAACTGCCCTTCTGGTGCTCGCCACTTCACCAGGGAATACGGCAGTGCTGGTAGAAGGTCCAGGATGTGCTGCGCTGCCGGTGTATGCCGCACCATCAAAAAGGTCAGCGCTAGCACCACTCTGCTGCATATGAGGCTCATCACGCGGGATATGCGAAACACTGACATGGGGTCGAGTGCGCCTGACCGTAGCAGGGACCTCAACCTCGTCATCTTCGCTAGCGGTTAGAGTGCCACTGCTGTCTACAGGTTCATATTCTGAACCACTGGATTCAGCGGGTGAAGCGTCCCCATCGCTTTCATCCATCACGGCCAGAATCCTGTAGGCCTCTTCAGCGGAATACCCTTTTTGCCATTTTGGAGTAACTAAATTTAGAGGTATTCCTCTGAGACTACCCAGGAAAAAGAGCACACCTACCTAGTAAAAGGGAGTGCTTACGAGTAACGCTGCGATCGCTAATAAAGATCCAATAACTCAAAAGTGATCTTTTATAGCGGTGCAGCGATTTTACTGTGTTTTTGCAGTGATCAGAAAAAAAAATTCTGTCACTGCGGTGGGCGGACTGAACGCAAGTGTGCGCACAAGATCAGGCCTGATCAGGCGAACAATGCGTTTTTATAGAGCCTAAAGTGACCCTACTGATATAGATCTGATTGCGATCAGTCTTGATCACTTACAGATACTATATTAGTATTAGTGCTGATAAGCGACAGTGATGACGCTAATCAGCGACTAATAAGTGACTGTGCGGTGCGGTGGGCTGGGCGCTAACTACCTAACAAGTAGCTAACTACCTGACGGTGATTAGGGACCCTTATAGGGGGTGATCTATGACAGGGGGTGACAGAGAGGTGATCAGGGGTTTATATGGGTAATCAGTGGCTACTAAGGGGTTAATAACTGACAAAGGGGGGTATGTAATGTATGTGTGGTGATTTGGTGTACTTACTGAGCTGCTTGTGTCCTCTGGTGGTGGATCCAGCAAAGGGATCACCAGAGGACCAAGCAGGACTTATATCAGACGCTATTTTGTAAATAGCGTCTGATATCTGATTTTAATAGGTCGATTAAAAAAATTACAGCCTGCCAGCCAATGATCGCGGCTGGCAGACTGTAGTTTCACTTCTCCTCTGTGCGTCACAGTGAACGCGCGCGCGTGCGCGCGCGCGTTCATGTGAAATCTCGGGTCTCACGAGATGACGCCGATAGGCGGCAGTGAGACCTGAGAGAGCCGCCGCGCTGACGCCCATCGGCGTTAGCGTGGCGGCAAGTGGTTAAAAGGAGCAAAAATATTGGTGTCAAATAACACCCCACGTTAAGCCACTCTGCAAAACTACACCCCTTTTTTATTTATATGATAAGTATTATTTATTGGAAAAGGGGCATTATTTTCTGAGCACTTTGGCATAAGGGTACTGTTATGGGGCAGCTGGCATCCTGAGGAGTTGTCTGTAAGTGGCACACCTCCCAAGTGTCCTGTTTTGGAGGGACAGTCCCTCTTTTTGACCCAAGTCCCTCTTTGCTCATAAGGGAGCATTCACACGACCGTATAAATGGATCCGCATCTGTTCCGCAGGTGCGGACCCATTCATTTCAATGGGCTGTCCACATCCGTTGTTCCATTCCGCGGCCCCGCAAAAAATATAGAGCATTCCTATTCTTGTCAAGAATAGGCATTCTCTATATAGCGCCGGCCGTGTGCTGTCCACAAAATGCATATACCGCAAAACACTTACGGTCGTGTGAATGCACCCGTAAATGTCCCTCTTTTAGGTCTGACGTATAGATTTTCATGATTGCATTTACAATATTGATCCAGAAAGTGTTTGTCTGGTTCCTCTCTGTATATTAGAGCCCATCTTGTATATTATTTTATTATTTGATGGAAGGTCCGTATTAGGGAAATAAAGGGGAGCACTGTGATGGCTGTGCACAGAAGTCTCCACATTTGAGGGGGACACCGCCACATTCCAGCCAGCTGCGGGCCTTGTCCAGCTCTGCGCCTGTTAATAAAGTTGTTGTAATGAGCGGACGATCCGGCGGCTGCTCCTCCCTGGTGTCACGTTGCAGCTGGCGGCTGCTGCTGACATGGCGGTCCCGGGGAAGGCGGAGGGGGAAGCGGCTGCGCGCGGTGTCCCTCTCCTCCTTCCCGGGTCCTCCATGTCTCTCCCGGTTGTCTTCCTGCTCCTGAGCCTGGCATGTCTCGCCGGGCGTTCGGCGGCGCTCACAGAGGGGCTGTATTGCGGGCAGCAGGTGTGTTACGACGTCCTGGAGGTGAGCCGAGAGGCCAGCAAGGCGGACATCGCACGGGCATACCGGCAGCAGGCCAGGAAGTATCACCCGGACCGGTACCGGACGCCTGAGGATAAAGAAACCGCGCACAAGCACTTTCTGCTAGTGGCCACAGCTTACGAGACCCTGAAGGTAAGCCACTACATCACCAGAGATCCCAGCCTGTGCAGATGTAGCAGAGCTAGAACTTCCAATGTGCAAGTGTTAGGCCCTAACCACAGGGGCCACATCTGTCCATCACACCTCTGCAGATTTGGGGGTCAGTCCCTAGTGAAACATATTCCAGTTGTATAATGACTGGGGGTATCATATGGTGCTCCCTGCCCCCCTGGGTTTGGTGGGGTGACACAGCTGTAGCAGTCATGCTGGCATGAGGCGTGTGTTGGCCACTTCCTATTGGTCGGTGACTGAACTTTGGCTGCCACTTACACGCACAGCAGAAAGTCTCGTCATCCCTGCGACGGCCGAAATGTGAGGAGAACCTGGCCTTACTTCAACTCTATGAAGTCTCTAGGAACGGAGCGTCACTTTACATGAAGCACATGGACGCCCAGCACGTAGTCCAGGACAGTAAAAACTGCACGTTTAAAGGGATGAGAGCTTTAGAAAAAATTCCCCAATGCCACTAAGGGCTCACGCACACGGCTGTAAGCGTTTTGCCGTCCGCGGATGCACCATTTTTTAAAAACTTTTGTAAGAACGTCCTATCCAAAACTACGGCCAAGTGCATGGGGCCTAAATATAACAAAATGACGTTTTAGTCGCTAATCACTTCCCTGCTAGTGCTACAGCTGCCGTCTTCCATGCCAGATTACATGCCAGCGGCTGTGATGTGCCGTATACCACAGCCAATAATCACCAAAGCTGCACGGAAATCCATTGTCAGGACTGCCGTGCATGGCCGCAGGAGTCCTCTCCATAATGTTAGCACTGCAGTCTGGACTGTGTATTTCAGTGCAGCTTTGAGTGCTGACAGCGGGGGAACCAGGGGCAGCAGGAAAAGGAAAAATAGAGATCTGGGCTCCTTATCTGATACTTTTCTCTGGTATCGCGCTTGATACCAGGATTGATTTTTTTTATCGATACTGGGCTGCACTACTGCACAGCCCAGTATCAGAGAATGTGGCTGCGCTGCTCTCAGAGCGGCCTTGTTCTGCTCGGCAGCACGGGGAGAAGGAGGCAGTCTCTCCCTCCCCCTGTGCCGCGCTGCCAATGAGGAGAGACGGGAGGAGGAGGGCGGGAGCACTGGCCACCAATGACGAGTAACTTTTCATATATAAATACAGGCAGAAGAAACACACTGCCGGCACCTGCCTGTGACCAAGTGCTGTGATTAGCGGCAGTTAATCCCTCAGTTGCGGCACCAGGGCCAGTGCGACAGATTCCCTTTAACCACTACCCGACGCGAGATTTCCTGTGACCGCGCTTGAGCATGCGCGCGCGTTAACAGCGGCGTCCGGCAGTGAAGTTATACTACAGCCTGCCAGCGATGATCATTCGCTGGCAGGCTGTAGATCTAAAACAAAAAGCATCAAATAGGTATATCAGATGCTGTTTTGTGAACAGTGTCTGATATAGCTGCTACCTGGTCCTCTGGTGGTCCCATTTACTGGGATCGACCACCAGAGGACACAGGCAGCTTCTGTCACTTATTACCCCTGATCACCCCATATAGACTCCCTGATCACCCCCCTGTAAGGCTCCATTCAGATGTCCATATGTGTTTTGCGGATCCGCAAAACACAGACACCGTCAATGTGCTTTCCGCATTTTGCAGATCCGCACATTGCCAGAACTATATAGAAAATGCCTTTTCTTGTCTGCAATTGCGGACAAGAATAGGACATGTTCTATATTTTTGCGGAACGGAAGTGCGGATCATGTGGTATCGCCGTACTCAGGAGAAGTAGGGCAATGTGTTTTGGGGTGTATTTTTACATATACCCATACTGTGTGTGAGAAATATCTCTGTAAATGACAACTTTTAAAAAAATT
Organism: Bufotes viridis; assembly: GCA_033119425.1. Classification (NCBI taxonomy): domain Eukaryota; kingdom Metazoa; phylum Chordata; class Amphibia; order Anura; family Bufonidae; genus Bufotes; species Bufotes viridis. The sequence goes on along the minus strand of CM065589.1, from coordinate 291,728,180 downwards.
TTTATACAGTCTTGTCAATTCACAGAGATATTTCTCACACCCAACATGGGTATATGTAAAAATAAACCTCAAAACACATTGCCCTACTTCTCCTGAGTACAGCGATACCACATGTGTGACACTTTTTTGCAGCCTGGGTGCGTAAAGGGGCCGAAAATCCAACGAGTACCTTTAGGCTTTACAAGGTTGCTCACAATTTAGTCCCGCCGAAAATGCCAGAACAGTAAACACACCCCACAAATGACCCCATTTCGGAAAGTAGACACCCCAAGGTATTCACTGAGGGGCATAGTGAGTCCGTGGGAGATTTTTTTTTTGCCAGAAGTTAGCAGAAATGGAAACTTAATTATTTTTTTTTTCCTCAGAAAGTGTCATTTTCCGCTAACTTGTGAAAAAAAATTAAATCGTGCGTGAACTCACCATGCCCCTCCGCGAATACTTTGGGGTGTCTTTCTAAAATGGTGTGATTTGGGGGGTATTTATACTTTCCTGACATTCTAGCACCTGAAGAAACATGACAGGTGCTCAGAAAGCCAGAGCTGCTTCAAAATGCGGAAATTCACTTTTTTGCACCATAGTTTGTAAACGCTATAACTTTTGCGCAAACCGATAAGTATACACTTATTGTATTTTTTTATCAGACATGTAGCACAATAAATTCTGACGCAAACTTGTATAGAAATGTAGTTATATTTGAACAATTTTACCAGAAAAAGTTAAAAATACACTTTTTTTTTTTTAGAAAATTGCGGCCTTTTTTGATTAATAGCAAAAAAAAGTAAAAATGTCAGCAACAATGAAATACCACCAAATGAAAGCTCTATTAGTGAGAAGAAAAGGAGGTAAAATTCATTTGGGTGGTAAGTTGCATGACGGAGCAATAAACGGTGAAAGTAGTGTAGTGCAGAATTGTAAAAAGTGTCCTGGTCATTAAGGGTGTTTAACCACTTAAGCCCCCCTAGCTTAAACACCCTTAAAGAGGACCTTTCACCTGAAATTGCATGTTAAACTAAACATATACCCTTACTTGCTGGCCCCCGGTGGTGCTGATTCTCCTCTTCTTTTTTCGATATGTGCCCCCGTTTGTCCGCGGTGCCCCCCTCAATATCTCCCGCCGTGTATGCTAATGAGCCATTCGGCTCAACTGGGCGGGCCTGCAAAAGTTCTCCGAGGCGTGTCTGCCTTCTCCCTGGCACGGAGCGCAGCCAATAAGCGCGCTCCGCTCTTAGCTCAGGGAGAAGGCGCTCAGATCTCGCGAGATTCGCGAGAACTGGAGCGATTTCATCCATCCTGAGCCGGCGCCATCTTGGATTCCCGCAGCCAGCATCGGCTCAGGATGGATGAAATCGCTCCAGTTCTCGCGAATCTCGCGAGATCTGGGCGTCTTCTCCCTGGCTAGAGCGGAGCGCGCTTGTTGGCTGCGCTCCGTGCCAGGGAGAAGGCAGACACGCCTCGGAGAACTTTTGCAGGCCCGCCCAGTTGAGCCGAATGGCTCATTAGCATACACGGCGGGAGATATTGAGGGGGGCACCGCGGACAAACGGGGGCACATATCGAAAAAAGAAGAGGAGAATCAGCACCACCGGGGGCCAGCAAGTAAGGGTATATGTTTAGTTTAACATGCAATTTCAGGTGAAAGGTCCTCTTTAATGACCAGGCCACTTTTTACAATTCTGCGCTACACTACTTTAACTGTTTGTAGCTCCGTCATGCAACTTACCACACAAATGAATTTTACCTCCTTTTCTTCTCACTAATAGAGCTTTCATTTGGTGCTATTTCATTGTTGCTGACATTTTTACTTTTTTTGCTATTAATCATAAATTAACGATTTTTTTGCAAAAAAATGACATTTTTCACTTTCTGTCACAAAATTTTTCAAAGAAAACTACTTTTCAATATAATTTTTTCTCTAAATTTATTGTACTACATGTCTTTGATAAAAAAAAATGCAGTAAGTGTATATTTATTGGTTTGCGCAAAAGTTATAGCATTTACAAACTATGGTGCAAAAAGCAAATTTCCGCACTTTGACTTTCTGAGCACCTATCATGTTTCCTGAGGCACTACAATGCCCAGACAGTAGAAACACCCCACAAATGACACCATTTCGGAAAGTAGACACCCCAAGGTATTCGCTGATGGGCATAGTGAGTTCATGGAAGTTTTTATTTTTGCCACAAGTGAGCGGAAATGAAAATTTATTTATTTTTTACAAATTCTCATATTCCACTAACTTGTGACAAAAATAAAATTTTACATAAACTCACCATACCCCTCACAGAATACCTTGGGGTGTCTTCTTTCCAAAATGGGGTCACTTGTGAGGTAATTGTACTGCCCTGGCATTTTAGGGGCCCCTAAAGCGTGAGAATCCAAATGCGTAAAAATGCCCTGTAAAATCCTAAAAGTACTCATTGGAATTGGGGCCCCTTTGCGCACCTAAGCTGCAAAAACTGGCACACATGTGGTATCGCCGTACTCGGGAGAAGTAGGGCAATGTGTTTTAGGGTGTATTTTTACATATACCCATACTTTTTGTGAACAATATCTCGGTAAATCACAACTTTTTCCATTTTTTATACAAAGTTGTCCATTTAACGAGATATTTCTCTCACCCAGCATGGGTATATGTAAAAATACACCCCAAAACACATTGCCCTGCTTCTCCTGAGTACAGCGATACCACATGTGTGACAGTTTTTGCAGCCAAGATGCGCAAAGGGCCCCAAATCCAATGAGTACCTTTAAGATTTCACAGGACATTTTTACGCATTTGGATTCCAAACTACTTCTCTCGCTTTAGGGGCCCCTAAAATGCCAGGACAGTATAAATACCACACAAATGACACCATTTCGGAAAGAAGACACCCTAAGGTATTCACTGAGGGGCATAGTGAGTTCATGGAAGTTTTTATTTTTGGCACAAGTTAGTGTAAATTGGATTTTTTTTTTTTTTTTTTACAAAGTCTCATATTCCACTAACTTGTGACAAAAAATAAACTTTTACATGAACTTGCCATACACCTCACAGAATACCTTGGGGTGTCTTCTTTCTAAAATGGGGTCACTTGTGTGGTATTTTTACTATCCTGGCATTTTAGGGGCACTCAAACGTCAGAAGCAGTTTGGAATCCAAATGCGTAAAAATGTTCTGTGAAATCCTGAAAGTACTCTTTGGAATTTGGGCCCCTTTGCGCACCTTGGTTGAAAAAGTGGCACACATGTGGTATCGCCGTACTCGGGAGAAGTAGGGCAATGTGTTTTAGGGTGTATTTTTACATATACCCATACTTTTTGTGAAAAATATCTCGGTAAATCACAACTTTTCCATTTTTTTATACAAAGTTGTCCATTTACCGAGATATTTCTCTCACCCAGCATGGGTAAATGTAAAAATACACCACAAAACACATTGCCCTACTTCTCCCGAGTACGGAGATACCACATGTGTGCCACTTTTTCAACCAAGGTGCGCAAAGGGCCCAAATTCCAATGAGTACTTTAAGGATTTCACAGAACATTTTTACGCATTTGGATTCCAAACTGCTTCTGACGTTTAGATGCCCCTAAAATGCCAGGATAGTAAAAATACCACACAAGTGACCCCATTTCGGAAATAAGACACCCTAAGGTATTCACTGAGGGGCATAGTGAGTTCATGGAAGTTTTTATTTTTGGCACAAGTTAGTGGAAATTGGATTTTTATTTTTTTTATTTTTTTTACAAAGTCTCATATTCCACTAACTTGTGACAAAAATAAACTTTACATGAACTCACCATACCCTCACAGAATACCTTGGGGTGTCTTCTTTCAAAATGGGGTCACTTGTGGGGTAATTGTACTGTCCTGGCATTTTAGGGGCCCCTAAAGCGTGAGAATCCAAATGCGTAAAAATGCCCTGTGAAAATCCTAAAGGTACTCATTGGAATTGGGGCCCCTTTGCGCACCAAAGCTGCAAAAAGTGTCACACATTTGGTATCGCCGTACTCGGGAGAAGTAGGGCAATGTGTTTTGGGGTGTATTTGTACATATACCCATACTGGGTGAGAGAAATATCTCTGTAAATTGACAACTTTGTATAAAAAAATGGAAAAAGTTGTGATTTACAGAGATTTTCACACAAAGTATGGGTATATGTAAAATACACCCAAACACATTGCCCTACTACTTCTGAGTGCGGCGATACCAAATGTGTGCCACTTTGTGCAGCAAAGATGCGCAAAGGGCCTCAATTCCAATGAGTACCTTTTAGGAGGGCATTTTTCGCATTTTTCTTCTCACGCTTTAGGGCCCCTAAAATGCAAGGGCAGTATAAATACCCCACATGTGACCCCATTTGGGAAAGAAGACACCCCAAGGTATTCCGTGAGGGGCATGGCGAGTTCATAGAAGATTTTTTTTTTTTGGCACAAGTTAGTGGAAATTGATTTTTTGTTTTTTCTCACAAAGTCTCCCTTTCCGCTAACTTATGACAAAAATTCAATATTTCATGGACTCAATATGCCCCTCAGCGAATACCTTGGGGTGTCTTCTTTCCAAAATGGTGTCATTTGTGGGGCGTTTGTACTGCCTTGGCATTTGAGGGTCTCCATAATCATTACACGTATGGCCAGCATTAGGAGTTTCTGCTATTCTCCTTATATGGAGCATACGGGTAATGAGATTTTCCGTTCAGCCTCTGGGCTGAAAGAAAAAATGAACGGCACAGATTTCCTCATTCGCATCGATCGATGTGGATGAAAAAATCTCTGCCAAAAAATATGCAAGAAAAAAAGAGGGGCCTGGCGATTGCCAGGACATAGGAGCTCCGCCCAAACATCCATACCCACTCAGCTCCTATGTCCTGGCAAACATGATTTCTCCATTCACATCGATCAATCGATCGGTGTGGAGGAAGATCATCTTTGCCAGATTTTTGATACAAAGTGTTTGCCAAAGCATATGAACTCCAACACCTCTCCTCAGCTCAAATGCCAGGGCAAACGTACCTGTCCTGCAGAGGAGAAATCTCGTCTTGCAGCGCCGCATACACCGACTTCACGTGTCTTCTGACAGCAGCGCAATGCTTCTCTCAGAATGCACATCAGTGCTGCGGCGTTTTCATCGGTTGGTCCATTGATCTACCTGGAAAATAAAGGGTGGTTAGGGGAAAAAAAAAAAAAAGAAGAAAAAACAGGCAGCAGGCACATGACTTGAACGTTGCAAACATTATAAAACATGAATAAAACCTGAACATGAAAAAAAAACTGAACTTTTAAAACCTGAACTAACTCAAGATTTTATTTTTCTTGCTACCTGTTTAATTTTTTTCTTTTTTTAACCATATCACTCTTTATTTTCCTTGCAGAAACATCTCCTTTCCCATGGGACAATGTGTAAAGTGTAAATCACACAGAGATGGTGAGAAGTACATTATGCACTTTATCCCAAGTGAAAGGAGAGCGTTTCTACCGTTTCACACTTCTGCAGTAGCACAGCAGCACCGTACCCTATGTGTTAGGGTCTCTCAAAACCTAGTATCCTGAGAGACCCTCGAGCCTGATTATAAAAACTACCTGTGTCGTGCATTCCCTATCCTAAGTGTACCTGGGTGTGGTACTTCCGGAAACACTCCCTAGGCATAGGGCAGGGCGGTCAGGACAGTCAGGACAGAAATAACGGGTGTCACGCCTTATTCCACTCCTGCTACAGACACGACATTTTTTCGGGGTGACGGTTGGGTTGAGGTACCAGGAACGGCACTGGGGAAGTGCCGCTCGTGTAAACGGCTAACTACACTGGTGGATGGGGCCACGGAACCTCCTGGATACAGGAGGTTCTCGATGATCTCTTCCTGAAATTTGAGGAAGGATCCTGTTCTCCCAGCCTTACTGTAGAGAACGTAACTATTATAGGCAGCCAATTGAATCAGATATACAGACACCTTCTTATACCAGCGTCTGGTGCGTCGGGAAATTAAATACGGGGCCAACATCTGATCGTTGAAGTCCACCCCTCCCATGTGGAGATTATAGTCGTGGACGGAGAGGGGCTTTTCAACGACACTGGTTGCCCGTTCAATTTGGACTGTCGTGTCTGCGTGAATGGAGGAGAGCATGTAAGCGTCACGCTTGTCTCTCCATTTCACCGCGAGCAGTTCTTCGTTACACAGTGCAGCCCTCTGCCCCCTTGCAAGTCGGGTGGTAACGAGCCGTTGGGGAAGCCCGGCGACTAGGTCGCACGGTGCCACAGCAGCCAATGCGTTCTAGGAACAAATGCTTGAAGAGGGCCACACTTGTGTAAAAGTTGTCCACGTAAAGATGGTACCCCTTGCCGAATAAGGGTGACACCAAGTCCCAGACTGTCTTCCCACTGCTCCCCAGGTAGTCAGGGCAACCGACCGGCTCCAGGGTCTGATCTTTTCCCTCATAGATCCGAAATTTGTGTGTATAGCCTGTGGCCCTTTCACAGAGCTTATACAATTTGACCCCATACCGGGCGCGCTTGCTTGGGATGTACTGTTTGAAGCCAAGGCGCCCGGTAAAATGTATTAGGGACTCGTCTACGCAGATGTTTTGTGCGAGGGTATACAAATCTGCAAATTTCTGGTTGAAATGGTCTATGAGGGGCCGAATTTTGTGGAGCCGGTCAAAAGCTGGGTGGCCTCTGGGACGGGAGGTGGTGTTGTCACTAAAGTGCAGGAAGCGCAGGATGGTCTCAAAGCGTGTCCTGGACATGGCAGCAGAGAACATGGGCATATGATGAATTGGGTTCGTGGACCAATATGAGCGCAATTCATGTTTTTGTAATGCCCATGTTGAGGAGAAGGCCCAAAAAGTTCTAAATTCGGAAACTTGGACTGGTTTCCACCGGAAAGGCTGGGCATAAAAGCTTCCCGGGTTAGCGGTAATAAATTGTGTGGCATACCGGTTTGTTTCTGCCACTACTAAGTCAAAGAGCTCCGCAGTGAAGAACAGCTCAAAAAACCCTAGTGCCGATCCGATTTGAGCCGTCTCCACCCGAACTCCTGACTGGGCGGTGAAAGGGGAACTAATGGTGCGGCTGAAGATGGGGACTGCCAATCAGGATTTGCCAGCACCTCAGGGACTCTAGGGGCTCTACGGGCCTGTCTGCGCGGTGGCTGCGGCGGGGAATTACTGCACGTGCCACCGTACCAGCTTCAACTGCCCTTCTGGTGCTCGCTACTTCACCATGTGTTACGGCAGTGCTGGTAGAAGGTCCAGGACGGGCTGCGCTGCTGGTGTATGCCTCACCACGTAATCCGGCAGCGCCAGCCCCACTCTGCTGCCCTTGAGGCGGATCCTGCGCAACTTGCGGTCTAGCAACACGGGGCCGGGTACGCCTGGTGCTATCAGGGACCTCAACCTCCTCGTCCGAACTTTGAGTCAGAGAGCCACTGCTTTCTACAGGTTGGTATTCTGACCCGCTAGATTCGTCAGATGAGGGTTCCCATTCCTCATCCGACTGGGTCAGAATCCTGTAGGCCTCTTCAGGAGAATACCCCTTGTTTGCCATTTGGGATACTAAATTTAGGGGTATTCCCTGAGACTACCAAGAAAAAAGCAAGCCTGTCTTACAAATGGGAGTGTAGCGAAGTACAGAAGCCGCTGCGATTGATAAAAATATCAAAACTGATTTTTTATCGCCGCAGCGCTTGTGAAGGATTGTGCAGTGATACAAAAAAAAATTTTTGTCACTGCGGCGAGGCGGGCGTGGGTGAACGCAGGTGTGGGCGACCGATCAGGTCTGATCGGGCAAACACTGCGTTTGGGGTGGAGGGCGAACTAAAGTGACACTAATACTAATATAGATCTGACTGTGATCAGTTCTGATCACTTACAGATACTATAAAAGTATAAATGCTGATTAGCGCTACGCTAAACAGCGATCCAGTGACTGCGGTGCGGTGGGCTGGGCGCTAACGCTAACTACCTAACAAAGGGGCCTAAACTAAGCTAAGCCTAACAGTCAATCCAAGTGAAAAAAAAAAAAGTGACAGTTCACAAAAGTGACACTGATCACTTTTTCACTTTCACTATGTACTGACAGGGGGTGATCAAGGGGTTAATTAGGGTGATGGGGGTGATCAGGGCCTAATATGTACTGATTGGTGCACTTACTTGGGATCTGTGCTCTGTGCTGGGTCCAACCGATGAAAAGGACCCAGCACATGGCACAGATCCCTTATAAAACACATTTATTTGTAAATACATTGTAGATCACCATTTTCTATAGGTGATTTTAAAAATCACCAGCCTGCCAGCGATGATCATTGGCTGGCAGGCTGGTGACTCACCTCCCCCGAGTCCAGCGGTGCGTTCCATGTGCGTTCCACTGGATGCTGTAGCGCGTCTTCTCGCGTCTCGCGAGAGGACGCACGGATGCGTCCAGGAGGAATAAACCTGCCGCCGCCAGGACGCATCCGTGCGTTCGGCGGTCGGGGACAGGTTAAGCTAGGGGGGCTGAAGTGGTTAAAGAGGACCTTTCAAGGGTCCAGACATTATGAAATACCTAGCAGGTTATGTAGGGTACAGTGCAGGGATGTAATATCGCTTACTAGTTTGTCTGGGCGCCGCTCCGTTCGCCCCCTGCAGTGTTCCCGGCTGGTATGCTAATGAATATCATCGGTACAGGGAGGAGGAGACTGTTTCTCGATGGGCGTCTCCTTCTCCCTGGCTGTGAGCGGTCCAATCACAGCGGAGAGCGTCACAGCCAGGGAGAAGGTGAGCCTTTTTTTCTCCCTCGCGCTCTGCTGTGATTGGACCGCACTACAGCCAGGGAGAAGGAGACGCCCATCGAGAAACAGTCTCCTCCTCCCTGTACCGATACTATTCATTGGCATACCAGCCGGGAACACTGCAAGGGGGCGAACGGAGCGGCGCCCAGACAAACTAGTAAGCAATATTACATCCCTGCACTGTGCCCTACATAACCTGCTAGGTATTTCATAATGTCTGGACCCATGAAAGGTCCTCTTTAACGATGTGCTGTGTTCAGTCACAGACAAACACAACCACCTGCAGATGTTAAGGCTACATTCACACAGCTGTATTTTTGGTCCGCTTCTGTTGCTGATTGCACGTGGGCCCATTAAAGGGAACTTGCCACCACGAAAATGCCATGTGAGCTGCAGGCTGCATGTTATAGAGCAGGAGGAGCTGAGCAGACTGATGCGTAGTTTTATGGGGAAAATGCAGTAAAGCTTGTATTTCTTTAACTGTCAGTCACTGATAGGACCGACTGCTTGACTAAAAAGCCCAGAATGGGCAGGAACATAAAGTTTTACTGAATCTTTTCCCATAAAACTATACATCAGTCTGCTCGGCTCCTCCTGCTCTATAACATGCTGCCTGAGGCTCAGATACTAGGTTAAATATAACAGGTTCCCTTTAATTTCTGTGGGGCCACAAAAAATGTGGAGAGCACACAGGTGTCGTCCATGTGCTGTCCACGTCTGTGCGGCTGTTCCCCATGTTATAGAACATGTCCTATTCTTCCATATTTAGCGAAACCGCTATTTGCGGACCACACAGTGGACATGGTCATGTGGATGTAGCCACATACATAGTTTCCTTACGCCGATAGCATTGCCAGTGTTGTCACGTTCATTGGTCACAGCTGGGTGTGTCTGATTCTGTCCAATCAGTGCTGCTAGTGTCAGACTGTGCAGGGACATCCCCTCAACTGGTAACACCCAGCTGGACCTTCATTGCAGACTGCTAGTAATTCATAATTTCTAGCAGGACTAGAAAAGGAATGGCACATTACAGACATAAGAATAGATTCACCACAATTGAAATAACATGAGAACGCAGGTAGTTACTAAAACAGACACGTCAGGAGAGGTGACAGGTCCTCTTTAAATGTTCACTAACTTTTTAAAAATCGTTTCATATGTCATAGAGAGATATCTAAAGTTAAGACCGTGGAGGTCCGAGTCCTGAGACCCCCCACTGTTCCCAGAGAAGTGCATGTATATCATGCTCTCTCCTCGCTGCACAAGACTGGCCCCCTAGAAGTCCTGTCTCAGCAGCAAGAAGAGAGCGCGTGATATGTGAACACTTCTCTCCGCTCGTTCTAGAGATCGGTGGGGGTCTCAGCGCTCAGACCCCCACCAATCCAAACTTTTGATATGCCTCTGACATATCTAATGTTTTTTGAAAAGTTAGTGACGCTTTATATATGAGCCAGCATTTGCCAAGACGTTCTGATTTTGTGATCACAGGGATGTCACCTTGTCTCCATGTGTAAGGTTCTGTTGCTAATAAGAAATATATAAGAAGCGTAACGAAGGCAGTAATAACGTAATCCACCTTGTCTTCTGCTAGGATGAAGAAACCAGGAAGGATTATGACTACATGTTGGATCACCCTGAGGAGTACTACAGGCACTACTACCATTACTACAGCAGGAGGCTGGCACCTAAAGTGGATGTGAGGATAGTCATCCTTGTCACAGTGTGTGTCATCTCCATCTTTCAGGTAATTACTCCTCTAACCCCTTCAGGACCAAGCCACCTTTCTTTTTCCTTCCAAGAGCCATAACTCTTTTACTTGCCCGTTCACTGAGTGCAGGTGACGTGGAGGATTCTGCACAGGGAAGGAAGGTAAAGCGCCATGACGGTTCCGGCAGATGGCACAGAAAAATGGGATAACACTGGCAGGACAGATGAGAAGTAAGGCCTCATGCACACGACCGTTGTTTGTTTCCGCGTCCGTTCCGTTTTTTTTCACGGATAGGATGCTTCCCCATTCATTTCAATGGGTCCGTCAAAAAATGCGGATGGTCAACCGTTTTCCTTCCGCTTCCGTGATCCGTGTTTTCATTCCGTCAAAAAAATAGTGCATGTCCTATTTTTTTCACGGTCGCGGACAAGGATAGGCATTTTTACAATGATCTGCCATAAAAATCGGATCCGTCAAAAAAAACGGTCCGTCATCCGTTTTTTTTGACGGACGCGAAATTTCAAGGAGGAGCGGACGCGGAGGCAGGCAACGGTCGTGTGCATGAGGCCTAACACTGTGTGAGATAATGCAGAGCAGATCTGCGGAGTTTAAAGGCACCCCACATCCCAGCACAGCTCCATCCGAATTGATTGGTCGACGGGAGACCTGCCCCTCCGGTGTCAGTGGGTGTGCCTGGCATCCACTCACCTGATTGGCTGACAGGATTTTGTTGAGCATAACTATGTAAAAAGCGACGTATATAAGGGCGGTATAGACATTGGTTGTAGGGCACCGCTATTTTGAGTCGATCTGCTGACAAGCTAACCTCTGTTTGCCCATCGACAAGATCAGTGGATTTCTACCAAAACTGACGTTATCTGACAACCAAAGTGTCCTGCTGTGGTCACCGTTCCTTCAAGCCTTATGAAGTCCTATATACATTGTATGTATTTTCTGTGGTACTGATGGCACTGGAGTATACATTTATGATACCGGGCTATCGTTCTGATGGCTTGTGTTAAAGGGCATCTGTGTTGGTCCCATGTGCCCGCATTGCTGAGAGAAGTTTTAATATATGCCAATGAGCCTCTAGGGGGCGTTGCCATTACTCCTAGAGGCTCGGCTCTCTCTGCAACTGCTGCATCCTCTGCACTTTGACGGGACCATTTATGTTTACTGCCTGGTTCTGTCAATTAAAGTGCAGAGGGGGCGGCAGTTGCAGAGAAAGCAGAGTCTCTAGGCGTAATGGCAACGGCCCCGTTGCTCCTAGATACTCATTTGCATATATTACAACTTGAATTTTCTCAGCAATGCGGGCACATATGAACATGGGACCAACACAGATGCCTTCAGCTGCCAAGTGCCCATGTAACAGGTCAGCCAGTTTCATAGGTACAAATCTGCTGACAGATGCCTTTTTAAAGTTTTCAGTGTTTGCACATACTTTAACTGACTTTTCCTCAGTTTTACAGCTGGAGAAGCAGCTATAATGAAGCCATTAAATACTTAGCAACAGTGCCAAAATACCGAATCCAGGCCACGGAAATTGCAAGGCAGCAAGGTCTACTGAATCGAGGAAAGGAAAAGGGGAGGAACAAGAGGTCGAAGGAAGAAATAAAAGAGGAAGATGAGGAGATCATTAGGGACATCATCAAGAACAAAATAGACATTAAAGGGGGCTATCAGAAGCCCCAGATCTATGACATCCTCCTGTTCCAAATCATCCTGTTCCCCTATTATTTCGTCCAGTATATAAGTTGGTATGTCCGCTGGGTGTATACATTCAATATCAAAGGAGAGGAGTATGGGGAGATGGAGAAACTCTACCTCATCCGTAAATACATGAAAATGTCGCAGTCTCAGTTTGACAGTTTAGAAGATGAACGGAAGAAAATATTTCTTGAGGAGGAACTCTGGATCTGGGAGAATTATGAGGTAAGTTGAGTATTTGGTGCAATTCCATTAAGGTGGTCATATAAACTTGGTTCTTGGGACTAGTGCAGACCAGTGATTCATACTGCCTTAATGGCAGACATTATTACCTCTGCTGGCGGATTATGCAAGGACGTATTTACCCATGTAAAACCTTGTAATCCATGTTGTGAATATAAAGAGCTTAGCTTCACGGTGTGCCCACGCGATACCAGGCTTAAGGGCTCGTTCACACAGAAACGGAATCATATAATAATGTTTTAACAGTAAGTACATTGAAAAATTGGGCTGGGCATAACATTTTCAATAGATCAATAGATGCTTCCACAGATACGGAGGACCTACAGATGCATTTCGTTTTTTTTTATTTTACAGCCCAATTGACTTAAATGGAGCCATGGAACGTGATTAGCGGGCAATAATAGGACATGACTCAAAATGTAGCGGAACAGAAATACGGAAACGGAATGCATATGGAGTACATTCTGTTTTTTTTTTTTTTTTTGCAGACCCATTAAATGAATGGTTCCGTATATGGACGGTATACTGAACTAAAAAAACGGCCCGTATACGGAAAGCAAAAAATGTTCGTGTGAACGAGCCCTAATATTGTAGGAGCAATACTTAGGGTGCAACACTTTTTTTAAAGTTTCATATTTCATCTGTCCTCCTTTACAGGCTTCCAGTGTCTCCAGGTGGTTGATACATTAAAGGGGTATTCCCATTTAGGACATTGATCTCATATCGATAGGATATGCCATCAATGTCTGGTGCGAATCCCACCTCTGGGACCCACTCCTAACTTCAGAACAGAGCTCCGAAGTGAAGGAGAGCATAAACTATGGGAGTTCCAAAAATAGTTGGGCATTTTCTGAACTCCCATAGCTGTGAACAGAGGGTGACTGCGCATACGCAGCTGCTCTTTGTTCACTTCAGGGTCCCATTCTGGATATAGGTGCAGGTCCCAGACCTGGGATATCCTAGTGATATGCCATCAGTGTCCCGGATGGTAATACCCCTTTTAAGTTTTCTTCATTTTATTACCTTGTGACCATTCAGATAGAACATATGAGCTCTCTGACACATTCATGTCTTTTATACTAAAGGAGTAAGAATTAGGGTTGTCACAATACCAACATTTTCAATTTTGATACCATAAAAAAGTATTCCGATCCTCGATGCCAGGCATGCTAAACCTGCGGCCCTCCAACTGTTGTAAAACTACAACTCCCATCAGGCGTTCACCGCATATAAGATTTTTTAATAGTTCAGACTTTTTTCAAACGTGGCAAAACCTAATATGTTTATTTTTTTTATTGTTTATATATTCTTATATGTAAAATTGGGAAAGGGGGCAATTTAACATTTTTAGATTTTGGTGTTTTTGGGGCTAGAACACTTGTCCTATTCATCCTGGTTCACACCTGAGCATTTCTGAGACGCGCGTTTTCCGCGCGTTTTTGGCAATAGTAAACTTGCGTTTTACGCGCGTTTGAGTGATTGACTGCAGTGTTGGCTTCTCTCCAAACTGTGCCTAGCACCTGGGGTTTGGCCTTTGACCGGGGGGGGAGAAAGTGAATGACAAGGGGGAGAGAAAGTGAATGACAAGGGGGAGGGAGAAAGTGAATGACAAGGGGGAGGGAGAAAGTGAATGACAAGGGGGGAGAAAGTGAATGACAAGGGGGGGGGGAGGGAGAAAGTGAATGATAAGGGGGGGGAGGTAGAAAGTGAATGACAAGGGGGGGGAGGGAGAAAGTGAATGACAAGGGGGGGGGGAAGTGAATGACAAGGGGTGGGGGAGAAAGTGAACGACAAGGGGTGGAAATGAATGACAAGGGGGGAGTGAGAGAAAGTGAATGACAAGGGGGGGGTGAGAGAAAGTGAATGACAAGGGGGGGAAAGAGATTGACAAGACGGACCCCTCTGCCCTCTCCTCCGGACCCCTCTGCCCTCTCCTCCGGACCCCTCTGCCCTCTCCTCCGGACCCCTCTGCCCTCTCCTCCGGACCCCTCTGCCCTCCCCTCCGGACCCTGTAATCCTTGTAAGGGTTTCCACATGTCATGGCGGCCGCAAGTGGCGATCACTTAGACGCTGGCAGCATCTGACGTGTCATATAACCTATTGAAAAGGGGAAGCATTATGGGGGGCCCTATATACTCGCACATTATGGGGGCATCTACTGGGGGCCCTATGTACTGGCATGCATTATTGGGGGGCTCTATAGAGAAGTGGGGGGGGGGGAGCACTATGGGGGCATCTATTGGGGGCTTTATGACGCGGCTCCGCCTGGCTCCTAACTTTTTTAGCTGGCTCCTAGATTCCAAGGAAATTTGTCAAGCCCTGCTTTACACTGTGCAGTAACGCAGGCTAGTATTGGAAACGAGCAAAATCGATTGGGTATTGAAAATTCGATATGCGGTAGAACCCTAGTATGATTATTGTACATTTAAAGAGAACCTGTCACCAAGAAATGCAATCTGTATAGCCATCTTTCCCCAGTGTAACACTTCTGTATGCGTTTAAAAGGAACCTGTCACCATAAAAATGCAAATAAATCTGCAGGCAGCCTGTTATAGAGCAGGAGGAGCTGAGCAGGTTGTTATACAGATTTGTGGGAAAAGAGTCAGTATAACTTGTAATTTATACATTTAAATCTTTGCTCTTAGTTCAGTTTTACACAGGGGAGGTGTTATCGGTGATTGCTAGCATTCTCAGTCACTGATAGATGTACAAGGGGGTGGTCTTAAGTTCAGAAAGAGCAGAGGTTTAAATGAGTAAACTAGAAGTTATACAGAATATTTTTCCATAAGACTGTATATCGGTCTGCTCAACCCCTCCTGCTGTATAGCATGCTGCCTGCAGATTGTACAGCATTTCATGGTGACCATTGTGAACCTTGTGACACAAATGTTTACTGGTATCTGGATTTTGTTTGGTTCTGAGATAGTCGGCATAAGTGACATAAATAGGCTGTTTAGTAGATTTTGTCCAACTAAGGGTCAGGCTTAAATTTTATGCAGTTTGTACAAAACACTATGCTATAATGAAAAATTGCGTGAAGGTACCCATGAATATAAAGTGCTGGGTTATATTTTCACAAAGTGTCTACTTAACCCTTTCAATTTTCCGTTTTTTACTCCCAGCCCTCCCAAAGCCATAACTTTTTATTTAATTTTTTCATTCACATAGCCATATGAGGGCTTTTTTTTTGCAGGACAAGATGCATTTTCTGTCACACTTTACAGTTGCATACATTGTGGTTGGAAGCGGCAAAAAATTCCAAATGGGGTGGAATTAATAAAAAAAAAAAAACTCTTTTACTTTTATTCTCCCTGTTAGTACGATTACAACGATACCACGTATGTATAGTTTTTCGTGCGTTTTAAAACTTTGGAAAAATTTTTTTTCTTTGCATTGCCATATTCTGACCCTCCATAACTTTTTACCTGTTTTTATTTTTAGGTGTACGGACTTGTGTGAGGGCTCATTTTTTGTGGAACAATCTGTAATTTTCATTGTAACACCGAACTATTGAACGCACAACACCATGAAGTACAAAGAATATAACTTTATTTAATAGACGAAAATACTAAAATATACCATAAGACTAGCAAAAGCACTAATGTACACAAACACGGAAGAAAATAGGAGAGGACCGCAGGGTCAGCGCATGAAGGGTACACACACAGAGTGCATTAGTAAAACACTCCAAGGCTTATGGAAATCAGTGCTAGCCCCAGGACAGAAAGTCCTTAATAAAAGCAGAACAAAAGCTAAAGAGCGATGCAAAGTAGTAAAGTATACCCTCCACAAATGTGCTGATCCTGCGGTCGCCTCCTCCCAACGCCGTTTCGCCTAGACTGGCTTCTTGCAGGGATGAGTCTAAATGTTAACATCCCTCCTTAAATAAGGCTTCATCATGCTAAAATCAATCACAGGTGGAAGTATGGGTCCGTATAGCAAACATACCAGCCAATGGGAAAGTCATCATCTATTGGCGCATCACAGATCTATGATGACGTCATGGCCACGTGACCGCTGATGCGGTCACATGACCGCAGGGCCGAAGGTAGTGGACAGAGCGTCACAGACCTATAATGACATCATGGCCACGTGACCGCTGATGCGATCACCTGACCAATGATGCCCGGGTCACATAACCGCAAGGCCTAAGGTAATGAACAGAGCGTAATATAGTGGCACCCGAATCACATGACCGCAAAGCCGGTAGTAATAAATAGAGTGTCATACAATTCAATATCATGGATAAAAAACACATAAAGAAACATATAAAAATATAAAGAAGTACATAGAAAGAGGTAATCTTATGTATAGAACCAACTTAATTATACCATGTTGGAAAAATTCATATATTATTTTACTCATAATCCTGTTGTATATATTCAATCCAAACCATTCAATAGAGTGCATAAATACACAAAGAGAGAAGAAACAAGAAAAAGTGCAGTGTGTGAATAGGGTGATAAAGGGTGCATAAAGAAGGATGGAAAAAAGCAAATAGTATATGCTATAAAGACCCAAATTTTTGCAATTCATAATATAAAAAATATATATATAAAAAATCCATAAATGTCATAAATTTCATATAATAAGTGAAAAACTAAATTTCATATAATATGTACATAAGTGAATACCCATATTGTTAAAAATAGTACAACCTAAGTAACTAGCATCAAATTACAAAAAATGGAAACCCAATCATGTGATAAGCAAAGTTCATAATAAATGTATGACTTGTTCCAATTGTTCAGCCAGCTGAGACGCCAAATATCGATGCTGTCATATCCCATATACTTCTAATGGACCGCTCTTATCCATAGTCCCACCACCATAATCAATATATCTCCTTATGTGCATAATGGAAGCGCCCACTAATATTCACATTATTGGCATGGTTAGATGCCGATACCGATAACTTACAAAATCCTGAATATCGGCCGATAATATCGGTACTTCCGATAATCGGTCGATCCCTACGTAGAACGCTGGGTTCTGGGCCCATATTATGGCAATTTACAGTACATGAGATGAATGTTGGCCAAACCCACTGATTTAACTGGGGATACGGTGGTATACTGACTGCCCACCATTGGTGGACGTTGGCTGGTGTCGGGTCAGAATATTAAATTTCAAAATGCTGAATCCTTTTGTTCTGAAGGATGATAATCTACTGGCAGAGGTGCCTGACGGCGGCGGTTGACGACACTTGGATGCTCGGCTGAGCTGCCTAATGATTTTTCAGCCAGCAGTTATGGACGGGGAATGGGCTCCTTTAGGGCTCATGCACATGACTATGTATTTTGCAGTCCGCAAAAATTGGATATGCAGAAAATACGGATGACATCCGTGTGCATTCCATATTTTGCGGAACGGAGGGGCCGGCCCCTAATAGAACAGTACTATCCTTGTCCGTAATGCAGACAATAGGATATGTTCTATTTTTTTATTTTTATTTTTTTGCTGGACAGACAGACGGAAATGCACACAGAGAAACTTTTTTTTTTTTTTTTTTTTGAGGACCCATTGAAATGAATGATTCCACATGCAGTCCGCAAAAAAACGAACGGACACGGAAAGAAGATGCGTTTGTGTGCATGAGCCCTTAGCCTGTAGATGGTTATAGGGAACAGTTCTGCAGTTGGGAGTTTATGCTGTACTGTATATTACACTGTGTACCTTACATATAAATAAACTTACCTTATACTGCCATTTTCAACAGACGTACAAGAAAGAGCAAGAGGAAGAAATGAAGAAAAAGATGGCTTCAGACCCACGATGGAAGAGATATAGAAGGTGGATGAAGAATGAGGGACCAGGAAGACTCACATTTGTAGATGACTGATAGTGACGTCTTGCTTGGTCTTCGATATTATTTTCATAAAATAAAATGTAAGAGTTTTTGTGTTTGCTGCACACAGCAGTGACCAAATCTCTGATGCAAACATTTGATACACATCTTGTCCTTTTTTATTGTTGGTACACTTGGGCGAGTAAATGGCAAATATTCACTACGCGCACACTCTACATAAATGTATCTTACTTATAGGATGGCTGTTTATCATTTCTAGGGGAAGGGGTGTGGGAACATAGACGGGGACGACCCAAAACAGTGGCTTCAAATACTGTCTAAGCTGCAGCTGCTGGCAACAAATCTGTGTGGCTACTGTCATTCACATATGTAAAGTAAAGGCTCTGTTCACTTCTGCATTGGATGCAGATTCCAGGATGCCAAAAAAACTGTGCAGCGTTATATATATATATATATATATATATATATTTTTTTTTTTCAGTAAAATGACAGGACACCAAGAAAAAAACCTGACAGAACTAAAAAATCAGTGAGGTCCATTGTGTAACAGATCTAGCACGGCTAGCAGTTTTACTCTTCTTAAAGTGGATTTACACTGCCCGATATTCGGGCAGATTATCGGGAACGAACATTCCTGCGCACGCTCGTTCCTGACAATCTGCCCGTCTAAAAGGGTGGTTGTTCCAGAATGCCGGGAATCGGCGAGACAAAAGCCGTTTTGTGCAGCGTTTAGTACAACAGCTGTGCTTGGTATCACAGCTCAGCCCCTCTTACTTCTCTCCCCTCTGCTCAATTGACATATCACCCACATCTAATTTCCATTTTTCCTTAATATCCTCAATTGGATCCATTAAAAATAGGAAGTTATACATGAAATAGATCAAATTACAGGATATAGAACCTTTAAACATATCAAAAACTTAAATAGTGCATATAGACATACGAACTATGCGCTTCTGGCACTGAACAACATTTCTGAATTGTAAACTTGATAAAAAACTTTACCCCAGATTTACATACTCAATCTTATAAATGGCTAGATAGTTTGTCTATTCCTGCACCAGGCTTACTTTAAGAGAGACTTTTACGCCACAATTGTCCCTCTCCCTTTCTGCATGGAAAGCATGTTGGAAGAAAGCGTTGAAACGCGATGTGCCACATTTTAAACACATTTTTGGGACGAGCACATTACTAAATCTGAGCCTGTTTACTGTAGGCTGGAAGAACTTTCACACTCCATTGTTATAAAGTCGGCATACATACATCATCTCTTTTATTAATGTCCATACAAGAAAAAGGGGTCGGCACTGCTGAGTGTGACAAATATCCAACTGTAGTCACACCTGCACTCACATCAAGCGATATATGGTGGTGCTCTGCTTAATAGCCATGCAAAATTCAACAAATGAAGAAAAAATGAATAGTGGCACTCACCATGAAATAATATTTGCAGCTTTATTCTGGTTAAAAACTGGAAAGTGCGGGCACCGCACAGATGTATCGGGCAACAGCCGTTTCACGCTACCTGCGCTTTGTCAAGCCTCCAATGACATGATCGGGGGGTGTGCACAATTATAACACTCCCACTGACGCGTCATGCTTAACAGGTGAGATCATCATTCCCAATCAGTACATAATACACACATCTAGATACCTTCGGATGGGAGGAGTGGAACATGTAGTTAACCATTTCATTTGCTGCAAAATTTGTAGTGTATGTCCTCCTTGGTCCATGCGGGAGGTTTTACATAGGCAAAACCTTTAGACCTCTTTATGTTGGATTCAGGGAACATAGGAAGTCGATAGAAAACACAATTGGGGCCACCAGATTAATCGAACATATACATGCAGAAAATGGAGGAAGCAACAATGTTTGGAAGTGTGCAGGATTAGAAGTGGCGCAAATGCCAGAACGAGGAGGAGATAGAAAACGGATTTCATTACAGAGGGAGGCTGCATGGATTATTAAAACTAAGGCGATGGGTTCTCTAGGACTAAACGATAAGAACGACCTGGCGGTCTTTGTTTGAATTGTTTTTCTATGACGTGTTTTTTTTTTTTTTACATGGGTTTATTTTGATGTGTGTATTATGTACTGATTGGGAATGATTATCTCACCTGTTCAGCGTGACGTGTCAGTGGGAGTGTTATAAATTGTGCACACCCCCCCAATCACGTCATGGGAGGCTTGACAAAGCATAGGTAGTGCGAAACGGCTGTTGCCCGATACATCTGTGCGGTGCCTGCACTTTCCAGTTTTTAACCAGGATAAAGCTGTAAATATTTCATGGTGAGTGCCGCTATTCATTTTTTTTCTTCATTTGTTCCCTTTTTGATTACAATCTTCAAATCCTTCCGATTTTAGAACTCCCTCAAAAAGAGCATGTGCTTACTTATTACATCCAGCGGTCTCCAGTGACCAGATCTGCCACTCTGTTCATTTCAGGGGGCCCTGAGGGGTAATTTGTCACTACTGAAATACCCCTTTTAGAGGGCATCTGTCAGCAGATTTGTACCTATGAAACTGGCTGACCTGTTAATGTGTTTGGCAGCTGAAGACATCTGTGTTGGTCCCACGTTTATATGTGCCCGCACTGCTGAGAAAAATGAAGTTTTAATATATGGAAATGAGCCTCTAGAAGCAACAGGGGCAATGCCATTGCAGCTTGAGGTCCTGCTATCTCTGCAACTGGCGCGCCCGCTACACTTTAGGAGTAGTCAGGATCATGCCTGGTCCTGTCAATCAAAGTGTAGGGAGAGCTGAGCATCTAGATGTAATGGCAACGCCCCGGTTACTCCTAGAGGCTCATTTGCATATAATAAATCATCATTTTTCTCAGTAATGCGGGCACATATGAACATGGGACCAACACAGATGCCTTCAGCTGCCAAGTGCACATACAACAGGACAGCCAGTTAGTTTCATAGATACAAATCTGCTGACAGTCCTTTAAGACACCATACGTCCTCTAACCCCAGTTCCCCAAAAAATCTACCAAAAAGCAGTAAAAATAGTAGAAGGCAGAGGAGATCTAATAAAGAATTTATCTAGGGCTACATCCATATCATTACCAGTATATCTTTGTAAATAAGTAAGCTCTTGTAATAAGCTGGGAAAAAATTGGGATGGTCAGTCCAGTCCATCTCTTCTGCACCCAATGTAATGTATCAGTCAAATTTTTTTAACAGAAGGTTCCCTCCTTATATACATCACCAGCATCTCCAGCACTCACGTTACTTCAGCGAATACCATCCTGACGAATCTGCACCTCATGGGTGGGCATCAATCTCAAAGCATCTTTTGGCAAATCCAAAAAGGTGATGTTTCCCTTCGCAAACACTTACAGCTTGGTCGGATACACCATAGAACAGGGTTCCCCAACTCCAGTCCTCAGGCCCCACTTGCTGGTCAGGATTTAGGAGTATCCCACAGAATGAATACCTGTGGTAAATCCTGATGGATGGACACTAATTATATCAGCTGCCCAATACTAAGGAAATCCTGAAAACATGACCGGCAGGTGGGCCACTGCCATAGAACACCGAATTTGTAACTGACAGTCTTCTTTAGATCTAGGAATGGGGCCCTCTTTTTTAAACTTCCACAGAATAATCCAGAATAGAATAGAGGTTAGTGCCATTGATCTCAATTTCAGGTTTTTCATGGGTGCTTCTGAAAATAACATCTTGGTCTCCATAATGCAGCACTTTCACCAGAACTGGACGAGGCGGACTGCCCAGCAGTACCAAACAGGTAGAGAACCTATGTGCCCTCTCAACAGCAAACAGATGACACAAAGTCTCTTTACCAAATGTTTGTAGCAGCCAGTTCTCGAAAAATGAGGCAGGATCTGACCCTTCACTTTGTTCAGGTACTCTAACCAAAGGGACCTTATTACAGCAAAGCCTCTTATCTAGGTCATCCACCTTCACAAATAGTGCAGCCACGTCTTGGGAGTTCTTTAAGGTATCCCTCTGTAAGGCTGAGTTCACATCACCGTCTAGCTTTCCGTTATTTTGATCCGTCAGAAGAACAGAAAAATAAACAACAAAAAGACAGATCAGATATTTTAAGTATAAACTAATGCTAAGGCCCCTTTCACACGAGCTTTATTTCCGCGCGGGTGCAATGCGTGACGTGAATGCATTGCACCCGCACTGAATCCGGACTTATTAATTTCTATGGGGTTATGCACATGAGCGGTGATTTTCACACTTCACTTTTGCGTTGCGTGAAAATTGCAGCAAGCTCTATATTGTGCGTTTTTCACGCAACGCAGGCCCCATAGAAGTGAATGGGGCTGCGGGAAAATCGCAAGCAAGTGCGGATGCAGTGCGATTTTCCCGCAAGGTTGCTAAGATACAATCGGCACGGGGACCCGATCTTTATTATTTTCCCTTATAACATGGTTATAATGAAAAATAATAGCATTCTCAATACAGAATGCTTAGTAAAATGTGGATTGAGGGGTTAAAAATAAAAAAATTAACTCACCTTATCCACTTGATCATGTAGTTGCGATCTCTTCTTTCTTCTTCACTCATTAGCTGCCATCTAAAGGACCTGTGGTGATGTCACATCACATGGTCCAATCACATGGACCATGGGATGAGCGCAGTGACGTCATCACAGGTCCTTTAGGCGGCAGCTAATGATTGAAGAAGAGATCGCAACTACGCGATCAAGTGGATAAGGTGAGTTAATTTTTTTATTTTTAACCCCTCAATCCACATTTTACAAAGCATTCTGTATTGAGAATGCTATTATTTTCCCTTATAACCACGTTATAAGGGAAAATAATAAAATCTACAGAATACTCAACCCGAAACCGGACTTCAGTGAAGAAGTCCAGGTTCGGGTCTGGGTACCAAACATGCCAATTAAAATGCTTTGCACTCGTGTGGAAAAAACGCAAACCCTGAATGCAATCGCAGTTAAAACTGACTTCTTTTAGTGCCAAAATCGCAGCATTTTCCGGAAACATACACTGAACGCATGCGGATCAAATCCGGAACGCTCGTGTGAAAGGGGCCTAACTGAGCATAACCGTTTTTTATTATTTTTTTTATATTCTTCTGATGGATCAAAAGAACGGAAAGCTAAATGGTGATGTGAACTCAGCCTAAGGGCTCATGCACATAACGTGTGCCGGCGGTGCCCAAATTGCCACCCGCTAACAGCTGGTCCATAATATATGGGTACCGGCTGTGTGCGCACTTAAATGGGTCTGCAATCCAGAAGGTCCGTTGCGGAACTGAGGGTCGTATCAGAAGCTCATGAAAGCACTACGGAGTGCTTCCGTGAGTTTTCTGCCTGTGCCTCAGCACCACAAAAAAAGTAGTGCATGCACTACTTTTTTGTGATGCGGACCGTCGGATATGGATTGCCGAACCCATTTAAGTGAATGCGGTCAGTGCCTGTGCATTGCAGACCGCAATTTGGGGTCCGGAACACGGGCAGGGCTGTGAGCCCTAACAGAGGTATAATGTCTCCAATTTCACTAACTGCCTTTCACTGCAGTAGTGCACTCACTTTTTGAAGATCATATCTGACAATGGACAAATCTTCCCTAATTCATCTTGCAATTCAGGGTGGACATAGCCTTTCTGCATTATTTTATGGCTGCAAATACATCCACAATAGTAGGTTCTTGTGGCTGAGCACTGTCATCACTTGCCTCCTGTGTTGAGGGTTTGCCTTCACCTACCATGCCTGTGGTCTTTTGATCCACACCCTCCAACACCATAGTGTCTGCCTCAGCACCAACCACACCAACCATCTCAGGAGGATCACCATGATCATAACATGCGGGAGGAGTATGAGTAAAGTGCTTCTCCAAAGCACCGGACAATCAAACCATTTTGGGCCTCCGCTCCAGCAGTTCCTTCTTCCAGTTCGGACTATTTTGTCCCTTGGCCATCTCACCACTGCAGTAGAGTGCATCCTGGACGTATGAGAAGACTTTTGCACTGTGTTTAGCATAGCTCTGGTAGGTCTTTTTTCAGGATAATGTTAGTGGGAACTCCTGACTGCACATCTGCTGACATCCCTCAGTAGGCCATACCTCCTTCACCTGAGTCTATTTTACCAGAATATGTTAGGAATCAGGTTTGTCTTTTTTTTCTTTTAACAATTTGTTATGGACATTTTCTATACTGGACTTCTTTTCTTATCACAGTAATCACACTCATGGTGTACAGAAGCATTATGGCTGCACTCTTGACTAGGCGTATTATTATTGTGTACCTTCTCAAACAGTAACCTTCATTTGCTGAAATACCCCTTCAGGAACCCATCAAACGACTAAAAGGGATGACACCACAAAAATTATTTATCATCTAACCACAGGATAGGCGATAAATATCGGATGGGATGCAGCAAACCGGCGATCGGAGGGTTCGAGTCCCCTTTTTGAATGGAATGCTAGTGCATATGTCGGTCTTCTATTGGACTGACGTAGAAAGGGAAACTAATGCCAGAACTGATCCCATGGTTCTGTATGCGTACATTTCCAAGGCATAATAGTTCTAACACTGGATGTCTCTGCACTAGACACAAAAACGCAGCAGAATATGGGCACCGTAACCGCTCCGGTATAAAACAACTGTCCAGGTAGAACTGACCTATGTAAACCTAAGCGAACCAAATTCTTCTTTAGTCTCCATGCCTCTCACCTTGCCTTGTTAAAAATAGTTTGCTTCTCCATCTTTTCCAACCTGTTCTTGCTGTTTTGATGGCTTTCTTTTCACCGATTTGAAAGATTATCAGTGTTTAGGCAAAGACTACACTGTTCCCTAGTCCATAATATTCTGAAACAACAAGCGGTTTGGCCAAAAAAAAAAAGGGGTTTTTAATGTAATAATCTAAAATAATCTAAAATGAACATAAAAAAAAAAATAATAATAAAAAAACACCACGATATTCCACACTGCAGCTTCTATCCCCACCCCTGCGTTCCATAACCCATACATCCCATATAGGAAAATAACCAGGTGAAAAAATAAAAATAAATACACATTTTAATTGCACATTATTAACAAAAAACATTAAAAATGTAAACTAAACTAAGGCCTCATTCACACGACAGTATTTTGCGGACCGTATACTGGCCGTTTTTTCAGTTCAGTATACTGACAGTGTACTGAACCATTCACTTCAATGGGACCGCAAAAAATACTGGTGTCTCCGTATGCCTTCCGTTTCCGTTCCGTTTAAATATAGAACATGTCCTATTCTTGTCCGCAAATCACGTTCAGTGGCTCCATTCAAGTCAATGGGTCAGCAAAAAAACCGGAAAGCATACGGAAGTGCATCCGTATGTCTTCCGTATCCGTTCCGTTTTTTGCTGAACCATCTATTGAAAATTTTAAGACCAGCCCAATTTTTTCTGTTATTACTGTATACTGTATATGCTATACGGAAAAACGGAACTGAAACGGAAACACAACGGAAGCAAAAAATGGAAAAATGGATCCGAAAAAAACGGACCGCAAAACACTGAAAAAGCCATACGGTCGTGTGAATGAGGCCTAAGACTTTTTTGCTTTTTTTTTTCATTTTCCTGAGTATAAAAATAAATAAATAAAAATGACATAAAGTAAAGCTCTCTATATATATGAAAGTAAGGAGCAAAAATTATTTACAAAACTGAACGGAAAAAAAGTTATGGCTTTTAAAGACGTACTAAAAAAATGGAAATGTCAAGAAAGAGGGTAAATGACCCAGTATTGAACAGGTTAAAAAATGCATATAAGAATACCACAAAAAACCTGCGCGATGAAAGCCAAAAAGAAGAGCAGTGCCACCGTAGGAAGCTATTCTAGTGGCTGCACCATGTATAGACCCAGTGTGCAGGAGCTGCAGTGCTGCCTGGTGGCTGTATTCTGTATGAAGGCACTTCATCAGGTCCTGAGTATTAGTAGGTCACTACATGGTGGTATTAGTCACTCTGTATTGGTACTCTGATACTTAGTGAGATTTATTAAGACCGGTGTTTCATTTGCCAGTCATAAAGGAGGAGTATTTCCTTCTGGACATATTTGACATGTTGATGATCACTAAGGGGTCAAGAAAGTATTTGGATAGTTGTGGACATGCCATAAATGTCCAATAGTTGTGGTTCCCACCGCTCAGACCTGCTCCGATGCCAGGAATGGAGCCCACCATGAATGGATTAGACGCCATAGCCGGGCACTGTGTCCTCTCCAGTTTTGCCACTTCTTTGGGTCATTTGTGTGCATCGGCTCCGCAAATGACAGAATATGCCCCAACCTTGTCCGTATTGCAGACAGGAATAGTCTTTTCTGTTGATGGGTGTGAGAAAAATGTGGACTGCACATGGGAGGAATCCATACACAGATCCCGGCATGCGGGCCAAAATACTGCCACGGCAATGTACACGAGGCCTAATAGTGAGAAATTTACTGGATTTATGGTACTATTCAGTCAGTACATGGTGCTCATATTTGGTCACTGTATGGCGTTATTATTTAGTCAGTGTATTTTGGTATTATTAGGTCATTGTATAGTACTATTCAGTCAGTACATAGTAGTAATATTTGGCCACTGTATGGCGTTATTATTTTATTAGTCACTGTATATTGGTATTATTAGGTCACCATATTGTACTATTCAGTCAGTACATGGCGGTTATATTTGGCCACTGTATGGCGTTATTATTTTATTAGTCACTGTATATTGGTATTATTAGGTCACTGTATTGTACTATTCAGTCAGTACATGGCGGTAATATTTGGTCACTGTATGGCATTATTACTGTATTTATTCAGTGTATTTTGGTATAATTAGGTTATCGTGTAGTAATATTCAGTCAGTACACAGTGGTCATATTTAGTCACTGTATGGTGACAATATTCAGTCACTTTACAGTAGTATTATTAGTGCACCGTATGGCATTATTACTGTATTTATTCAGTGTATTTTGGTATTATTAGGTTATCATGTAGTAATATTCAGTCAGTACACAGTGGTCATATTTAGTCACTGTATGGTGACAATATTCAGTCACTTTACAGTAGTATTATTAGTGCACCGTATGGCATTATTACTGTATTTATTCAGTGTATTTTGGTATTATTAGGTTATTGTGTAGTACTATTCAGTCAGTACATGGCGGTCATATTTGGTCACTGTATTGCAGCATTTTTAGTCAGTGTATTTTGGTATTATTAGGTCACTGTATGGTGACATTATTCAGTTACCACACAATGGTATTATTAGCGCACTGTATGGTATTATTACTGTATTTATTCACCGTATTTTGATACTATTAGGTCACCGTATACCACTATTCAGTCAGTACACAGTGGTCATATTTAGTCACTGTATGGTGACAACATTCAGTCACTTTACAGTAGTATTATTAGTGCACTATATGGCGGTATGATTGTCAGGCATATATGAGTGGGCAAATTGTGTAGTGGAGTGAATATTAAAAAAAATGGGCTGTATACTGTATTCTCTGCATGCTGCACCCCTCACCTCTGTACACAATGTTTCAGTATGCCACCCCCATAGGCAGAAATGCCCGGGTAGGAGGGGAGGGCAGCTGACAGGGCAGATCAGCTGTTCCTTTCTCTATATATAACCACCAGCACATGAACCAGGCATGCGCACACCGTGTGCAGGGAGCAGCTCCAGCAGCGGGTGCTGCCCCCACTCTGTCTCCAGTGTGCCAGGCTGCCCCCGTTACCACATCTTTTGACAGACCTCCCCGTGCCACCCCCTCAATGTACAGGAACTAGAGCAGAGCCCGCCCTCGGCCCCGCCCTCTGGCAGCACTACCGGTGAACATGGCTGCTGCTGTGCCTTCAGCTGCTGCTCAGGATGAGCTCAGTAAGTTCCCCCCTTTCTCGTGTGGTGAGGGGCGCTGTGTGTAGGGGGCACCGGGTATCAGGGGGACATCTCCACGGTGTGTGTATTCATGCGTCGTATGGGCTGAACACGAGCCGTGCACAGCAGCCTCCAGTGTGTGTATGCTGTGAGGAGGAGGAGGGGGCATGCCCCTGGCACTGCTGTTCTGAGGTGGCCCTGTGCATGTGGAGGCCAGTGGGGTGTGTGAGGGGCAAGCAGTGGAAGGGAGGCCTGTGCCCTGTTGTGGCTCCAGGCCTCTCTGCAGTACTTGCACAGTCATAGGCTGGAAGTGAAAGCACAAGCAGGAGCCAGTCACTGTGTCCACAGCACTCACATGTGACAGGGATGGTCATACGTGTGCCTGCCATGTTATCAGAGTGTCAGTGGAGTCAGCACCCAGGGGTGCCTGTACCTGTATGCCGCCTAGCCGTCCTTTCAAGCCTTCACTTCTATGACCCGTCTATTTCCCTGGTACTTCTGTGCCCCACGTAACACCCACCCATTGGCATATGAGGACCATGCAGAGGTCGCACTACATTTTTTTCCAGAAGAGTAATATTACTCCTCTCAGTATTTTTAAGGAGTATTTTTCGGCCACGAAGGATAATTTATGAGGGCTTGTTTTTCTGCGTGAAGTATAGTATCCTTTAGTGACGCCGTTTTGGGGGCACATTTAACTTATTAACCTTTATTTGGGTGATAACGGGGGAAAAAAGAATTTCAGCCATTGCATTATGCATTCGCGGTGAGGAATAACGAGCGATACAGCTAGGGCTCATGCACAGGATTGTGGTTTTTGTCCGCGTTTTTTCTGGGTCGGATACGGACTCGTTCACTTCAGTGGAACAGCACTGCATGCGCTGTCCACATCCATATGTCCGTTCCGTGGCCCTGTTTTACGGACAAGGATAGGACAGTTCTGTAGATGGCAGGACTTTCCGCTGGCATCCGTGTTTTGAAGATGCGCAATTTGCAGATCGCAAATACAGCAACGGCCGTGTGCATGAGCCCTTATTCTGAGGGCCAGTATGATTCTGGTGATACCAAGTATGTGTAGTTTTCCTTTTTTTTTTTTTTTTTTTTTACTACTTTTGCCCAACAATAGCATGTCTCGTTATGTCCCCTCATTCCCATTGCCAGAACTCATCCATTTTTGCGCTGATGTAGCCGTAAGTGACTTGTTTTTTTTTGCAGGACGAGATGTAGTTTTCATTGGTACCATTGTTTGGGGTACATTGGACTTATTAACATTTTTTTAGCATTTTTTTTTAACGTTTTTCATGGGGCGGATTAAATAACATGCCACCTTTATTATACAGGTCGTGGCAAACATGTTGTGGGTCCGCATCCTATCAGCAAAAAAAACGGAACGGACACGGAAACAAACAACGTTTGTATGCATGTAGCCTTACTGAGCTATTAACATCACCACATCGGTCTCCAGATTTATATTAAATATACTAGTATTACTGCCCTGTGTCTTGGAATATGCTAATTACCTCAATAAGGAGCCCAAGGGGCTGTCCCTCCGACCGTTGGAGCCCAGCCGCGCCCATTATCTCGGAGCCCAGCACCGCCCCACTGTTAATTTGTTTACTGCTCATCACCGGCGTATTGTTTGTTGCACCCGAAATCTCGCGCATGCGCCTTGGATATTCATGTCAGCGGCCGCGCGGTGTCCTGGCATCGGCCTCACAGAACGAAGTGCGCATGCTAGGGTTAATGCTGCGAGCAGCAGGGAATGAACGGACCTCACAGAGATTTTTGGCACTTGGGGGGGGCCCATAAGTTCTGTCGCCCCCAAGGATTTTTGGGGCTTCCTACGCCCATGCGTGGGTCCGTGTTTTCAGCACGGATGCATGGCCTATCTTGTCCGTGTTCCCGGATCTCTCACACCCATTATAGTCAATGAGTCAGTGATAACCATGGATCATTAAAAAGAGATTGTTTGAAAATTATTTTCCAGCTGCTCAGTGTCAGTGAAAAACGGATGGCACACGGTCAGCAAAAAACGGACCCACAGACCCAACACGGATCTGTCATGGGAGGAAACACGGATTGAACACTGTCCGTGTTACCACTGATCCAAAACTGACACTGACGTGTGCAACGGAGGGTTTGTCCTAATGCCGGGGCCACGCGTGACTGATTAGCTGCGGATTTTACTTTACGGATTTTGGTGCAGCATTGTACAGCGCCAGCAGAGAGGATGAGAATGACTGACTGAATTCTCATCCACACGCTGTGTACAAAAAACTTAGCGGAAAAGGCGCAGTATTCTGGATTTAGAGCATGTCAATCTATACAGAGGATTTCACCCTTCCCAATGGAGAAGGTGAAATCGGGTAGCGTTTCCGTGTAATAAATGTAGTTTTGTTGCATTTTTTTTTTATTTATTTTTTTTTGCAGGATTTTTAGTCAATTGTGAACCCAGGGTAAGGGTTGTCCTCCAGCTTTTTTCGATTTCTGGATGACGAGGCAGCCTGTATTGTAGTGGCATAGTGTAACTTACTAGATTAACCATTCCCCTGAGTGACAACCTGTACAGCAGGTACTTTAATGGCAAATAATTCACATGGCATCCATCAGCGCAAGCGTTTACTGAGGCTGGAAAAAAGATAGAACATGTCCTTCCTATTGTCAGTTTTGTGGTCAAGGATAGATCTTGTTACAAAGGATCTGCAAAAAATGGATGCAACACAGATGTCATACAGACATCATCTGTATTTTTTGTGGTACATATGGTTGTGTGAATGCACCGTTAGATTCCCCCCCCCCAAAAAAAAACAAAGTGTGGGGAAAATGGCAGTGCATCTTATAAAGTAAATACTAGTGCCCGTCTGATCTGAGCATCTGGTGGGGGGGAGGGGTCTGATCTGAGCATCTGATGGGGGGGGGGGTCTGATCTGAGCAGTGAATATATTTTCCTGGCTCGCCGCTCCTGGTCCCCGCGCGCCGATGAAAACATCTGGTGTCACGGGGGAGCAGCCAATGGTAGACAGGGACGAGCCTCCCTAGCGTCACCCGCAATGATAGGGAGGCTCGTTCCCGTCCCCGCCTGCCATTGGATGCCCCCCCAACACCAGATGTTGTCATTGGCGCATGGGGAGAAGCAGCTGTGGCAGTGCGGGGATCAAAAGTGGGGGATCCAGGTAAGTATATTCCCTGTGAGGGGCCCAGCATATGGGGGGCAGTTTATACTATTTAAATACGCACTCTATGTATGTGAAGGGGTTTAGCGCCGCCCTGTTCTCTTTGTAAAACTTCGAAGAGAATTTCCAGCTGCAGAGGTTTTTGGTGCGTCACTTAGCACAGCTGGAAATGCTGAGGATTACCCAGTTGAATGCTGCACACCCACATAAATGCAGCCCAACAGGATCGGAGTTCTTTCATGTGTTTATCCGAAGTGTGAACATATCCTTAACTCCTTCCCGACTGCTCAACGTAAATTTACATCCAGAGTGGGGTTTTAAATATGGCACTGGCTCGCGAGCGCAGCAGGCACC
Source organism: Bufotes viridis (assembly GCA_033119425.1). NCBI lineage: Eukaryota > Metazoa > Chordata > Amphibia > Anura > Bufonidae > Bufotes > Bufotes viridis. The sequence continues at coordinate 291,696,589 of CM065589.1, read as the reverse complement.
ATGGCTGCCGGATGTTTGCTGTTTTAGACAATAGACACCCTGGACTAATGTATGCAATGGACTAACGTTGCACACGTTTAACCCTTCAGATGCCATGGGGAAATGTGACCACAGCATCTGGGAGGATTGTGAGGATCGTGGAGTGGTGTGTGCGGTTCCGCAGCGCCACAAAAAAGATAGAACATGCTCTAATCTTTTTCATTTTGCGGACGAGGATAGGCATTGTTACAATAGTACTGCAAAAAAAAGAAACGGATGCAACACGGACGTCATCTGCATTTTGCGAATACACACAGTGATGTGAATGCACCCTTAACATCAAGTTACTGTTGATTTTTTATTTTATTTATTTTTTGTAAAAAATGTCATCCGCATTGCTGGTCCTGTAAAACGCAGATACACAGAGGCGAATATGCAGCATAACTGTTACACGTGACCATACCCTTAAATGGGTTTTTTGATTTTCGAAAGCAGTCTGTTAAACCTGTTCAAAATATACTTGCCTACTCCCCGCCGATCTGTTCCCAGTCCCTTCAGCGGTCGTCTTGTCCCATCCTGTAAACTTCCAGATGGATGTGGTCACTTGCACTGCTGCAACCAATGGCTGGTCTCAGTGGTGATGTGTTCCAGCGGCATGTCACTGCTGGGTCATGCGCCGCTTAGGGATACCACTGAGGCTAGTCATTGGCTGAAGCCGTGTATGTGACCACGCGTCAGTCCGGAAGTTTACAGGACAGGAAGCTGGTACAGAGCATTGGGGAACGGGAGTTCCATACAACAGGCCGATATTTAAGGGTAAACAAAGTCCAGAAAACTGAACAACCCCTTTAAGAGTTCATTACCAGTCATTCCTTTTTATGTTTTTTTTATTCCTTTTTTTATTTTATTTAAAATGAAGAGGCTTCACGTGCAAATGTTTTAAAGCAGGAGCATACCCCGCTTCAAGGAAATTATTATTTTTATTTTTTGACAAATAGCAGACATTGTGAGGGTTTTGTAACCTAAACTATGGCCAATTTTAGCAGTGTGAAATTTGAAGGACTACTAAACTTTAAAAGGTTGGAATGAGGGCAAGGTACAGTTCCTAATGTCCACCCCTCTCACGGTCACTATGATGGAGTACTCTTTCATGAGTGAATAGAAGCTCGGTTCTTGGACCTCTGGGACCATTTTCTGATTGAGATGTATTGGCAGTGCTTGCAGTAAGGCCTGATGCACACCCCATATAACTGCTCCAAAACCAGCATGGTTTGCTCCTTCAGCCAGTGTATTAGGCAGGTAAGCCTCCCTAGAATCTCTCCATAATGCGAGGCACCACGCGGAGGCATAGAGCTTCACAGTGCCTTCTGTCTACCTCTATAGATGCCACCTTACTACCTGATCTAAAGGCAAATTACATTCCTCTTGGCTTTAACATGAAGGCTGTTGGCTACAAAGAATTCTCATATTTTGTCAGATTTACATATGTCTTTCCCACAAGAACAGACCTCTTAATTGCTGATAGCGTTGCTTGGATTCAGGTTAGCTTGTGATGGTCACAGATGACTGAGACAGAGGGCGGATAGAAGCGCTTTCTATGGGTGGTTGTTATACATGAAGCTCATGTGAAGTAGACTTGTTCATTGCCAGTTCTCTTTTGTTAACAGATCAACTTGAACGTGTGTTTTTACGCCTCGGCCATGCAGAGACAGATGAGCAGCTGCAGAGCATCATTTCCAAGTTCCTGCCGCCGGTTCTTCTCAAACTGTCTAGTGCTCAAGAAGGAGTGCGCAAGAAGGTAAATGTTCTTCTAGGGGACAGGTTATTCCCAGCCTCCTAATAAGCTCCGATGTCGGGGTTAGTTCACATCTCCTTTGTCATGTACATTCATCGTGTATGACGGGAGAGCTACCAACATGCACGTCAGATGTGCACATTATCCTGACGGAGGCTGTGGAAAAAGTGCTTTAAGTCAAAATTTCTTTAGCCTTTTGGAAAATGAGCATCAATTTTGGTGGAGCAACCAGGTCTGAGCTCATGATATATTTTGATGTGCAAAATGAGCAACACATCTGGGTTTGCCACAGATTTCACTGTATCCGTTGCCAAGGGTGAAATCTGTGGAAATCCACACTGTCACTTTACGTGCGGATTCGTTGTGGATATTTTCCACTGCGTGGGTGACCGGACACAAAACCGCCTGCTGCCGGAACGGAAGGCATCCTGAACAGATCTCTCTCCATTCAGAATTTATGAGGAAACATTTTTTCTGGCATTAAGATCCTCTGCTGGATCTCAATACCGGAAAGCAACAACGCAGGTGTGAAAGTAGCCCTACACAGGAAATAGCATGGCACTCAATTTCTTCTCCACGTGAACATGCCATAGGGAAACCAAACTCTGTCTCGTTCTTCATATTTCTAGGTTATGGAGTTACTTGTTCACTTGAACAAAAGGATAAAGAGTCGGTCCAAAGTACAGTTGCCAGTGGAGACCCTTTTAGTCCAGTACCAAGACCCAGCTGCTGTTTCTTTTGTTACGGTATGTGCATTACATGAAACCTTTTGTTTTTAGTAATTGTTTTTTTTTTCACGGGTCTTTGTTCACGATATTCCTGACCTTACCCAGGAACATCGTATACTTAGGAGCAGCTGTTCTGGGCACTGCAGCCTTGTGCCATCTGTACCCAGAACAGCCACTACTAAAGAGTGGACCGATAGAAACAAAGACAAGACCGCAGTCTCTCAAAATAGCTGATCACTGGGGTGGACAGACCTCTTCCTATCTGATATTCATGACCTATCCTAAGGATAGGCCATCAACATTGTGAGCTTAGAAAATAGGCAAAAATTAGATTTTTGTACTTCTCTTCCGTTCATTGGGGGACACAAGCTTGACCATGGGTATAGCTGTTGCCACTAGGAGGCGTGAGCTCCTCCCTTCAGCTATACCCTTCCTACAGTGACTAAGCTAAATCAGTTAGTGCAAAAGCAGTAGGAAGAAACCAGGAAGACCAAACTATGTACAAACCCAGAACCACGCAGGCCAGAGGAGGCCTGTAAAAGAGAGAACCGGTGGGAGCTGTGTCCCCCCAATGAATGGAAGAGAAGCAGATTTTACTGTAAGTACAAAAATCTAGTTTTCTCATCCGTATCATTGGGGGACACAGGCTTGGCCATGGGACATTACAGAGTAGTCCCAAGGGTGGGCATAAACAAGAACCCTCCAATCAGAGAACCGCCATCTGCAAAACTCTACTGCCCAGAGAAGTGTCAGAAAGAGCAAAAGGGTGTACTCTGTAAAATTTGGAAAAGGAAAAAATTAGCAGACCTGCAAAGCAGGGAGCTCTGCCTCCTACAGACACTAAGCTAAAACTGATTTAGCTTAGTCCCTGTAAGAAGGGTATAGCTGAAGGGGGGAGCTCACACCTTTGTGCTTAGTGTCCACCTCCTAGTGGCAACAGCTATACCCATGGTCAAGCCTGTGTCCCCCAATGATACGGATGAGAGAGAATATTTACACAAAAAAAATTCTCACTATTGCCCATAAACTACAACCCAGTTGTTTAGGAGTCACAGTTCTGGTAGGGTATGTTCACACACAGCACATTTGTTGCAGAAATTTCTGCAACTGAAAATCAGTTCTATTCATGGGAATTAGGTTATTTTGGTGGCATGCACTTGGATTTCTGTAAGCCCCACTCAAATGGATGCAACATTCTCACAAATGTATGCATCAGGTCGTCCTTGTGTTGAATATATCCTTACATAGTGAATGGGGCTAAGTTGCAAAATCAAGGACGGCCGCTTTACAATGTGCTTGGTAAGCTGCGAGGAGGCTGTGATGCTCGCCAGAGCGCGGTGGTCTCTTCAGACAGCTGATCAGATGGGGTACCGAGAGTTACCGATCAGATATTGATTACCCATCCTGTGGGTAGGTCACCAATATTAAACACCCAGAAAAACCCTTTAAAATGCTAAATACCTTTGTAGTCTTTGATTCTCTGCCACAAGTTACGAAGACTAATTAAGAGTACCAAAACTGTTTCGGAACTGAATTTTCCTGTCCACTTTTATGTTTTACTCTTTTACTCACCATACTTTACTCATTGTAAGTGTGTATATCCGAGCTGGTTGAATGGCTGGGTCAATACATAGTCCTCATATCATGGGACAATGCCTTTGGGACCTTTTTATTCATTTTCTTGAAAACGATCAATTGAGGTCAACTCTGATAAACAAAGCTGAAAATGGGTGTTGAATATGTTGTAGGTTTAACATCCAATAAATCATTTGTTTGCACGTTTCTTTGTAGAACTTCACAATAATCTACATAAAAATGGGTTACCCCCGCCTGCCATTGGAGAAGCAATGTGAGCTGGCGCCAAGTCTACTAACTGCCATGGAGGGCAAACCGCAGCCTCAGCAAGACAGGTAAGCTAGATCACAGCCCTGCTTGAGACATTCATTTCTTAACATCACATAAATAGCTGTTTTAGGCTTTTAATTCCTATTATCAAATCTCTTAGTTTATGTCAGAGAACTTCTCTATTAGGCCTCACTCATACAACTAGATATTACTTCAGATTTTCTCACAGATAGCACACAGACCCATACCTTTCTATGTGCCCAATCTGCAAATCTCAGCGCAGGTCCTATTCCTGTCTTTATTTGCAGATGCAAATCTCATCTCTGAGAGTGAGAAAACAATGGAATGCACAAACCAAAGTATAATTTTTTTTCAGGGATCCTATTTTCAAGGTGAAAATCTGATAAAGCCATGTGCATAAGCCTTTAGCCCACGATGGGGACTATAGTCTCCAAACTGCAGCCAGTCGTGTACAGGGAACTGAAATAAGAACATTTAAAGGGGTTTTCTTTCTTGCCCAGATTTACAAGAAGTCATTTAGCATGTTGTATATTCCCTCACCAGGTGAGCACTGCGCTCCCTGGTCTAATTTTGTTGCTTCCAGGATAACATGCCCTATACTGGGCACATGATCTGCGCCCAAGGCTGCCTGACTGGGCAAACGCAACCCGGAACATTTGTGGGTTGAAGCCGGGCTTGGATCACGTAACCAGTGTATGGCATGTGATCCCAGAAGTGCCCACAGCGGAGTTAGATACATGATTATAAGTCACATCTAAGTCTTGGCAATGTGGGCATGTTGAGATATGAAAAAAAAAAAGTATGATCCCTTTAAGGTGACTGCTATTTATGCAGTTTCCAGAAGTATGGTTCTATGTTCCCCAAACAATGTAACAAACACCAGTAAGTTCATGTAATTGGTTTGTTACATTTTAAAGGGGGTATGTTGGCTTCAGATGAATATTATCCTTTTTATATTGAAAAGTTATACAATTTTCAATGGTTTTCAAAATCTCTGTCTGCAGTAATTTGATAGGAACATTCATAGTCTCCTAAAGTGATGATAGATCCTCTAGAATAGGCTGTCATTTTATGGTCTGTGGGGGTCTGACTTCTGGAACCTCCACCAATCCTGAGAAGGAAGGGACATTAATGCTCAGAGTGGGTGGCCTAGCTGGGCAGTGAAAAACTGTGAATCAGCACTGCACCCCCTTAATCCTCGGGATCGTTGCAGTTGGGATTACTCTTTTACTATACTACTAACTACAGTCGTTAAGCTCATAGATTGCGAGCAGGGGCCTCACTCCGTGCACTTGTAACTCTATGGGTACATGTATCCCCTGAATTGTAAAGTTCTGTGGAATATGTTGGGGCTATATAAATCAAAATAATTATAAATTAAAAATGTGATAATTTATTGTCAAGCAGATATATCATATTGTCATAGAAGTTGTATTTATCTGTTTCTGAGAAAATGCATAGCTGTAAGGCAGGCAGTGTGCCAAGGTGGCAGACATTGTACACTTCTACATAACATTTAGGCTACTTTTACATTGGGGTTTTTTGCAGATCCGTCATGGATCTGCAAAAACGCTTCCGTCATAATAATACAATCGCATGCATCTGTCATGAACGGATCCGGTTGTATTATGTCTTCTATAGCCAAGATGGATCCGTCATGAACACCATTGAAAGTCAATGGAGGACGGATCCATTTTCTATTGTGTCAGAGAAAACGGATCCGTCCCCATTGACTTACATTGTGTGTCAGAACGGATCTTGTCTTGCTCCGCACCACATGGCGGACAGAAAAACACTGCAGGCAGCGTCTTGGTGTCCGCCTCTAGAGCGGAATAGTGACTAAACGGACTAGGGGTCGACCGATATTGATTTTTTAGAGCCGATACCGATATTCTGTGAACTTTCAGGCCGATAGCCGATATTTTATACCGATATTTTGCGCATTTTAATTTTTGGATTTTTTTTTTCTGTTACGGCGTCCGACGCTTTTAAAAAAAATATATTTTTTAATAGTTTGGACTTTTTGGTGACGGCGATATGTTTTTTTATTTATTGTTTATATATTTTATATGTAAAATTGGAAAAGGGTTAATTTATACTTAATATTTTGGTGTTTTTTTTACTATTTTAAATTTTTTTACTTTTTATTTTATTACTATTTCCCCCCCTAGGGGTAGAACCTGGGCTCTTTACATCCCTTGTCCTATTCACCCTAATAGAAATCTATCAGGGTGAATAGGACCTGACACTGTCCCTGCTGCCCTGTGCTATGGGCACACAGCAGCAGGAACCATGGCAGCCAGGGCTTCAGGAGCGTCCTGGCTGCCATGGTGACCGATCGGAGCCCCAGCATTACACTGCTGGGGCTCCGATCAGAAGAGAGGAGGTGGGGACCCTGTGGCCACTGCCACCAATGATATCAATACTGAAGGGATGGGGGGAGGAGGGGGATGGGGAGGAAGCACTGGCCACCAATGATAAGGTTTAAGATATTACAGCACATTGCCCAGACCCTGCCTCTGATAGTGGCTGCGATCCGCGGCAATTAACCCCTCAGGTGCGGCACCTGAGGGGTTAATTGCCGCGGATCGCAGCTCTCTATCAGAGGCAGGGTCTGGGCAATGTGCTTGTAATATCTTAAACCTTATCATTGGTGGCCAGTGCGCCCTCAGCCCCGCCTCCTCTGTTCTCATTGGTGGCCAGTGCGCCCTCAGCTCCTCCTCCTCTTCTCTAGTCTCCACTGGCAGCGCGGCACAGGGGGAAGGAGGGACTGCCTCCTTCTCCCCTGTGCTGCTGAGGGAACATGGCCGCGCTGAGAGCAGCGCGGCAATGTTCTGTTAGAGCACAGTTATCGGTATATCGGCCTGGTTAGGGGCCGATACCGATAACTGTACAAATCATCAATATCGGCCGATAATATCGGCCAAACCGATAATCGGTCGACCCCTAAAACGGACGCAAACTGATGCATCCTGAGCGGATCCTTTTCCATTCAGAATGCATTAAACTGATTCGTTTTAGACTGCTTCTGAGAGCCTTGAATAGATCTCACAAACGGAAAGCCAAAACGCTAGTGTAAAAGTAGCCTTAGATTAATACAGTTTTGGTGGTTACGCTTGGCTTTTTTGTGTCATGTTCTTTTTACTTTATTTGATCCTCTTTTGCAGTTTAATGCATCTCCTGATCCCAGCCCTTTATCATATGAAGTATTCCAGTGAATCTTCCAAGTCCACAACAATATTTAACCTTGCTGAAAAACCAAAGACTGTTCAGCTGCTACTGGACTTCATGTTGGATGTTCTCTTGATGCCTTATGGGTAAAATCCATAACCATTTCCCATTGTTGAGTTTGCCCCTTTCATTCTAAACCTAACCGCACTAAATCTTTTGGTTTCCTAGATTTGTATTCAGTGAACCCCAGAATCGCCAGAGTGCATCGGCTGGCCAAAGTTCCTCAGTAGCGGGAACAGGTGGAGTAGGAATCCCCCAGCCTCCCCCTGGTTTAAGCTTTTATGCAGCCAAGCGAGTTGTGGGAGACAACCCATGGACAGCAGAGCAACTAGAACAGGTAATGGAAGCAACAGCTACCATAAGCTATGATGAGTTTAGTTTTGGCACATTGTTTAATATGTATGAATTGCAGAGAAACCACTGTGCATATGATTTAGGAATGTGTCATTTGCATACAAATCGATTGTGACAAATTGCACAATTTGGGTATATTGCTGGTCCTTCAGTCCATATTATTGTACATTGTGTTCCTGTGTACCTGCCCAATTTTTTTTATCCTGAGCCATTTTGGGAAATTGTTCTTGTGTCGTATCTAAGGGAGTTATTTATCTGAGGATAGAGCAGGAACGTTTTCTTCCTAGTGGTCTCTGAATTTTCTGACTTTCTTCTGTTCGTTGCCAAGTTGGGATGTCCCTACACACAAAATGTTATCCTCATTGACATATACCATATTTTTGGCCCTATAAGACGCACCTAAGTTTTAGAGGAGGATATATATATATATATATATATATATATATATATATATTTATTTCATCCGATCAGGGAAGAGAGAAAAAAAAATCAACCTACCTCTCCTGCTCCAGACCCTGCTCCTGAGCCCCAGCGCTTTTTCTGGTCTCCTCACTGTGCTGTGACCCGACGCTGCACAGAGCGCCCCTATGTCCTCACATAGTGCACAGGGCACAGCACAGCTAGCAACCGAGGAAGACCAGGAAGCGATGAGCACAGAGCCTGCACGGCGAGTGCTGCATTCACCGCTCCCCGATCCTTTGGTTCTAATGGGTGCTTCCATAATGAAGCGCTCATTAGTATTTGCCCCATAAGATGCACTGACATTTTCCCTCCCAATTTGGGGGGGGAGAAACATGCGTCTTATAGGGAGAAAATACAGTAAATGCTTGTATGCTATCTATTCATTTATGGCACATCTTATTTATGAGACTATAAAATGCATCCCAATATCTCCCTTCCGTGCCGTTGTATGTCTTTTTCCATTAGGTAGAGTTTTACTACCAAGGATCATCCAATAAAGGTCATTTATATGTTTTACTGGTATCTTCCTATTGTAAACTACTGTTCTGTTCTTACAGTGCAAACTTGGCATAGTGAAGTTCATAGAGGCAGAACAGGTACCCGAGCTGGAAGCTGTCATTCATCTGGTAATTGCCTCAAGTGACACTAGGCACAGTGTGGCCACTGCTGCAGATCTGGAGCTGAAGAGTAAGCAGAGGTGAGGTGCCGCCGGCACAATAGAACGCCCCTTATTACACTGCAACTGGATGAACTTACACTTTTATATTTATGGTACAAAATATATAGAAAGTGTTATTCTTGCTGTAAATGTAGCTTCAAAGGCGAACCTATGCTTCTACTGTGTGTGTGTGTGTGTGTGTGTGTGTTGTGATTTTGGATTACTTTTATTATTGTTTTTTTTTTCAGCTTAATTGATTGGAATGATCCAATCATTATCAACAAGATGTACAAAGTTTATTTGGGAGACATACCCCTTAAAACGAAGGAGGTAAGACCTTTTTCATAGCATAATGTGTCAAGCCCTGACAATAGACTATTCTTCATTCCACCATTTATTGCAGTGTTTGATAAATATCTGTGCTTATGTTTTGACATTATTAAGAAAAAACTAATATTTTTTTTTTATTAAAGGGAAACCTACAAAAGCCAGAACTGAAAAGAGATCCAGTCAGCACCCGTGTTAAACTAAAAATTGTCCCTCACCTCTTGAGGTCCAGATTGGCAGCTGAGTCATTTCCTGCTAATATACAAGTATGGTATTCTGCTCTGTGCCGCCTAGTTAAAGTGCTGTAACTGCTTGTCAATCATTTCTCCTGTAATTTCAAAATGTACACAGGACATATGTATTCCCTCATTTAAAATCTGCACCGCAGGTCAATTTCCACAGCATGTAGAAGAGATTTAGTAACATTTCATCCACTCTGCTGATGCCACTGTAATACTCTACGGCTATTCCGTCTGCAAAATCAAGACTGGAGATTCGCAGCACACGTGTCCTGTGTGCACATATTTGTATATTGCTAAATAATGTACATTGTTCCACTACTCTTCTAAAATGTTAGCAGGTTCCCAAAATCCAATGTTCTTCAACTTCTTTAGGGTGCTTTCACACTAGCGTTTTTACTTTCCATCCTAGAGTTCCGTCCTCGAGGCTCTAGGACGGAAAGATACTGATCAGGATTATCCCAATGCATTCTGAATGGAGAGAAAGCCGTTCAGGATGCATCAGGATGTCCTCAGTTCAGTCTTTTTGACTTTTCAGTACGGAGATAAAACTGCAGCATACTGCGGTTTTATCTCCGTCCTGAAAAGCCTGAACACATGACTGAACGCCTGATCAGGCCTTAAGTCCCATTGACTTACATTGGGGCCGGATCCGGCATTAAAAAAAGACTGAAGACGGATCCGTCCTTCAGGTGTGCTCATGCGCAGACCTTTAAAACAGTGAAAAGAATACAAGACGGATACGTCTTTCCGCATGGCAAACGCAGAGACGGATCTGCACTTGCAATGGATTTGTAGACGGATCCGCAATCCGGATCCGTCTACAAATGCTTTCAGTTGTCATGCGTTGTGATGGATCCGGCGGGACGGAAGTGCACGCCGGATCCACACAACGCAAGTGTGAAAGGGACCTTAGTACTGTTCCGAGATTTCTGACACTGGAAATTTTTGATACTGCACTAAGTAGTACGGGAATCTAAAACGCCCCCAAACTAGCGCAAGCAGTGATGCATTCGATCATGTAATCGCTTGCATTTCCACAAACCATCAGTAAAATGCATTGGGAGGACTCCCCCTTGAGTCCTCTCCATTATAGGCGTGAGTTCAGGAGTCCTCTGAATGTATCTTACTGCCGGTTTGTGGGAGCACAGCATTGGAACATAAGTGAGTGTGAAGATAAAAATGACTTGAACTGGGCCTCATTGACACTATGCACCACTTACTTTAGGTTGGGGGGTGTTTCAGGTCCGACAGATTCTCTCTAAAGTTTACCAGAGATTAAAAATTTTATCATTCTGATATTAGATCTTATGAATTGTTAGGGTCCCAGCTCATGTCAGAAGATAATTCATTGTAGCATTCTCTTTTTTTTATACTGTGTCCGTACTAAGTCTTATTTTTTTACGTTATTGCAGGTTGTATATGATGGCCTTTTTGGTGGAAACACAAATGCCAAGTTAAGGATATTATCTCTGCAGTTTGTGCACCATATTTGCGCAGTGTAAGTATCTTGAATAACAAAGAATGTTCTTATCGTTAAGGAGAAATTATGCAGAAACTGTCGTACAGAATGGCCAATTCGGAGAAGAGGGATTTCAGTGGGCACGTTAAAGGGAATGGTCAGGTCCCTTATGCTGCCCTTTCTGAAACAAGCTCTCCAGTCCTCCAGCTGCTGAGATACCTGTCAGTCAGAGTGGGGAGATCGGAGAGATTATATCATCAGAGTGCATTATGTAAGCCAGCGGTAGGCAGCCTCCGGTACTCCAGTTGTTTTGAAACTACAACTCCCAGCATTAATATTTCCTCTGCACTCCTCAGAACTCTCATAGAAATGAACGGAGCATGCTGGAAATTGTAGTTACACAACAGCTGGAGTGCTGACGGTTGCTGGCCCCTGTCGTAAAGCTCTCAAAAACACTAGATTAATCCTCATAAGTGACCGACCGCTGAAATCAGCATGTATGTCCCTGGACTCTGTTGCCCTCAGAGAAGACAGCATAAGGGACCTGACAAGTTCCCTTTTAATACAGACCTTAAGTTATTCATACATAGTAAATATTTGTTGATGGAGTCAATCCATCCAATCATTTGGCGGAGGAAACATAAATTAGAAAAGTGCCTTTTTCCTATCCAGTCCAAGTTCTTTGCCCTTGCCAATTGGTCTCAGTGATGTCTTGTAGCTGTTCCCCAAGCCAAACAAGCTTGATAATGGTGCATCATTCATTTCATTTTCCAGTTCTCGGGATAGATCATCAATATTTGTGGGTGTCCGGCTCCAAACACCCCCTGCTGATCAGCTGATTGCAACTGGTGCCAGAAACAAAACAGTTGACGGTCTTCTACTTCCAGTGGTATCTGATCCAGGGGTGTCAGGAGCCGGACTCCCACAAATCTGATATTGATGGCCTATCCTGAAGATAGGCCTTTAATATGGTTTGACTGGAACACCCTTTAATTGCCAAGTAAAGTCTTATGTGTTACCAGGTCAGTTTATAACTTGCACAATTTTTTCACAGTACACACATCAGACCTCTTGAGGTTTACAATGCTCTTTACCTGTACTCTTACACTTACAGGTATTTACACAGAGATTTAAGGCAATTTTTCATTTAGGAATCTGTTTACTGCACCATTTTTCCTTAACCCCAGGGTTAAGGAAACAAAACATTGTCTTACCGGCTCCCATTAAGGGTAATTTTGCAGATGCCAAATTGCACTGTCTTTGCGGTGCATAAGCAATTATCGTAGTTTTTCCCATGCACAGTTTACTGTGTATTTCTGTGGTTTTGCAATGCGTTTTTTGGCTACACAGTGTCTGCAGATAAAACAAGATAAAAGGCAGTGTTTCAGCAGAAGCCTTATGGCAAA